>CM054378.1:22484643-23157143 GCA_028858755.1 Ara ararauna | reverse complement strand
CTCAAAATTCTGATAAAACCCTTTAAAAATGAGTTTTTCAAGACAGCTTGAGACAGACGGGAGTTTAAGACCTAAATTTTGTTCATGGCGGGTACCCTTCATCTGGCGCCTGGAGTGGTTGTATTGCTTCAGCACTTCTTCCCAGGACCTTCTGATCCAGCTTCCTGGGGACTGTGGTCTCTTTGACGGACAAAACCCTAGGGTCTGGGAGTCCCTCAGCATTAGTGACCCAGCAGTGCTGCTGCAGGGCCACAGAAGGGAAAAAAAACCCACCTATTGAATGTGGCGCATGTCAGATTTGCTTTCCTTAGCTATATGGCTTTTTTGCGGATTCTTCCAAGTCTGTAGACTCAGAACGATTTGAGTCTAAGATTCTAAACTTAAAGATCATCTCACCAACTAAATAATTATTTTCTGTGGCCTGGCCACAATTATTTTTTTTTAAGCCTCTGTATCTCACTGATAATTTATGCTTTTTTAACTTAGAAGCCTTTAGTGTGTGAGTTTATTTGTTGGTTTCTTTTTTTGCACATCTGGGTCTTTCTGCTCTGTTTTTTTCAGTCAGGTGTCTTCTGTTCCTTTCTAACTCCAGATTTTCTTACACCGGATCTATGGCCATCTCATACCATGTATTTGTCACTCTCCAAGCAGCAGCTTTGCCATGTTGTTTTTGTTTTGTTGGGGTTTTTTTGCGGAGAGTGTGTGAGTATCTGTGTTAAATGTTGCCTGGTTTTGAGAAAGCTCTTGCATTACCTTGATACATCTATGTGCTTTCTCTATGCAGCTATTACCTTCCCCCTCCAACATTTTCTGTTTATTAATGTATTTTGTGATAGGTGGTGTTAATGGCATCTGAAACAGCAAAGGGGAAGGTAGCCAAGGAGCTCAGCTTAGCACTTGTACTGACAGTTTGTGAAGCAAAGGGCTTGGAATTTGATGATCTCTACAACTTTTTCACAGCTGTTTAATTCTTGAGTACTTTCTGCTTTAATTAATTTTATTTATTTATTACTTAATGCCTTGGTTTTACAAGTGCTGTAACTGGCTTTCCAGCTGGGGAAGGGTTCACACTTTCCCCTTAGGATAAGTGATTTCACCACAGTAGAAAACGGGCCTCATAACAGGTTTAGGAGATGAGCCTGTCTTCCTTTCGTGCTGCTTTTCCCTCCACACTGGCTGTTGCAGTTTCAGAGGCAGCTCTGCGGTTCACACCATCTACTGTGCCCACGACAGCCTGGGCATGACCGGAATACCCCCCCCCCCCGGTTTACGGCGTGTCGCCGGGCCCAATCTGACCAGTGGCTTTGGCGGATGGATCTCACCCACCTTCTGCGATGCCGAGCTGCGCACAGTGCGTAGCATCACGGCTCCTTCCGCAGCACCGTGTCACAGAGGGCTCCTGGGGCTCGCCGGCAAGGCTCCACTCGCATCCCGCTCCTCGTTAGTATAGTGGTTAGTATCCCCGCCTGTCACGCGGGAGACCGGGGTTCGATTCCCCGACGGGGAGGTGGCATTGCCTTTTACCCTCCCGGGGTGCACTTCGTCTTCCTCCCTCCCGTGGCTTGACCGGGAGGAAGGGAGGCGGTCGGGAGTGGTGGTAGTCTGCCGGTTGTTCTCGCGGCCGGGAGCCGTTTGGGGAGGTGAAGAGGAAAGCATGGCGGTGTTGTTCTGATGGGGTTTTTGATGTCCGTGTTTAGTGTGCCGCCCTTCCAAGCCGCACCGAGCCCTCCGCGGACCAGAGGAGGCGGGCGCAGAGGAAAAAGAGAGTTTTACAAGTCCCCATTGTAGCAGTTCTCATGACGCCTGTTAATGTCCGAACAGGTCTGGCGGAGGTGCCTGAAACTACCCGCCAGTGTGCTGTTTAAAAAGAGCAGGTGCGGTTACACGGGGGGAAGGCATTCCCGTCAGCGGTTCCCGCGGGAGCCCCGAGCACGTGCAGAGTGCTAGTCAGGTGGGCCGGTTAGCTCAGTTGGTTAGAGCGTGGTGCTAATAACGCCAAGGTCGCGGGTTCGATCCCCGTACGGGCCACTTGTTTTCCACACCCTTTAGCGGGGCGGGAACATCACTAGCTTACTAAATCATAGAATGTTATTTTCTTTAATTCCGATTTCATTGGAGGAAGTGTAACACAGAAGTGAGCACGGTAACCCCCGAAAGGAAGCCTGACTTCAGTCGTAAGAAGCTAAGGAGTCAGCCAGCAAAAGTGACATCGTACCACGTGAGGGCAGGAGAGTAATACATTCACACCCAACTCCTCGTTAGTATAGTGGTGAGTATCCCCGCCTGTCACGCGGGAGACCGGGGTTCGATTCCCCGACGGGGAGGTGGTCGTTTTGTTTTCCCTCAAGCGGGGGAGAATGGAATGCCCTTCGCTTTGCCGCACAAGGAGGGTTGTGCAGCGAAGAAAGAACAACCAGCCCAGAGCTTAGAGCAACTTGAAGTTTTATTTGAAGGACCTTGGGGTAATATCCAACAGCTTACTGGTCTGTCCCCAGCCTTCATGGCAAAGGTGCTGGCCTAAGACAGTTGGTAACAGCCAAAATGAGCAGTGCTGAAAGATTTTCTCCTCAAAATAAACACCCAGCCTTTCACACTCATCAAGCAAGACTGGGACCCTAACCCAGGCTTTCCCAGTTACTTATCAGTCAAGTCATGCTGCTGCAGCATGTCTTAAAACATCAGCCCTCGCCTCCCAAGCCAGTGCAGATAGCATCAAAATATACATGATTAAGAACCCCTTTTGCACAACTTCCTGAAAGCACACTTTTAAGGTTTAAAATCATACCAAATATTCCCTTTATTCTTTAAGAAATGAATAAAAATATTTCTAAGACATCCCGACATTTTCTAAGAGTAAGCAGTGCTATTTAAGCACATGTAATGCTTTCATTCCAGTGGGAGAACACTTCACAATAGTTTACTATTTTGCAGTCAAACAAATCAGTTGAGGAAGTTCTTAAGCATGCACAGTAGTCCTGTGAGGGCAGCACCAGTCCTTCACAAGACAACATCAACATGGGGTGATAACATGAGATGATCAATCCTTAAGAACAAGTTCACATATTTGTAAATTACAACAATTTTGCATCATTATTAAGGCACCGGGTAAGAGTGAAAACAGCTGTACTAAAACGCCAGTCAGCAGCAGTTTGAACGTGCTGGCGTGCACGCGTTCCTTTTCTTTCATGCTGGCTCAGTGTAAACAGTTCATCTTGTTCACGATCCGTGTCAGTGCACCCAGTCTTTGGGATTGCGCAGAACTTCCAGGATTTCTGCTTCTTTCGAGCTTTCTGGCGGGGTGTGCATGTATTCCCACCTGCAGGAAGAGGGCAAATGCAGTCAGACTGCTCAGCTGACTGGCACCTGTCTGGCACCAAGCTGTGCTGGGACTTGAGCTGCTTTTTCTGAGGATGCAAAGCTACATACACAGTTGATGCTCTTTGGATCAGGTGACAGATATGGTACAAATCATTAAGTTCCGTAAAAAAAAATAATACTGGAATAGACAGGAGAAATGTTAGCTTCATCTTTTTCCCAGCTTTTGGAAAGGCTGAGACAACAAAGTGAAGAGCAGTGCCCCCTACCCCACAATTCATGCAGGTTTATTTGGAAAGATATTTTAGCAGCCTCTTGTGACACACTAGTATGACAAGGAAGACGAGCTAAAAAGGAACCCAGACAGTTCTGACAGTGAGGACATGAGACCTAGTTTTTTCCAGAACCTACACTGGAAGCCCTATAAGTCCTTGTTGAATCTTGGTTTTAAAAACAAAGATGATAAGAGACCACTTTTTATTGAAAAGGCAATTACAAGAGGCATGATAGAGGAGAAGTGTCAGCAGTCATAAAGTGACCTTTTTTTTTCCCCCCAGGAAGGACCCATTCATGCCATGAAGCAGCTATTTACGTTGATGAAAACAAGCAAAACCAGATTATACCAGCAATGGAACCAAAAGATAGGACTGTGCTACACCACCAGGGAAGAAACACATCTAATGTTGGCAGCAGGGTGAAGCTATATGGTGAGAACAGGACTGCCTTCACGGTCAAAGAACAGCAGGTCATTGTTCCTAGCAGAGGGAGGTACTAACAGTTTATGGAATTCATGATAGGGGCTGTGCTACTAGCATATCTAAAAGCAACCTAAAAAGGGGAGTGTACTGTAAATGACAGGGTATGCTGATACTGCAAGATTAAGCAAGATAGGTTAAAAACTAAAAAGGCAGTTGAAAAGTGTTTATATCAAGCCAAGCAACTAACCAATAAGCTGGTAGGAGAAATTCACTGTGATTAATCTGAAGTGATGCACACAGGAAAAAGTTACATAGACATTGAGAGACTGAGTTGACTTTTATTGCCCAGAAAAGATCTTGGCATCATAACAGTCCATCATATGAAAAGGGTAGCTCAGTGTTTAGCAGCAGTCAAAATAAGCAAACAGCATATTAGGGTTATGAAAGGAATAATGAACTAAAACATTATTATGCTATTGTATGAATCAGCAGCACACCTGCATCTTGTATACATAGATCTGGCTTATGTTGTCTGTTCCTTATCCACAGTTCAGAAAGGGCATAGAAAACTTAAGCCTAAACAAAGTGGCAAATGTGGTCAAAGGTATGGAACAGCTACTGTACAAAGACTAAAAAGAATGGGACTTGTCAGCCTGGAAAACAGACAATGAAAAAAACAAAACCCAGAAGCCTGTAAAATAACTGTTATGGAGAAGATGAACAGGAAGAAAATCTGGTTACTTACTGAAAAGTGGAATGAAGTCATCAGGTGCAGGTAGAAAACAGAGACACTTTTTCATACAACACACAGTTAAACTATGGAACTCTTTGCCACAGGCTTGTCAGGGCTGCCAGAAGCTCACAGGGTTTCAAAGAGCTACTAACAAAAACCCCTGGAGTGCAGATGGGAAATCTACAGGGAGGCACTAAGCACAAAATATACCTCTTTTTTTTTTGTGAGGTAATATCTAGGTCACACATTACTGGCAACTGGGTGAACATAGCAGACCAGACAAGCATCTGCATGTATTTGGACAGTTCTTGTGTCAGGCACAAACTGTTAAGAGACTGGACACTATGACATAACTTTGCTTTAATCCTATTAAAGCAAAGTTAAAATCCACTGTTCTATGTGAGAACAGTGCCTCCCTGTAACTCCACAGAACTACACCCTTACCTTGCAGTCAGTGGCAGAGACATAAGAATGCTTTCGATTCTTGATCCTGGTGTCAGAAGGCCAAACTTTGTACCTCTGTCATAAACCAAGTTGAACTCCACATACCTATGGGGAGTGAACAGAAAAACAAGTTTACTATCAGAAGCTGGTTGTGCCTCCTTCAACTAGCAGACATCAGACAAAACAAGCCTGACCTTCTGTTGTTAGAGGTGTCAGAATGAACCCTGGTTTGGTGCCAAGTGATCTCTATCATCCTCTGCATAGGAGTGCAGGTGTGACTTTGCTGATCCATACAGCACAGGAAGTAATGACCATAGCTAACAGACAAGAGCAGCCAAACTAGTCAACAGACAGCATTCTGCATGGTGCTATACTAGCTTACTTCACCCAGGCTTCAGTCCTGCTGGAAAGGCTGACACCAAGTTTAGCTTGGTTATGCTAGTACTCTTTTGCGTGGTGGTGTCAGACATTAAAAGGAGCTTAAAGGAACTGCAAATGACCACAGGAAAAACTCTACTCTGCAGTCCTCCATGCTGAAGGACACATAAGCAGCAAGGTCAGGAGATTTTTCTTTTCTTGGGAGATCTGTAAAGCAGAAGTCAGCCAGCTTCAAAGTGCTGGCTGGGACAGCTAGAAGCCAAAACAGTTTTCTGCTGCCAGCATATGAACAGAACAGTGACAGTTCAGCAAGGGTTATCTTAATAACTAGTACTGAGGTCTTAGTACTTAACAGAGGCACAGGAAAGGGGGAGCTTTTACCTATTCTTTCCTGCTGCAGAAATGGACAGCTTTACCTAGCCCAATAATCTGCAAATGGATTCTTCTGCTTAAAGTTACTCCCCCTCATAATCTTAGCAGGTTTGCTAAATCCCATCCACAAACTGGATCCTGAAAATCCAGCACTCCCACGAACAATTCCACCAAATTAAGCATATATGCTTATCTGAGTAACTACTGCAGACTAGTAATGTAAACTTGAGTGTCTACACCTTCCCTATACCACTCCCACAGACTTCTTTGCAGAAGAGGCAGGAACTAAAGACTCCCTAGCTCTGCACAGAGCATATGTACTCACACTTCCTCCATACACTTAGACAATAACAGGACATAGAGAAAAGAGCACAACTATATCTACCAGTGTACTTAAACTTTAGCAGCATTAACATTCACATTAATAAGCATCCTCCAAAGTCTTTTAAGTTAGTCACTTTGGAACATGCCAGAAAAAACAAATTCCTCTGAATCCTCATTCCTTTACCAAGAGCTCACTGCGTCTTCATTGCAATGCCAAGACCAAATAGAATAAATATGTATGAAAGTAGCTGAAAGTACTCTTGGGAACAGTTATTTCATGACTTCCTGGGGTTTAGCTTCATTACTTAATAGGAAGCAGGACTCCACCCTTATGGTCCTCATGTCACAGGGCTGTCCCAAAATCCCATATCCTTGGGCAGCAGCAGAAGGCACCAAGCACACACTCCCCCACCCCCTTTGCCTGTTACAAAGCAGCAGCTTCTCTTGGTTTTTGAAGGAGCTGGAGAGAAAGTGTGGTATTTTGTATGGGTTGCTTGTACTGCAACACGGGAAAGTGAGAGATACAGATGATGGTGTGATAGTACCTTCTTTGTACCCTCTTTGGCAATCTAGCACTGGGTTTCAAATGAACTCTGTGCACAGAAATATTCCACTTCTCACGTGAACTTCAGAGTACACATGCAAACTTAGTCCATATCACAACAGGACATAAACCCATAACCATGAAGGACTAGCTTATTTTTTGACTTGCTAGCATCATCTACCTTCTCTGTATTCTTCTGCTCCTTCAGTACTCACCGTCCTCTCCGAAGCTGCTGCCATAGTTTTTCCTCTGGTGTGAAGGAGTCATGACAGTGCCTTTTCACAATGGGAATGTAACAAGGCACAACAGCTTTGGCACAACTCTTCACAAACTGGAATACTTCCTCCTTGGAGGGAGAGTCTACGTCATCAAAGAATATGCCTCCAATCCCTCTTCGCTCACCACGGTGCTTGATAAAGAAGTAGTCATCACACCTAGAAGCAGCAGGAGCAGCAGATATGGTCCATAATAGTCAAAGAAATGAACAGAACTACAAACAGGCACATGGCACAGGATGGCACTAGTGAAATATTGACAAGAAGTCAGTTCCTGCAGTGCAGGGTGCCCCACTGTTTCACTGTCTGCCAAGAGTGTGGATGGTACAGCACCACCTGGAAAGCATTCCTGCACTTACAGTAAAAGCATTAAAAGCTCTGATGAAAGTTTCTGTAAAGCTCCATATCACCACACAGTCTCTAAACACATAACAAACACACACCACAGCAGATGCTTCCTTGTAGATTGATCCAGTCCATATCCTGTACCTTCACGGAGGGACACCCGATTTCAAAACTTCACACTAAGGACTCTTTAAATTTCATTCCAAGAACTGTATGTAATCCTGAATTATTTCTACAGCTTTCAAATGAACTTGAGCTTGGAAGAAAATTTCTTTATTCTTTTTGCTATCCTAGTAAAATAATTGATTATCTGTATCAAAACTAAAAGAATGTAGAAACCTAAGGCCAGATAAGAAGGTCACTGTCACTTAAGGAAGTGAAGCAGCCTTCCCTGGTAAAAGGCTTTTTAACAGTTAAACTTGGAAGATGGAGTCATTCTAGCAATGGCTTTTCATGGCTTATGTTCAAGCTTATTGGTTTACATTCATGTGCAGCTTATCCTACAACAGGCAGATAATTAATCTTTGTATTTACTAGGAGTATGTATGTGTGCAATTACTATAAATTAGCTGATTAATTGTATCCACACCCTGTTTTGCTTACAGTTGCTTGTTTGGGCAGCCATGCCTTCCAAGCATACACATGGGGGAGAAATGGAAGGGAGGTAGGAAGGAGAAACCATCAACAGCAGGGAAATCTTCCCTTCCTTTAGGATTAGTTTTCCATAAGTGTATCCATCCACAGTTACTGTTCTCAAGTGATATAAATGGCATGGTCATAGCAAGAGAGACTTAGAGATGGAACGGATAACCTAAGCTAGTTTTTTATTCACTGGCTGATCAGCATTTTTATTTTATGGCAGCAGGAAAAGTTAGGAAAAAAGGCTGAGTCAGAAACGCAAAAGAGAACAAGGCTGACAGAAAGTCTTAAGGCTAGAACAGGAAGGCAGCGTGGTAAACATAGCAAGAGTTTATTTCTGAGAAAGGTAGGAAAAGGAGCTGATTAGTAGAAGATCAGAGAAGACCCACACTGCTCCAGCAGTGAGAACCATATACCCCTATGCAGCTGCTGCTTGTGGGAAACACTCATGCTGGGATTGAGAAAACTGCCTTTTTCCATGGAACACAATTGGTTCTCTCCTGAGCTGCCCCCAGATTAAGAATTGGCATCCTTCTCTCCGTCACCTTGCAGCTGGCATTGATAGCCTGCTTACACTGCAAACAACCTGGCCGCTCTGAACTACCATGCAAAAATTCCTCGGAGAACAAGACTGTGGTCTTACAGTTGTAAGATATGCTTCTCTACTAAGTGGCTGCCATTTGAGCTACAACACCCACTTTATCTCCTGTCCTCAGACAGGACCTGGTAGCATACAAAAGGGTAACCCCCTCCTTCTTGGATACCACAACTTATAGTAGATAGGATTATCAGACACAGAGCAGCAAGCTCCCAGTTAACAGTGAAGGATCCTATCACTTGTATCTCTCAACTCAAGAAGAACTTTCAATATTTGCATCTTTAGAGAACATTCTGTTGAACTCTCAGTGAATATGTCACTGGAAAAAAAAGTACAGCTCCATCAAAGTGATGAAGCTTTCACATTAAGGACAAGCTCCTTTACCTACCTGGCAAAAAATAAAAAGTCATGGAGGTCAGACTGAAGGCAATAAAACTGGAGTGGGGGGATTTTCAGAACTGCAGTGCTGGCCCAAGAGCTCACACTAAAGTCATGCACATTTTCCATGAGTTCACTATAAGCAGAGTTTGCCCAAGTCCATAGGACAAAAGTCTTGTCCTAGTTCAACACCAGAGGCTAAAAGGAATTTGTAAGTTGCCTAGTGAAGACTGTGGCTTACAAAGTCTTGCAGAGTCAGCTTAGTTCTTGTTCAGGCTGTAGACTTACGATCCTAGCTGTCAGCCCTCCGATTTGAACAACTCAGGCCTATGTATCTTAAGTATGAGATTGTTTCAGAGTACACTTTTTCCTGGATACATCTGCTGGGTTTCATATTAGGGTTTGCTGGTACTTTTCAAAAGGCAGCAGAACCTACTATTCCTAAGAGTACTCTTAACTGGCAATATCCAGGGCCACCTTCTGTTCCCACAAAAGACACCTAAGCACACCTCTCCCCACATACCATTTCTTGTACTTGGGATACAGCTTCAGATCATGCTTGTCACAGGCTTCTTTCAGTGTCTTGTGAAAATGAACAGCATCCTCTTCATTCAAGTAAGTTGGAGTGAGATCAGTCCCACCACCAAACCACCACTGTTTAGTTCCTATAGGAGAAAGGCAAGCAGCAACATTCTTCTTTTAAACTTCCAAACAGCAGTATGCTGCTATTGGTTCACCAAGAACTAACACCTACTTTTACAATAAAAAAAAAAAAAAAAATCATTATTCAGTAGTGTCCCTTATCCTCAGTCATGAAACACTGTAGTCTGAGGTAGTGTGATGACCAGTGCCTTCAGGAAAACAGAAAACAAATTTCAAAGCAGCAGAACATATTTATTCGGTATTTTGGACCACTGACCCTGACTACAGGCTATCAATTTCACAGGGGCTGACAACTCCTATTCAAGAATACAGAAACATTTTGCTGCATGCCAAAGAAAGGGAACATTGCTATCAAGTCCAGGGAAGTCACTGACTAGAAATGATCCATAATGCTCTTCAAAAATAATTGGAAAAAACCTCTCTTTGAGCTTCTGACAGTACATTATGTTCACAAGGTACAGATGGCCTTTCAGCATCTGACCACCTAGCATATTGTTTAGTTTTAGGTAGTTCTGCGAGGAGTAGGGAGTTGGACTCCATGATCCTTCTGGATCCCTTCCAACTTGAGATATTCTGTGATTCTAACCTGGAGTCCCACTTCCAACAGTGGAAAGTTACAGAAACTCAGGGGAAAAAGTCACAATGCAGATTCTGACAGTATGTCCACCCAGCTTCGGAGGTAAAGATGCATCCTGACCAGAATGCTTATCAGTTCTTTACAGACCTCATGCTACTAAATTGTAGAATTGCTTCTTTGAATATGTTTTACATATATTTATAACCTTCTACATTTTAACTTAAGTGTGAAACCCCCCTGGTGTACTCTGCAAAAAGTGAACTGCAAACCCCTTTACCAGATGCACACTTCACACTGATCTTAAAAATTCACAAAGGCCCAGAGATTAAGAAATCCAGTGTTACACAACAGATTCTTGCACAGCTGGGAACAAACCTGGGCTGGTTCTTAACCTTTTAGCTGAGCCATGTGGTCACGCTTCCTTCGTGTGGAGTCATACATTTCATAGCACTTCACTGGATTACAGTTCTTACCATCTGCTTCTTCAATTTCAAAGTATCTGTAGTTGAAGTGCATGGTTGGAACATGAGGGTTCTTAGGATGGATAACAGAGCTCACACCCATGGCGCAGAAAGGCAGTTTCCCTAGATAATAAAAAAGATCCATAGAAAAAATCCTTCAGTTTTCTCAAATAGCTTCATTTATTGTCATTTAAGGAACATTGCTCTTTTTCCTTAGGTTCCAAGATACTGTTCCACTACAAGAAAATTTCTCATGGTGGGTCACCATAATTATTAATGTGCAATTTACTTCCCATCCCCACACCTCTGTGCACTTAACTAAATGGGGTTTTTTTCTATTTATCCTAAAATATAATATTATGGCAGAGCACCCATTAGATGAAGACCACTTGAAACGTAAGGCACTGTTAAGGGTTTCGACCACCCCCAGAACTCACAATTGCCCTCTGCTATGCAAATGTGGGTTGAATCCCCTTTAGCCTTTAGGTTTTTGTGGTTCGCCCCCTCCACCTCTTTCGTTCATGACTCCTGTGTGTTTCACTGTTAAGCTACAGCATCATTGTTGAGAAGCAACCTAAGCCTACAATACATTGTTTAAAGCAGAGAGATGGAGGGAGAAGCACCCTGACACCTGGCTTTTTAAGGCTGTGAAAGTGAGCCCAGGCTCACTGGTTAGGAAGCACCATGATGCAACTGAAACCACCGAGTGCTGAATAGCCTTCCTCATTTCTTCTCAAAGGCCAGACTGCATTGAGAGTACCCGCACAGGAACAGCAGGGTGAAAGCGTCCCGGTCCCCTACCCCACCTCCCCGCCGGTCACCTTACCGTCTTTGGCCTTCAGAGACTTCCCCCTGCTTCGCATCTGCCGCGCTGCGTCCTCCGACAGCTGCCCGAACACGACAGACACGTTCACACCGGCCTTCTCGAAGACCTCGCCGTCCTGCAGCACGCAACTTATGCCGCCGCCGCCTGCCAACATCACCGTCACCCTGCGCCGGGGCCTCCACCCCCCGGCGTGCCCGCTCCCAGGTCGACTCCTACGGTCCCTCCGTACCTTCCTTCCTCTCCCAGGTGTCGACGGCGAAGGCGGCGCCAGGGTCCAACGCAGCCAGAGCGCGGCACACCTCCGCTTGCGTCTCCATGATGAGCAGCTCCATTCGGCTCCGCAGCTCCCGCCGCCGCCGTCGCAGCTCCTGCAGCCCGCTCACCGGCGGCGCCATGAACCGCTGCCGCAGCTCCTTCTCCTCCTCGTCCTCCTCGGCCGCCACCATCACGGCCTGACGCCGCCACAACCACAGCCCCAGCCCCCCCAGCGCCCCCGCAGCCGCCAGCGCGGCTCGCCGGCTTCCCCGACCCCCTCGGCCTGCCGCCGCCCCCGGCGGCAGGGAAACCAGCGCTCGGCGCCCTGCCGCGGCGGTGAAAGCCACGGCAGCCCCACGGAACACCCGCACGGCCGCCGCCATGACGTGCACCAGCGCCGCGCTGCTGGCGGGCGGGCCGCGGGGCCGGGCCGGGTGGAGCGGGGGGCGGAGTGGGGAAGCAGTGGGCCGTGGCCCGCCGTATTTAAGCAGGTGTTCTATAGGGCTGGATGTATGCAAGATTAAAGATTTATTCTTTTGAGGAGTCGCTCACTTGTGCATGGCATTACTGGTTTTATACTCGTAGTAACATGTTTTTAGAACCTGACTAGTTTATGGGACCACCGGTTTAGTGCAATTTCCCATGCATTTGAGAGGGAACGTGCTTATGCCGCCATTGTTCTTTCTGAAATTGAAGCGCTTTTTCTTTCCTAATAAAACAAGAGTTCAGAGTAATAAGGAGAAGGGTTATGTAAAGCCAGATGCTGAAAGGTACTGCATAGCACCAACTCACAGTTCAGAATTTGGTTGGTTGGTTGGTTTGTTTTGTTTTTTGGGGTGCTGATGCTGGCACCAGATCCATTAAAATGATTTTCTGCTTTCTCACCTGCTTCAACATCTGCTGTATCAACAGTGAGACAGTACAACAGACCAACTAGCCCCATAACAGCAGACTTCAGCAAGCAACTAGAACAGAAACTCTTCAAGCAAGCGTGTAAGTAACAGTGCCGCCACTGATGATGGTACTGTGCTGAACATAGTTTTCTTTCAAATCAAACAGCTGGCTTACTAATTGGTTGGTTTGTTGTTGAGTTTTTGTAATAAGCATACTATTGTTTTCTAATAAGTAATGACACTTATTAATGCTGTAATTGATTGAGGACCCATATAATGGTTAGGCTGAGAAAAAATAACAGCTACCCCAAAAGTCCAGCCCTGTTGAGGTTTGTACTCTGGTATGGTACTGTTCCTTGGAAACAATGAGCTTATGGTATTTTAGGACTGTTTTGCATCTGTATCACCCAAAAGAAAATCAGTTTCAAGGGTGGCTCTATGAAAGGTGAAGAGATTTGTCCCTAATATGGATCAGGGCTTTGTTGTAGGGTAATTTGGGTGGAGGAGAGGGGTGTCTGTATAAACCTTCCATTTCATTTCTGATCTGATTCTGCTCTTTGGCAGCAGAGGATGCTGTGCAGCTGCTGAACTTCTGCAAGTAAGGAGGGAAGGAGACCTCTGTGTTGGGCTCTCTTCTGCCATCAGCTGGAGGACGGGATTCCTGATGAAACAGGAGACCCGACCCACTGGGTGCAGGAGTGGGGGAAGGAGGGTGTTGTTATTTGCAGGAGATATATGTGGTTGGCGGAGAAGAGCACTACTGTCTTAACGGCTGTGGTAAGTCTGCTTAATTTGGCTGTACTAAGCAGTTCTTTTAACAGTTCTTTATCCAGACCTGGCTGTGGTAGCTCTGTTTCTTTTTGTATTGCACCACTGGATTTACATAAACATTTTCATGATAACCAGTGTGCATTGTGCACTTCCATGCTACTTACTGTAGTAAAGCTCTGGTCTTTGAGTGAGTTTCTTACATACTACTATAATGGAAAAAAATAAATGCTGAGAAGGCCAAAGGACATGTAAAATGAATTCATGCTGATGAGCATTTAAAGATATTTTTCCTGTATTAGGTTGAGTGCAGACTTTGATAGCAGCTGGTAATTCTGCTGCACAGGACCTCTGGAGGTCTCTAGTCCAACCCAAGGGGTTCACTGTTCCCAGGCTGGATGAGCTCACACAGGGCCTTCCTTGTGCAGCTGCATTTGGGAAACCTCCACCCCGGTTGTGCCTGGGCTTCTGCCCACTGGAAAGAATTTTTTTCTTGTATGTCATGAGAATTTATTTTGCTGCAACCTTGTTGTCAGGTCAGTGCCTTGCTCTTGCTGCTGAATCTCAGGAGCAGGACTACTTTACAGATCAGGCTTTATCTGGCTAGACACTGAAGTGTGGTTAGGCTGCACTTTCTGGTGGAGATGACGAGTGTCAAACACTGCTACTGTTTCTGTGCTGAATCCTCTCATGTTGACTCGTTGCAAGGGCCTCCTCTTTAACAGCAGTTTAATGTTGAAACTTCAGCCAAATGCCATATACATTCTCTTTGCAGCAGTATGAGGGTGCAGTTAGCAGGCAAGGCATCAAAAATGACACCTTGCGCAGGAGAGGCTTTTTTGTAGCCCTGTTTAGATGTGTACAACCGAAGTGTGTTGGCTAGTAAAAAAAAGCACTGCAGCAAGTAGCTCAATCAGCCTTTTCAGTATTTGAACTGAATGTGGTGCTTCACCACAGTATTTCAGTTTACCTCTCTTTACAGTACTGAGAATAGGAGCACATATTGATGTGCGATGCTCAGCAGCTCAACCGTAATAAGAGGCAAGAAAATGACAGTTTACATTTTGATCTGCATTTTCAGTGCATAGTGTTACATGGAGTCTGGGGGCTTTCAGCTTCTGCATGTGCTGTTAAATTTCTATGCTCTTCCATTTCTTTGGAAACACAAAAGGAAGAAGAAAGAGACACTCAGAGCTTAGATCAAAGCCAAAAGGAAAACCTGGAATTGGTTCTTGCATTTGCTTGAACAAGAGTTGAGCATGAGGAAATGTACCTTCCCCTTTTAGTTAGCTAGGTGAAATTGCAAGGTCTTGACTTCGTTGAAATCTCCATGTCAATTTGTAAAGTATGACTGAAAAATGCCATGGCAAGATGACTTTGATTATTGTATCACTTATTGGGTCATCTATTTTCATACCTGTATGTGTTGTGGTAGTGGGGGTCTTGTGGTGTGTTTTCTCTTCAAAGTGAGCGAAGCCAGTTAGATTTGCTGTGTAGCCAAAACCTCTACTGATACAAATGAATGTGAATCTAGAGAATAATGAAGAAAACTTCTTGTTTTACTTGTACTTTGGAACAAGCTCGGAAGCTTCTCAGATGCTTGTATTTAGGTGCTATCTACCTTGGTTTCCCTTTTTTCTGAGAATTTATGCACAAAGAGGGTATTAACAAAAGAACAAGAGACACTGCATGTTCTAAGGGAGTGAAGAATGATCAGGTCTGATCCAGACTGAGACACAGTGCTTTCACTGAAGCTGTTTGAGACATTTGTTTTGAGCACTGAATTAATGTAGTTGCATATCAGAAAATTGGAAGAGAAAGATTCATTGAGAACAGAAAAATTCCCATCAAGTTGGCATTTCTATTACTTCTAAAGTTAAACGAATCAGTCTCATCCAGTCTACTCTATTGCACAAAACCTTGATTGTCACTTCAGAGTGATGCTGAGGGCTTGCAAAGTTGGACAAGTACTCTTGTTTAACAGAGGTCAGCTCAAAGGTTTTGCATGTCAGTATAAGTTGAATTAGGTTACTATTTCAATTTGTATCCAAGAGAGAAGTAAAATCTTTGGGGACTGAGCTGAAATTTAGATGATGTGAAGGTTGTAAGAGAAAGATGAAATGAAAACCTTTCTTTCTATATCTGTCATCTCAGTAATTTTTCTGGGTGGTAGGTTCATAGGAATCTCCCTTTTTTTCTTTTTTTAATACAGGATTGATTCTCATGGGTATGTGGAGGAAAAAAAGGGTAACTACAGATAAAGAAGCTGCTGTGCTGAAATTGTTTCAGGCTAGCTCCTGGAAGGTAAGAGAAGTTATGCCTTAGGAAAGCCTTTCTTCTCTAATGCTTGATGACCTTTTGTCCTGGGTTCAGCAGTAGCAGTCATTTTAATTCTTCTTAGTAGCTGGTGCAGCGCTGTGGTTTTGACTTTCTTCCTCAGAACAGTGCTGATAACACCAATGTTTTTAGTTACTGCTTAGAATGTTTAGTCTGGCCAAGGATTTTCTGAGTCTCATGCTCTGCCAGGGAGGAGAAGAAGCTGGGAGGAAGCTGAGACAGGACACCTGACCCAAACTGACCAAAGAGGTATTCCATACCACAGCACGTCATGCCCAGGATGTAAAAACTGGGGGCAGTCACCCGGAAGGGTTAAATCACTGCTGGGTCGGGCTGGGTATCTGTCGGTGGGTGGTGAGCGGTTGTATTCTCTTCCCTTGTTATTTCCCTTCTCATTATTATTATTGGTGGTAGCAGCAGTGGTTTGTGTTATACCTTAGTTACTGGACTGTTCTTATCTCAGCCTGTGGGGATTGCATTCTTTTGATTCTTCTCCCCATCCCTCTGGGAGCGGGGCGGGGGGAGGAAGTGGGCAGAGTGAGAGAGAGACTGTGTTGAGTTACAGCTGGGCTTAAACCACGACACCTTTAAAAAGTTAATAAAATCAGAGAGAGAGTGAAATGTAGCATTACCCAAAGAGAATGAGTACCCTAGAGAGGTTCACACTAAGAATTAGGCCCCAAGATGTGCTGCATGCAACCTCCTCTGAAAATATACTAGTATTCTGGGACAGATGTTACCATCTTCCCTGTGATGAGAGGTCTGTCTGTTGTTTTCCCACTTCCTCTGTGCCATTCCTTCAGCTCTGCCTTCAGATTTTCTATTACATAACACCATCTTCATAAAACTTTTTTTTTTCCAAAACCTGGCAGGGGGGTTGGAATTAGATGATCTTAAGGTCCTTTCCAACCCTAACTATTCTATGATTCTATGAAAACCATTTCTATTGCTTCATCAAGGCTGAAAAGCCAAAGCATGACATCTCTCCCAGGCTTTCAAGGAAAGAACAAGCAGAAGTGATCTGTTGCAGTGCATTCCCTATTTCTTTTACTGTATGAAGGTCCAGGTGTGACACAACTCCCCTGCCCTAGTGTCATAATTTTTTTTTTCTTGCAGCCACTGTAGCTGTTTATACAGACTAAATGTAATGTCTGCTGTTGTGAAAGTTCATGCAGAAGCCAAAATACACACCCTTCTTTCTTCTCTGGACTATTTGGTATGTTGTTTACGGTGAAGCTAAAGGACCAGCTGAGTTAGCTCAGAAGTCTTAAAAGGCTTGTGTTTGCAGCCATTTCAGAGTAACAGACATACAGCATGGTTGAAACTACTATCTGGGCAGTGCTACAGGGCTCCAGAGATTTATAGTCCTTGAAATGCTCCTGTATAACTACAGAACTGTAGGCTTAATGCACTATCTTACTCTTACCCTTACACTGTACTGCAGGGATAATGTGAGGCAGGAGTTCTATGAGAAGCAAGATGATGAACTGCTTTTCCTCCATGCCTCCAGAAAACTAATGATGAGCATGGCTTATTACATTAATTTTTGTCAAGAGGTATTCTTTCCTCATGCTGTTAGTTCTTAGAAGTCATAACTACAGGTTTTGCAATGGCTGTTATTCAATGACTAGATCTAATTATCAGACCTGATTTTCTCCATTTGTTTAAATCTAATACAGTTATTCTTCTCCTGCAGGGTGGGTATGATATGCAGAACAGAGTAGGGTAGAATGAGGTCTGTTGCCTCAGCATAGAAACCAGGTTGGATTTTAAGTTTAATAAACTTAATATTTATTTTGTTTTCTAAACACATTTTTCAAGGATCTGAAAGCTCTTTTTGGTGCAGCCAGCATCCCGCATGTGTGACCCTGAGTGTCAGTGAGGGCTGTGCCTTTAAAGTAATGTGTACAGATTATCAGACTGGTTCACACCAAGCATCTGCATGCTACCCACCTGCAGTGATGGCCCAAGCTCACCCCTATTGGATTGCCAGGAGCTCAGCATGTGAAAGGGTGCTTTCTTGGAAGCAGCTGGTCTAAGCACAGGAAAGCCCTGCCTTCCTCACAGGACAGTAGGTAAGGAAGCAAATGTGCTCCGTGGGAACAATGGGGTGGCTGCAGTGGCTCCGTGGAGACTAACATTGATGGGTCTGCTCAGGCTGTGTCCTACCCCCTGCTCAGGCCATGACAAATGTTAGCCATGGGTCTCTTCCAGGAGAAGGAGCCACTGGCATTGAGGAGCTTGATCAGTGTGTGGAGAAGCAAGCCTCATCCAGGCTCTTCAACAGTCTAGAAATCCCTCAGCCTGTGATTCTCTATGCCTACCTTATAGACCGTATTGGGTGGTCATGGGGCTGCCAGGAGAAGAAGCTGCAGATGTACAGCTGCAAGAAGAGATGGTGGGAGAGCAGGTGTGAGATCCTCTCAGAGCAGAATAGTGAGAAACTCAGCAAGGGGATCTGTTTTTTGTACAAGTGCTTCTACTGCACAAGAAGCATAGCTAGGGGTGGGTTAGTGGGACTTGCCACGTCTCCCAGGGCAGGAATGGTGCTGAGGGGAGGGGTTCAGCCCTTGTGATGTGCACAAGATCAGATTGGTGGTGTTGCACCAGGTGCAGACTGAGCTGACTGACTAAAAGAAAGTCAAATCCAAAAGCAGACACAGGCATGATACTTCTGCTGGATTCTCTCCCAGATTGTGCTTTCATTTTAGGGATTTCCTGACTTGGTGTGGTCTAGTTAGTGACTATCAGTAGATCTCTCTTGTAAATGCTTGTTCAGTCTCCCTTGAGAATTTTCTGCAGCTAGAAAACCCTCTTGCAAGTAGCACTGTGGTCTGTAGGGCCTGTCTGGAACCCAGCTTCTCATAGCTTCATTGATGGCTCCTAGTTCTTGAATATCTGAAGAGACAGTAAAAAGTTGTTCCTATCCATGCCATCAGGACTCCTGAAGATGTCTCTTCACCAGGGTGGAGAATCCTAGCTCACTAGTTCCTTGTATGGTTACCACTGTCGCCATGTGCCAAATGTGTGTCAGGAACACATTGCTTACCCATGAAATGCATGTGTTTCCCAAGTGAAACACTGAAGATGCTCATCAACAGGTTAGTGAATTCTTAAAGTAGCCCACTGTCTTGAGCAATTTTTTCTTCTCTCAAGACTCTGAGAAATAAAGCAAAGAAACAGATGATTTTTACTGCCTGCTCTCAAGTCTCATTCAAAAAAATGGTACCTTAAAAGACCAGTCAATAAATGTCTTGGCAGCACGCTGATTTTAGTCTTGCCTAAGAGGAATCACCATCTGTTGAATCACAACTTTCACTTCCTTTGCTGCCTGAGTTTCTTAATCTTTGATCTCACATGGGTCTAGCTCTGTGGACGGGGCAATGCCACCAAAGCAGAAATACGCCAGTGAGGCTGGGCTCTGTAATGGCAAGACTATGAGCAGGGACTCTGGGGACTGTGCTGGAGTGGAGAAGTGGAGCTGCCATCATACTGATGGGGTTCTTTGGGCAAGAGCAGACAGCAAGGTGTTGTGGTTTAAGCAGAAGCTTCTGAGGGCAATTTATGACAGTTAGTTTGGAAAACACTAATTTTTTTAAAGTTAGTTTTCCCAGGTAGGCTGAACTACTCTGGGGGAGCCTTGTTGGGTATGGTGTGGCTTGCAAGGACTGAAATGGATTGGAGGAGCAGGCGAGCACTATTGAAAGCCTGTTAGGGGGCTTTCAATTGAAAGCCCGTTAGGAGCAGGCAAGCATTACTGAATCAATTTCTTACTGATACTAGTGTCTGCCAAGAACTTTCTCTCTATGACTCCTTACCAGAGATCTCAGAAATGCTGATATGGTGTAGGAGGTTGTAGGGCAGCCGTACTACCTCAGCATCAGACTTTTTTTTATCTATTTTATATAACTCTGCCTTCTTGCCAGAGTATGCCTTGTCATGAGTTCTGTGGGATTTCATTGTCTTTTCAATTTCTAAATGAAACAGAATGTCCCAGACAATATTTGATCTCAGCACTGCATTATCTTCCCTTTCTGAGTACTTCTTCAATTTCATTCTTTTTCAGAGTAATAAACCCCAGAACCCTGTCTCAGTGCCTTCCTTCCCCTATTTTTCGAAACTGCCTTGAAAGTCTCTGGCTAGACTACCACATGCTCATCACTATTTTGCCCAAGGGCTTTGTCTCTTGTGGAAGCACAAGTCTTTAGGGTGGTTACCCTGAGTTTACTTTTCACAGGAGAGTTATTTTCTACTCTTAGTTGTAGAAAACTCCTGCAACTTTTCCTCTCCCACAGGTTTCAGACTTTTCCTTTCTTCTGGACTGCCTCATTCTCCATTAAGGCGAGATACTAACCAGTCACAACAGCACCGCCTGCTTCCTGAAGAAACAGAATTTCGCTCTCTAGATTTCTTAGGCGGCCTTGGAGAAGTTATCTTGTTTTCACCTATCAAAGGAAGAAGTAAGAGGATGGCTTTTATTTTTAAAACAAGGGGCCACGTGAAAACCATGGGACATCGGGCCCTGCTGCGTTTGTTGATTCTTGAGATAGGCTGTCTTGTAGGTTATAAAGTTGAGCTGCACAGTATCAAAATGCATTTAAAAATGGGGCTTTAATCCAACTGAGGTTTTGCAGTCTGTATCTGAAACAAGGTACTACATCTATTAACTGGGTTAACTGGAGAATACAGACGTGATGCACTAGATGAATAGTTGTTTTGTTGTGTCTCCCTGGTATAAGTGTGACTGTTCTCTATTGCTGTGATCCATTTCTTTCTCATTTTGTATTTAGCTATAAGAAGTAAAGGAAGGGATATTGGACCTACAATATTAACCTATCCTAGAACTGTGCCTCAAGTCCTGTAACCTTGTGGAGCATTGTTTGAACCATCCAGTAAAACAGAAAACAGAGTTATTTTTAATACAGCTGTAGCATTTCTCTAACTAATTCACAAACACATACATTTATTAATACTCTCTAAGTCTGTGGAATTATGGAAGATACTGCTCTAAAAACATATTGACTCATTCCTGATACATTTTCAAGGCAGTTTTGTCACAGGATTACAGCAGTATTATATACTGGATGATTCTGGGGGCTTCTTGAAAGCATGAGCATATGCCTTTTTTTGAATAATAATCTTACAATATAGGAAATAGGCAAGGTTCTTAAATTCTTATGATTTTAAAACTGATATCTTGCTAATTTAGAGTCAATGTTTTGTGTAGCTGAGTTATTTCAATTGGACTTTTGTAAAAGACAAATTACTTAAACTGTTCAGCAGTTTTATATGCTTTAAGTTTTGCTGTACATTTTCTTGTATAGTTTTTTGACAAGTTCTCCATGAACTCATCAAGGTACAGCTTGCATTCAAGCAGTTTTATACACTTATTTGACTTGCAGTGCTGAGGTCTTTGGATCTTGAAAAACGTCTGAGCTAGCCTGTTTTCCAGCCCTTCCTGGAAGTCCTGGGAGGTGAATTCTAACAGCTGTCATTCATTAGCTTGAGCAGTTTCTTTGTTTAAAGAACAAACCCCTGTGCTTATTCTGCAAGGGAGACCTACTGGATTTTTGAAGGCTTTGGTTATTACTTGGTAAGTTCAGAAACTGTTCAGATTCAATGTATTTTTTCCCCTCACCCTGAAAGTTTTCCCTATAATTTTTGGGCATAGTGAAACAAAAGATAAAACTTACATTCTTTGTTTTGTCTGTTTCCTTCTGTACTCCTAAATCCAGCCTCTGCCTCATCAGAGGGTCATGGGACACATAGCGATGATAATGATCCCACTGCCTATGACCTGGTATTCAACATATAGTCCACGGGTGGTTGGGGAGGGGATTATTCTATCACAGGACAAGAAGTCAGGATGCCTATAAAAATTACCAGGCAGCAGCCTTAAGTCAAGCAAAAGCGATTTGTTTTGTTTTGTTTTTTAACACAGCATGGTATAAATAAACTATAGGACTGGCGGACACAGGCTGTTATGGGGAACAGGAGTATAAATGGGCTCAAAAGGAACTGAAGAAAGTCACAGAAAGGCTTTTAAATGCACAGATGCAAAACCAGCCTCTGGCTCTGGCTGAACAGCAAATCACCAGATCTCATTAGGGTGTATTAGAGAAAGAGTCACTCTTGCCCTGTTTTTTGTACTCCTTTCCGAAGTACCCATTATTGGCCACTGTCAGAGGAGAAAGTCTGGCTTTTTATAGACTTGGTCTGATTCGCTGTTGCTGTCCTTATATTACCAACCTCCTACATGTGTAAAACAGGAGCAGGATTCATGGCTCAGCAGACATTTCTAGGGTGCAGAAAAAAAAATAGAAGTCATGTCCTTAGCCACACCACAGCCTGTTCTCACTTTGTTAATATGCAAGGTTAATGAGCATAAATGCATCTGATTGACCTAAACGCTTTTCCTAGACTAAGAGCAGGATTGCATTAGATCCTGGGATGGTTTGAGAAGAAGTTCTTAATTCTGCTGTGGTCTTATTTGGTTAGCTCACAAATATTCAGGAACAGCAAGAAAAATGCAGGCTTCCAGTGTAGACCAATGCCAAAAATGTAGTCCGCAGTTTGTCCTTAATCGTATGAGTATCATCTCAAATGTTTCCAGTGCTTTTGGCAGGAATATTAAGTTACAAAATCTAGGATGCTTGCCAGAAACAGAAAGCAGAAGGTTCAGAGTGAAAGCAGTACCCCTGCTCTATGCTTCTGCAGGAGCAACATGGCATGTCAATATGGACAATTAGTTTGAAAAAAGAAATTAAAAGGGCAACTTCTCATAAGTGTCTTACAGTAATTCCTTCCAACTAGTTACCAGTACTAAAATATGCACTGTTTGGTGCCTGATGACAATTCAGGAAGTAAGTGAAGGTGGCTATCTTGTCAGTTTATTGAGCTTTTCTTTTATGGAGCAGGAAGTACTGATTTGTCTTGTTTCCGGCTTGGGCTAGACCCTGACTTTGGGTTTGTCTGTCTGTTGGAAGGAACTTGCAGAACACTGTGTGGTTGTTTCAGATTCACTCTAATAGACAACCAAGGGCAGAGTTCAAAGATTGGCACTTTTGTTGAATTAACCATAAGAAGGTACTTACCCTTTTGTAAAATGTATCATTGACTACACAAAGAGTCCCATGAGAGAGAGCTGGAGAACTGTAAGGTCTTTTATGTATGTCAAGCCTCCTTTGAGAATTACATGCAACTCAATACTTGCTTTATTTGCCAAGGTGGAAGTCCTGTTTGTCTTTAGAGAGTGAAGCTTTAGCCATCTCTGATGAAATTGTTAGAATAGGGTACTATAATGGGTATAAGCTGTCCTCTAGAGAAAAGGACAAATTATAAACTATTTAATTGATACTGGAAAATTTTCATCTTGCATCAGACATGTTGACTTTGACTCATTTTTCCTTCTTTATCCCTTTTCTTGCTGTCTGTCCCACATGACTGCTTTTCCAGGGTCTGCAGAGAAGTGTCTGCCATTCTCACCCCTTCTAGGCAATACTTCAGCTGCTTCTGCAAAAGATAGAAACACAGATGATTTATTTAGTAATACATATGAATTTTGTTACTCTATTTGTATTATCTTTCTCATGCTTTATTGAAGAACTGTCCTTAAATTCAGCTAGAAATTCCAGCTGTATCTTACCCAAAATACACATCCTACAGAAAACCAAGGATGCAGAGATGTTCCTTTATTGGCTATTCTTTTAAAATAAGAGGAGTCTGAGCATCAGCTGCTGGATTTTTAGTGCCTACTCCATTTGGGTCCATTGATGCTATGTAGTTACCTAGAGCTGGTAACAGTATTTTATTGCCATGCAATAAAAAAATACAGGTTTAGCACCAATGCCAAAAAGCCTTTCTGGATGGTGCTATACTTTGCTGGTGCCTCCCACTCCTCAGGTGTCCAAACTCAGGCACAAACATTACAGAGTCAGTCTCTGATTTTCTGTCAAGAATGGGGTGGCTGAAAAACACTTTTCTCCTTCGTGTCAGATAGTTGTGCTTTTCTGTGGTGGCAGGAAAAGGGCGGAGAGGAGGAAGTGTTGACCTCAGAGCTGCTTTCAAGCTTATCTTTCTTGCATTTCCTTGGTCTGTGGGGTATTTATGTCTGCAGCTGGGACTCAACTGTGGCTGTGTCTTACTTTGAAAGCTGATTGACTTTTTAGGGTGCTTAAAAGACCCATATATGCTGTTGCATTTGCACCGCATATGTTAGAAGTCACATTCTGTATCACATAGGCAGTTGAAGCCACAAACAGAAATTGGGATGATCTTCCACTTGTTAGTCAACTAGGGATAAATCTAAATAGGAGGAAGCATCTAGCTTGTTATCTTGATTCCTTCTGCATCTCCGCTTATCTGAAAGAGCTTGAAAGAACACTGAAATTAGAGGGAAGGCACCAGACCAAATACGTGGAGGAGCAATGCACACTGCCTCTCTCCTGTGAAAACAAAGTTACAGGTTCTAGAAAGCTTTGGAGGTACAAAGCTTGTTAAATCCATAGCGCATTTTTCAGAGGAAGCTAGATGTACTTAGGGAAGTGTCGCTGGCAACATTAATGCTGCTTAAAAACGTCCACAACTGCTTTCTAAACATAACCTACTCTTAGTTATAAAGCACTAGTTACTTTCATCAAAGGAAATTGTAAGATATATTTGCTTGTTAACTCTTTACCTGGTGACTTTTTTTTCTGTTGAAGATCAACTTTTTGTTTAAACAATACCACAGGGTAACTAATTAGAGTGCTAAGGAGAACTGACAAAGTAGTAGCACTGGCAGAGAGAAGAAAATCAAGGCTTCCCCCTTGTTAGTGTCAAAATGTATGTGACTGAGTGACAACCTAGTTAGCTAATTCCATACAGGAGTTATTTTGCTTTGTGACCTCCGTTTTCAAAACCTTGGATGCATAACTTAAAGTGTACGGAAGCAAGTTAGGTATGCTTGCTGAAAAAGCATGCCTTCCAAAGACTCTTTGGCAGGGCATTTAGACCCGTGTGTAAACTCCAGTTCTTCAGTTGCCATGTTCGCTGAGCACCTGTGAAGAAGTATCAGTTGCAGAGGACAGCCAGTTCACATGCCTGTACTGCAAACAGTGTTATGCTAGCACTGTAATGTGAGTGATTGAAATGCACAAGTAGGTGAGTACATGGGATATCTGAGGCTAAAATAGACCCACTAAACATACTGAATAATTAGCTTTACTGAAACCAGAAGCAAAATACCCAGCATTTAAACAAGAAATGCTGGCCTCTTTTCTGTGTACATGAAAAGTGAAGCAAAATTAAGTCTTGGAACACAATCTCAGATAGGCTTGGAGTCCTAAATGAAAGAAAGGACACAAATTCAATAACAGAATTCAAAGCCTCCGGTAGATTCCAGGCTCAGCATGGGATGATGCAGGAGAGTGGAGCCCAAACACCTCTTTGCAAATCCTTATAAAAGACTTATTGAAGTAACAGAGGGATTACATAGCTGGTTTTCATGTGTTAAACTTGTCTTTCAACTGAAAAGAAGTCCTAGTTGACTTCAGTGACAAAATAGGACTGTATTAGGCCCTGAATAGGATTTCAGGACTTCAGGTTTATTGATGCACTTTATATTCCCTTGGGAAATAGTAGGAATCACCTGTCTTCCCCTTAAGAAGTGACTCTGTACTGATCTGTACCAGATACTCTCTGCTTGATACATTATGTTCTGCAGAGCTGGTAAAAAGCCTTCACCCCAACTTTTAGCATATTGTTGGCACTGCTTAGTGCTGGCATGAAATTAAATAGCAGCAGTTTGGGACTCATGCTGCTTTGTGCCCTTATTTTTTTAATATTTTTTGTGTCCATGGATCCTGTTTTATTATAACATATGGCATAATATATGGGGTGCTTTAGTTGAGAATAAATTGGTCATTCAGATTTTTTATTAGTCTTCTTGAGCGTCATGGTTTAAGCCCAGCCGTAAATCCGTAAATCAGCCACACAGTTTGTTAGCTCCCCCCCCCCGGCTTCTTCCCCCTGCTTCCGGAGGGATGGGGAGAAGAATCAAAAGAATGTAACTCCCACGGGTTGAGATAAGAACAGTCCAGTAACTAAGGTATAACACAAACCACTGCTGCTACCACCAATAATAATGACAAGGGAAATAACAAGGGAAGAGAATACAACCGCTCACCACCCACCGACAGATACCCAGCCCGACCCAGCAGTGATTTAACCCTTCCGGGTGACTGCCCCCAGTTTTTACATCCTGGGCATGACGTGCTGTGGTATGGAATACCTCTTTGGTCAGTTTGGGTCAGGTGTCCTGTCTCAGCTTCCTCCCAGCTTCTTCTCCTCCCTGGCAGAGCATGAGACGCAGAAAATCCTTGGTCAGACTAAACATTCTAAGCAGTAACTAAAAACATTGGTGTTATCAGCGCTGTTCTGAGGAAGAAAGTCAAAACCACAGCGCTGCACCAGCTACTAAGAAGAATTAAAATGACTGCTACTGCTGAACCCAGGACATTGAGGCATGTAAGTCAAATCATACTAACTGTAAAACACTGAGCAATGATTAATGAACCTGTTAAAGAATGCAGGTGAGTTCTGCTTCACTACAATTACCAGTTTTCTCAGAACATTTGCTAATGCTGTAAGCTTCCATATCTGGGAGATTTGCTATGTTTTGGGCCCTATTAAAACAGCTTAGTTTCCTGCTGGCAGGCCATAATGCTTTAGAAAAACATTGCCAATTGGAAATGCTGGCCACAGGGTCTTACATAGAGTTTGTTTGCTTCTTGAGCCTTATCTTTGAAGGATGCTGAGGAGTTGCAGTCCTGGTTCTTACTGCTGAGAGCTACTTCCTCTTGGGACTTCTGAAAACTAGCATAATATGATTCAACTTGAGTATCTGAAAATGACTGCATGAATCATTAGGTAGTAAGCACTCTGGGGCCTCAGCCAGTCTTCCTGTTCTGCATTTAGGTAGTGTGTAATATTATAGGGATTTGGATCTGAGTGTCTTATGACCTATGCAATACTCTAGATATCAATAGTAGTCATAACAAAGGGATTATTTGAGTGGCAGACCAGACATTGTCATAGCTACTCTGTTCTACACACAGCATTTCCCCACAAAGTAAAGTAAAAACAGTGAGATGGAAAGAAGATACTTGATGTCAATACCATTTGAGTAAATGAAACATCTCTACAACTACCTGAAATGAGGTTGTAATGAGGTGGGGGTTGGTCTCTTCTCCCAAGTAAGAAGCAATAGGACAGGAAGTAATGGCCTCAAGCTGTACAGGGGAGGGGAGGTTAGACTGGACATTAGGAAAAATTTCTTCACAAAGAGGGTGCTCAGGCATTGGAACAGGCTGCCCAGGGCAGTGGTGGAATCACCATCCCTGGAAGTGTTCAAAAACCATGTAGATGAGACCCTCAATGACATGGTTTAGTGGTGGACTTGGCAGTGCTGGGGTAGTGGTTGGACTTGATGATCTTAAAGGTCTTTTCCAACCTAGTTGATTCTATAATCAGGCATTGTAACTCTGCAGTGTGCAATTGGAAATGAGGACTTCTTCTATCATGTCCTGTGCGAACATGGCAGAAGATACAATATTTTCCATTCAATTCTCTTAAAATTATATTGCCTACTCAGTAAAATTTTTGGTTGGGCACTGATTATCAGCAAAGCACAAGGAAAGATTAGGGGATGCATTGTTGCCCAAGCCAACTGTTCAAAGATGACTCAAAGTCACAAGGTTTAAAATATATAATAACTTGGGGTTTGTCTCTATTTGCTGTCTTGCTCAGGGGCTCAGATTTTTTTGGCTTTGGAGCTGTAATTAGGCTGATGAAAGACTACTTTTATCAAGGAAGTTGAAGGTCATCTGTAGTCATGGGATTGCATGAGTTAGCCTTCAGGAAGAAACACCAGATACTACATTATTTAGTGACATGGAGTAACATTGTTGTCCTTTTAAATTGCTTTTCAGCACCAGGGAAAGATGATATTTCTAGTGATTCTTACTAAGACTATGGGTAGACCCTCTTGTTGCTGTGTTTTCAAGGAATGATAGTGAATCTTCTTTATAGCCATAGGGAGATCACATTTTGCGGCATGTGGGGGTAAACCACTTCTTAGATCAGCATGCTTGTGTGCAAATGAATGCTTCCTCAATGGAATGCCCATGTTTCTCTGAGGGGGCTACAGGTGTGTCAAAGCAGGGCTTGCAAAGAGCAGCCATGATTCAGGCACTCTCATGACACTGGAAAAATAAAAGTGAATGTTGCTGAGAATCATCAAGAATTACAGAATGTAACCATCCTCCTTTTAATCTAATCTTTATGCCAATCCTCTATGAGCAGCAACATTTATGACATTCAAAACGGAGTCTGAGTGTACCGATTCCAGAATCTCATTGGTGGCCTCAGTGTAGCATAAAAGCCACACATTCTTAAATATAAAATGCAAAGCCACTGTCAGACTCTCCTCTCCACTGGGCCTTGCAGAGGGAACTAGCAGTTAGCTTATGTGGACTTTACAGCAGGTCTACAATCTGTCATGCCAGTGGCCACATACTCAAAATCACTGAAGTTCTGAGCTCAAGGTGGGGACCTGGAGGCATGTGGGCCTTATTTATATAGAAAAGGAGTACCATGACTATCTACACTTTCTTTCCATTCCCCAGTGTGCGGGTTAAACCAAATCAGACCATAGAAGATTAATTAGACTAATATACTTCAACCTGTTTCTCCTTACTGAACTGAAATTTGTGTGCCTACACCAATCCTATTATTGTTGCCCAAAAGATATAAGATACATTTATACACCAGAATGTTGCATGTGATGAAATTATGTTGGCACTCACCTAAAATAACAGTGAGGACAGAGCAACTCCAGGTGGAACTTGGGGTAAGCTTCTTTTGTTTAACTATGGTCTTGTCTGTAAAATTTACTGCAGCCAGCCGAAGTTAGACTGGAATAACGGCTGTCTTAATCTGAGTTAAGATCCTCTTTGGGTTTGGGTATGGGGTTTGGGGTTTGCTTTAGTTCCTTCTGGACAAAAAGAAATTAGAATAGTAGTAATTGTAGTATAAGAATAGTAATTAGAAAAGTAGCTAACATGATAAGAGAAGGCTGCAGTTTTATGGATGGGGAGACTTGAAATCAGAGTGACATAACTTTCTTGAGGTAAAATCAGAGCCCCCAGCAAAGCAGAGACTAGAATGCAAGATCTCCTGGTCACTTTTCACAGCTTATTTGCATCGATGTGTTTGTATAAGTCAGGGAAAAGACCTGTGTAAGGGAGAGAGGAGGTTGTCTTATTCTTGAGCCTGTGTGACTTTCACAACCAGTTTGTGGCTGCATCTGCAGCTTTTCAGATACTGAGGCTCAGTAGGTAGGGCTCAGTTCTCCCTTTTGGTAAGCAGAATTCAGGTCCAAGCCTGAGGATGTCTACACTCCTAGGCATAGCCTAATCTAGGAGCATTTATTGGTACATAATGCTAGATCTCATAAGCAATCTGAAGTGACATAGGGACCTTACTGACTGCTAAGCCTATTTGGCATAATCTGTCCTCTGCAATGGGAAGAATAAGCAACAGGTAACCATATTATTTCTAATGCCAGCAAAAAACAGCCTGTATCCCAGGTAAATTTTTAACAGAAGGTGGAGAACTGATCATCTGTCATAAAGAATTCATTCTTTCCCATTCAGACTATGAGGAAAGTTACACTGATCAAGATGCAGAGAATGCCAGAAAAAACAATAAAAGATTGGAACAATTGTGAATTGTGCAGACAGATCTCCTTCTCAGTCATAGGTTTTGGGAACAGCTTGCTGCCTAAAGGTAAATTTTCCATGTTTTTGCAGAAGCAATGCTGTGTTTGGTACTTTTTATAAGACTTCAAATAGTACAATTAGAGGAGATGTGTTTGGGCCACTCCTTCAGGAGCTGGGAATCTTCCTGATTTAATGCCTACTGTAGAATGTCCAAGGTTGTAATGAAATATTTCATAACGGCAAAGTATCTCTGGGAATATTGTGTGGAGGAAATAACTTATCAATACTTATGTTTCACTGGCTAGAAACATTCTGAGTGGTTCTAGAGGATACTACAGGAATAGCACCTGTAGCTGGAAGGGACTTTGTGTAAAATTCTCATGACTGCAAACCCTAATGAAACTTTGTGAGCAATAATGAGAAATATAACGGCAAAATAATAACGTAAAAAATAAACAAGACAAACCCAAACACGCACAAGCCCAACTAAGAAAAAAATAGCTCTAGAGTATCCTTTTGTGTGATACTTAACCATATTTCTCAATCTTGCATGTAATAATTATGTTTGAACACTAGAAGCCTTATTTTCGTGCTATCCTCTATTTGCATGTTAACTGAGAAAAGGGCATTTGTCCTCACAGTTTCAAAAGCTTACAAAGCAGAGGAAGGAGATGCTTATGAAATCAACAGGAAATTTTACCTGGTAAGAAAAATAAGAGTGTGCTATGGTCATATGCTTCTTTTCCAGCAAGAAGTGCTTAGAGGGGCACAGCAACCCATATTTTCTACTCACTGACTCACAGAAGTGAGTCTGTACAAGCCTTGCTGGCTGCCAATTTTCAAATACTGTTTCAGTGAAAATCACTTTTGAAATAAAAGGGAATTAAATGAATTGCCAGTTCTTGAAGCATTCATTAATAAAAGACTGGAAGAACTCCAAACAAGGGAGGCGATGAGGCCTTGTTGTCCTCACTAAGAGGAAGTTGTGGAGGCAGTACTTGCATACTTGTGCGTATATGGATCTATTTTACCTCAAGGTGACTATGGCTATATCAGTGAGTAGCACAGTGCAATAAGAATTTATTTGTAGAGCTAAACAGTGCTAAAGGCCTGGTGTCTACACTATATGCTTTCTCAAGGTGGTTAATTTGGACTGGCTCTAGCCAGGTCCCATGGACTGACTGCCCTTTAGCAGCTGGAGCACCAAAGCTGAACTTATCAAGCATTTTTTTTCTGGTTTCTGTCCAATTCTTATAACATGTTATTCTTTTTGTAGAGAGGGGAAAAAAAAGTGATGGGAGGATACTGAAAGATGAGATGCCTGAGGAGAAAAACCAAAGTATGAGAATGGGTGTGCTTCAGAGCAGAAAGGAGGAAGCGTGGTGAGAGGAAGAGAACAGGACTACTGAAAGGCCATCCACATGGAAAATATTTACCCTAGATTAGAGGTAGGTTGCAGCTCACATATGATTAAATACAGACAACAGAAATCAGAACAAATTGGTGCCATAGTGAATACAGCTCTTCATTTGTGGAAATGCTGGACTAGAATAGCTATACTAGACTTCTCTGTTGGCTTTACCTTCAACTGCTGAGAAATTTTTGGCATACCAGCTTTACTTTAATCATGAGTCTGATTTTAAACCCCAAATAGCCATAACGAAAGGAGGAGAGGAAACAGTGGGTATATGCATGTGGTTCCTTTGTGTGTAGTTGATTGTATCCTGTGGCTTTGCAGAGAGCTAAAGCATGATCCAGTGGATAAAACAGATCAATAAAAGCTTAAGGCTTTTCCAAGCAGCTGTAACTGTTTTTTAAAGGTGGCCACTTACTGTGTAGAAGCCTTCAGAGCTTCCACTCCACAGATGGAGGGAGAATGTTAATACCCAGGACTGTTAACTTGAGTTTCAGATTTAACATCAGTTAGTTCCTTTAAACTTTGGCCAGTGTTGATCAGTCATCTGCTGTAGATGGTACTGGGAGATCCAAGTTTGAATAGAAATACCTGGGCTGTGAAGCTATGCTGGCTAGGCAAGGTACCAAGACTGTGTTAGAGAAACAAACTCTTCTGATTGGCTTTTTTTTTAGTTCATTGTAGTTCCTCCTTTCCTGAGGAGGGGTGTGTGGGGATACCTGATAAGAAGCACACTGAAAGCTTCTAGCACTATGGAGATGGTGTTCAAAACTTTATGGACTTCTCACTGCTGGTATTAGAAGCCAGCTGGGTGAAGTGGCACAGACCAGACCGCTCTTATTTCCTGAAGGCGTTTTCATTTGGAGAAATCATTAGTGCAACTTTACACTCATTGAGTAATTCAAGCAATGAAAAGTTGATTATTTGTGTAGCTATCTGCATTAACAATGTATTCCAGTTATTTCCTTCTTAGAGAGTGAAACGGGACTTTGACAGACTGTGACAAACTCTTACTAGGTCACCCCAGGAATATGTTTCTACAGTTGTTTGGAATTCTTGGAAATCTGAGTCATGTCATTTCCCAAATCAAAGTTTCACTGGGAAGCTCCTTCTTGTTATTTGTCATCTCCCCACTCCAACACATACCCATGCCTGCTTGCACACCGCAAAATGTTTCATGTGTTATCACAAGTGACCCACCTGGGGCAATTGTTACAGTACTGTGAACAGTCAAGGTCCATTTTTGAGCGAAACTATAACTACATACTGAGCTTGCCTCCCTTGGTTTTGGGGGGTTTTGTTTGTTTCTTGGTGATTACATTCATATAAGGCATCTAAAACCAATTTTGAACAAAGATGCTGCAAATCCACCTGTAATTTTTTATGCAAAACGGCAGTAATTACAAATGAGCAAACTTAACAGTATCAAGGTTTCCTTGAAGGCAGCTGAAAACCAGGACAAACAGGTACACTAATCAAACATCCTTCATTAGTCTACAAATGTGCTGTTGTTTCTAATAATTAAGTTTGGGTGTTCTGTTTTTTACAAGATAAATTATTGGCAGATTTGATATTGACAATTGACCATATTGTGTTCAGGGATAAAACATGTAGCAAGATAAACCATTAGATGCAGCTGAGCCTCCAGGCATAGCAAAAAAAAATCTATTCTAAGTATGAATAAGTTGTGTGGGGGGAGGGTTGTGGTTTTGTTTAACACTAGAATAGCATGAATATTTTCTTCCCATAGTTGAAAAAGCTTTTCTGCCCATAGTTGAAAACACCAATCAGCACAAGTATTAGTAAATGTGAATCTGACCATCCTGCATAGATGAAACCTGCAAGGAAACATGGTAAACACGTGTAGTAAGCACAAACAATTTTTCCAAAAGAAGTAGCTTGTTTAGTTGAAAATAAGAACTAATAACAATCACAATTGCTTTATCAACTAAGGGGAGAAGAAATGTCAATGGACTGGATCCCAACCATGGATTATTTCTCTTTTACGTTGGCAATTACATTTTCTGTTCCTTTTCAGCAGGCATAACTATAAAATGTACTAATCGGATAAGTGCTTACTCTGAAGTGGAGCATCTTTCATCGTTAATTTTTTTTGCTTTGATGAAAAAAAACAAAGAAAAGGTTGTTTGAAGTCCATAGTATAGAATTTAACCACATGCATGGGAATAGAATTGTTTTAGACCACAAACATCAGAAGGGTCAGATCTGCATTCTGGTTTTTTGCCCATCATTTAAATTATTTCGGCTGTCCCTTTGTTGCCTTTGACTTCATCTTAAAGGTGCTGGTAGATAAAATAATCTAACTGAGGCTCTCTGAATTCTGGTTTATGATATGTGAGTGTAAGAAATTATTTCATAGTCAAAAGCATGGGTTGTTTTTTTTGTTTTGTTTGTTTGCTTTCTCCTCTTCCTATTCTTTAGGGAAAGCTGGGTTTGCTCGGTTTAATCAGCTCAACAGCCAAACATTGCATCTTCAAAATTTCAGTCAAACTGATGCCTAAAAAAATGCTAAAGTGGTGAGGTGAAGTGCACTGTAACAGTGATCATACTAGATACACTTTTGCAAATCTCCACATACTTCTTTTTTTTTTTTTCCACTATAGTTTTAATATTGGGGTTTTTTTTTACATCTCTTCTATTCTCATGGTAAAAGTTAAGGACATTTTTTGAAATGCGTATGTTTTCATCTGTCAGAGGCTTTTCCTCTTCAAACTAACCACTGTAATATCTTCAGACAATTATTAATTACTTCTGTTTCAGGCTTGTGTTTGCCAGTTGTCCTTCCAAAGACATAATTCCGACACTTCCCAAACCAGGGGCAGAAAGAGATTTGCAAATCAGCAAATTCTGCAATTCTGTTTTCATTCCAAACTGCAGTGAAAGATAATTACGAAGCTCCCCACAGAACAGCAATCTGAAAAATGTTGGCTTGCCAATTGCAACAAATTAGGACTGAGGCAGATTAAGAGAGTGCAGGCTTCCAATTTCAAAAGCCCCTGGGTTTGCCACAGAAGCTGGGACTTTCTTGTTCCCTTTCATGTAGCGGGATGGCAGGACATGGAGGGGAGCATCTGTGAATCTCTGATTTCTGGGCTACTGGGGCAAGGAATTTGAAAATCCTTCCTGAGAGGGCTGCCAGGATCTGTAAGGCTCCTGATATTTCTGACTTTAGAAGAAACAAATCTGCTTTGTAGGCTGTCTTTGGGCCAAGACAACAGAAGCACTCCCCAGATCCTGTCTACTGAACTTCTGAGGAGCTCAGTGAGTAAAGCAGCAAGAGTTCAAGCAGGATCCCAAGGGAAAAGTGCCTTTTGTCTTTGATTTAAAATGTATTCATTAAAGGTTCCCTAACAACTGTAATTATAGACGAGGAAAAGCAAGCTGTCTGCATAACGATAACTGAACATCCCAGGGAAAGTTGCCAGCAGTGACTGGCTGCAGAGTCAGATGCAGCTAATATAAATCTCACAGAATTTCTGCCTCATGGTGTCTCACAGTGACAGCACATCTACGCTGACTTAAAACAGTACTGACACCTTTCCTCAGTTTAATAGCCACAGCTTGCCCTGATCTTATTCCTAAACTCTGAAATGCTTTCAGAGTCATCTGACAGTTGTCCACAGGACCCGTAGATCCCAGCAACTGAAGACTGCGATGTGTCTGAACTGCAGTGTTGGCTCAAACTCTCTTTTTTTTATGACACTTTGGACATATGTAGAAGTTATTGTCAAAAAACAGTTAATATTTGATTAAAAATAACCCAAAACAAACTAAACCTGTGCAATGTCAAAATAAAACCCCAACCCTTTCAAGAATTTTATTTTGTTTGTCTAATATTTTTAAGCCACCCTTTTTCTTTCCCTTCATGTAGTCCAGTCTTCTTTCTCTGTTTGCCTACTGGTCTGAAAGACCTGAAAAATCAAGATATATGTCATTGCTTATGTGGCAGCAGTTTGGTGTCTTGGTTCAAGACACAGCCAGGCATATGTTTTGAAGATGGCAAACAGGCCACCTTTTTTGTTCTTAGAAAGCAAAAAGTTTCCACTCAGAGTGGCACATTACAGCATTGTTGCATTCATTTTGTGGAAGATTCTTAACACTGGAAGATGCTGTCATAAATTTCAAGAGAACACTCTAAAAATATCTGGTAAGCTATAGTGACAAGTGATATTTAGGTTGAAAGGAAGGTTTTAGTAATCACCCATCTTGCAGGCATTTTAGACAAAAGCAAGCCTGTTCAGAAAGCAGGCTGTGTTACTACCACACATGCTGAAACACTGTCTCTTCACAAGCAGACACAGAAGTGGATGAGTCCTTTCTGGAAGAACAGCCTTTGGTTAGAAGGAAAAACTGGAAACACTGGAAAGAGTAACGGCAAAGAAGCTGCATCTGGAAAAGGTAAAAATCTTATGAGTCTTCTTCTTTTTGAAAATACTACTTTAGTCCTTGATGTGACTTCTGCAAAGACCACCTTTGCATCTATTAAAATATGCAGGACATGTAACTACTGCAACTGTTAGTGTTAGTATGCTATTTGACTCTTCTGGAAAAGTCACAGGATCCTTCTTTCCAATAAAGTGTACCTTTTCACTTGCAGAATTCATGTTTCAGTTTCTGCTTTCAAATTTCTCTGTTGTTCTCTATTGTGAATCACTGTTCATGATTGCTTGTCAACAACAGTGGCACGGTAGCTCTGGAGTAATTACTGTATTTGTTCTTCATGTTCATGATGCTGTAACGTTGGAGGAGTTACACGAACATATCCACCTGCAGGACGGGGACTCTACTGCTGGCTTTAGATCAATCTTTCTGTCACCTAAAGGGAGCTGTTCACTTTATAAGGGGTCCTCTGGTTTCTCAATTCAGCTGCAATGTTTAAACAAAATTTACAGGCGGCAGTCCATCAAGATTGTCTTTGTTTGCTGTGGGGATACAAGGGTACTTCCTGTCAGCTCCTGCTGAGCACCGTACTGGCAAATCCTTAACAGAGCTATTTACTTAAGTAGAATTATTTTGAAAAAACTATTACATGCGTACATTAGAGTTGATTTACATAGAGACTTCTGACCCTCCCAGATACTGTGTTCCCCAAATTGCTCTAGCTCATGCGATAGCTAACCTGGCAAAGCAAGGTTGTCCCAGGTAGTTTAATTCTGTAACTAACTTCTCCCTCTTCCTGTATGCTGCATGGCAAGAATCATCTCTGGTTCAGTTATATTTACAAGAAAGTGAAAAGGCCTTTTGAAAAACTGAGCTTCCTAATTACTAAAATTAAAAAAGGGGAAAAAAAAAGAGAATCCGCAGTAGAGAATAAAAAAATGTTTGTGAAAATAGGCAGTGAGATGGATTCTGCTCCTAGCTGTATAAAAGTTGGTTTAATGACATGAAATCTACATTTATATAGGCATAAATGAAAGGCAACATCTGGCTCACAGCTTGTGTTGCAGTGGCAGCTGAGCCTCGTTTGTGCTTGCTGGAGATGACAGACATTTCTACATGGTCATACTGTGTTCAATGACCAACTCAAAAGCATGGGAAATGATGCAAGCATCAGCTATGCCAGGAGAGAGAAACATAACTGAGTTACTTAATTCTGGTCATACTTCTGTAAGAGAAGGTGCAAGTTTGCAGCCTTTTCTCAGCTACATCACTACAAACACTGGCAGTTAACGAAAGCTACTATTTTTTTTGTGTTTGTGGATATTCTGACTTAGCCTTTCCATGCTTTTAAGGGAAGAAGGAGTCATAGGGTTTTAAATGATGCTGATGATGTGGGAAGAATCTCACTCTGAATTTTCACCCACTTATATGTACGCTTACATAGTATGTTGCAGCAGATAAATTTATCTGTTTTCTAAATCTCCCTTGCAGCTAAATAAAACGAAGTAGAACATCATGGTTTCTGTAACAAGACTATGAAACCTCAGTGACATCATTGTGCCGGAGTCATACTAAGTGAATGCTGGTGAGGCTGCTTCTGAGGTAGCTCCTAAAACAGACTCTGAAGAGTTACCTGACCCTGTGCTCCCTGCAGAGGCAACTTCAGGGACAAGAGCTGCTCCCTGAACTTTTCTGTTAGTTGAAGGAGATGACTGTTAATGACGAAAGAACCGTCATACTTCTGATCCCATTGTTCTGTTTTCTGAACGGGTATCTCCATGGAGATTAGAACCCAGTTCTGAGAGTTCTGGATTCACCTCTGCTGCCAGAAGAGTCCACATTTAGTTAAGGATCAAGGTTAAAATATGCCTGCAGTAGAGTATAGTTGGTAGAGTGTAGTTCTAACCTGTGCTAAGGTCAGTGCAGGGGGAAGGGACTATCTGAGCTGCCTAAAAGCTGCTGAAAGTGCTGTTAGCCTTTACCCAGTGAGAGCTGACTGAACAGGCAAGACTCCTCTGCTGAGCTAAAGGCTCATTTAAATTATATGTACAGCACGGTTTCGCTAAGCACCACTGAGAGTCTGGATTGAGGACATCACCTTTTTATTGTACCCTGAGTTGCTGGATGTTTTTTGTTTTCATTGACTTCAAGTGGATCACCATCATTTTCCTGCTTATAATGCTGATCCAGAGCATGGACAAAAATACCATGGAGGAAAAGACATGATGAGAGGCATACTGAGACCCATCTGCCAAGAGTGCAGATACCTGCTTCAGATTTATTTATGCCAATCAACAGGAAATTAGAAGGGCTTCTTGCCCCCCCTTGTGTGGCAATGGGCATTGCCTGAACTTCGCTTATGATTATTCTTGTGGTTTTCTGCAACTTCCAGTCTCACTGTTAAGAAATGCTCACCAGGACCAAAAAGGCCACTTGGAGTCATCTGATTCAGTCCTCCTTCTACCATAAGTAACTACATAACTACATAAGTAATGTAATAAGCACGTGGGCATTTTAAAGTATCCAGAAGGGTATTTATCTTGTTCTTTGTAGGTGTGAGAGAGGAAATAGCCCCAGACTCTGATTCTTAACTGGCATACTTAAGTAGGCTTTATTCCATAAGGTGGGAAAAGGCTAGAGGAATGTCCATGCTTTTTAGGACAGGGAGTTCCCCAAAAAAGGTGGGTACAAGTGGGTTTCTCAGAAAGGGGATGTTTTCTCTAGCAAGAGCAAAGGCAGCGGCTGCCAGACCTGAGGGTGATGTTAATGGGGTGGAGTTCTTTATGGGAGCAGATGTGAAGAGAGAAGGAGAGATTTTGCACCAAAAGAGCTGTAGTGCTCAGGGACTTGGAAGGTCTGTGGCATAGCCATGGGACTTTGCATGGCAAGTTTCTTGTTCAAAATGTCCATAAAACATCTCCTTCATACTCCACCAATTTATATTGTGCCAATGCTTTACAACAAACATAAGGCTTCTAGGATGAGGCCAGAGAGCTAAAGGATAATGTGCTGCGGACCAAGGACACCAAGTCTCCAGGCTTCTGCTATGGCAAGGAATTCATTAAATTTGCAGCCAGTCTGTACCACTTTGTTCTCCTGCCAGCATTGTTTAGCTGCTCTCACAAGATGACAGGCTGTCCATTCTCAGTGTAACCCTTCTCTGCATCTTCTCCAGAACTGTTTTCTTCTCAAGTGTGAGAACCCAAATGTATGGTGTGTTCTGGGGGAAACACCAGAATTTGGTACACCTGCATCAGTGCTTCCCTACCTCTAGCAGAGAAATATTGTCTTACCTAAGGCTTGTTCTCCTTTTCCGTGAATGGCTGAAGATTTATTTGTTGTTTACTTTAATCATCTTTTGCATGTCCTAGCTCATTGGACTTCTGACAAATCCAGCCTCGATCCTATGCATCTCTGTCTCTGCACAATATCTTTACTGACCAGGACTGTTTACTATTTGTGACTCCTAAGAAACTCTCTGTGGTGTTTTTTTTTTCCCCTACCTACTCATGCCTAAAGTGCTTCCCAAGAAGATTTTTCTTTTGCTTGGAATATATAAATGGAATCATTTTTATACCTTCGATCTAGATATATTCTAATCTTCCTCCACATTCAAGTCTCTCAGCTCTTCAGTCCAGGTAAATTCACTAATGAGATTCCTTAATTTTACAGTTTTCCCTTCTGAAGTTGAAAAATTTAGTTACTAGTCTGCTTCTGTTTGTCATTCTGTTCAGTGTAAATGGAAACAGTTGCTGAGAACTCAGCCCAGAGCTGTTTTCTATGACCAGCTTTTTTGAGTATCTTCATTACTTACTAACTTGGGGTTATCTCTTTATGTTGACTACTGAGAAGAAATGTGGCAGCAATTGTACACATGGCTAGCTGGGCCCAAGTTTACTATTAGAAGTATTTGTTTCCCAAATAGTATCTGGGAAGTTGAAGTTGACCTTGGCACAATTCCCAGTTGTGTTTCTATAATAACATTTCAGTGACAGACCTCTTCTTGCACCATTATATTTTAGCTGCAAACCAGAAAAGCCACATTTCGATGAGGATCTGAATCAGAAACAAGTACCCACCAAAAAACAAAGGCTCTGAGCAGGTAGTCTGGGCTGCTGGAAGTGGAGCTTCCTGTTCAAGTACAATGGGAAATTTTATGATGAGTTAGATGATGATGAATTGAGTGACAGATGGTTTATTTTTTAATAACTTACAAAGATCACTTGTTGTTTTCCACGTGTCTGGATGAAATGGTTAAGCACTGAAGTAATGTGGTAAGACTGCAAATGTCTTGGATATTAGCCTATTGGTCATATTTGCACAGGTCAGATATGGCTTCCATTTGGAACAGGAGTAGAGCAGTAAAAAAGAAAAGTCCACTCCATGAGCTATTGTTTTCCTGGGTTATGGAGACCAAGACAGCCTTTTCTGCTGTAGGGCTGCTTTATTTACCTGGAGTGCTGTGAAGGAAGGATTTCCTCTCTCACACCACTAGCTCTATTTCATGGGGGTACCAACTGGATTCTTCCAACCTGTTGCAAGTGACTGTTTGGCCTGTAGCAATGGTCATTATCTAGCAGAAGTGGGTAAGTCAGTCTTGGGAAGAAATGCATTTAAAATAGTCCCAGCTGTTGCACCTACATCCAAGACTGAGTGCAGCTTGAACTCTTGAATCTAAGAAACATGCAAAGCACTCTTCTTCTCAGCCTGTCTCTTATTGAAATTAGCCTGCTGTTCATGTATGACAAGGTTTCTAAGCAGCTTCTGTTATACCACTCCTGACTTATAATGGCTCACCTGTACTTCTCACCCTACTTCTTGGAGTCTAATCACAGCTATTTGATCACTTTTATAACCCTGTTCTGTGTCTTCTCTTGCTGCATCATATTTCAAGCACAGACCTAATCTGAAGAGTACCTGGTGGAAAAACTGTGCACCTGTTCCCAGCTGCTGCAATCCAGTAAAGGAATCTAAGCCAGTTAACAGTGGCCAAAGAGTCTGAAGCGGAAAGGTTGTATATCTCAGACCTGCAGTAGCTGCCTTAATAATGTAATAAGGTAAAAATGACTCAGCTGTACAGGTGAAGCCAGCAGGACACAGAAATTTGGGAATCTGGAGGCTGGAATGATAGGCTGTGCAATGGGGTTTCTCTGGGAATAACAGAGAGATCTTTTTAAAACATGCACAGAAAGAAACTGGGCATTAAGCTGTGCTTAAAATTGCAAAAGTATTTCACATGCTGGCCTCTCATTGGAAAGGAGACGAGGAGCAGTGAGTCCTGGCATAGTACTGTAGGAATCATAAAAGGACAGGTATTTCATCTTCCAAAAGAAGCTTATGTCAGTCATCTGAGTACACAAGGCTAAGTGGGTAGGGACCCAGAGCCCCAGGTTCAAGGACTTGTTCTCTGAGCTCAGAGCCCGTCTGCATTTAGCACCTGGGCTGTGACCTAGAAGCAGACTGCAGATGAGGGTATCCCACCATCCTGCCCTCTCCCCCTGCTTCTCCCAGCTGGTTACTCCCTCCTGTGTACCATCTCACCTCTCTCCTCCCATTCTTCCCTCATGCCGGATGCCACAGCCAGCATCCTTTGTGAACAGCAGTCCACTGTGTGCCTGTGAGCTACAAGGAGGGTACTGCCATGTCCCTGTCAGATAGGTGGGTGACCTGGGTCTTGAGAAGTTTGTTTCCTAACAGGGGAGGAAGCACCAACTCTTGTCCCCTTTCCCTGTGGGAAGAGCTGCTTTCAGTGCTGTGAAGATTCACTTTGGGTTACCCTTGGATGCATGTAGAGGTGGAGTCATGCCAGGATACTGGCATCCATTTTAAGGATGCCAGGCAGGTGTGGGAAACTTGACAGTTGGAAACAAGGTAACAAGTGGAGGGGAGGAATATGCAGTTTAACGTTGCTTTTTGATCTCATGAAACCCACTAGCTCAGGACTCATTTTCCATACTTTTGCAAACTGTTTCCCCTTCTCCTTCCTGCTGTTTTGCTTGTAGTGCTCTTCAGGTGGGTGCGTTTTGACCTATTTCTTCCTCTGCACATGTCTAGTGAAGCATAGGGATGTTTAGTGCCTATCGGATAATGCATTTCTTTATGGGTTTGCAGATGCTCTTATGAATAGCTACATGCCCTGAGGGCTTCCTCTGGTTGGCAAATAGCACTTCCTAATGTGCTTACCACTTCAGATTGCATTTGATTGGCTGGCAAGGAGGCTGTCTCAGCCTACCTGGGTTTCCTCCATGACATTTCTTGGGTCCTATGCTTCGTTTGCTTGTGTCCTCTCTCCCAGGCAGAATACAGCAGCACTGGACAGCCTGGGGCCGGAGAAAGCACTCTGCATTTCCCAGAAAAAAATGGTCCTTAGGGACCATGAGAGCAGTCACAGCCTACTGTAGTTCTTCCACCAGTTCTTGAAAAAGTAACCTTGGGCTAGGTGGGAGTTGCATGCTGTGGATTCCTGTGAGACATCCTACAGCAACTAACCAGATTTTTTAAAGCTCCTGGGACATGCTTTAGCAAGTTGTCTCCTGGCAAAGAGTCTCTGGAAGAAGTATCATACAATCACAAATGGGTGACTAAACAAGCTACCTGAGGCCTGGTGCTTACTGCCGCTTGAGTGGTCAGTGCAGTGGAAAGCAGTCCCCCAGTATACAGGTTGCAGGGACTGAGAGAAACTCTGTGACACAGAGTTATGCTGAGACAGGTTTTGGAGCTCAGTAGCAGAGATTTGGGCATGTGTGGGACTTGGCACTGTTCTCATGGTGTGGCATAAAGAAGATCAGGATCAGACTGTGATGGTAGGTAGTAAGGCGGAAAATGAGTGGAGAAGGGACGTTGTGACAGTCTGTATTTCTATAAATGCATTAATCTCCTAAAGTAATTAATAAAGGGGGACAGTTCTGTTGCACTTTAATTCTAGGACCATAGGTGTAGCCTGTGATAGACTGAATAGTGCATTGTGTACACAAAGCCTGATTAGTCATCTTGCTTGTTGGATTGCTGGAGAGGAAATCACTTTCATGATGCAGCAACTTTCCATTCTGTTTATTCCATATTCTCCTCATTTTTGCTTTTCCCATGTTCAACAGTTTCTCCTTCCATTTCCTGTAATTTTTCTCTTTGTTTTCTCCAGTTTTTCATGCTAGGTACAGCCTGACTGTAACATTTTTCTTTGTTTTTTAGTTTAGCTCAGTAGGTACATAGTTTCTTCAAGACGTAAAATATTACTCCATTTTATTTAGATTTATTTTAGTTATTTTGCATTTAAAGGTTTCTGTGGCTTTTAGGTTTGGTTTGGGAGAGGTTTGTGTCTTGGGAGAGTTGATTTTGTACTGAAATAGCAAAAAAGAATCTGTTGACTTTTTGGTCACATGCATTGTTTTTGCTTGCAGGAGCATTCATTTGCCTTCCTGCTGGTCATCCTCTTCCAAAGCATTTTGAAGGCTACTCATTGTTGTCAAATCATTGCTGATACCACTTGTGTGCAATAGACTTTATCCCAGAGAAGTGATTCCTTATATTTTCTGCCAAGTAAATTCATTGGTGTTGCAGATGAGTTACTAACTTCTTGCTTGTGCAGATCATTTTGAAAATACGATAAGGAGCTAAACTTTTTTTTGCACTTTATTAATTGTTCAAATTGCCATTGAATCCTTGGTTTTAGATCAACATACTTAGTTGACAACAAACACCAGCTTTCATTCTGTTGATGGTCTTGGACAGTTACAGTTGCCAGAAGATACTGAAGTGAAATTACATTATTACAAATAAGACTATTATATTGCTTGACCAATGTAGTTGGAATTTGGGATTTTGCAGTTTATTGCAAATAGAGATGAATTCCAATGTCTTAGATACAATCCCTTGAATTTCTTACACATGCTGCCTTTAAGCAAGGGAATAAAACTGAGCAACAGGTCCTCTGTTCACAGCACTACATCACCTATGGACTTTGGCTGCAAATGTGAATGCTTAGATCTTCCTAGACTTAAATACCTTGTGCAAGACTTGCAGAAAACTGACAAGCACATAACTTACAGCTAGCTGTAAAATCAAATGACTTTCAAGTCATCGCATAGTATCCCCATAGGAACATTGAATACGTCTAACTCGCTTCAGAGATGCATCAGTGACTTCGGTTGGTCTCTCTGAGCCAGTGGCTCAGCCCTGCTAACAGCATGTTCCATGTTCTTCTCCCCAATGTTTTTCAGCCTGCCCAAAGGTCCATGTTAGACTGTTACTAATACCTGGGTTAGCTAGTGTGAAATGAGCTCATGCCCATGAACTCATGCACAAAAGATGCAGCTGCAGCACATGCATCCTGTCTGGAACAGAGGCAGGAATAGCATCCATTTCCTCAAGGTTTCCTACACTCCTCTGTGGTGAATAGTCTTAGCATCTTGTTCTGCAAAAATCTGGCACGTCCTGAGAGTAAGTTCATCCTGTATCCTAAACAAAGGCAAGGCCATGCAAAATAAAGCAAGGCCAGCACAAAATAATACTGGACTACATAATTTAAGACTGAGTATGAGCAAGGGGGTGGATGTGAGGTCACATAACCCATCTTCTGGTATTTCCTAACTTCTGACTCCTTCATTGTGCAACCTTAATGATTTTTTTTTTTTAGTTGATTTTGTGCATATAATACTTAGGTGAGTTGAAGGGTAAGGACAGGAGAGATGAGGGCTAATAGGAAAAACATATAGCAGAGTTAAACTAATTTTAGAAGGCAGGTAGTTTAGCTATATACTTTGAAGCAGCTACGTTTTGTAAAGACCAGGATGTGAAGGGTAAAGACCTGAGGAATGTCTTGGGAGAAGGGGGCAAATGTATGAAGGTATTTTCAGCTCAAGGGAAGACAAATTACAGAGAACCAAACTTTGGTTCCCAGCCCAGAACACACTGAAAGCCATCTCAGCAGGCTACAAAGTGGGATAGTCCCTTAAGAATAGCTAAAATTTTCCTGCTTTTAATATGTTATTTTTGTTACATGTAGGCTGTATAAAACTGCTGCTAAGAAGAGACTTCACCTCTGGTCATTCCCAGTGACAGCCACCAAAATCCCAAGAGCTGCTCTTCCAATAAAGGAAGCATCTTGTTCTGATATGATGCTAAAGCCATACCACAAGCTCCCTGAAGCATCATACAGAAAATTGTCAGGAAAAGTGGTCAGGATCACGTTTGAAACAGGAGAGAATAATTAGATTATTAACAATCCCTAGACTTCTTCTAGCAAAATACCACATTGATGCAGCACAGGATTCCGGATAAAATGATATTCTTTTTGCCACACCCTTTATCACTGACAGAATTACTTATTAACTTTCATTTTCAAACAGTAACACCCAGTCTCCCATGGCTGGTTGTCGTAGTGTGAAGAGTTTTCCAGGAGCCCCAAGACTCCTTCCTGTGCTGGTCATACAGGGTGGGGTTCCGCTTTTGGGGCTTTTCAGGGGAGTAGTTGATCCCCTAATGGCATTTGCTGGGGCTTGGCTGGAAGGGGGCGAGATACTCGGGGAAGGAGAATCCTGCACCTGAAATAACCGCTGTGGCTTTCAGCTTGCTTGGTTTCCCCATCCCCTTTTCTCCCCTAGGTGACAATCAGTTTGTGAATTAGCTGTTAATTCCTGGAGGCTGGGGAGGCGGTGGTGGGGTGGGAAAGGCACAGAGGGGGTCGAGGGAAGTTCTGCCTCTCGGTTTGTGGGTCTCCCGCCTCCCCCGGGCGGGCGGGGCGGGCGCTGAGGGGGGCGGCTCCGGCCCAGGGGAGGAGGAAAGAGAAGTAGTGACTGCAGCTGAAATCAGTCAGAGAAGATACGGTCATTATTGAGAGGAGACGGAGCAGCGCTTTAGTTTTCTTCACGTGAGTCTCTCCTCCCCCTGGAAGGCTTTGGTTTTATAATTCGAGGAGGAATTTCAGCAGACTCGAGTTGAGTATCATGTCTGTCTAAACACACAACGTGCTTCTTTTTACGTTTTCTTTTACAGACGCGGCTCAGCTGGAACGAGCTCTCCTCTTCTTCATCCTTACGGTAAACACCGCCGGGCGGGAGTAAGGCCGATAGCAGCCTGAGCGGCCCTGATAAGCGGCAAGTCCTGTCTCCTTTGCTCGAATAACTTAAAACATCTAGTGTGCTGACAACTGGTAAGTGAACACCTCTCCTCTACTTTATAAAGTGTAGCGAGCTCTCTAAGGAGCATTGGCTGGGAGAACCTCGTGGATGGTGCCCGAACCCGTAGGACCGGGCACGCCGAAAGCTCTTATTCTCGGGTTTGCCGGCGTTCTTGCCGTGAGCCATCTTCCTTCCCACAGCGCTGTTGCGTTATTTCAAGCCGGGAAAGCTTCCAGCTAACCTCGTGTAAAACCGGCTTGTGTTTCCAATTTTAAAACCTCCTTCAGGTAAGTACTGATGGCAGCAGCTGCCAACAACATTGCTATTTAATGTAAATGACTACATATTCAAAGGTAGAGTTGGCTATGTGAATACATCAGCGTGTTCCTGGGTGAAAGCATTCAAGGAATTAATTGAATTTCCAGAGGGATAAAGCCTGCCTCTACAAGCTTCCTTTGAAGGGAATACAATTTTAATCGGCTTGAGGGCTGGTGAGATGAGATGTCCCAGACCTTTCCCAGAGGTTCCTGGGAACTTCCTGGTAAAAATTAACATCGCGGCATCGCAGGGACCCGATTACCGCTGGGGATGACCCTGACTGAAGCTGAAGCTCTGCCGCCGCCTGGCTCGCCGGAGGAACTTGAATGCGCTTGATTCCCCCACACAGGCGCCCGGTGCTGCGACCGGCTGGGCTGAGGGGCCGCATGTGGGGCCGGCTCTCGTCCCCGGCCGAATGAAGGGCCCCCCTGGGGGGCGCGCTCCCCAGCGGGCGTTGGGGGCAGCCGCGGGCACCGCAGCCTCGCTCCAACCGCCGCTGGGGAGCGCGGGACGAAGCGCCCGGGCCGAGGGGGATTCCGGCGGGTTGCCGGCCACCACCTAGCCAGGTAGGCGGCCGGAGGGCTCGGGGTTGGGGGATATGAGGGGAGGGGCCGTCCCCCTTCCCCCGGCGGCTCCTCCGGGAAGGAGCTTGGCTTGGGGGGAAAAGCCGTTCGTCTCTCTCTGGCCTCTTGGAGCAGCCCCGCTTAGTGGGCGGCAGGCGGAGCCGGTCCCAGCCCCACGGCCAGCCGCTGGGCCGCATTCTACTGCCGTCGAGAGTCGCCCCGCGGCTGCCTCGGGGCCCCCCGCGAGCGGCGAGTCGCGGTGGGGCCCGGCGGGTGGTTACGGGGCGGGGGCTCCAGAGCTGGGCAGGGCAAGGGGAAAGCGGGCACATGCGGGCCGTGCAGCCCCCCGCAGGGCATGCCTCGCGGCAGAGCCAGTGGGAGCGGCCGGCCGCGGTCCGTAAATGAAATTTGACGGGAGACTCGTGGCTTCTGCTAAGGTGCTTGGGTCTGGTAATCCCAGCGTATTGCCATGGCTGCCGGTCAGGCAGGTTCGGGTAAAGGATTGCTTTTGGTGGGGGTACGGAAAGGGAGAGACTGACTGCCCCTTGGATATGCCGAAGGCCTGGGGGAAGGAGCAGTGGCTCTGTGGGTAGACTCAGCCTGAAGCTATGCAAATCCATTACTTGTAGTTTAGGGAAGAAACAAACCCTGGAAGTTTTATGTTCTCTGCTTTTTTTTTTTTTGTTTTTTAAAAAAAAGTCTTTAGATTATTTTCTGGCAGTGGGGGTGGTGCTTCTGTTTTAAGTATCCCAAACTGTGAGGTCAGGCTTGCTGTCCTCTCGCAAATAAAAATTTCCGGCAAGATTAACAGCTGAGCTGTTGTGCTCCTGCTACACAACTGAATCTTTCTGTGCAGGTTTCTTCAGGTTTTGTCTCTCTCTTGACCCACTTTATGCCAATCTGTTTTCTGTACCATATCGTTGCAAAATGGTTTAGAAAGGACAGACTTTGTGATGGGATGAAATGACTTTTTTTAATCTGGCAATTCTGTTGTAGCTGAACTGTCTAAAAACATTGTACATTTAAAAAAATATATATTTTGTGGTGAATGCCATGGTACTAGACTTAAAAAACTACATTCAGAGTTGGCGTAAAGGAAATGTGTATGGAGTGAGGCTTCCTACCCATCCATTTCCGAATAGGATATATTCTTATCTGATTAGCTCATAGATCTGAAAATAAAATAATTTTCGTTCCACATGTAAGATAGCACGACTGTATCCTTGGTTTTATTCTTCTCACATATGTGAAATAAATCTGTGGACCTTTCTGATGGAGTACCTGCTTCTTTAGCATGTCTGTCTCTCTGCGAGTCAATATAAGTTATTTCTTAAAGTTAAGGCTTTAGTATTAAAGGTGAGTAAATCCATGATCTCCCTGAGGGTCATTTTGGCTGTAGGAGACCTCTCTTGCTTGTGGGATGTATGCATCGTCTGTTGAGACTTGTGAGACTCCCCAGGTTCAAATATGTCCCTGTTCAAAACTAGCAGGAAAGTTTCTCTGTGGGGTCAATTCCCTGTTGCGGAGGTGCCTTTGGGAGCAGCTGCAGAGCATGTAGGCAGGACAGCCAGACCTGAAAGCTGGCCGGAAGATCGTAAGTGCCTCAGTCCTGAGTTGTGAACAAGTGGGGAAATAGACGAGTTATGGTGTGTTGGCTATGAAAGGTGTTTGGGGAGATGGAATTTTGGTATGTACTGTGTGTGCTGCTGAATAATAGCTTTAGCAGTTACGCAGGGGAGTTGCCTCACTGAGGAGGAAAATACAGTAGCCGATGGGGTGGTGGGTCTCATTTGCAGTGGCAAGTGCTTGAGATGCTTCTCTTCCACTCTCTCCTCAGATCTTTGAAAGCTTACATGCAGAGACAATTTTAGAGCATTTCAGATGATTGCTTTCTTCCTTGTGTGATTGGTTTTGGATAGAAGGCAGGGACTGTGAAAGAGTTTTTCTTATGATAGTTTCTTTGTGTTATTAGCGCTTTTATCCTGGCTTGTTTTCATTGTTAGTTTCTGGGCACACCACAATTAGCGCCTTTCAGTAAAGGTTTGATCTGTTCTCCCAAGACAGGCTTGGTAAAGTTCTCATACACTGCTTTGGCTGATTTGGTTTGTTTGGTTTTTTTTTTTTTTTCTTCTTTTGTGTTGCTTCATATGCTGCTGGAGATTGGTTCGGGTATTTTTGCTTGGAAGAGGATGCAGCGTGATTGGCCATTTGAAGATGGAGCATCTACAGGAGGTTGTCCACATCATTGACTCAAAGGGCTTGTGGGGAAAGGCTCTTGCTTTTTTTTATTCTCTATAGTATAGCTTGAGCTTTAGCACAGGATCTTGGTTTATTTGTCTTTCTACCTTAGCATTAAGGTTATTTTACTAAGAGGCATGAAAGGTTATTTTTACTGTATGTATAATGAGAGATACTCTGCTGTGTCTCCCTGGTAAAGTGCTTTTTAGGAACAGGCTCAAGATTACTTGAAATACCTCGTATTAGAGACTTCTTTCCTTACAGATGGTTGCACTATTTTGGCTAAATCCATTGAAATGTGTGCTGTGTGTTTAAGTGGAGTTAAATTTATCAAGCTTATGACAACTCATTTGTCATTTTTTAAATAATTTGTTCATTGATTTCTCTGGTCTTATAGGGAAGCTAGTAAATAATATTGGGAAATTAATTTATGGGGTAACTGAATGTACAGGGTTTTTTCTTTTTCTGAGTCTCTAATTTTTACCACCTGTTTACTCAAAAGAGCAAGAACTGTGTCGAAGAATACCCTCCCCCCAAACTTCCCCATTAATCCAGTTTCTCCTACTTCCATTTTTGCTATGTTATGGTTAGCTACTTCTGTGCCTATTTATAGTCTTCAAGGGAAATTAAAACTTCTCTTACTATTTGGTGTGTGAACTACTTGAAGTGTTAAATCTTTCTTTCACTGCGCTGCAGAAGAAGAAAAAAAAACCCTCAGCTTTTCTTGATGTGTACTGAGGTTGGAAGGAAAATGTGACATGCAAGCTGTTGTTTCCTTTGCAAGTCACTTTTCCATGGTGTGTGAAAATTAATCTATTTTCACTTTGTGGCTCAGTGCAGTGATTGCTGGTATCTGTAGCTACTGTTAGTGCAGAAAGGTTGAAAAGCTGAAAAGTGATGGGCAGTATTAGCTCAGATGTGCTATGACGCAAAAATGGTGAACATGTGGCTTGTGTGTAGTACTGCTGCCTTTTGAAACGTGCGTTGAGCAAATGGGGGTGCAGAATGTTGCAAAATACTTTGTGGTACTGCTTCTTGCTACATTCTGTACTTGTCATCTTCAAATATTGCCTCCTTTTAAAGTTCATTTTGTTTGGGTGGGATGTCTCTTCAGTGTTCAAAGTCGGTCATTCTTTGATCTTGAAGGCAAAAGCGTTGATATCTCAAGAGAAGTGCTGCAACAGAATGAGCAAATTTTAAGTTTCCCCTGGATAATATCCAGACTTTGCATGTAATTGTTCCGCACTGCCTCTGCTTCCAGCCTTGGCGGCAGCAGCAAAGCTGAAGTACATTGTGCTAGAGCTATTCTTTACATTCCAGTGCCTGTGGGGAGCCAGGAGGAGCAAAGCAAAAACTTGAATAGCCCCCACTTGCCCTGGCTGGGAAGGGAAGGCTGGAAAGCCTGAGGAGCCACAAAGCTGATCCTCCCTCCTGTTAGGAGGGCAGGGATGGAGTAATGAAGGAACTGGTTTTAAGAGCTGGCAGAAATGAAATGAAGTTCAGACTTAATTATTGAACCTCTTCTTTAACATCTCTTGATTTAGAGTGCAATTTTCCATTCCATAGAGGAATATTGCTTTCTTTTGAGCCAGTAGCCAGTAGGAAACTTTGTGAGGTGGGTGGCTAGCAGTCTTGGATTTCCGCTGAGTCTTCAGCTCACTTTGAGAAAAGTTTCTAGTCCTTGTGAGTACAGGTTCAGGAAACACTGAAATAAGGATCAGCTGCTGCAGAGCTCAGAAGAGCTCTTTGTTAGACTGGATCTGCAGACTGGTACTTGCACAATGGTAGCTAGCCACTGCTTTCTTTCACTGCTGCTTTTCAGAGCCCTATGGCCAGCAGCAAAATGAGAATGGTGTGAGGGGCATGTCACTGGATTACCTGGAGCCTTGGAAGAGAAAATATATGCCTATATAATGGTAATTTAATAGTCAATACAAAATGTGTGTATAAAATACATATGATACCCCATGTGGGATGGGGGGGGAGAATTTGTGGTTTTGTCAATATCTTTTTCTTTTTTCTAGTGTGTATATATATATATAGGTTATAGCTGGGCTCTCTCCTGGGCAGTTAACTTTTTGCAGGTGTGTTGGGCTGAGATTTTTTTGGCTACACAATGACGCATGGTGGGTCACTGATGTTTAGGTAAAGGAGTATACAAGTACCCTAGCATAACACAAGGGACAGTGTGGGGATGGACCTTTTGGGTTTTCCTCACTGCAGTGAAGGGAGGGAGATGCTTGCTGCTGAAGAGCTGTTGTTGCTGAATGAAGGCACAACCTCATTCACCTTTTGACAGTCAAAATAGATAGTTCCTGTTTCTTTGAAGTTCTTGAACCTGCCAGTCTCTGTCCTACACCAGTGTCATGTCTGAGGACCCTGGAAACATTATCACCTGAATCTTCACAGTGCTTTAGGGTAGTCTGAAGTCAAATGTGTGGGATTGAGACCAGGAGGGGAGGGTTAGTGGTATAGATAGGAGATACCCTGTAGGGTTTGTTTGAGCATAACATTTGCACATGATTAAGTGGAGCTATGATAATAGTTCCACTTGAAGTGTGAGAACAAGTTAGGATTTGTCTGTATTGGTGAGTGTGTACGCGGCTTGCTAGCATGTGGTAGCTAGTCTTGATCATGCCCCTAGTGTAGACAAGTTACTGCCTTCTCATTTGGTTTTGTGGGAGGCTGAAAACTACAGCTTGCCCAAATGTTTTGCAGCATTTAATAGGACAGGGTGACTTGCTTGCCTTAGCTGATAATTGACTTAATTGCCTCAGATGGGACTCTGGAAGGCTGTATAAGCTTATTCCCCTTCCCCCCTAATTTTATAGCCACCCATGGCAGTTTTAATTCCCCATTCTCATAAAACTGAGGGCCTCAGGATTGTGTCTGTAGTGAAGCACCCTGTGATTCAGCAGCTCTGATGTAGCAATACTACTTCAGTCTCCTTTGGTGGGTTTCCTGTCCTTTTATTTGCCCTGATTCACAAGTGTAGACACTGGCTGGTCCATAAGAGGATGATGAAAAGAGTAGGCAGTACAAATCCTGTACAAAACAATTGTAGGTGCTGCAAGGGGAACAAACCAGAAAGTCTACAATGTGCTGTCCCTAAATAGCATCTCCCTCTGTCACTGCTGGGGACAGGCTAGTGGGCGAGATGGACATTGGTCTGATATAAAGTATTTCTTGTGCCTGTGTTGCTCACTGTGCAGTGGAGCATACGCCATGCATGTAAGCTGGATTTTGAGTAGCCAGATGGTTAAAATTAATGGTCACTGTAAATAGCAGTTGTACAGTTTCTCAAGATTGACTGCCTTTTCTTGCAAAACACGTTAAACGCTGTTACTTCTTTTTCATCTGAGCCATTTGAACAGAATAGCTGTTTTCATTCTGTCTTTCTTTTGTGCTAATGACATGCCATAATTTGCTTTCAGTGTGGGACATGGGCTTTTAGATTAAAAATCCTTAAACTGAAGTTTAAGGCTTAAGCCAATGTTTTAACCTACAATGAGAATGTTCAGAGCTTTTCAGAAAGAATGGTGAAATACAATATTAATCTCATTCTTCAGATTTCTCAGATAATATTTCCTATGATAAATGCTAGCTGGTGTCAGTGACTTTTTGAAGTTGTGTGATTGAAGTCATAGAATCATAGAATAGTTAGGGCTGGAAAGGACCTGAAGATCATCTAGTTCCAGCCCCCCGCCAGGGGGCAGGTACACCTCCCACTAAACCATGCCACCCAAGGCTCTGTCCAATCCAGCCTTGAACATCGCCAGCGATGGAGCATTCACGACTTCCCTGGGTAACACCATTAAGTGACTGAAAGGGGTATTTAAAATGTTTAACTTCAGGCCACTGTTTTGTGAAATTTGGACACTTACATGTTTGTGCAAGGCTTTTCAAAATTTCAGCACTTGTTTAATGGCCAGAGGCTTTTATAATATCTGCCACAATTGTGTGATAAGCAGATATAATGAAACCAGGTTTCTGATGTCTTTCTGTATGTAGACTTCCTGATCTTTAATGAAAGATGAGCTTATAGGGCCTCCTTGTTCTACTAAGCTGTCTGTTGATGTTTGCAAAATTTGTGGAGGTCTCAAACACATTAAGTTCCTAATCTGTCAAGTTTGACTGAAATTAGCCGGAGGTGTTCAAAAGTTCTATAGGGAAGGAAGGAAAGGACATGTATGCATGCGTACGGGATATGATTACATAAATTTCATTTCATTCTAAGAGTATGTGCTCTAGCAGAACAAAAAGCCTTTTACTGTACTGCATTTCTTGCTCTAATGGAGTTCTGTGCTGTCTGTGGCATGATTTACAATCTGATAGGACATGGTGGTGCTGGAGGCTGAGATGGATTTGGTGTGGGCAGGGTAGCAAGAAAGATGTCAATAGGCAAGAAAGCAGGTCATGCTTACTGTGTATCTTGTTCTAGAGGACTTCCTGTTTTATGCTGAAGCAAATATCATACTTTATCCTTATGTTTTATCCCTGCTGCAGCGTGGGCCAGTTTGGCAGTAAGAGCAGATCTGTTCCAGGAATCCATCACTGTGCTGGTCACTCACGGGGATGTGACCTCTGTCTTGTCTAAGGGCTTACCCATTTACTGTCTTATCTTAAGAAGAGGTGTTCACACATACAGCCCAGGTCAAATCTGATGCTCAGCAAAGGTCGGGTAAAGGAGGATGGCTGATCTGTTTAAAAATACTATAGTCCTGAAGAAACTCCTGTTTGCTTTGTGTAGCACTTAAGGACTGTTGAAACTGAGAATCAAACCGCAGAAATAGACACCTTGTTTCACTTACAGCAGCCAGACTTGGCTCAGAAAGGAGCAAATCAAACTGAAGGGTGCTGATGATACGTAGCAGAAGGTCCTGTGTGAAGCCATTGCTGCAGCAGGGACTGGACTGCATGTTTACGATCTGTCACTCGCCGGAAGGCTGCCCAGCTGCCCGCATTCTTTTGGCTCTCAGATGGACTGTAGGCATTTTAGCCACTGCAGGGCAACCCCAGCAGGAGGGCTGTGAGACCCTGAAAGAGGATGTGTGGGTGTGGTGAAATGCACCTTTGACTCCCCTCAGTTTTAGGAGTGACTGTCCTCTTTAAAAAAAACCCAACTGAAACCTAAAAACCCAACACCCCTCCATTCCTCGCCCCCCTCCTCCAAGCGGTGATACACTGATTTTCAGTTTGGGGAGGAAATGGGTTGTGGTTAACCTTCAGAGAGGATTGAGGTCTGAAAGCCCTAAATGGGTGTCTCTGTGTAGCATATAAGCTTTCCCAGCATTCCGAACTGGACTAATTTAGGCAGCTTTCTTCCCTGACAGATGGCAATTGAAGATTACAGTCAGAGATAATTAGCATTCCTAATGTATAGGTAAGGAAACTAAGGTGCATAAATCAGGGCTATGAGCTCTACTGTAGTTTGGAGAACCACTAAAAGTTAGCACTGCAGTATGGCCTGTTGTAGTGTTAGTTTATATCTCTCTATGTACAGAAATACATAAATGAACTTACGTAAACTTTTCTATAAGGACCTGAGTTCCCTTATAGCAGCTAACAGTCTGTGAAGAATTCCTGTTCTGGTTTTGTCTTTTAGACTGCTCTTTGTTCTGGGCTTTTATTGCGAATTCGATTTTAACATTGTCTAAAGAAAAGCACAATGATACGCTGAATACTTAAGCTGGATACACTTATATGTCTGTTTCCCTTGGAAAGCTCATTACCTTACAAATTTACTTTCTTTTTTTTAAAGCACTTGTACACTTACTGGCAACATTTCCCATTCAGAAAAGATTTCTTATGCTGCATTAAATGTTCTTCAGGATTACATTTTTCAACTATGCTATGTATCTCATAGCTCTCAAAATCCTCAGGAGAAGTACTGTTTGAATATTGTATGTGGTAGTTTCTCCTCTATTCTCATCTAGAAATTAAGCAAAGCACTGAAAGCCCTTAGGGAATCAGATACAGGCTCTGCTGCAACCTGTACAACAGTTCTTTGTTAGATCAAAAACACTTCGTGTCCACAAACCATTCTCATAGTTATGAAGTTGCTCATTTTCTTTTTCTTCCTATGGGTGTTTTTGTTGTTATTGTAAATAATTTTTTGAGCTTTAGTGCTAAGAAAACAAAGCTGCATATAAAGAAGGGCTTTTGAAAATAGCCTTAATATTTACAATATTTCTCATAGTAGTTAGCAGCTAAGGTGTGTATTCTGAGTAAATGTCAAAATTGAAAGGCAATGTGAATGTATTCATTGCGATACTGAGTTAAGGCATTAATGTTATCAGAGAAGCTGCTCAAGCTGTTGGTGAACTCTAGCTTTCTCCTGTTGTATTGTATCGTATGGCAAGGATTTGGTAGGGGGCCACAAGGGTGGCTTCTGTGAGGAGCTGGTGGCAGCTTCCTCTGTCTGATAGAGCCAAGGCCAGCTGACTACAAGATGGACCCACTGCTGGTCAAGACCATCAATGATGGTGGTACCACTGCTGGGGTAACATGTTTAACACGGGGGGAAAATCTGCTATGCAACTTCAGTGGAGAGAGAAGTGAGAATGTGAGAGCTGTGCAAACATGAAGGTCAGTGAAGAAGGAGGAGAAGGAGGTGCTCAAAGTGCCAGAGCAGCCTGTGGTACGGGCTGCATACAGGTGGCACAGGCTGACCCCCTGAAGCCCATGGAGTTCCAAGGATGGAGCAGATACTCACCTGCAGCCCCTGAAGGACCCCATGTGAGAGCAGAGGGATGCTCAAAGGAGGTTGTGACCCTGTGGGAAGCCCTTGCTGGAGCAGGTTTCCTGCTGGACTGGTGACCCCACAGGGACCCGTGCTGGACCAGCCTTTTCCTGAAGGGCTGCGCCCCTTGGAAGGACCCACACTGGAGCAGTTCATGAAGAACTGCAGCCCGTGGGAAGGACTCACATTGGAGAAGTTAATGGAGAACTGTCTCCTGTGGGAGGGACCCTGCACTGGAGCACGGGAAGAGTGTGAAGCCCCCTCCTCTGAGGAGGAAGGAGTGGCAGAGACAATGTGTGATGTACTGACAGCAGCCCCTATTCCCTGTCCCCCTGTGCTGCCGGGGGGAGGAGGTAGAGAACTTGGGAGTAAAGTTAAGCCCAGGAAGAAGGAATGGCTGGAGGGAAGGTGTTCTCAGTATTTGGTGTTATTTCTCATTATATGACTCTGATTTGATTGGTAATAGAACAAATATATAATACTAATAATTAATAATTAAACTAATTTCCCCAAGTTAAGTCTGTTTTGCCCATGATGGTGATTGGTGAGTGATCTCTCCCTGTCCCTGTCTGGACCCATGACCCTTTTGTTTTATTTTTCTCTCTTCTGCCCAGCTTAGGTGAGTGATAGAGCAGCATTGGTGGCCATCTGGTGTCCAGGCAGGGCCAGCCCACCACACCTGGGCTGGCAGGATTATTGCCCAAGGAGATTTGCAGGATTTAGTAGTTGGGGTAAATGCTGCCACTTATCTTCATTTTCCTCCCTCCCTGATTTAATTTAGTTTTACCCTTTTCACTGACTTGTTTTGCTGCATTCCTGAGAATCCCAGAGCTCTCTGTTGACACATATGCATTGCAGCAGATTGACTTGCAGAATCTGCTGTTGGGGTAAATTCCATCTCAGACAGCTGGGGATCTTGAGGGTTTTTTTTTTTTTTTGTATGTGTATTGTTTTTGGTTTTGGTTTTTAGCAGTTGAGGCAAGATTGGGGGCAACACAGCAAAAGTCAGCGAACACTAGGTTTGGAGCGCTGACCACAGACGTGCTTTGCATGTTACCTAAGTGAAAATAAAACTGTTCAGTTTTGTATGTTGAGCCTCTTAATCCACACAAACCAGCTTAATGTAACTTGTTGCTTTTTTATAAAAAGAGCTGTGGCATCAGGTGATCCATGCATTTTGCGACTTTATCATAACTAGGGCTTGCAAATGCTACTGTGAAGACTAGTCATACAGCAAGCACTTGTGTTTCTTTAGGGGCAGATGCTGAGAAGGGTAGCCATCAGGTTTTATACTAGTATGACTGAGAAATTAGTCTGATTTACTTGGTATCTACTGTTGATGTAGATAGGGAGCATTTCATTCTCTAGGTGCTGGTAGGGAAGTTAAGTAAATCAGCCCTTTCACTTAATAGTTGTTAAAAACAAACACACACCCCCACCCCCCCCAACTTTATTCTCTCTGCCCTTGAGAGTCCTAATTTGCCTGTGAGTGGCGTGGGTTTGTTTGGGGTTTTTGGTGTGATTTATTTATTTTAGCCTATGGTTGAGATTATTATTTATTTTCCCCAAGATGACAGGTAGTTACAGTTTTGTAATTCCTAGCCAGTCTTGTGAGAGCTGAGGTTAAATCACTAGCTCCCAATCAGCCAGAGCTGGATGCTTTAGTTAGGCATTATAAGGAGACAAAGTGTGCCTTGTTTTAAGGTGAACTTAATGCTGTAGTGAATGTGCATGCGTGATATAGATAAAGTTCTCTTGTTGGACCTTTATTTATTTAGATTGGTATGGTTTCAGGGCAGGGGAGGAAGGGAGGGAACTGGTGAGCTGATATGGTTTATAACTGACCTGTTTGAAACCTGACTAATTTGCTATTTCTATCCTTTCTTCCTTCCACTTTTTTCCATCTTTTCCCTCTGGGAAACCTAAAGATTGTTCATTTGACCTCAAGCCTCTGGCTCTGCAGGCACTCATGGACAAAGAAGAGTGGGTGTGAATGAGTTACTGACATTGTAGTGGGATCTAAATCATTTTGTGTTTTCTCAACTGTTGTGTAGCATGTGTTTTGTCTTTCTGGTTTAAAAGGAGGTGAAGCAGCAAAACAATTGAAAACCATGATGCTCTGTTCCTTCAGGAAGAGCAGCTCAAGTTGACAGAAGCCTTGTCAGTTATGCCAGTCAAGGCATGAGGAGAAAAAGATTTTACCTCTGACCCTGAGAACACATTGGATGGCTTGTTTATATTCCAGTCTTTCTGGAAGAAGTGCTGAAGGGAGGGGGGAAGCATATGCTGAGAAGGAACAGTGTTGTCACCACAGTATGCAGGAGGAGCTGTGTGGGTTTATGGCATCCATGTAAGTTGAAAGATAAACTGAAGCTCTGTGATGGTGGCTCAAATCAGATACCACACTTGCTGAAGTTGCAAAATAAGGACTAACTGTATGTAAAGATGCAGCTCTGACAAGGACATTGGTTTTCCACTTCCACTAAGGAAAGAAAATATTAGCCTCTGGGTTTATATAATAAATTTGCAATGTACCCAGTGTGTTGGTGAGAGCTGGGGTGGACCCATCTGTCCATAGGAGATGCAGGCTGATCTTGAGATCACTTAATACCATAACAGGGTCTGATAATTCTGTAATTGTAGCTCTGCCTTGGCTGGGCTAGGAAGTTGAACAGCTGAAGCTGGCTTAGATTCTTAATAAAAAATACCTATCAATCGCTTCATGATGCTTATGCATGCTGTTGCTTGCTTTCAGAAAATTGACCAGCTAACATTATGAACATTTTGCACTGGCATGCTGGGTTCCTTGCCCCTTCCTTTGTGTGGATCACCATAGGTTTTTTAGAAAAGGAATTGAATAGTTGAGTTCCAGTTTTGTCCACCCTGTTTTGCTTAACCCTGACTGACCTTGACCTAAGGGCACCGTGACCTCTGTCAGGTTGATGAGCTTAAATCAAGATGCAGGATTTTGTGTTGTGATAAATAAACTGGAATGGGCCTGTCATTTTACATCTGAACTGTGTTTTCTCAGTTGCCTGTTTTCTTGCATCTCTGACTGTGGGAATTTTCTAGTGCAATATTAACATTGTAGGAGTATGTTTTCCTTTGATTAGCTTTCTGTAACACTTGGTTATTTTAAAATAGGGAGAGCTGGAAAATGCTTGTCACCATTAAAAATGCAGCCAGAATAATTTATTCCCTAAACAAGGCAATGGTTCTGTTTACTAAACCAGGTTAAGAAAGTCTTCACTAAAAAGACTGTCTTTCTTGACTACAGAACTTTCTTCTTAAAGAACTGGATGAAGTCAGGCACTGGGGATGTTATGGTGAGAAGACACTTGTGTAACTAAGGCCATTTTATGTTCCCAAAAGCCGAGTTAGGTACACCCTACTGATGCTGCTTTCTCGAGTGCCATGCTGACTGCCCTACATGTGATACTGAAAGCTGCTACAGATTCCTTATGATCCTGTTTGAAGAATGTTGACCTATGTTTTCTTGTTTTAATGAAAGTTTTGCAGGCTGCATGAATATCTTTGTAAATACTTTACAAACATTTTTTTTTCTGAGTAGTACTGTTATTCCTAATGCTTTAAGAGCTGTCATGGTTTAAGCCCAGTTGGCAATCCAGACCCACGCAGCCTTTAGCTCACTCTTCCACTCCTCCCTTCTTCCCCCTGCCCCCAGAGAGATGGGGAGGAGAATCGAAAGAATGTTAACTCCCACGGTTTGAGATAAGAACAGTCCAGTAAGTAAGGTATAACACAAACCACTACTGCTACCACCAATAATAATAATGATAAGGGAAATAACAAGGGAAGATAATACAACCGCGCACCACCCACTAACCGATACGCAGCCCTACCTGAGCAGTGATCTAACCCTTCCAGATAACTGCCCCCAGTTTATATACTGGGCATGATGTGCTGTGGTATGGAATACCTCTTTGATCAGTTTGGGTCAGGTGTCCTGTCTCAGCTTCCTCCCAGCTTCCCCTCCTCCCTGGCAGAGCATGAGGCTCAGAAAGTCCTTGGTTAGTGTAAACATTACTGAACAGCAGCTAAAAACATCTGTGTTCTCAGCATTGTTCCCAGGCTGAAAGTCAAAAACACAGCACTGCACCAGCTACTATGAAGGAGAAAAAATGACTGCTACTGCTGAATCCAGGACATTTAAATACCCTTTGCTTTGTCTTTGCTCTGTTTCGTACCTTGATCTGATCCCTCAGCAGGGTCTCTTCCATTGAAGTCAGCAAAATCAGCAATTTAATCAGTTGCTAATTTAGCAACTTTATTTGAAGAGCTGGTTCATTATGTTCTGTTGTTTAGTTATGATGGGGCTACAGAACTGATGGACAAGGGGTAGAGCAGTTGATGTCATCTACCTGGACTTGTGCAAAGCATTTGACACTGTCGCACATGACATCCTTGTCTCTAAGTTGGAGAGACATCAATTTGATAGGGGGACCACTCAGTGGATAAAGAACTGGCTGGATGGCCGCATGCAAAGAGTTGGTGCTCAATGGCTTAATGTCCAGCTGGAGACCAGTAACGAGTGGTGTCCTTCAGGGACAGGTGTTGGGATTGGTCTTGTTCAACATCTTTGTCGGTGACATGGACAGTGGGATTGAGCGCACCCTCAGAAAGTTTGCCGATGACAGCAAGCTGTGTGGTTCGGTTGATCCGTTGGAGGGAAGGAATGCCATCCAGAGGGACCTGGACTACCTTGTAAGGTGGGCTGCTGCCAACCTGATGAAGTTTAACCATGCCAAGTGCAAGGTCCTCCACCTGGGTTGGAGCAATCCCAGGCACAGCTACAGGTTGGGCAGAGAAGAGATTCAGAGCAGCCCTGTGGAGAAGGACTTGGGGGTGTTGGTTGATGAAAAAATGAACATGAGCCAGCAGTGTGCACTCGCAGCCCAGAAAGCCAACTGTATCCTGGGCTGCATCAAAAGGAGCATGAGCAGCAGGTCGAAGGAGGTGATCCTGCCCCTCTACTCTGCTCTTGTAAGACCTCACTTTTGGAGCATTGTGTGCAGTTCTGATGTCCTCAACATAAAAAGGACATGGAACTGTTGGAACAATTCCAGAGGAGGGCCACGAGGATGATCAGGGGACTGGAGCACCTCCCGTATGAAGATAGGATGAGAAAGTTGGGGCTGTTCAGCCTGGAGAAGAGACGGCTGCGTGGAGACCTCATAGCATCCTTCCAGTATCTGAAGGGGGCCTATAGGGATGCTGCGGAGGGACTCTTCATGAGGAACTGTAGTGAGAGGACAAGAGGTAATGGGTTCAAACTGAAACAGGGGAAGTTTAGATTGGATCTGAGGAAGAAATTCTTTACTGTGAGGGTGGTGAGGCACAGGAATGGGTTGCCCAGGGAAGCTGTGAATGCTCCATCGCTGGCGGTGTTCAAGGCTGGGCTGGACATAGCCTTGGGTGACATGGTTTAGTGGGAGGTGTCCCTGCCCCTGGCAGGGGGGTTGGAACTAGATGATCTTAAGGTCCTTTCCAACCCTAACTATTCTATGATTCTATGATGTTTGTATTGATTGAATTAGGGAGTAGAAGTAAACAGTTAATTTCCTTTTTAGTGGGATATTTTAGCAAACTTCTGCAAACCAGGAGGGGGTAGAAGTACTGACGGTGGAAAAAACCCAAACCCAGCAAACCAAGGAGAGCAGTATCTTTTTCAAATATAGAATAATTTAGATTGGAAAAAACCTTCAAGATCATAGAGTCCAACTGTAAACCCAGCCCTGCCACGTCCAGCACTAGCCATGTCCTTAAGTGCTGCATGTATGCACCTTTTAAACACTTCTGTGGTGGTGACTCAACTCCTTCCTTGGGCAGCCTGGTCCAATGCTTGACAACCTTTTTGGTGGGAAAAAGTTCCCTAATATTCAGTCTAAACCTTCCCCGGTGCAAATCGAAGCCATGTTCTCTTGTTGCTTGTTACTTGGGAGAAGAGACTGATGCCCACCTTGCTACAAACTCCTTTCAGGGAGTTGTAGAGTGATAAGGTCTCCTCTGAGCCTCCTTTTGTCCAGGCTGAACAACCCCAGTTCCCTCAGCTGCTCCTCGTAAGACTTGGGTTCTAGGGCCTTCACCAGCTTCGTTGCTCTTCCTTGGACATACTCCAGCACCTCAATGTGTCTCTTGCAGTGAGAGGCCTAGAACTGAACGCAGGATTTGAGGTGCAGCCTCACAGTGCCCGGTACAGGAGCATCATCACTGCACTGGCCCTGCTGGCAACACTGTTTCTGATGCAGGTCAGAATGCTATTGGCCTTCTTGGCTGCCTGGATATGCTGCTAATTATATTCAGCCAGCTGTTGACCAGCACCCCCGGGGCCCCCTTTTCTGACAAGCAGTTTTCCAACATCTCTTCCCAAAGTGTGTAGCACTGGATGGGGTTGTTGTGACTCAAGTGCAGGACCTCAGAATATTGATGCAGCCTGTCCAGAACTATGGATCCCCTGTAGAGCCTTTCAATCCTTAAACAGATCCACACACCCAGGCAGCTTTGTGTCATCTGCAGACTTATTGAGAGTGTACTTGATCTCCTCATCCAGATCATTGATGATGATACTGAACAGAAATGGCCCCAGTACAGAGCCCTGGGGAATGCCACTTGTGGCCAGCTGACAACTGGATTTAACTCCATTCACCATCACTCTTTGGACTTGGCCATCCAGCCAGTTTGTTACCCAGCAAAGAGCACAGTTGCCTGTGCCATGAGCAGCCAGCTTCTTCAGGAGAATGCTGTGGGAAATGGTGTCAAAGGCTTTACTAAAGTTTAGGCAGATGACATCTACAGCCTTTCCCTCATTCTCTAAGCAGGTCACCTTTGTCATAGGGGATCAGGTTAGTCAAGCAGGACCTGCCTTTCATAACCACACGCTGAATGGGCCTGATCACCTGTTTGTCCTGTACATGTGTGCATGGTGGTACTCAAAATGATGAGCTAATTGCTGTTAATGACTTTTGACTGAACCCAGTAGGTAAGGGTTTTTTGGTAGTATCCTTGCAGTTTTAGGGAAAGACTTTTAAAATTATTGCAAAAAACTCAGGGTTTACTCTAGAATTTGAGAGTGACTGTCAAAAAATTTCAAACTAACTCTTCCAGAAGAATTAAAGGAATTGGAACTGTAAGGGAGGCAGTGTTACTTCCCAGGGAGGGATGAAAGGTTGAAAGCTGCAGCCTGTAGTTCATCCAGAACAGAGCAGGACAGCCTGGAGGGTATACTTAAAGTTGATAGATGATAGCTTGTTCATTGTGTGGCTTTGTTACAGTTAGATACTGTTATAAAACTCCATCTCTGACCCTACAGTTAAGCTTATGTGAAGGATGGGGCAAGGGGTGTATGTGTAAATAAGGAAGTGGTGTCTTGTTGCACTCAAGTAATTGTAACAGATAGTTCACTGTTAGCTTCACCTCAAAGAAATGTCTATGTGAGTGGCAGTAGCGTATGTCTTAATCAGTAGCTTGTGTCTCTATTTCTGATAACAAAATGCAGTGTGCTGTCATAGTTTATTGGTCTTTAATACAAGGTATGATGTTAAGATGTTACTAGCATAAAGCATATTGCTGTAAATCATCTGGGCTATAACTACTTTGAGTTTTATTGCCTTAGGACTGTTTAACACAGGTTTAAATAAGAGCAACTCTAAATATTCAAAAAATCAACACAGAATTTAAAAAAAGAAATTTAAACAAAAAGAAAAAAGGGAGGAAAAACCCAAACAATAAATCCAAAGGTTCTGCTCAGCAGAAAAATGCAGCAGTATGTTTGGCTATGGCTTGCGTTTGCTGGACAGCTTTTTCATACCTTCACTATAAAAATATAGATATGTAAGTAGGTATTCATGCATTTTTTTTATACTGAACCTGCTTACCATGGTAGGGGAAGAAGTGAAAATAATAGAAGAGTATAGCTCTTGAGTAAATTTCCACAGTAGCTTGTGGCCAGAGTTGCTATTTTGGGCTTCCACTAGATTAAGCAGCAACAGTTTATTCATAACTACTTGAGAGGGCAGCTCAGTGTGTTAGATGTGAGCAATGCAGAAGTTTCTTTTCCCTCAGTGTTTCTTGCTAGATGCCTGAGCTTCTGATATGTCTGTGGTTTTCTTTTAGTAGACTGTGCAATGAAGTGTTTTAAAAAATGAACCCCATTTGTCCGTGATTAGTAAGTTCCATAGATTGGATCCTAACTTGTCTTCCTTGCTTTGCGATGTGTGAAAGTAACATTTTTCTGTCACTTGAGCAATGAAGTCCTGGAGACATTCAAGGCCAGGCTGGATGTGGTTCTGAGCAGATTGAAGGTATCTCTGCTCATTGCAGGGGGATTGGGCTAGATGACCTTTGAACGTCCCTTCCAGCCAAACTAGTCAATGATTCTATGAAGTTTGCCCTCAGTCAGGAGCTGGAGACTGTACAGGACATGAGGGCATAAGCAGATGGCTTCAGTACAGCTTTAGATGACCAAAAAAAGACTTTAAGAATATTCAGTGATCCTAAAAAAGCTGGTAGCAATTTTAGGTAGCTCATACCCTGTTCTGCTTCATTGGCATCAGCCTATTTACCTCCTGCAAAGTGCTAATGCTTATTTAACTGTGTAATTATGGAAACTGATAGTGTGTGGCACAAGAAAGAAGAGGAGCACAGGTACCTACTGTAAAGGCCAGCTTCTGAACCAAGAGGCTGGTTTCTTTGGGCTGCAAATGTGCAGAAAGGAGCTCTTACTCTGATAGGCTTCTGGAAGAACCCATCTTCTTCCTGTGCCTTCAGAGAGCACCTAGAGTGAGACCCTCTCAATGCTTCTGTGCAGAGTATGCACGTATTGTAGGTGCAAAACAGTGTTCAGCTCCTGTCACTGCGATTTTGTGTGAGAAATCAGTCCAGAGTGATCCCCTGTCAAATTTGTGGTGGTGATGAATGTTTGTAATAGTGATGATTTCCTTTCATAGGTTTCAAGATGCTTTATAAAAGCTCATGTTAATAGCATGACTTGGATTTAAATGTCATCTTGTTTTTCTTACATTTCAGGTCTACCAGTCATGAAACGAATTCTTCTGTTTTTTATCCTGGCTGCTGCTGTTATGTATGGTATACTGCATGGAAATCTGTGGAGAAATAACCTCTACTGGTATGGTGATGCTTTGTTCAATTACAGTGCAAACACCCTCCTGGCTGTAAGAGATGTGGCTGTGAGTTGCTGTGTTGCTGAAGAGCTGTTTAATAGTAATCAGCAGAAGTGAATACTACTCTCCGTTTTGTTTTGTGGCTGTTTTGTACTGTGATTTATTCTGTCCTGTCGACCTTCTCTCATGTCACTTTTAAATCCAGTGGTTGATTTGAGCCTGATTGTGTGGAGAGGTCAGGACCTCAGAGATAGGGAGCCCCTCTGAGTTTCAGGAAGATAGGTGTTTAGGTGAGAAGAGATATCCTATTTGTGTGTCATGTCCGTAACTCCTCCCACCCCACATGTGCTTAGTGTTAGCTTGTTTCTTTAGGTGTCTGATAAATATCATGGCTTGCTCCACACATGGGAACAACTGCAGTTGTAGTGGGTACCTTTTGAAAAGCTGAAATTTGTTGAGCCCCAGTGGCATCCTTGTGGGAAGTGAACATTGTCTCCAGGATCCTTGGGAACAGGTGTCTTGGGACCTAAAATTCAGTGCAATTATTGAAGAAGTTGAGTTTCCATTGCGTTTTGCATAGCTGTGACCAGGACTGGGCAGTGTGTTTGTGTTATGAAGATGATAGTGATAGCTTTTAAAAGCAGTGATTTATGTGACTCTATTTGTCTTGCTTATAGCATACAATTGATAGAGTGGCTTTCTGTTGTGGTTTCTGTTTATAGCAAACCACAGTGTTGTGACATTTCCCTTTTTGCAGGATTAGCTTTTATGGACAGACTTCCTCTGTGAGGGCTTCTCCTTCCTATGAGACTAGTGGAGTTACCCAGTAAGTTCAGCAGTTGAGTATTTTTGTTTGGGGATTTTTTGGTTTTTTTTTTTGGTTGCTTGGTTGTTTTTGGGCAGGTGGGAGGCATTGAGACTAAAATCAGTAGCCTTTGTCTGTAAGCTCACCGTTCAACTGGTTATCGTACTGGTTATTGTCTGTTGGCTGTTTCTGTTATGAACACAGTTGTAACATGTCTGGCAAAGGGAGTTTGTCCATGTCATGTTTCCAGTGTTGGGTTAATATTTATGGCCATTTACAGTGACTGTCTGTAATAAGCAGTGAATTGATGGAAGGACATTTGTTTGCAACTTCCAAGTTTCTGCAATTCTGAGTTATACCTGAATAAAATGAGCAGAGCTACGAGGGCAGCTATTGTGCTTAAAATTTAATAAATCAGAGGTGTGGTTAACTTGTGATGCGCAAGTACATGTATAAGCAGATCTTGTGCTAGTAAATTCCTGCAGTTAGGTTTCTGGGACTAGTAAGTGCCTATGCTAAAACTTAAAAGCAGGCCTCTTACCTCTGAAGCCGTCCTGCAAAATGCCATCTGTGAGGCTTCTGTGGGAAAGCAACAAGCTGGCCAGCTGATACATTTCACAGGGTGCTTTTTCAGTGTCAATATTCACATGACAACTTGGGGTTACAAAAAGCAATTAACCTTGATGGTATGTTTGGCTTGTGGTTCTAATGTGGTGGTTTCATCCTTCTGTTTTTAATGCAGCCCAGATGCACGTATTGCTCACACTGAACTTTGCCCTCCCTTCTGGGCTTTGTATTTGTTATTAATTGGGCTAAATCACCAAGGTGGGAATGTTCTTAGAAATGTCTTGGCCTTATGAGAGGAATGACTTAAGCCCAAAGAATCTCACTTTCCTTGAAGTACCCTATGGGGTGCTCTCTATTCCCCACTCTAAATGAGACTTTTCTCTGAGGAGTGCTGGTGATGCTATCTGGTATGACTGCAGGATTGATTCAGCCCAGGTGTCCTGCTTCTCTGCAGGTAGGTCTGAAATCTCACCTGGTTATGGATGCTTTGATAGTTGCTGAGAAGGGAGATTGCAGACCCTTTGGAACAGCCATGAGAGAAAAGCTTTTGCTGGTAATCGTATACTGCAATGATAAAAATCCATCTTTATGATACAAAGGCAGTCATGAAAATTTAGTGTGGTGTTAACACAGTAATCAGCTTTTACTAATTTGGCTTGTCAAAGTTTCCCTACCTTGTTGCTGCTACTGATTCCTGTTACTGCTATTTCTTTGAAATTCTTCTTCTGCAGGCTGCCACCTACAGCTGTGGAGAGAAGGAACACACTGGACACTTGTCTCCTGAAACCAGCATTTGAATCTTTACTGGGGTAAGTATTCTGTGGGAAGCAGAGGGAAAAGAAAAGTCTGTGCTGATTAAGGTAGAAATGAGCTATTTACATGTTCTGGCCTATTTCACATTTTGATTTACCTCTAAAAGTACAGCTTTTTCATTGCTGCTCTTCCTGGTTGTGGCAACACAAATTGTTTAGCTTGCCACTGATCAGAACCTGAGCAATACCGTACAACTAGCTCAAAATGCTGGTGCTTGTACTGAAAAAAAAATACTTTCTGTTCAGATATTCTAGCTAGTAACAGTGAAGCTATTTTAATGATTGAAATACAAGCCTTAGATTCCCTCTGCTCCATGTTTTTGATGTACAGAAGTCTTCACATCCAAGACTGAAACTCAGTCATTCTGTTATTAAAAGCCTGCACTTTAAAGAGATTTGATAGCTAAGTATTTCTATAGCAGCCAGGAATCAGAGAGATTTTGAAAATCTCTTCCATTTTATTTGGAAAGTGGAGAATGAAATGTGCAAAAATTCATCTCATCTTTAATATGATTCTTCCCCTTCAGTGGAGTTTTAATGAAATTTGAGTTTATTCATGCTTTTGTTCCTTTAATAGTATTGTTGAATTGTGTGTAGGTGTTCTCCATTTTAGTATACTCATAGAAAGCTTCCTTTGTAAAGAGACAGTCATATGAAAAAAGGAAGAGCTTCAGCGCAAAACAAAGGAGGTGTTGGTCACAAAAGTGCATCCAAGAGGTTTGTGAGGAAACAATAGGAGTTTTTGTTATTAGAAGTACAAGTCATAAGTGAGAGGTCACGAAAGTACAGCAGGACCAGAAGCAGACAGGCTATATTGTTGGCTTTGTGTTTTGCCTGAGCAGACATTGAGTATGGTCCTGGGGAAGCTTGGGAAGATGTTTAGACCAAGTCCTGGCTGAGGGAGTCTTAAAAGCTCTAAGCAAAGACACCATTGCTTTTTTTGCTGTACAAGAAAACATGGCTTTGGTTAAGTGCTATTATTATGTTAAGGAACATGTAACAGTCTTAAGTTTGTCCTACCCAAAACAGCCCTGTTAGCGGCCTGGCCCAGTGAAGTAGTCCTAGTGTCATGGTTTAAGCTGTAAACCACGCAGCCTGTTCTCTCACTCACTCCCCTCTCTTTCTTACCCCCCCCTCCCGGGTGGATGGGGAGGAGAATGAAAAGAATGCAACTCCCACAGGTTGAGATAAGAACAGTTTAGTAACTAAAGTATAAAACAAGACCACTACTGCTACCACCAATAATAATAATGACAAGGCAAATACAAGGAAAGAATACAATTGCTCACCACCCAATACCAAGCCTGACCACACAGTGCACCCCCACCCTTCGGGGTCTCTGCTCCCTGCTTTACATCCTGGGCATGATGTGCTGTGGTATGGAATAACCTCTTTGGTCAGTTTGGGTCAGGTGCCCTGTCTCTGCTTCCTCCCGGCTTCCCCTCCTCCCTGGCAGAGCACGAGGCTCAGAAGGTCCTTGGTCAGACCAAAACATCACTAAGCAGTAACTGAAACACTGGTGTTATCAGTGCTGTTCCCAGGCCCAAAATCAAAAACACAGCACTGCACCAGCCACCAAGAAGGAGAAAAAATGGCAGCTGCTGCTGAACCCATGACACCTAGTTACCTCCTTACTTCCTGCAATGTGGCCAGGCTGTCTCAATGTCAGGCTCAGCAGGATAGCTCTGGTGCTGAGCAAGGGGGGCAGGGATGAACTCAGATGTGCAGCAAGAAAGAAGGTGCAGAGCTCGAGCAGAGTCTCTTGCATATTTCCACAGCTCCTTTAAAGAGATAGTTTGTGTGAGCTGAAGAGCTGGTTTGTGCACTTTGATAATAGCCTGGGGAGGTTGCAAGGATTTTTAACCTGGCAGAATTATTTATTTGAAAGGAACCAGAACTAGAAGAGCTAGAATTAAGAATTTCTTCGCAGTAGGTGCATTATTTATTTATTTATTATGTCTAAGCTTACCAGCTGCTTCTGAACAGCAAGGCAAGTTACTAAATTTAATACAGGTGTTCAGTGCATGTTGTCTCAAAGTTAGCTGGTCTTGCTTAGTTAACCTATAGCACAGTTCTTAGTATGTGGGCTGTTGTATTTTGTTGGGTTTTTGGTTTGTTTTTTTCCTTTTTACTGTTAGTGTCTTCTGAATACATAGAGCTTAGTGTGAGGTACTTGCTTTGTAAAGCTGAGATGGAGGGGTTTTTTTAACAGCTATTAATGTTCTTCATGGAGAAACAAGTCGTGCTGGCTGTGGTATTTATGGTCAACACTAGGCACTCTTGCTGTGACTGTATACTTCTGTGTTAACACTTTAATATAAAGACCTAGTATTCAGGATCACTCCAGTAAGCCATTTCAGTGAGTGTGTGACTATTTAACTCCAAGGTAAAGCCAAGGGCATGATGGCATGTGACAGGATTGGGTCTACTGTTCATTTATTTGACTTGACTTGGCAGGTATGGTAACCTGAGTCCCTCCCTGAGAGAACCCTTGTCTGTGGTTGCTGTCTTTTGAAGAAATGACTCATTCTTTCTGTCTTGATGCTTATAGTTTGCAGGAGGAATGTGCTTTTGAGGCAGTCCTCCTTGTGATCCCTGTGTGCCACTTTTCTCATCACAAGGTGATCCTGGCACATGTGCTCTGGGCTCCTTTTGGACATCTGGCTAAGCCAGAAGACGCACTCAGGAGCACACCCGCCATGCTGCAGCTGCTAAGGAGTGTTCAATCTGCAGCACCCTACTGGAGTTAGCCTAGCACAAAAAACAGACTGTGATGTGTAGAATGTGGGTGTGAGAACTCCATACTTTTTCCTGTGTGGGTATACCTTTGTTGCTGCAAAGTACTTAATAATGTGAACACAGCCACTTGTTTGGAATGGGAATGTATCTCAAATAAGCTGATGTCTTCAGGAGCTGGTGTTTTCAAGTTAATACACCTTGTTTAAAATCCAATTGTGTAAATTGCAGTATATAATAATAACTTAATTTTCCTTGCTGCCTCTGTTACATACTTTTCAAACCTGAAGGTATTCATTGTGTTTCTGGGTTACATGTTCTGTTAAACATGTTCTTACATTTTAAGCTTTCAGTCATGTGATTTTAATGACTATATAATTTATAGTAGCAGAGAAAGTGAGAGTGTCCTTTTATTTCACACTTTACCTGTATTTTCCAATATAAAATCTTTCCCTTTTGTCACCTGCTTTCTTTCCGTGTTCATGAGTTTTCTTCTTTTAAAAATTGATAATACTTGCAGTAGGATGAAGAAAGCTTTTTTTAAAAAGAAATTGCATTAGTTACTGGCTAACTGAAATACGTAATCTGGATTTTTGAAACTTTTTTTCTTTCATTAGTGTTGACAAAATATACCCATTCCTGTGTGCTAATGATTTTATCAGAGTGACGGAGTTCCACGGGAGTGATAAGTTTGAACTACCTTACGGAATAAAGAGAGCAGGTTTGTGTTCTCCATGTACCTAATTTTTAAACAGAAATACCTAAATGGCCTGTAAAGCCACTGAATCTCAGGCCCTGGTCTTTCCTGTTCACCAGCGCAAATCCTTTTGGGGGTATCTAGCAGTGACTCAATGGTTTTGTTTAGTCCCTCTCATCTGGCACCCTCCTGTTTTTAACAAATAAAGTACCATGTTGGGGTTGCCCCTCTTAGCAGAGAAGCCCCAAAAAGGTGGAGGTGAGGAAGAATAGAGCTTATTCAGCTCTTTTCATTTGTGTGTGGACCGGACTGCTAAAGATATTTAGCTAGCAGCTTACTAAGTGATGTATTAGCTGGGTCAATATGATGGAGTTTGATCAACACACTTAAGCTGATCAGGGTCAAGAGTCCTACTGAGGCAGAAGTCCCCAGGCTGGGGCAGTTATATCATCAAATTCTCCCTTTTACTGGACTAGCTTCTCCCACCAGGGGAGGTGTCACTGTGGGTGCAGGAGGTATTCCTGCCATTGCACAGCTGCTGTACCTGTGTGTGCTTGCTCGTGTCTGCTACCTGTGTTGATCAGGGCATGGTAAACAGGGGCAGAGACCCTAAGGGGCTTAGTCATCCTTTTGGAAAGGGTTGTAAGTCTCACATCCCAGAGTTTTTAATACTGAACTGTATACCTTCCTAGCACCCTGCAGATCTGGGCTTTAGACTCTGTTTGCCCTACATCAGTGTAATGAGGATGGTGCTTTTTTCTGTGTCTCTGAGACTGCAGTGAGGAAAACGTATGTTTGGGAACGAGTTGAGGCCCCTTTCCAGTTCGAGGCACACTGAGTGTCCAGCAGGTGCTTGCCCACCATGAGAGAGCTGGGAAAATGCCTCTACCGAGGTTTTTCAATGGGCACAGGCTGGATTGATGTCTTCTCCCAAGATACCTAATGCTGTTACTGTCTCTGACTGTGCGTCCACTTTTGGGTCAAGACTGCTTCTGTTTCAGCTGAAGTTGGGTAGAAGAAAAACCAAAGTCAACTGGAATGCAGAACTTGGAAACTCTTCCAATGTTTACTTACTGTTACGGATTTTTTTTTTTTTTTTTTAATACAAATCCCTCACTATTTTCCAACAAGGGAGCATTGGTGCAGGATAACCTTCTTAGAGAGGAACTCTTACAAACCTGATTTTCTTTGACATCATTGAATGACCTGTGGCCCTAAATGACAAATGTTCTTATTTTGAGTTTTTGATGCACAGTATGTAAAAACTACTGTATCTGAAAATTCTGTAGTCAGGGTGGCAGGCTTATTTTTATATCAAAATCATTTAACATTTTCATTAATCTTCTTCGTATTTGCTTTCTAGAGCAGTTCTTTCATTTAGCCCTTTCAAGACTGCAAAACTGTGGACTTTTCAACGAAGATGACAGGTGAGATGGTTTATTTGATAACTGTTTCTGTTAATTGCATTTTAAATATTAAATATCTGAAAAGGAATTAGTAGTGTTATCCTGAAATTGCTCAAATTAGCCAAGATGCAGACCTGATTGACAGTGTCCGAGCAATATCTGATATCTGTAACTGATCCCAAGATTTAAGTAAGTTTGGTTTTATACTTACACAGCACTAGCATTCAAGAATAATTCTTTTGTGAGAGAATTTGAACTTATGGATTTCTTTTTATAAGTGTGTTAGGAGTTTGCTAACTGAATGCAGTCCCATCTTCCTGTAGTATCTTTCCATACTTCAGGAAAGTGAAACTACCCCTTAAAAGTTCAATGTGATGTCCTTTTTCAGAATCATTATTAGTGTGAGCTAGATAATGTTTGAGATAAGCATATGCAGACCAGAGACTGTTTCTAAGCAAAAGAAATCTTACGCGTATCCCTGTGCCACTGCATTTGCTGACCTGCTGCGTGCCCTTGTTTGTGTGTGTGCTCAGCTTCCTTTTCCTGTGAATGAAGGGGAGACCTAAACATCTAGGAAAGGCTCTTCTGGCCTTTTGGGAATAACCAGGGTGTGGCATGCCTTAGATAACTCCCTTGCTATGTATTAGATTGCACTGTTTGAATCTCTTGATTAGAAGCTACTTCTGCCCATATTTTTTGTTTAGTTTTGAAGGGTTTATGTGTGTGTGTGTGTGATTGTTGGGGTTTATTTTGGTTCGGTTTTTTGTTTGGTTTTGTTTTATTTTGTTGGCGGTAGTATAGTAAAGTTGGAAAGTACACTGAAATCCTGTGTTTACCAAGTGATGTAAATGACTTCTGAGGTTTGCAGTCTAGCAAACAGGCTGACAACCTGCCATATGTCACATTAATGTGAGACTTCTTAATAGAGTTGAATGCGTATAATGCTGAGCTTGGCTGTATTTGGTTTTTTTTTAATCAAGGAGATCAAACGGAAGATTATTGCTTCAAGCCAAATGGTGGGATCACATTTTAATTAACTTGGGTGGAATATGAGCAAAATAATTGTTTTTAATACCCAGTTTTCCTTTTATGTGCTTTTCTTTATCTACTGTAGTCCTTCCTTCCAATGTGTTTATTTCTAGGATGTTCAGGTTTAGTCTTGGGGGTGGAGGAAGGGGAAAAACCCCAACATAAGAAGGATATTGACCTGTTAGAACACATCCAGAGGAGGGCCCTGAAAATGATCAATGGGCTGGAGCACCTCTCCTGTGAAGACAAAGAGACTTGGGCTTCTTCAGCTTGGAGAAGAGAAGGCTCAGGGGAGACTTTAGAGCAGCCCCCAGTAACTATAGGGGGCCTGCAAGAAATCCGGAGAGGGATTTGTTATGAGGGATTGGACAAGGCGTAATGGCTTTAAACTGAAAGAGGGGAGATTTAGTTAGATATTAGGAAGAACTCCTTTACTATGAGGGTGATGAGACCCTGGAATAGGTTGCCCAGAGAAGCTGTGGCTGCCCCATCCATGGAAATGTTCAAGGCCAGGTTGCACACAGGGACTTGTAGCAACCTGGTCTATTGGAAGGTGTTCCTGCCCGTGGCAGGGGTTGGAACTGGGTGATCTTTAAGGACCCTTCCAACCCAAACTGTTCTATCAGGAGTGTGATAATTAGGAAAATTTATACAGAATTGGCTTATAAAGACTATGGTTTTTTCTGGGGATTGAAAGAGGATGCCGATTGCTGTATTGTAAATTTCCTGATATCACAAGTTCAGCACTATAATCATTTTGGCTGTTGTGGTGCCTGCAGTACAACATAGTACCCTTTAAATGGAGGTGTCTGTCCTCAAAAGTAAGGTAATTGGTATAATAAATGTAGGTTCTCTGAGATATAGATAAGTTTCATGGTTCATGAAGTATGCTTCATTTTAATAAAAGTAATATAGTTCAGTAGTACTGAAGCAAAATGAGAACTATTACTATTTAATAGGCAGTAGTATAAACAAAAATATGATGACTTCAATGATTTGTTCTTTCTAGATCTATCAGGTTTTGTGCATAAGCGCTGTTAGGCTATGAATTGCGGTAGTAAGGCAGAGCTTTTATACATACACATTTATCTGAGATACAGTGACTTTTAAATGTGAAACACTTTGGGAGTTAATGCTAACAACATTCTCTGGTAATGCAGAATTATTGGGCAGCTCGGCAATGCTGCTGCCTAATTCAGCCTTCTTGGCAGAATGTGAAATGAATTTCCCTATAAGCGTTTCCTGGGGGAACCTGCTATGAAATATTTTAACAAATATTGGGTTATATGAGCACCAAATCTATGGTTTGCTGTATACATAGCTGTATTTGTATGCAGCTTAGGTAAAACTATACATAGTGTGAGCTATAAAGGATTTCTTTCTCAACAGTGCCATTTTCCAAGCTTAGGTGTTCTCACCCTGTAAAGATGTAGTTCTCCAAAACTCTTTGGAAGTGAACAGTGTCACTGACTTCATTGGAATAGCCTGTAGGAAAAGGGTTTCCAGGCTAAGGGTATATCCACAAAGTAACCTCTGAACACTGACTCTACCCCTTTCCTCAGAATTACTTGCTGGGCACTCTTAGGGCTTTTGTTCAACAGCAGTGAATTCTTACAAATGCATTTACACAATTCTGAGTCAAGAAAATGTGACCTCTGCATTCTCCTTTTACCAAAAATAACCTCAAAGAAAATAATTTTCATTCCCCAGCTGACTATGGGGGGTGTGTGCTAAAGAAGCTGAGGTTGAGATCATCTTTTTCCTTTTTGAGAGAAACAGTATTTCAGTGGAATGTGGAAGATGCAAACCTGCTGACCTTTAAAAGCTATATTTCCATTTAACAAATTTATTTTTTTTTCCACAAACTAGGAAAATGTTTATTTTAGTATTTCTCCACATAAACAATATTTGTAAAGTAATGCCTGGCTTTGAGATTGAGACGCTCTTGTACACCATGTGAATAGGGCAATAGTTCAATAGTTTGAGTGACTAATGGGATTGCATTCAGATGTTGGAGACGAGTTACCATGTGCTTGCATCAGGGTCCATTTATACTCTTAAGTAGACCTTGAACATCTAAATGCAATCCCTTAGCAATTGTTATAGCTGAGGTTTTACTGTTTTTCACTTTCATCAGTATTGTGATGCTGGTTGTAAGCTAGACCTCCAGACACTTCAGTCTGTTATTTCACTTGTAGCACAGCTGATGTTGTTTAAGGACATCTGAATTTATTTCTTTTCTTGCCAATTGATTGATTTGGAGAAAGAGTGAGTGTTACCCTTTAGGGTGAGTGGAGTTTTTTTAATTAAAAAAAAAAAAGAAAAAGGAAACTTTAAGTGGGGTTGGTAAAATATCTGGGAGTAACAGTCTGACAGTAAGTACAGGTCAGTTTATTTAACTTAAGTATCCTTGAATACAGTCCAGCCTGGCTACATATTCTTTATCTCAATTTAATATGTCATTTTTTTGTGATATTATATTCAATTTTTTTATGCTATCATAAACCATTCCCCTCCCTGCTTATTGTTGTCAGTGAAATCTGTGTTACTGTGGACACAGACTTATGATTGCAACATAGTACACTTGAATACAGAAAGGGGGGCAAAAGAGAGAACACAACTCAGCAATAGCACATTCATTCCAGACTTCCTGTTTGAGTTGGCCCACTTGGACTTCCTGAGCTTGACAGAGATTAAAAGCTGGTCTTTCTAATTTGTTTGACTGTATTTATGGCTGTATTCATGTACAATTCATCAGGAATACTTGATCTGCTCGTGAACTTTATACACTTGAAAAGTTCACATACTAATATTAGATGCTTTATGTGTTATCTGAAGGCAGCCAATAATTTTATTTTTGAGTGTGTGTGTTATTAAGGACACTGAACTTTGAAAGCATAATCAAACTTCAAATTCTGAAACAAATTAAATTTCACATCCAAGTAGTATTAGTCAGCTGAGGTGGGTTGACCTTGGCTGGGTGTTAAGTGCTCACTGAAACCACTCTGTCACAAGATAAGGACAGGGGGAGATCACTCGCCAGTCACCATCATCGGCAAAACAGACTCAACTTTGGGGAAAAAAAAAATCTATTTCATTTATTACCAATCACGTCTGAGTAGGATAATGAGAAATAAAACCAAGTGTTGAAACACCTTACACACATCCCTTCTTCCTGGGCTTAACTCTTGAATTCTCTACCTCCTCAACCCCAGCAACACAAGGGGACAGGGAATGGGGGTTGTTGTCAGTACATCACAGTTGTCTCTGCCGCTCCTTCCTCCTCAGAGGAGGAGACCTCACACTCTTCCCATGCTCCAGTGTGGAGTCCCTCCCACAGGAGACAGTTCTGCATGAACTTCTCCAATGTGAGTCCTTCCCATGGGCTGCAGTTTTTCACAAACTGCTTCAGCGTGGGGTCAGTCCTTCAGGAACAGACTGATCCAGTGTGGGTCCCTTTGGGGTCACCAGTCTTGCCAGCAAACCTGCTCTGGCATGGGCTTCTCTTTCCACAGGTCCACAGGTCCAGTGCCTTATCCCCCCCTCACAGTAAAGAATTTCTTCCTTACATCTAACCCGAACTTCCCCTGTTTAAGTTTAAACCCATTACCCCTTATCCTATTGCTACAGTCCCTGATGAAGAGTCCCTTTCTGGCATCTGAACACTGGTGTAACAGGTTTTCTTACCGCTCTGATTTACAAGGTACTGAGTCACATAGACTTGTGGTATTAGCTGGAAATCTTTTTATGAATGCTTGGCTTCTAGTAAGCTGCTCAGGAAGCACTAGGGAAAGGTGTGCCAGGTTTTTCCATGTCACCCCACCCTAAGAGCTGTGTTTAGCAGCACTATGTAAATATATATTTACATGTATGTATAAATTTTTAGAGGCAACTCCCTCTGCTGATGTGGCTCTAGAGCAGCAGGCGAGAAGGTGCCATCCCAGCATTTCTTTTGAAATGCAGTGCCTTTTATCTCTGGCATTTATTCGTATTTCACCTTTCCTGTAAGCTTCAGGTTTTCAGCATTACTGTGAGGCTCAGTTTTCCCCTAGCCCACATGCAGTACAGCGTAACTGTGTTAACTCTGTAGGAGACACAGGGAACTGCTTTGTACATTGAGGTATTGGTTGGTCTCGGCTGGAACAAGCTAATTTCACTGATGTTGAATAATACTCTCAGCTGAAAAAACAAGATGGACTGTCTGAGGAGGAACATACTAATTAGTCTTCATAAAGTGACACACTGGGCATTTAATACAGATTATAGTATTTGGGGGATAGTCGTGGGGTGCCCTATGGTAAGCAAAGAGCTTTTTTCTTAATTGAAGAACTGGGGGAGTGGGATGTTGGGAGGTGGCTCATCCCCAAGTAAGCTGTGAGCCTGTTTGTGTCTGAAGAAAATACCAGAATCTTTATTTTGCCATTGGTCCTGCTGCAACCAAGTTGAAATAGCTTTTGCTCTAAATGAAGAAGCAGTTTTACAACGAAAAATGATGTCCTTGTTCTGTAAGAAGGAGTTTGCAGTCTAATACATTTGATGTAAACCTTCCCGAAAGAGGCTAAATCTCTTGAGTAAAAAACCAAGCAAGCCTGTCTGTGCACGTTCTCTTTATTTTAAGCAAAGCACACATTTTACTAGCATTGAAATAAGACAGTAGGGAGTGAAAGATGCCCTTAGAAAAAGTAGGGAGGGCTTAGAAAATCTTACCTTTAGAATTAATTTTTATAAGTTTACGATTTTCATAACAGCTTTTTGGGGTGCTTTTGAACTCTGAATACATTCTAAATTCGAAAGGAATTGCTTTTCTGGTTGCATGTAGTATGAAATTTAACTTGAAGCTCATGGTGTTTTATATACTTACTGTGTTTAATTTGAATCTAGTCATATGAGAATACAACTTTTAATTAAGTATATCCTTCTTACGTCACAACAGCATGCACTTAGTACATGCTTAGGCAGCACTTTCAAGTAGAGGGAGAAAAATCAGTATTTGAATGGCCATCCTTTGTGTCATTGGGCTGAAGTTTTCCACATGTACAATTCAGAGGCATGTAAGGTAAATTGTGAACATAAATCTTACTGCTTTAGCTTATGTTAGAGATCTTCAGACTTGTGAAGTTGTCAGTACTGCAGAAGCACATTAATTTGAGCTATTTTTTTCAGACATTCTCTGTCCTGGTTGGTGTACCTCCAGACTGGGATAAGTTTGAAGCACTGTGGAAGATAATTTATCTAATCAGATAAATGGCTATTACCCATATCACCAGTTGGGTTAGATATCTAAAACAGCAAACCACTAGAAGATGAACATGTATAAAACTGGTTTTACTTCAGAGAAGTCAATTCCTGAGTTTGGCAGTTCCTGAAATAATGCAACTGCGTTTATTTTTTTGAAAGCAGCCTTAGTGTGTGATAAAGGATTGATAGTACTCTGTAAAGGCCAAGGAGTGTAAAAGATACAGGATTTCCGCTAGGAAAAAAGCCAGCTAAATGCAAATATCTCATGAAAAACAATATGAAGCGAAGGAAGTCATGCATATTAAAAACTCTGTTTGTTCCACAGCATCACCTGTCACCGCTGTGTTGTGGTTGGTAATGGAGGAGTACTTCGAAATAAGACATTAGGGGAGAAAATTGACTCGTATGACGTGATAATCAGGTAAATGGTATCTACTTTTCATTTTGTGTACATGCAAAGAATTAACAAATCTTTGCTTTGGAGTTCAGTTATTATACAAGTGCGAATGTATAAAACTTATTGGTTTATTTGTCCTGTCATAGCCTTTATTTAAAACAATTCAGGAAAAAATGGATCAATGTTTTATTGCACAGATTGACTGATACAGGGGAGGAAAGATCACTAGGTGGTAGGTCTGACTTGTGTGCAGGTACACATGTGCGAGATGCTGCCATTAGGGATAGGTCCAAGTATGTGGCCCTTGCTGTGAGCAGCAGCCTGGGCAGCCCTGCCTCGCACCTCTTACCCCTGTTCTGATTTGCGCATTGCTTGGAGTGAATTAAACGTTTATGCATGGAGGATGATGTTGATGTCTGCCCATTTTTCTCAAGCATGTTAGTTCACACCAGAAGTTTATAAGATGCTTTGACAGACCAGAGGATGCTGTGCTCTGAAGAAGACTGGGCTGGGCTAGGGAAACTGGGAGACTGTTTAGAGAGGAACAGGCAAGGAGACGGGAGGAAAAAAGCTCAAATGCCAAGTAAACTGAAAATGCAGTATTTGGCTAATTATAACAATTTTCTCTACATTAAGAGAAAGATAAATCAGTTTCTCCTTTGCAAGAACTGAGATGGTAACTGGTTAAACAGCCCTTCTGCCTTTAGTTGGTCTGGTAATGTATCTAAGCCCTCTTTTACTAAAATCTGAGCTGCCATTTCAGTTTGTCTGCTTCAGCATTGTGTTCTTGTTTTTTGTTGCTTTGCCATCAATCCTAATGCTCATTTTTATAGTAGTGTTTCACTCATCAGGCATTACCATAAAAAAGCTCTATACAGAGCCTGGGGTTTGACATGCATTTGAAAACACACTGATAAGGTGGAAATGAATACATGCAATTCTTCAGTTGTAGCTCATCTTATAAAGTTCAAACTCCAGATAATGTCCCTATTCTTAGGAAGCTTCACTTGCCTGCTAACTTTTGTGCTTTACAAATAAAACCTGCCTTGCATTTGTTTTCTCTGTAGTATGATGATGCAGGGAAGCTCCAGAGATTATTTTAAAGCTATTTCAAGTATTTGGGCTCCTCAGCAATCTGTCTACTCTTGTTAAAATGGGAATCTTCGTGTAGACTACTGTTACACATTTAAAAACATCTCTAAATTCAAAACTGTTTCAGAAATACCGTACACATTTACTTACTGTGAAGGAACAAAGAGGTCACGTTTGCATTCTGTATTTCATGATGACTTTTGATAAAACTTTGAAATACTCCCTTGTCTGCATGCCTTGTTTTGCAGACATTTATTTCTAAGCAGCATGCCTCCGATGCTGAGAAGTCAGTCACATTGGCAAGGATGGAGCATACACGGACTGCTTGAATTTTCCAAAGAATACGCAACACGCCTACCAAGCAGAATCTGCAAGGTGGAGGCTTAAACGCAGCCCCTCTAACACCCCAGCACAGAAGCACCTGATCCACCTGCTCACTGCTTATTAATCTGCTATATCCCAAAGCAGTGGCAGCTGTGCAAGTAATATTTAAAAAAGAAAAAACCCAACAGAAACCTAATACTCCAAACCCCTAAAGCAAACAAAAAAGGCAAACGTAAAGATTTGTCAGCTTCAGATGCAGTCATAATCCCTGTTCTTGTATGCTGTAGACAGTGAATAATATTAAAACATTCTTCAACTGCTTCCGGTATGACTCGGATCATCTAGTAGTGTGAATGGAGCAATTGGTAATTCTCCAAGCCGGGTATTCTCTTCGGTCTTCTCTAGTTTCTGTGTTTGAGCCAAATCAGAAGGCTGTCTGCTCAAGCGACACACAGATAAGCAATTGTGTGATTGTATTCTAAACCATCTTGGCCAAGTTCCCATATGTGCTTGATCCCTCAGAGTTAGAGGGTGAGTGCACCTGATAATTGCTTATCTACCGTGTAATGTAATAACTAAATGCTGGGCCAATAAACCCTTCTGTACGTGGACATGCTGTCTTTCCTACAGACTAATGTGTGTGCCAGCCAGTGCACGGTAAGGTGGTGGGTAGGGTGTTCATTGCCATCTCTGTGTCTGTCCTTTGCAGAATGAATAATGGCCCTGTTATAGGGTATGAAGATGATGTTGGGAGGAGGACAACTTTCCGCCTTTCTTACCCGGAATCCATCTTCTCAGATCCGATCCACTACGACCCTAATACGACTGTTGTTCTCATTGTTTTCAAACCACGTGACTTGAAATGGCTTTGGGAGATACTGGGTGGTCAGAAAGTAGTGAGTTTAATTATTCATGCACTTTGCTTCAGCTTACCACACACCTCTCGTTTAAAATACCTGTTTTGCTTTGAACTTTAGTCCTCCTAGCTGGGGGGAGCACTGGATCTCCTAGTCAGTCTACTCAGTATCCCTTTCCCATGAATGTTTCTGGCCTCTTTCTCACACCCATATTTCAATCATAGATTGGTTTGGGTTGGATGGGACCTTAAAGATCATCCAGTTCCAAACCCCCTGTCTCAGGCAGGGAGACCTTCCATTAGACCAGGTTGCTCCAAGCCCAATCCAGCCTGACCTTGAACAGTATATTTGATCGGTATACTTGATCAGAACAATATAGTTAAACAAATATTTAATCACTTCCTCATCCCACAGCACTTTTCCTCTTCGAGATAACTTTTTATCCTCTTCCTAGCACTGTTTCATATTATGGCATGCATGTTCCAGCCATTTCCCAGATTATTTTATCCTGCACACTTGGTGGAATTGTAAAATAATGTTGGAAGGGACCTCTCTTTGGAGGTCTTTAGTCGAAAACCTTGTTGAAAGAAAGGAAAGCCAAGTTCAAAGCCATGCCAGGTTCTCAGGGCATGGTCCAGGTAAGTTTTGAGTATTTCCAAGGATATTTTTACAACCTCTGTTTCAGTGCTGCAGCTCCCTTGCAGGAAAGATTTCTCATCTTTTCGGTGTGTGCCTCTGAAAAGAGTCTGATGCTATCTCTTTTTGTAAACCCTGACCAAATAGTTAAGATGGGCTGAACAAACACAGCTTCCTCAGACCCTCTTGTTTGCTGTGCTTTGTGGCCCCTTTGCCATTTTAGTGGCCTTCCACTGAGCTTGCCCAAGTTTGACACTTGCACAAAAGAGGAGAACCCAAAACAACGTTTGTGAGATCTCAGAAAAGCACAATGCAAAGTACTTGAAAATGATAACATCTGTCTGCATGTTCCTTATGCTCTTACTAATGTGGCCAAGCACACAATGAGGATTTACTGCCTCCGGGGCATACAGCTGGCCCATCAGGGACCTTTCTGCAAAGCTGTTTTCCAGGCAGCTGGCCCCAGCCTCTGCTCTTGCAGTTGGGTTATCCTATTGCAGGAGTACAATTGGCACATGTGTTTGCTGAACTTTAGGAGATTTAACACTCCTTCTTCAACCTCCTGCCCTTGGATTTTATTCTGGTTAGAGTTGCTAAAAAACCAAAATCAACTGTTTATAGCTGCTAAAAATGGGTATTTGCTTGCCTGTTACAGAGTGCTAAAGGCTTTTGGAAGAAACCAGCTCTGAACATGATATACAAATCTAGTCAAATCAGGATTCTTGATCCCAGCATCACCAGAAAAACAGCTTATGAATGGCTTCGTTTCCCAACAAGGTTTCCCAAGAAGGAGGTAGGGCTTTTAATTCTGTACTTTTCAGTTTCGTGCAACCAAATGTATACTCAGAGGCAATTATCTCTTTATTATAGTGGACTATGTTAGAACATCTTTTAGGTTCATATTGTAGTAGTTTGCATTTAGAATGGTGCTTAAAAAAGAGGAAAAATATGGAATCCAGAAAGAGTGGGTGGCCTTGTACACCCATTCTGTAATTAGTATTAAATGAGACTGCTTTTGCAGACAGACATAATGCCTTTTACAAAATTGGGAAAACCAGACTGGTGTTGGAACATGGCAGATCTGAAGAGCCTCTAGAAATGTTAAGGAGGCTTGAAATATTAAATGCAGGGTGGTTTATTTTTTTTTCCCTTAAAAACAAAACCACAAAAATGGAAAAAACCGAACCCCACAAAACAACAAAAAAAACTTCCCCCCGAAAATCCCAGCAAAAACAAAACACCATAAACCCCCAACACAACCAACCTCTCTCCTCCTTCCCGCCCCCAAACTCGCGGTAATTCTAACACTGCTGCAGTTTCCCACTGCTGGGGGTAGGTAGGGGCTGGGGAGCATGCAGGATATTCTCAGCCCTGTGCTAATGACACACGCCTAGCAGCATTTGTGTGCTTACTGATTTGATGCCAAGCATTGTAATGAGTTAACTGGCAATTTGAACACAGAAATAGTTTTAACTGTCAGTTTATGACTGAGGACTGTTTCTGATGAAAGGTAAGGCTTCAAGCTGCAGACCTCTCTTGTGCAGTCAGGACTAACCACGTGCTGTGTAGCACAAACAGGGTTCCCTGGGGTCACATTGTTGCACAGAGCTACCTCATCAGGATCAGCCAACTGACATGTGCAGAAACGATTGACAGGCTGTCACTGTACAGTGTCCGCCACAACTTTTTCTGGTTTAAACTTTCTAATATTGGAGGATATAATAGTTGAGGATTTTTTGCTTTGGGGAGTTTTTGTGCCCTTTTTATTTTTTTTTCTTTGTAAAATTTTGGGTTTTTGAGTCTACGAGTGGCTTTTTCCCCTCCCTTATTAACTCTCAAAACTGGAATACCCAGTTTGGCTGCATGCTTGCTGGGGATCCATGGCATTTCAGCTCTTCAGCCAGGGGTGGGAAGAAAGCAGCATAGTAGTCAGGTGTCTGACTGTCTCCTAAAGGGCCATAGAACATTCATGGTCTCCATGGCTCCAGAAATTCCTCCTGTGTCCTCTGTCAGTGGGAGTAAAAGTGAGACAGTGCTGTTGGTGAGCTAGAGATGTCTGTGGTGTCCTGGGGCTGGTATGGAAGCACAGGCCCCTCAGTCGCTTGCATAGCATGCATGCCCTCTGCTCTTCTCTAGCTTGCTGGGCGCCCCTGCCCAGAGCTGGGTAGAGCACATCCATGCTTGGAGCCCCCTTCTGCTACCTCCACATCCCACTTACTCCATCCCAGACATTTGGTAGCAGCAAATGTCACCAGTGACAGCAAATGGTCAAGATCAGGCATGCTTTTTCTTCTGTCTCTGAGGCTGGCTGTCACAGGAGCTTGCACATCTGCAGTTGCTCACTTAAGCTGCAGGTCGTGCCTCAGGGGTTCCTCAGGGTGGACTTCTGCAGGACCCATTTAGGAGCTCTCTGTCCAGTAGCTTGTCCCAGGGGAGAGCTGGTGCTGCCTTTGCTGTCCTGCACTTCAGCCCCCTCTGCCTGCCGGAGACGTGGAAGATCGCTATTGCTGTCTGCCTTTTGCATTAAGCCAGCCTCATGTTCCCTGAGTGGCACTTACATGTAGTCTAACAAGCATTTCTGTTTCTTTGTTAGGAGCTCTGGTGGTGGTAGCATACCTGGGAGAACAGCTGCAAAATCAGGTGTGCTGCTCCAGCAGCACTGAAGTCAGAAAGTGTCACAGTCATTCCAGGGCTGTGCTTATCCCCATTAAATGTGAACAAGTTTAATTACAAGCCAAGGATATCTGGATATTGCTAGGGCACTGGCATGATAATACATTTTAATAGTGTTGCTTATCTTATTATTTTTTTTGAGATTAACTTTATGATAGCCAAAGGTAAACAGCTAATTGCAACCTGTGGAATTCCATTATTTCCAAATGGCACTAATTCTGACATGTCACATTTCTGCCATCATTTTTGGGTTCTATTTAGTATGGGCATTGCAACAGTCACCACTAAATTGATGGTATTGGGCCCTGAGGGCAGAAGGTTATTTTGCTAACTGGCAGGAGCCCTGGATAATAGTGTGCATTTTAAGTTGATGTTATTTCTGGAGCGCTCAAATAGTTGTATAATGGGACCACAAAAATCTACATTAAAGTTGATAGTTCAGTTTTGTGACTTTAAATAGACCAACAGAGTTGATGTTAGTAGCCTTTTCCTGGGCTTCTTTCATCTTACGATACAGAAAAATATTCTTCTGTATCATCAAGTGCATCTGCCTTCTCTCTGCACAAAGCTCTTTCTTGCTGGTTTGTCTGCTTTGTTTTCAGAGGCAAATTAACTGAGCTTTGGGTAGGAGTTCAGAAAAGCACATGATTTTGCACTCGGTTTGAGATTTGATTGCAGATACTGAGAGTGTGCAGCTTATTTGGTCTCTGAGAAAATTGTTATTTTAGCAAAGGACATCAGTGCTTGAAAGTTTTGTCCATTTCTGGGGATGCTTTTTTACCCCCGTAGCTTTTGTTAGACCAGCACTCTCTTAGCATGTTGGTCTAATGAAAGAGTTCACCTTTGCAAGCCTTGTCTCATTTACTACCCCAGATCACGTTAGCCACTGCTGCTGCTAAAACAGGCATGATGTACTTGATCATAAGACAGCACAGATGGTTGCAATGAGTTGTTCCATGCTCTTGTGAGAAATGTTATTTTCAGTTAGATGCTCATAATTTTGCACTTAAACTCTGTTTCTGACCTGCTCTTGATATTTTACATTGCATTTACTTCTGAGCTATCTCACTGTAGGGAGAAATAAGCAATTTCATCTAAAGTTTCTTTTCTTCTTAATGCAGATAGTGGGGGGAGGTCTAAAGCTGTGGTCTTCTGGATTTTCCTTTCTTTGAAAAAGTTCAAATGCAGTGAAATTTATGTAGCAGTAGCACTCATGCTTTTTGAGATTGGTGCTATGTCATGTTGTTCTGTTCATCTGGATCTCCATCATCTAGAAACTTCTGAACACATATGCTAACCTGATCAAATATGATGGGGTGAAATGGTCTCCAATACATTGAAGCTTAACCAGTTTCATGAAAGTAGGCGCTGAGCAGAGCAATGGGGAGACTTCCCTGATGCCTGTGTGGAGGGAAGGGCTGCAGTATGGGCTCAGCCCTCACTAGAAACGGAGAATCCCAGGGAAGGCCAGTGTGGCAATACCCCAGTCATGGAACACCTGCAGGCAGTACCTTACTCCTTAGGAGACAAAAGGGGATCAAGCTACAAACCCAGCCATCTGTAGAAGAGCGAGGCTGTCTGATTTCCACTGTCTTTATTCTTGCTGTTGCCATCAAGCTGTTGGTTATTTATGTATGTGTGCTTTTTGTGTTTTCTTTTAGAAACCCAAGCATCCAACAACGGGGCTAATTGCCATTACACTAGCATTTCACATATGCCATGAAGTTCACCTGGCGGGCTTCAAGTACGACTTTACTGACGGAAACAGTTCTTTGCACTACTATGGCAATGACACAATGTCTCAGATGATGCAGGTAATAAGCGCTTGTTTATGTTAAGAGAAATATAGCTGGTAACCGGGGAAGTCAATTCGGTAAGTGTGGACTCCAGGTCCACAGGCCTCCTGTTTGATCCTGGGTCAGCTGCTCATGAGTTATCATTGCTTGAATCTCTTCATCTCTATTTTTGTTTCTGAAAAATATGGGTAATGGTATTTGTGTCCCTTGTGCTCCACTGTATTCTGCAATGTCTGCATGAGATACGCCCATTTGTATGTTCTGTTTGGCCCTTAGACTACACAGTTCTTGTTCATAGAAGTGTATTTGCTAGCACTGTCAGAACATGAATAGTGTTTTTTCTATTTGCATTCTCTTTTTCCTTGGCACTATTTGCACAATTTGTTGCAGATGCCAAAATTCTTTAAAAAAGAAATAAAAGCAAAGGGAAATTGAAGGAGTTAAGACCTACACACTTGCAGTTAGGAAAAGAACTGAATTTCAGAAATGGAAAGCAGCAAAGAAAAGCAGCTCTTGGAGGGAGGTAGGAAGAGGAGCTGCTTCCAGGAGGGGGAAGCCACAGCTCACTAGGAGAGGAGCAGCAGGAGGCTGGCAAACATCTGTGGTGCCTTCTCCTCCCTCCTGCTTTGCTCTGGTCATGCCTCTGTTTTCTTTTATGTCTCTGCTCTTGTCTTCAGTTTTGCACTGTGAGCAACTCCATCTCACCCCTCTATCTCAATGTCAACAGTTTTCTCTTCCATGTGGATATGGCCCAGTACGTATGGGCACCATTTTCTCTCCTTCTCCCTTTCCTGGAGAGGAAGGACAGGGACAGTGCTCATAGGAGCCTCTTGTTTCTCTCTGGACTGCTGCTCTGAACTTGCCTTCATTTTGAGGCACTTTTTTGCAATGTACACCAAGCTTGGCTAAGGTTGATCATTAGTTGAATAGACATCCATAAGCTTCCTCAGATCTTGAAACTTTAAAAAATAAATAACTAAACCAAAACCTGATCATAAATTCTTTAATGTCATTGAGTTGTAAATATGATATATGTACAATCTTTTATGCAGTATTTATTTTCATTTTCATTTACTGGATTCAGTATCTAAGATTGTCAGTAAACTGACTTCCCTTGTGCTGTCCTCCCCCAGCCTCAGTGGTCTCTGTGTATCTAGGATCTGGATACAGCACAGAAGATGGGTTGGTTTTGGCTTGTTGAAACTGATTGGCAGCATGCATCTGATTTCCAGATGCCTGATGTGTGTTTTTCAAGAACCTGCAATGAGCTTTGAGAATTAGTAATTTTTTCACCACTTGTGTGGTAAATGTGGTTATGCAGCAGTTCTCTCTCAGCACGGGGAGGAGTTGGGAGAGGTAGCAATGGAAGGTCTTCTCTGAGACCACATCTCACCCATTCTTGCCACTGAAGGATCTTCCCATTTGGTTTGTGTCCTAATGGAAAATCTAATCTACTTTTGAGCAAAAGTCACTCGCCTGTTTTCATGGGAGACTATGCTACAGCCTTTGCTGAGAAGTCTTTTCCCCAGAGCTTTCCTGCTCTTCGATCTTCTAAGTACCACAGGTAATTAAAAGGAAAGAATAGACTGATGCTTCTGGTAATAATTTGAATTTAACATTTTATTATTTCCTCTCATCTCTTTAGAATGAATACCACAACATCAATGCTGAACAGAAATTTTTGAAGAAGCTTATAGACAAGAACTTTGTGGTCAATTTGACGTGAGAGCTGAATGGAACATACGAAGAACAATCACTATTTTCAAGATTTAAAAAAAATATATTTTTTGTATGACATTTTTATTTTTTAAGTGCAGCATAACTGTTTACTGTTTAAAAGAAACACAGAAACCTCACTAAGGCAGAATCTTCTTCTAAGCCCAAGGGTAAAAGACTATTGCAAACAGTTAACTGAATTTCTGTGAAGCTATCTAATAATGGGAAAACCATGAAACTTTCAGCTGAAAGTATCAGGGATATATAAAAATGTGATGCATATCACTTATTTATCAGCAAGAACTCTTTACAGGCAGTTACTTCTCTGGAATACTTTTGTTTCTTCTGATGTCCTCCAAGAGTTACCCTGTCAAAACTGAAAAAAACAGTGTTTAATTAGTAGATGGATGTAAAGTCTTGAATGTCTCTCCTGTAGTATGAAAACGGCTTTAAAGCGATGCCTATAAACCCTTACTGTGTGTCTGGGAGAAGGGGGAATGCACAGTGTGCAGGTTTTGGTCTGCCCTACTCCTGGGGAGGGGACATCCCTCTTCAGCAAAGAAGCCACAGCTTCTGCACTGGCCATCAGCTCTGAACAGCGATCTGCCTTTGCCAAAGATGGAGACCCTTTGCCCCAATTCATGGACGTGTTGGTATTGACAGTGTTTGTGATGTAACCAGTTTATGGAAAATCATACTCTCCATTCTGAGCATCCAATAAATTTTGCAGTTCATGACTTGGAAAAGAGGGCGTACGAAGACTGAAGAGTTGTCCTAACAGCTTCCCCCAGACTACAACGGAAACGTGAGCTGGGACACAGATGTTCATGCCTGAGTTTAAATTTGGAGCCAATGCTTGTTGGATTCCTAGATCTCTAGGTCAGGATTTTTTTGTATTTCCTGTTTGCTCCCCAAGAATCAAGGTGTATTTTTCCAGACCAGCACAATCTCCTTTCTCAGATGCTGTAATGTGCTTCCACCTTTGAAATGCGTCAATTTGAGCAATGAATGTTTCCATTTTTTTGAGTAGAGTGTGCTTGGGGATACCAAGATGTGCCTCAGCTGAATTATCACTTGGCTTCTGTTTACCTCTCCTGTCTTGGCATTTAGGTTTAAAGGAGGTGGCTGAACTAAATCATTTAGTGGTTTTTAACTGAAACATGTGATGGGATGTTTATTTCCTGTATTGGTTTGTCTCAGACAAGCCAGCTGAATAAGCTAAATCTGCCTGTAAAATGCCCTTGACAGCTGTCAAAGCAGAACAAGCAATGCGTTGTTCTAGTTCTCTCAAACGGTGTATTATTTTCTTTTAATTGTGTCAGATTTGCAGATCTTGTGTTATCTTGATCAGTCACACCTGAAGAAAGTACTATGAAGTCCACTTCAAAAAGAAAAAAGACATCTTTAAAGTTGGTAGATGTCGTGGTTTAAGCCCAGCTGGCAACCCAGAAACCACACAGCCGCTCGCTCACTCCCCCCCCCTTCCCCCCCTGCTCCCAGAGGAATGGGGAGGAGAATCGAAAGAACGTAACTCCCACGGGTTCAGATAAGAGCAGTCCAGTAACTAAGGTATAACGCAAACCACTACTGCTACCACCAATAGTAATAATGATGATAAGGGAAATAGCAAGGGAAGAGAATACAACCACTCACCACCCACTGACTGATACCCAGCCTGACCAAGCAGTGATCTAACCCGTCTGGGTGCCTGCCCCCAGTTTATATTCTGGGCATGACGTGCTGTGGTATGGAATACCTCTTTGATCAGTTTGGGCCAGGTGTCCTGTCTCTGCTTCCTCCCAGCTTCCCCTTCCTGGCAGAACATGAGACTCAGAAAATCCTTGGTCAGACTAAACATTACTGAGCAGTAGCTAAAAACATTGGTTGTTATCAGTGCTGCTCCCAGGCTGAAAGTCAAAAACACAGCACTGCACCAGCTCCTAAGAAGGAGAAAAATGACTGCTGCTGCTGAACCCAGCACAGTAGAAAAACCTTTGCTGCTTTTTAATGAATTTATAGAGAGTTTTAGTACATTTAGGAGCAGTCCAAACAATTAAGAGATTAATACAAACCTCTAGCGGGTCGAGAGCACAGTAATTTTTTTCCTAGAAGCTGAGGGTTACAAGAGTACCAAATGCAGTTTCTTTGCTGTAGCAACCTAGAGGAATAAGCTCTGAAGCGACTAAAGAGTCATCTTTCTTTTTTCCTGTTTCTCTTGCAGAGTGATATATAGGTATTTAAATAGGTATTTAAAACCCCTATGTTTCTGTAGTTGTCATGTCCAGCTTCAGCTCCTTGGCTCTGCTGTTTGGGAATCAGTGAGGGCAGTGTGATTTGGGGGGTAGCTACAGCCAAAGAGGAGGAGGTTTGTGCTTTCACCTAATGACTCCTGAGCTTTGGTCCCTTTCATGCAAAAGGGACATATCTGAAATAACTTTGAATGTCGTAAGAATTTGTGTTTAGGGGTGGGGAAGGACCCAGATGTGTCCCCAGCAAGGGTCAGGTTGTGCTATGGTGTCCTGCAAGCTGGATGTGTGCCCTTTGGGCCCAACTGCTGCAGGTGATGCTGCAGGGGGTGGCCCCTTGTCCAGCTGTGCCCAGGGCAAGGGCATGGAGGAGATGGGAGCACGGATAGTCTGGGGCTGTGGTGCTGGAAATGGGGGAAACCAGAATTTCTTCCCCATGTGACAGAAGGGTTCTTAGTTGTTTTTGGTTTTTTTTTGTTTTTTTTTTTTAACATTCATAGTTCTGGGATTTGAGGAGATAGTTGCTTAAAAAAATCTGAATAGAAACAGGTGGGGTTTTGCATCCACAAAAAGTGATGCTACTCCTTTGCCTCCACCAGCATTTATTTCTCATGGCAATTTCAGTTGGTTAAAGAGGTTTTTTGTCACTGCAGTCCTAGACCTGGACTCCTGACATAGTAATTCCACGGGAAAGAAAATGCATATGTAAGGCTTTTCGCAGAGGCCATGGTGTTGTCTGAGCTCTCTCTGTGTAGAAGTCCTTGGCAGATCTCAGACTGTTGAGAACAGAGCCAGGCAGAAGTGGAGGGCTGCCTCTTGCCCATCAAGGTGCGCTCCACCCCAGCTCTGGGATAGGCTGCAGCCATGGATCCAGCCACATCCATGTCTTGCTGTATGCTGACTATGAGGATTTTGTCCAGGAGAGCTGTGGAATTTGCCCTCTCCCCATAGTCCGTCATTCTTGTGATGGTGCTGGCTGTTCCCCTCTGCTTCCGCAACCCCTGTCCCCAGTGGCAGGAGGTGGGTAGGGAGCTCTGCTTTTGAGGATGTGTGTGTTTTCTATGCTATATTGCCTCTCCAGAGAGATTCTTCCAACTAATGTAAACTTGATTCCTTCTCCTAATTTTCCTAGGAGGCTTTCTGCTTTTCTTTTTTTTTTGTGGGGAAGAGGGTGGGACACAACTGGGTTTTGTTCTGCTATAATTAGAATCCAAGGAAAGTAATTGGAAAAAAGGCTTCATGGCAAACAAATGGTGTTCCCCAAACTTTTTACTTAGGTTCCTTTGCTCTTTTTCTACCACGTCAGTTTTTTTGGTCTCCTTAACAATTTTGGGTTTTTTTGTTTGGTTTTGTTGGGTTTTTTTGTTTGGTTGGGTTTTTTTAATAATGTTTTTGGATTCTCAGCACATTTAACATGCTGTCCACAAGCATTTATTCCTATCAGCTGCCCCTTTTTATTGTATTTCTTCTTAATAAGCCTCCCTGTCTGTATGACTTGACATCTTGGGAATTAAGCAGTAATCCCAGGAATGTTTTCCCCCTACTCCTGTGCTCCTGCAGGGATGTCAAGTCTGTGTATGCCAAGGTTTCTGTTCTGGGTGGCTGGGGAGCATTTACAGCCAATCTGTTCACTCTGGACCGAGACAAGAGCTGGTACTGTTGCTAAACCACTGGGTACGAGGGCTTTGGAAAGCACAGCTTGCAGGCCAGTAGCTTTTTCTTCAATACCAAGCAGCAACCCAAGTGATTAATTTTCCCTCCTGTAAGATGTTTTGGTAAGATTCTATGTACTCCAACCCTGCTTCATCACCTTCTTCACATGGTTGTTTCTGCTACACTGCCTTGAGGACAGGAGTGGCTTTTCCATCAGTTTCGCTTAGGCAGGAATACCTGGGTGAGTGTGTTTCACAGATGATGGTGCCTATTCTATCCAGGCATATGTTTCCACACGCACTTTGCAGAACCAAAGACTTGCCTTGGGACTTTTGGAAAAAGCAATAATACTAACTTCAAAAACTTGGATATTTTCTGAGAGTGAGCTGCTATTAAGATTCTGTTTTCTAGTTTTGACATTCCTGGAAGTGAAATCTCTGCACTGAAACTTCCCTTTAACAGACTCCTTTTTTTTTTAAATCACATCATCATCTGCAAAGCTGCCAATTTTGAATGCCAAGGTGCTGCCAGCTCTATTTCCATGAGTGGTAATAGTGTAACTGTATAGGTACCCAGTATCTCCCATCCATTTTCTTCCTCTATCAATTGCAAAGTCAGGTGCTCTCATCTTCCTCTGCCCTCTTCTCCAGCAGCCTGCTGAGGTCTGAGACTGCAGCACCTTACAGCAGAGGTGCTCCTGCATTTTATCTGCCACCCTGTTCAAAACGCTGCACCGTAGTAAAGACCCAGCTCTAAGGTAACAGAGTATGCCCAGAACAAGCAGGATGGCAGGTATCAGCTGAAAGCTCACTTCGGCTCAGACTTTTAGGGGTTTTTTGTTTGCTTTCTATCGGGAAAGTGTTTTTTCTTCTGCTGTAATAATTAAGGGAAGTACTGAGAGCTGACTTAAAAAGGAAGGTCACAGACTATTGCACTAAGTATGAACCTGAGAGTGCCTGAAAGACATGGTAAATGACATTTCCAGTGACTGTATTGGTGATAATAATACAGAACTTTGGTGTCTAATGAGTGTGTGGTACCTCGTTTCTTAGGCTATACTTTCCTTTTTAACAATGCCCTGGGACGTGGTATAAATAACTTTTAAATGGAGTCTGATTTTTAAGGACATAGGAAACCCAATATCTGTTTCTGGTGTTGGTAAATACTTATTATTTACCATTTGTCTTAAGTTTTATATGCCTTTAAAGTGCCAGCTGTATTTTGAAGACATTCTTACAGTTGTTTTGAGTGAAATTTTGAATGCTACAAATGGAAAGAGATTACTTTCCTGTGAATAAACTGTGTTAAAGACAGTGCCCTCAGGCTTATTTTTGCAAGGTCAGCACGCTCTGCATGTGCGGATGTGCAGGCATGCCGAGCCCCCTTATTAATGGTGTGTAAAGTACACAGTGTTGTCAGATACGGGGTTGAGTTTCAGAACAAGCTTTGGTGCTTAGTAAAGCAAACAGAGCTGAAGATGTTTAAACTGAGGTCGCCTGAGCCGTACTGCGGGTGGAGAGCTCGCTCCAGGCTGAGCTGAAGTGAGGCTGGGACATAGCTTTTTGTGGGTATGATCAAGAGCAGCATCCTCCTGATTTCAGTTTTTCATGTTTTTTTAATCTTGCCTGTCTTACTGGGGACTTCCAGGGGATTGCTAAAATAAAAGATGGTTAACTAGGAAGATGGCATGTGGTGAAAAGACTTTAGATAGAAAGTGGGAGACACTAATTGTGATACTTCATGTTTTGTTTTCTCTTTCTCTGTGTACAGTAAAACTGAGGTCATAGAATCATAGAATAGTTAGGGTTGGAAAGGACCTTAAGATCATCTAGTTCCAACCCCCCTGCCAGGGGCAGGGACACCTCCACTAAACCATGCCACCCAAGGCTATGTCCAATCCAGCCTTGAACACCGCCAGTGATGGAGATGCTGGGGAGCAGGGAGCTGCTTAGCCAGCAGTTTCAGGGAGTCTAAGGGAGGTTTAGAAAAGGATTACCTGACACAAGTAGGTGTGCAATACCTTCATTTTAGTACTGGCAGTTTAGGAGTTTGCCAGCCTGGAGGAAATGCCTGTCTGAAGGTGAGACTAGGGGAGCCACACCATGGGTTATAATTTACGCATTGAATAATAGAACTGTTTGGGTTGGAAGGGAGCTTAAAGATCACCCAGTTCCAACCCCCCGCCATGGGCAGGAACACCTTTCTCTAGACCAGGTTGCTCAAAGCCCTGTCCAACCTGGCCTTGAACACTGCCAGGGATGGGGCGGCCACAACTTCTCTGCAGTGTCTCACCACACTCATAGCGAAGAGCGATTTTTAGTATCTCATCTAAATCTACTTTCTGTTAGCAATGGAGCCACAGTTTAATAGTGATACAGATCAGTGATAGCTATGCTGCTGCTTTCACACTAGGTTTATGCTGCAGGTGAAAAATGGGAATGAGGAGTAATGGGAAAAGCTGTTTCCAAATCCAGGGAGAGCCAGTGTCATGGTGTGAGTCTCCCAGCCTGGCTGCCAGCCAGAGTTTTTGGGCGAGCAGAAGCCCTTAGCAGTGCACCTCTACGCTGCCTGATTTCTTGGCTTCCCGCGTGTTGAATGTTCCTTCTAATGCTTCTGCTAAATGAAGACAGGATTTAGTTTAGTTTTTTTAAAGATATTTAATAAGATATTTTTTTTTCAAATCAGTACAAAAATTTTAAATACAAAATTATTTGCTTTTGACATCTCTCTCATATTCTGAGAACACACTGAAGTCACCAATGCCTGGTAAACTGTCCATCCGTTCCTGCCACCATTCCATAAAATTTCTGAGATAAAGCACCACATTATATCACTGGAGTCCTTAGTCAATGTTAGACTGCATTAAACTCTGCATTTAAATAATGGTAATGCCAGTTAAATCCAATCTTAGTTCTGCATGAAAAATCTAGTTCATTTTTGAGTCATAAGCGGTAGCATTAGCTAAAGACATTGAAGAAGTGATGAGTATTGAACTCGCTCAGCTAGCATAACAGTGTGTGATGTGCAGCACCGCACAGGGAACTACAGCAAAGCACCCTGCCCTTTGGAAGCGAATACTTTGGAGGTGAGATTAGCACCACTGGTGAGCAGACAGCTCTCACAGAGAAGTTTCTCTCCTCATGTACAGAAAAGATGGAGGCCTGCAGGTTCTCCTTGGCAACAGGTAGCATATAAATAAGGATGGGAGATCAGCTTTTACATAAAACGAAGTTCTTGGATAAATTTGCATGATCAGTATTGCTCGTAAAGTTATTTGTTGATCTCAAATGGCAAACTAAAAGTTAATTAACAAGCAGAGCTACTTCTGCTTTGCCTAGTCATTGAAGAGGAAACTGATTTGACTTGTGTTGAGTGGCAGAACAGGTGTCTCTTCTGACAAGCCAGGCAGATGCAGGTCCTTATCACGAGCACAGAAATCTGAGCAAATTTATACCCACCCTTCTGCATTGCTGTGTGCTGGTCAAAATGTCTCCATCATGTGGCACAAAGCAAACGGGAAACCCCCTAGTTTTGTCTCTGATCTACCCCAGCTACTTCAACTCTACAAATGCAGATGGAGGGTTTTCAAGTGCTGCAGCACTGGGAGGTGAACCCAGGGCTTGCTGGAGTCAGCGGGCACATTCTGGGCCCAGTGACTGCTTGAGGAGGCCCGCAGGGAATAGTAACACCATCAACGGTTCTTTTCCATCATAAATAAATCATTCAGTAAAAACACACCTGCAGGAATACGTTATGTGGGGGGAAGGGAAATAAAGGTCCCCAGCTAAGAGACCTATGCTTGTCGGGCAGACCTGCTGTCAACCCCCCCAAAAAACCCACCCAAACAAATAAAAAGCCACTCAATTTTTCCCATATAATTTGAGACTGACCTATTCTACTTTAAGTCACCGGTTTTAGTCTTGTAACTACAATCAGTGAAACACACAACAGGAGTGAGTGATGCACACTGATTTGAACCTTAGCACTGAATTATTGTGGATGAAATGAAGTAAGCATGGCATCACAGAAATATATAATGTACAGCTAATATGTCCCCTTTGGGTGCAAAATACTGCTTCTGAACCTGATACACATCTGTAGATATGTTCACCACACCTTTTTTTTAATTGTTATTTTTATAACTAGCTGTGCATAATGTTAAACTTCAGTGGGGTTTTTTTGTGTTTTTTGTTTTGTACAAGATGGTCTGAAACAGTCATAAAATGCATCTTTCATGGTATAAAAGTTTGAAGTAGAGAAGAAAGGTTTTGACTCTGTGTGTGTGTGTCTGTTTTTTTTTTTTTACATGGGATACAATAAATATCCTGAAAAAGACGAATGAACGTACTGCCCAGCATACAGTCCTGCCGCCTGCTCGGATGGCATCTGAACGTAAACCTTGTCTCCGTGCATCAGCGGGACAACGGCGCTGCCTGAAGCCTGGTCCAGGAAGCCCTTCTTGTACTCGTCGTAGGTGTACATCAGCGGCTCGTTGTTCTTGAACAGCGCCACCCAGACGCTGGCCCCTTTACAGTGAACGTGGTAAGCGAAGTAGTAGATGCCGGGGATCTCGCAGGTGAAGATCCCCGTCTGGGGGTTGTAGTTCTGCCGGCCGTTGTAGAGGAGCTTGTCGAACTTCACGGGCACCCCGACCCGGGGGAAGGGGGTGAGGAGCTCTGCCGTGAACGCTGGCATCTCGTAAACGGCACCGCTAGGCTTGCTTTTCTTGCCCTTGTAGCCGTAGGGGGGCTTGAGGCCCTCTATTCCTGGCCTCACCTCGGGCAGGTACTGTCCCACGGCTGGTGGAGTGGGTGCGATCATGACCGGAGGCCCCGGGGGCCCAGGAGGGCCAGGTGGCCCCTGAAGTCCGGGCTGGCCAGGGGGACCGAGGGCTCCGGGCTTCCCTGGCGGCCCCTGCAGCCCCGCTGCACCGGGCTTGCCTATGCCAGGGAAGCCGGGGGGTCCGGGCATGCCGGGCTCCCCCTTAGCCCCCGGCAGCCCCGGGGGGCCGATGGGCCCGCTGGGTCCTGCAATGCCTGGGATGCCCGAGGGGCCCTGCAGACCCTGGGCCCCGGGCAGTCCGGGCTCGCCCTTTGGCCCCACGAGCCCAGGGACACCCGGAAGCCCCGGCAAGCCTTTGTGTCCAGCCTCCCCCTTGGGCCCTGTGGGGCCTGGCAGCCCCCGCAGCCCGGGGGCCCCCACTTCCCCAGGGAAGCCTGGCTTTCCCGGGAACCCCTGCAGGCCAGGCTCACCCTTGGGACCAACCGGTCCCGGTGGCCCAACGGCGCCACCTTCTCCTTTGGGGCCCGGGAAGCCCGCTGCCCCTGGGGGCCCCATGATGCCTGGCAACCCTGGCTGGCCTGGCTCCCCTGGGGGCCCCCCAATGCCGGGTGGCCCCGCGTGCCCCTTCTCCCCCTTTGGCCCCAGGGGCCCGGGCAGGCCACCCACTCCGCGCTCGCCTTTGGGCCCAGGGAAGCCTGGCTTCCCAACCCCAGGGAGGCCAGGGGGCCCTGGCAGGCCTGGCAGGCCCTGCTCCCCTTTGCCGCCCGGGAAGCCAGGCTGGCCAGGGATGCCATCCTGGCCGGGTTTGCCAACGCCAGGTAGGCCAGGAGGGCCTTGGATCCCGGGGGTGCCCGGGGGCCCCTGCAGCCCCAGCTCCCCCGGGGGTCCGGGTTTGCCCAGGGGTCCCTGCGGGCCAGGGAAGCCGACCATGCCTGGCTTGCCAACCCCTGGCAGCCCCACGGGGCCAGGGGGGCCTGGCAGTCCAGGCGGACCCTTCAGCCCCGGCAATCCCGGGATCCCCACGCCCTTCTCCCCTTTTGGCCCTGGGATCCCGGGAGCTCCTGGAGGCCCCTTCATCCCGGGCTCACCCTTCGGCCCTGGCTGTCCCTGCAGCCCTGGAGCACCCGCTTTCCCTATGCCAGGAAGCCCGTGGGGCCCTGGTGGTCCTTGCGGCCCAGGTATCCCCATAGGCCCAATCTCCCCCTTTGGCCCCATCTCCCCTCTTGGCCCTGGGGGCCCCATGACCCCCGGCTTCCCTGGCATTCCTGGCAAACCTGGCTTCCCGATTCCTGGATATCCTTGCGGGCCTGGTTTTCCTTTGGCTCCTGGCACACCGTGGCCCGGTAATCCTGGTGGCCCAGGTGGCCCTCTTGGTCCGGGCTCACCAGGGGGACCTTGCTCGCCTCTCAGACTGCGGATGGGCATTTCTGGGTTGGGAAGAAAAGGAAAAGAAGAAAAGGGGATTGGAGAGTCAAAAGGTGATTGCAGTCACATCTTTCAAGAAACACAAAGGCAGTTTTGAACGAATGCACTTGTGATGCCTCCTGGTTTTGTGGTGGGCAGGGAGGCAGAGTTGGACAGCGAGTTACAGGCTGGTGTTTGGATCAAAGAGGATGTCCCAAACTTGCATGTGTTTCCGTTTCCATAAAATAAATAGTTTATATCATATTTGCTTACTTTTTGCTATGCAAAAGCTGTTCGCCCTTTACTAGCATTTTTCACCTATACAATCTTAAGCAGCAAAATCTGCTTTTTGTTCCGTATTCCTGTAGGCTAATCTACTCGAGGAGTTTTCTCAGGACACGGAAGTAGCTTGGTGCCCTGTCCTGGGTTCAGCAGCAGCAGTCATTTTTCTCCTTCTTAGGAGCTGGTGCAGTGCTGTGTTTTTGACTTTTGGCCGGTGAACAGCACTGATAACACCGATGTTTTTAGTTACTTCTCAGTAATATTTAGTCTGACCAAGGACTTCCTGAGTCTCATGTTCTGCCAGGGAGGAGGGGAAGCCGTGAGGAAGCACAGACAGGACACCTGACCCAAACTAGCAAAGAGGTATTCCATACCACAGCACGTCATGCCCAGTATATAAACTGGGGGCAGTCACCTGGAAGGGTTAGGTCACTGCTCGGTCGGGCTGGTGAGCAGTTGTATTCTCTTCCCTTGTTATTTCCCTTGTCATTATTATTATTGGTGGTAGCAGCAGTGGTTTGTGTTACACCTTAGTTACTGAACTGCTCTTATCTCAACCCATGGGAGTTACATTCTTTCGATTCTCCTCCCCATCCCTCCGGGAGTGGGGGGGAGGAAAGAGGGGGGAGTGAGCGAGGGCTGCGTGGCTGAGTTGCCGACTGGGCTTAAACCATGACATGCCCTCATGCTGTAAGAGGACTTGTGGCATAAAAGTGCTTTTGCTGTAGGGACTTATACTAGCAAGATCATTTAAAAAAGATGATCTCAATAAGAAGTTTGTACATATATATGACTGCATTTTCACCAAGTCTTTGGTTCCCATTACTGGTAACCTACACCCTTATCCAGCATTGCTAAGCTCCCAAAGGTTTTTATGTAGCCACATCTTGATAGAGCTCTTCTAAACATTGCATAAAATGTTTTTATTATCCAAACCCACATTTTGTGTATGTGACCGCTTAGCACTGCAGGTCAGGGTGAGGGCGTTGCTGCAGAGTGACTGTGCTGGGGTTGGTTGCTTTTCAGACTGCAGGTTTTTTGTGTTAAATGGAAAGTCTGCTTCTCTTTCACTCTAAAATGGATAAAGAAGTGAGGGGTTTGGGGGAAGGAGAGCAATGAGGTTTAGGGGCAGGAGAATTAACTGTTCTTTGAGAGGCAGAACTCCTCTCTCTCTGTACACGTTGTGTTTTATGCACGTACAAAACCTCCCTTGCTCACAAGATGGGTTGGTTTTACTACAGCCGGTTGTGCTTATTCAGACACTCCAAAAATAGGCCCTGAAATCTTCCATTTCCCTCTGAAGCCAGCAGAGGCTGTGGTTAAGCTGAACCTTCAATAAGACAAAGAGTAAACCAGCTTGTCTGAAGTCTCACTGCTCCCACAAAGATTTTATGGCGTGGGATAATACTGGGTGTTCCTTGTTGCCTTTTGTATTTTGGACACTTTATGTAGTTTTCTTAGATATCTGAATATTGTCAGAACTTCCTTTACTGGATACTGAAAGTGCCTGTAAGTGCAGACTCGCGCAGTAATGTTTGTACCTTCAATGCCTTTGTTACACCCATAAATAACCTACAGAAAGAGGACTGCAGAGTCAGAAGAGGAATTGCATATTTTAATCTGCAAACCTTTTAATCTCCCCATCTTCAGTTCCCCCACGCACACCTCGGGCAAATGGTGCTGTGGGGCACCAGGCAGGACCGTGCAGGAGTGGTGAGGGGCATGCTGAGCCTACCTTTCTCCTTCTTGGGAGCCATGTCCTTGCCAAGCAGAGGCATCTGTGGGACCTCCTTCATGTACTGGGGCAGGTGGGGGTACTCTTTCCCATACTGCATGTGGGGCATCTCCTTGCCCATGTGCTGCATTGGGATGCCTTCTTTGCCCAGTGGTATGTGAGGTACTTGTTGTCCAAGGGGTTGGTACTGGGGCACCTGGGGTGGCAGCTGCTTGATGCCATAGTAGGCGCCGCCTTGAGCAGACCTCACCAGCTCTAGATAAATGGTGACAGCCACTGCCAGCAGCTGCACAGGGAAGAGCAGCACGGCCATCACCTGCAAAAAAACCACAATAAAACCACAGTGAGCAGAAAATCTGTTTTAGTGTTGTGAGTCTTCCCTTGGTGTCGACCTGCTCTCATTTTTTGCAACAAACTGGACCTAAACTTCTGCAAACTGGCTCTGGTTCCTGTGTTGCCCTGGAGGACATCCTGCAGGACAGGCCTGTATCTGGTTTATTGGAAACTCTTACTCAAATAGTACTATTATACTGCTCATATGCATGTAGTTTTACCCTGCTCAACCCGGGCGGTGCCATCTGCCATTTCTCCATAGAAGGACCTCTCCTTCCCATCCCCAAGCTGCAGTGTGCTGCTTTCCCACTTGTGTCAGTGCTGCAGCATAAGGTTTGTGGAGCTCTGCTGCAAGCTGTGGCACAGGGGGAGAGCCTGCAGGGGGGCATGTGGTGCCTCTTAAATGCTTTCTGCCCATGAAAGCTGAATTATCAGCACCCCTTCTGCTATATTTTCCATAGTAATGAAAGCACAGTTTCTGCAGCTCAGATCTGTGCCTCGGATTGTGCCTCATGGTTGTGGGGTCCGGGGGCTCTCCATTTCTACTGCAGCTCCTTGCCAGCTTTCCTCCAAAGTTTCTCTCAGACCTCACTGGGAAGATGAGGGCCATGTAGGGGCTGTTAGGATCAGGATCTGTGAGCCCAAGCCTCTCTCTGGAGATGTTCAACTGTTTTCTAAAGGTCTTTCCCACTGCATACCCTGTCCCCTCCCCAGGCAGCTCATCCCAGTGCCTCTCCAGCCCTACTAACACAACAGAACAAGGGTGGTTTTCTTTCTTTTTCTTCCTTATCAAACTATAAGCTTGGGGCTTCTTGCCCCATCAGCTGCTGGCTTTCCTTTCTGCGGTAAGAACGTTACAAGCACTGCTCACTTTGTGTGAGCAGCAAATCAGGAACCAGGAACTCCTAAAATAGTGCAAATTTGGTGCAGCCTGAGATAACAAGGAGCCTCTCCACGTGTTTGGGTATTTTGCTGTTTGTCCCACAACCAAGCCCTGCAGGCAGTTCCTGCACTTTTCAAACACACATGGCAGTTGCCAGGCCTGATAGCTGTCCTGCTTGTCCCTGCTCTTCCATCATCCAAAGATGCTTTGCACTCCACCTGGGCACCTGGAAAAGCCAGCACCTCACACGTACGCTGGCAGGGCTCTGCCAAACAGCTCACTAGGACTCATTTCCAGCAGCTGCTGGGCCCTGCTGAACCCAGGTGTGCTGAGGTGCCCCGAGGGCTTTGTACCACCTGCTTATTTCCCTATCCTTCCCCAGCAGCCCAGCTGTACACAGAGGACAACAAAGCAGCTGGGTCTGTGGCAGAGGGGCTCAGCACTACGACCCTGTGCCTGGGGAGTTTTCCCTTTTCCCTGATGTGGCAGTCCCTCCCCTCAGTCCAGCTGCTTGAGGGGGTGCAGCCCTGGCTCCACTGTGCAGGGTGAATGTGCAGCATGCAGGAGGACCCTCCCTGCTTGGGGGACAGCGTGGCCCAACGTGGGCTGGGATGTGTCCTTGCAGGGACCCTGCAGAGACCGGGCTGCAGCTAGGTAAGAGCACCACTAAGAGCCAGGGCGAAGTGTGAGAGGTGGGTGCGTCTGGAGGTAGGAAACGTGTTTATGGAGGTGGGAGGAGCCACCGGCTCTGCTTGCTTTCTCTCATGCTGTATAGTGTTAAGCAGGCCTTCAAAATGGGCCTCAAAAGAGTTTGTGAGGGTGGGACTTGTGCCTGGTGGGCAGAAGGTGTGAGTAAAACTCACTGAGCTCAGGGACCAGGTCAGTGGCAGCACAGGAGTTGAGCCCTGGAGTCACTACTCACATTTTTCTCACTCACTGCTGTACAGCTCAGCTTGAGCACCAGGCAGGCTGCCACGGAATGTCCTGAGAAACCTGTGTGCTGTGGAGACCAGGTGGTAACACTGGGTGTCATTTAGTTTTTGTTTTACTCCTGCTCGAAGTTCTCCATTTGCTTTGTGTTAGCAAAGCACCTGGAGAAATGCTTGCTGCTCTTTTAAAACATTTCTCCTTCATTTTGTTCTGTGAGCTCTAATCTCTCAATTGAAATTAGTGTATCTTTACTTAAGGTATAAGTGGAGGCTAAAACAAAACTGTGTATTTAAAATAACCTGCAGAAAGTTAATATTTTCAATAATGATTGTAAATAGACAAATGGATTACATAAAAGATGGAGCTAAGTGTTAACAGCAAAACAAATCATTAAAGAAAATGAAATATTGGTTAATAAACACTAGATGGAGCATCTGTTGCACAGCTGAGTTTCTGGAGTCACTTTCTCTTCCAGGAATGTAAGGTCTTGGATGTAGCCAGCTGCCATGTGGCAAAGAAAACAAGAGCCAAGATGTAGAGGAGTTTGTAAGCGTAGCTAAAGCCCAAGCAGTCACTCATTCTTGTTCTGCAAAGCATTTCAGCTCCATCTCCAGGGAGTTCAATGTGGCATTTAGCCCACAGCTGCTGCTTTGCTGTCATCTGAAGGACCAGGGCCTTAGGACATGGTATTTCTGCTTAAAGCTCAGTGGCATTGGACTGCAAGGACAGCCTGTGCATGGTCAGCTACCACGGCTCAGCAGGGACGTGGGAACTCACTGACCTGATCCTGCTGCAGCTATCATCTGGACCCCAAGCAGCCTTTTTTTTGGGGGGGTGGCAGGGGGATGGGGACCCCCACTCTTGTCTCTGATGCCCTTTCTGCTCCTTTGTACACTGTAAGGAGTAACTGGTTGCAGCTTTGCCTCTGTAGCTGAGCAGAGTAACACCTGCCTCAGTTTGCTGGGAAAGTCCAGGCTACTGGAAGAATTGCAGCATTCTGTGCATCTCTCCTAAATTAAAACATTACTTGTATGAAGAAAAGAATGCAGTGAAGCCTTAAAAAAAAAAAAAGAAATGAAAAGATACTGTATGATTTAGGACTGTTGCGGAAACCTACAAGTATGAAAGGCAGGGTGGATTTTGAAGGATGAGGTTATTACATTAGCTTCTTGGCTACTTTATTGTTCTGGTGGCCAGTTTCTTGGAGTTTGTTTTTCTTTTTTTAAAGAAGATAACTAGAGTGGAATAAGTGGAGGGGGAGATAGGTGAAATTCCTTTGGATGTGACTTTCCTGCTTGTTTTTATTACAAAACATGGCTTTGTGTGTGAGTGGGAGCTATTTGAAATAATTGAATAAAGTTTCCTACAGGGAGACACCAGCCTGCCTGCCACTCAGGGTAAGCTCGAGCTCCCTCGGCCCTGCCAGGTCACACAACACACCCGCGGTCCAAGAGGCACGACCAGCAGCACAAGAGATGTTTTTGTGTGTGCACATGGAAATGTTGAGGGAAATCAGGCCAGACTTCTAGAGATAGGAAGGATCCAGAAAATGAAGTGATCTCACTACATCTGTGTTCCCTTTAATGTTTTTTGACTCATCATAACCAAAACAGTGTGGCCTGGAAATGATGTATTGCTTCTGATCTATTGGTTTTGGCTGGGGCTGGTGCCTGTGACTAACTGAGGTGGGAGGCGGGGGTTTATTTACTGAACAACCTCAGGCTACATAGGACTTGGCTGTTGCCTCTGTGGGAAGGAGTCAGAGGCTCCCTGGTGGTCTCATGTGAGCTGTCTGAGTCTTGGGCTCTGCTGCAGGTACCTGGGAAGCAGCCTGTGTTCAGTGCTGGCTGTACGGCTCGTCTTTCCCCTGGTCCCAATGGAAGTTGGGATCAGACAAATCAGTCTTGATGAGAAGCATGGTAGTCATGGGTGTCACTGCTACTGCTTGCTGCCTCCCAGCAGTGGGTCCAGCTGGACTATCACTATCAGACGCTGGCACTATAAGGCAAGCCTGCCCTGAAGCATGAAGCATACCTTCTGTGTTTCAGCTCATTCCCTGTCTCATCCTACTCAGCTTCTTGAGAAAGTTATTTATGTACTGAGAGAGAGAAGTTGAAGGGTTTTTTTCTGCCCTACAGTTTGTTTCTGAATGCCTGAGTGCACAGCTCTCATTGTTTAAAGACCTTGCTAGGAAACCACAAGCATCTTTAAATGCCTGAAAGCTAATGAAAATCTTGCTCTTGTTTTTTAAAAGAAGCGTATAGATCCTAAATGTTGGATAGGTCCTCCAGAGCTTATAAACAGCAAAAGGAGATTTTCCCAGTGGTGATAGTACTTAAGAAAAATAACCAGAGTGAGGAGGAGAAAAATCTGTGCTGAAGATGCAGCCAAAGTGTAAGACTTCTCAGACCCTTCACCCAAATGCCATCCATTTAGGCATCGTAGAATCAAAGAATAGTTAGGGTTGGAAAGGACCTTAAGATCATCTCATTCCAACCCCCGTGCCATGGCCAGGGACACCTCCCACTAAACCATGTCACCCAAGGCTCTGTCCAGCCTGGCCTTGAACACCGCCAGGGATGGAGCATTCACAACTTCCCTGGGCAACCCATTCCAGTGCCTCACCACCATGACAGTAAAGAACTTCTTCCTTATATCCAATCTAAACTTTCCCTGTTTAAGTTTTAATCCATTACCCCTTTTCCTATCACTACAGTCCCTACTGAACAGTCCCTCCCCAGCATCCTTATAGGCCTCCATCATCTCCAAACACATTCATGTAATTCAGTCTAACATGTTAGTGGAGCAATAGGTTGGTGTTGGAATGGGATTTTCCTGGGTGTCTGTCAGAAAGCAATTGGAACACGTGTTTGTATTTATGGCAGGTAAATCGGTGCATGCGTGCGCCTGTAGAGAAGCTGAAGGCTTGGAGAAAGCGAAGTTTTACCTTAACTGTTTGATTACCTGAAGGAAAATACAGGAGAAGCAACTGTGCCTTCATAGTGTGTGACATGTCATTTTGCGCCAGTCATACAGATTATGATACAAGGAACATTTTGCTTTACCTAGGGTGGGGTGAGACACCCGAGTGCGAAGGAGCATTATCCTAAGCCACAGTGTTCAGCTGCTTTTTGTGAATGCGTGTGGCTGGCTCTGAGGGCGAGAGAGAGCCCCTGAAAAAACACATTTTTACAGGCAAAGCTCAAGTGAGAATATTTCTCAATAACCTCTTTCGTAGAGCTGTTCTCCTGAGAAAACTAGAAAGGACCCTCCTCTGGCTATTTGCGTCTGTCAGTAGAAACTGAAGGCAAAACAAAATGTACCAGCAGTCGTATTTCTTAAGTTGGTGTGAAGAAATAATGGCTGGCTTAGCCTAATTGTATAAAGAATGTATGGAAAGAGTGATGCCTCTCCACGTAGGACTTGAAATCATAGGTGGTCTTGCAAAGGGTGGAAGCCAGACCTTGATTTATTGCTTTTTACAGGAAAGTGTTTGCTCTGCAACTAGTTTAGGGGTAAACTGAAATTCAACCATGTCTCAGAACCTCTAAGATACTTGCCCAGAGACTAGCCCTTTGGGCTTAATTTACCACATGTTGCTCTAAAAACCACTGTATTTCCCAAGGAGGCGTAAGGCCTGATTAGATCTCAGTGACCTGAACATTTCTGCCCTGGAATCCCTTCCACAAGGGCTACCTAAAGCTGCAGGGACCCATTCTGTGCTGCACTGAGGGGATGGACTTGCTAGCGCTCAGGTTTCCGCATGGAAAATGACTGCTGCAAGACTCACAAAACCTCTTCCTCTGGAGGAGATTCTGTCCCCAGAAAGGGCTACTAAAAAATATTGATGCTAAAACTCTAAATTCTCTAGGTTTTTTTTTTTTTTACTAGCGATCAAAAGTGGTTAGGAGCATGGTTACTTTTCGAGAATTAACAAGTATCTATAACAGTGTATCCACAGATGGCTCTGTTCTTGGGGAGGGAGGGGCCCAATCCCACAGGAACATTATAATCCCCACTAAAGTCTGTCTTGGTCATATGCAGGGATACCATAATGCAATGGAAATGGCAAATAACATGTTACTATGCTTAAGGAGTAACAGTGCTGTGTTGCAGAGAGCTGGTGGGTTAGATGCACAGTAGTCCTCAGTGGGGAGTTCCTTGGCTGTACCCCAGCTTGCAGGCAGAGGTGTGTCTCAGCTCATGAGGAGTCAAGAAGGGCTTGTAAGAGAAACCTACAAAGTCTTCATAAAGTGAAAATCGTTTGGGTTTTTTTTTTTTGGTGGTTTTTTTGGGGTTTTTTTTTTTTTTTCCAGTTTTAGCATTACTTTGGTACAAATAACCTGAACTGTTCCTGTTTTGTACAGTATGGTTCCGTTAAACCACTGGGTTGTATGTGCAAGCATGTGTACACACCCACTCCATACGTATTTTTGTCAGGGCCCCACCACCTGAAAAGCATTAGATGAATCACTGAGCATGTAATTTATTTTTTGGCATTTGTAAACTAATTCTGTTAGCCAGCTACCTTTCTTCTGAGATATTTCAGCACAGGAGGAGAACAGCAGCTTTCAAAGCCTTAGTTCCTGTAGTCAGTCAACACCAATGAACAGCTGGGGTGACTTTAAGTGGGGATGTCTTTAGATGTGAAAAGTCAAGCAGATGTTGGTTGCTGTTCCCAGTGGCAGTGCTGTGATGTGTAGGTGACTTGAGCAGTGATCTTCCTGCGCATTGTTCAGTTTTCAAAGACACTATTTCAAAACTTAATCTCAGCTAAAATCAATCTCTGGATCATTAAACTCCATTAAGGACTGACTTGTCAGTCAGCAAGTACTTTGTGGGGGAATCTGAGGATACTCTGTACTGCACGGAGACTGAATTTTAGTGGGAACTTGTATTTTCAGGGGCAGGAAAACCCAACAACCTTCTGCTTGCCAAATAATTTTGTATTTGCTCAGAGCTTAGGGTGCCACTTAATACACACATTACCACTTGAATGTAAAGCACTGTTCTGCCTTTCTGTGCCAAGCAAGATTTTATGTCATTTGGACAGATGTTTTCGAATTTGCAATTAAACTCTGTTTGGGGGGGGTTCTTTTTGAATGTTCAGTCGTACTCCACATAAAAACAAGGAGTGAAGGCAACCAAATGCAACTTGGCACAAATTTCCTCTGAAAGCTAACTAGTTTCATAATGCATATTAAGACTAGCTACACTGATTTAATCTTATTTTCAGCAGTAAAGAGCAGGCAGATGGCAAGGGAGAACGCAGCCTCTGTGCAGGGGCTCAGCTATGCCATTGGCAGGAGGTGGTTGCTCCATGCCTGACTTCAGCCCAAACGGATTTGGGGTCCCACACCATTTTACATTTGATGGTGCCTATAGCTTCATTGAAGGCAATTACCTGTTTCTCGAGTAGGTGAAGAGTTTGCCTCGCTAAAGGGTCTATGAGGGCCTGGACACTCAGTAAGCAGGAAAGTAGGATTTATGGTAAATGTAGTCCTGCCTTCTTGCTTCTTGTGAAATTCTCCCAGAAAGATCAGGTTAATTATTCCCCAATCCCCCCCTTCCTTTTTTCTCACTGTCCTTTTCAAGGAAGCAAAGTGTTGAGTGTCTGAGTTCAGTTTAGAGTACCAAGAAACAGCTATTGTTCAGTATGTTAAAACTAAATGAAACCTTTGCTCAAGGTCTCACAACTGTGTCTGATTATCATGTGGTATTTACCAAGTCGAAGAATCATAACAAGGACTGTCATAACAACATTTTAAAATGCATGCATGTATAAACCCACTACTAATGGGGAATATTCAACATGTGGTGGATGCACATTCTATTTTTTTTTTAATTCAAAGTGGTGCCTACAGTTGCTTTCTTAGAGAAGCGTGAAAACATCTAAATAAATGCCTTAATCTTAAAAACTGATAATAATCTGTAAGTTGCCCTTGGTTTCAGTGATAATTGCATGTTATTTTCTTGCAATGCCTGGGGAGATCTCTGTTTATCCATTTGTAAATTCATTTCCAAAGACAAAGCAACTGCCTCTGCTCCAATCTCTTTGTGAATACATTCACGTGTGTGCTCAGTCTGGATGGTCACTCAGCTCTCTGTATGAAAATGGCACCCTGGGACTTCCCGTTTCTTACTTCTGAACAGTGTATATTTGCATGTGTGTCTGCATCTACATATATATGAGAAGAGTTGTCTGTGTGCAGGTATTTATGTGTACATATATGTGAAACATGTATCCTGGGACTGGAAGAAGCTATGATGAGGGGGAGAAATTAGGCCCCCAGACCTAATTATGTTGTCTTCTCCCTATGCCCAGTCTGCAGAGATTCTACCTACATGGGCCTGGGTAGGCATTTCCATCTCTCTCTGCAAATCTGGGCATGATTAGATTGGCATTTCTGCAACCCCTAACTCCCAGGCACAGGGCTCTACCAACTCAACACAAACACAAAGCTCACAATTTACAATGGTATTCAGATGCCTAGCACTAATAATTGATGCCCAGGGGAGTTAGTCTCTTGCATGACTTTGAGGATCTGGCCCAGAAGCTGTTTGCTGGAAAATGCCTGAAAGCTACTTGCAGTCAGACTGCAGGGAGCCATGACAAGGATCAGCAAGCTGGGCATCGCTGGCCGGGTGACCATAGTCCCTGGGGATGCAACTCTCTTGCGTAGGTGGCATGTACTTGTTAGCATGAATCGGTGTCTGACCTCAGGGTGGGGAGGAAGGACCAGCATGCAGAAAAGCATGCGACTTTAATTATGGGATTAGAATTAATTATAAGTAGGATTTAGCAAATACCTGCCTAAAAGTAAAGGAATAAATTTCCCTGTTCTCTGCGATATGGCATGTGCTTGAATGCTCTGCCTAATGCTTGCTTCTGGGCAATTTGCCTACAGTTTTGGTGGCAGGCAGTTTTGACGGAGACACTTAAGTGACTGCCACTAGCTCCCTGTTCAGCAGCTAGCTGCATGAGGCAGGTAAACCTGGACCTGATAATGTGGAACACACAAAGTGATCAAAGTGTAGAGCTGACTCCCCAGTTACGCTTATCGGGATGTAAGCCACTTCCTGGCGCAGAGCCTGGGACTGGCAGTCAGTGTGTCTGAGCACAGACTATTTGCTCAACATGGGAACTGACCTGAGGGCTCCCTCTCTGAAGCGGTGGTGCTACCAGGCACTGCAGAAGAAGCAACCCGTGGGCACAGGCACTGATGCTGTCCAAGGAATTTGCCTTATCAGATGTAATGGTTTTTCTGTGCACAAGCAGCCCACTGGCAGTGAAGCTGTTTTTTATGGAAGTGCTTTTATAGTCAACTGTTTCCCAGGGGCATTGTTAGTGTTGAGATTGTTTTGGTGGAAATGCTTCATATCTACTGCAAGTCCTCTACCCCAGAATAAATGTGAAGACAAACAACCGGAGATGCGCTTCAGACTGAAGTGCTTGATCCTGTACGCTTAACCTCAGGGTGTTGATAATGAACTGTGGTGATTGCTGGTTGCAGAACAGTGTGAACAGGGAATGACAGGCTTTCTTTGGAAACCTCCCTTCTCTGCTGTCATTCATTGCTCTTGGCTTTAACTCTCCCTTGAGATAGGTTGTGTTGGCTGCGTGCAGTAGAAGCTTCCCAAATTTTCATGGTACAATTGTTTGCATGTTATTATGGTACAATGGTTTGCAAAGCATAGCACAGCATTTTGCTATTTTAATCCAAAGCAGTGTCTCTAGCAGTGCTGCTACGAATTATAGTCACTGGTAGAAGTGTAAAAAGTTTCCATTTTGCTACCTCTTGTTTCAGCCAGCTACAGCTTTGTGAACAAGCCACATGTTAGCAACTGGCTCTAAATGACAAGTGAATAATTTGCACAGTTAAGCTTGTTAATCAGTGAAATGCTCCATCTTACCAGATGCATGGAGTAGACAAAAGTGAGGGCAGCAGACTGTCTTTTTCGATGGCAATTAATAAAATCAAATGTATTCAGAAAAAATAAATTTTATTCCTTGTGAATGTGCGCTGAGTCCTAAAGAGAGAAAAAAGATCAACTCAGGCTATATATACTTTATTCTAATACAGCCTGGTGTGGGATTTTCTTTCATGTGTCTGGGAAGACTGCTTAGAAGGGAAGCATTATGTGAATTAGTAGATCTCAATACCTGTAGGAAAGCTTTAGGAAAGCTTCCAAGCTGTTTATTCAAAAATCCTATTAATTAACATCTACAAGACACAAATAGGTGTTGGAGTACATATTTTTCTCAAATGCTTCCCAGGAAGTGGAAATAGAAAGGAAAATCCTAATTATAAAAGTGCTGTTGGTAGTGACAATGACTGTTACAGATGCTACAAGGATGACCATAATCTGTCTTTTTATTAAACATTATGAAAAGAATTACAGGTGTCTGCACATGTAGTATTTGTGCAGGTTTGACTTTTCAGCCTAGCTAAGCTATGCTTGGTGCCAAACCTGAAGAAATGAAGGAAAAGTGGCCAGAAACTAATCTTCTTCTCTTGATCCCGAGGCTGTAACAAGTGCTGTTTCAGTCGCTGATGCCACTTTAGGCCTGACTTGCCTTGCACAGCCTGTGGTCCACCTGCATGCACCCTGCTGTGATATAGGGTCTTGCCATGCCACAGCTGTGTCTTCATTTTGGGAGTAAAAAGGCCACACTGTGTTCTGGGTAGAGCCCAGCTGCAGCTTTGGGAAAGGCAGGTGTCTGTCTCCCTTACCACCAAGGTCCAGCCTGTGCTCTGCAGTGGGGGCATTTTGGGAGGTGAGGGTTCCTGGCACCTTTTGGGTGCCTGAGGCAGGCAGGAGGCTGGCTCTTTGGAAAAGGGTAGGCTTTAGCCTCTGTATCATCAGTGATGAAGCAGGGACTTCTCTGAAGTTTAGAACTGTATTTCTGTATTTCCCATCCTATTCCCTCCTCTTTTTAGCACTGCACACATATTGGTTAAATTTAAGTGCTTTAAAGTGATCTAGATGGGGGCCTAACATGACCCCTAACAAGGCATCAAGATCATGAAGCCTTATTAAGAAAGAGAGAGTCTGATTCTGGGTGCACAAGTTCTTTGGTTGAAATCTTTTGCTTATAGAGAAGCTCTATTTCATGTGTCCCTTTGCAGTGATCATACTCTAGCCTTTGCAACCTCGACAGTGTTTACTTTAACAGTCCTGGGAGTTCTTGAGCTATAAAGCAAGAAATCTGTGTGGGACTTTGAAGTACTTAGCCTGATCTTAATTTGAAACAATTTATTGTTCTCTGTCACTCCTGTTGCAATCCTGTGGCCTTATGTATTGCTTTCTTGCCATAGAATTGCTTGACTGCCTGCTCCTGAAACTGACGCGGCATAGCATTTCTGTTCCTTTTCTTACTTTGATGGTGTACAAAATGTGTTCTCTTGGCTCGCACCCTCATGCTGCTTCATGACTTTTTTTTTTTTTTTACAAAAGCAGAAGGCTGTGGAGGCTCTGTTTCAGTGATGAATTGTTACCACTTACCATATTTCCGTTCACTGTGCTTTGATGAGCCTGTCGAGAGAAAGAGCAGCTTCTTTCTCCCTTACTTTTATTTGCTGTGTTCTAACATTGCAGGTCTTTGGAACCCGAAGTCCCAGTCCAAGAGAGATGTGAAAGCAATAACAAAAGCCTGTAAAATATTTTCCTTGAAAAACTCATGTGTCTCAGACATTTTTATCAGAACATTATTTGCCATTAAAAAGTTTCCTGCCCTTTGCATGCTTCTCCTGCCTTTGCACAAAGAATGGAAGAAATGATTTTGCCTTAGAAGGTTAAACATGCTAGGCTACTCCACTAAGAGAAAAATCAGGGAGATGTTTTTAGCAACAATTATTTTCCTATTATAAAATATTGCAGATATCATTATATTTGTTAGGATGTGCTGATCTTAGTCATGACCTGACACTATTCCATCAATAAAAATCAAGCAGATATTATCTCATGATCATATTTCCTAAATGGGTAAATTATATTTTTTATGCTGCTTTTCTTGATAAAGACTAAGATGACACTAACCACAAGTGAACACTCATTTGGCTGAAATGGTTTCAAAACTGGGCTTTTAATTTTTATAGAAGGCCCTTTGTTCTCTGGGTCACATCTGTGGGAAGACATGAAGCTGGAAGTTGCTAGATGCTTGACAGTGAATCTACCAATGTACAGCTCTTCATAATCTGGCCCTGGGGTGCAATCACCACCAGAACCTCTACTGTACTCCTCTACATTGCCATCCTGGTTGAACTGCACACATAGATCACTGTGTAATGCCAGACAGATCTGCCCATAACAGCCTTCTGTCTTTTCCTCTTGTGCAGCAGGTAAGAAATGCTTCTTACTGAAGTCTGCTTCAACACATAAACCCTTGACTACTGGATGGGAAGAGAGATGAAGATTGAAATCACTGTTAACAACTAACAATATACAAAGGAACAAGTATCATGTACAGGCCTACATAGTTAACCACTCTCTTCCCACTCTACAAGTGCAGAAACAGCATGACACCACCAAAACAACTTTCAACCTGAGTTGTGAAATACTCCTTGCAGGTTTGATTTGGTGAATACTTAGAGTAAATGTTTGTCATGTCTCTCAAAAGTACAGTAAAGAAAAAGAATAATTCTGAAACATATACGCAAGACTTCCCCCTCCTGCCCCCCTTATCCTGGATCTATGAAAATAGTCATTTTAACTCCAAAGATACCACGAGGCAGAATGAATTTCCTATATGCAATGCAATGTGCTATGGTTTAAAGGACTTGAAATGGCCATATCTGTCACCATGGAATAACCCAACCAAGACCAAAGGAAAGCAAAGCCAAGTACTGAAGAGCAAGTACTATCACTCACTCAGGTATCTCAAGTCTACTCCAAAAGAAACAATATGAAATATTCAGTGCAGCCATTTGGACTTATGATCAGTGGTAACTGTAAGACTAGCAAATATACAAGCTATAGAGCTGGTCAGTGCTCAGCTCTCCTGTCTAACTGTTATAAAATGTCTGCAGTGGGAGCTGGTGCTTGCGTTTCATCAGTACTGCAGCCAGAATGAAGGACTATGGCAGCAGTAGTAGACTGACAAACGTGTTGCTGCCTAGCTACTGAACTGGATCAAAGGGGGATACCAACCTCCCTTCAGTTGCCTGATGCATTATGAGGCAAGAGGGGGAGCTGGAAGCACATGAGAAAATAGGACTGGAAGGGGAAATTGAAGCACTTGTCTATAATCAAGATCCAAGTACCTGATCAGGGACTGTTGCCTGAGCTAGCAGGCACTGAAGTCCTCCTCAAGGGCTGCTTGGTCCCGGTGCACAAGTCTTTCTTAGTGCAGGGCTTCAACCTGAGCCTCCCTTTGTCTGCTGATGCCTCCTAAGCTTTCAAAGTCTTTCCTGGCTTTCCTCCTCCCCAGGCCTCTGCTGTGACCTGTGCCAGCTCCCACCCACCTCCTGGGAGCTGATGTCTGTAGCCTGCTGGCTCAGGTAGGCCTGGGAAGTAGGAAATGCGCACTTCACTGCCCTTTGCTGAAGGAAGTAATTAGACTCCTTTTCTGCAGCCTGAGAAAGACTATGTGGCTGCTCAGAGTTTGAAAGAAAAATTTGGCACCTATCTTCAAAAGGGGATTATGGGTTATGAGCTGAAAGTGGAGGGACTGGTGCCTGTGTAGTTCATTCACTAGAAGGCACTTAAACCCAGGAGAGCTAAAATTAAGGATGAACTGTGATCTTCAGCTTTTCCTATCTGGCTGGCATAGGCAGTTCCCTGAACAGTTTTTTTGTGAATCCCCCTCCAATACACTTAACTCACCTTAAACCCATGCACTGGAGTCCAGGCATCTAATTCAGGCATGTGGACTCCATTATCAGCCAGATGCAAACAACCCCTCATGGATTAGGATCTGAAAGGTTCTATAACCTGTACTGTCAATCAACTAAGGCTTCCATTTTCCCATGCCCAGTCTTTTTTTGTTTTAAAATATGGATTTTGTTTTGAAGCAGATACTAATTTTTAAAAAATTATGCAAAGGAGTAGCTAAGGCATGTGCTAGCTATCCCCAGGCTGGTACGGTTAAGACAACAATGACTAACATCACAAAATCTGGCATTAGGAAAATCACTTAAATGAAATCATGTTCTCAGTCATGTTCTTCCCCACAAATTTTGGCCACTAGATGCTTATTTCTGAACATCAGAACCAAAGGTTTGTGGCTACCTACAGGCCATGGCTTAACCAAATAAAAAATAAATCCACTAGGCAGATATTTCTCTAGCAAGAAAAAAGGAGTCTTGTTTCTCCAAACAGCAGAATGGCTATCAGCAATGCTTACAATGGTTTTTCTTTCATTTGTTTCGTTTGAATGCGAGATGGGGCAGTGTTAGGTCAAGAGACCTGCACAGATTTTCAGATGTTAGCAGATATCGTGTATTCTTAATAGAAATACTTCTCATGTGCTTTGTGGAAGGCTTGTTTAACCATGCTAAGAAAAAAGATAATTTCGACAACATTACTATAGCCTGCAGGCTCAGAGTTTGGGGGGGGGTGTGGGGTGTGGTGTTGTAGGTCTGAGCTATATTCCCTGAAAATCATTGCAAAATTCTCAATAAATTAAGTAACAAGGCATTAGGTCCTGCAGGAACGAACTCCTTCAAAGACTGTACTCACAACTTGTGCTAGTAAAGTCAACCAGGGACTAATGTTTTCAAAAGATGTGTTTGCAACTTTGTGAGCTCCAAAAAACTTTGTGGGATACTTCAGCAAGTGCCAGTACTGGACACAGGGTGCAATTTATTCTATGTATACAGTAGGAGCACTTTACTGCTGAAGGAATACTAAATGGTAAAGTGCTTCCAGTTGAGAAGCAGCCATACCAGCAACTCTGAGCAGTGTGCTGCTGGGATAGTAAGCCCTGCCTATGCACACACATTTGTGCATATGTACACAACTGAAATAATCAGTAAGAATTAAAATAAAGAAATTAAAAACTGCCAGCTTTGCTGGCATTACTGCATCTATCTGAGTAGCTTGTGGTCATGCAAAGGTTTTACACCACTGGCTGATGGGACTCCAGTGCACAGCAGCTTCACAGCAGGCAAAGGAAGAAGTGCCTGGAGGAAAGCTAGGTTATAGATGCAGGGGAACGCGTTACGGAATTAAGTGAGATAGCAGAGATTGAGCAGCTCTCTGCTGGGAATTGAGGTGTAATGGTATCGTCACTGATTCCGGCTTTAATAATAAATCAGTAGTGACTGTATTGGACAAAAATCTAAGAGCTTTTATAATCCATGGGATTGTATGGCATCCATGTTTGTTCTCTCATAAGGTACTATTTTCATTACAAGTTTTTGAAAGTAACATTTTAGAGAAGGGAAGTAAGGCAAACTTATCAAGAGCTTTCATCTCTTTTAAGACATAGGGGACAAAATGTACAAACTTGTACCACATGACAATGCCATTGCTTCTAAATGCAGATTTGGATGAATTAGTTTCAATGGTATCTGCAGAAAAAAATTATCACCCTTCTCTTTTCTTATTTTCAACCTAAAAGGTAGCAGCAATATTTGAAATCACTAAGAAATGAAAAAAAACCAAACCAAACCAAACAAACCAAAGCAAACCAACAACCCAACTCAGTAGCTTTCATTTTTTGGCAGTTTGTTTCTTCTGCCTGTTTAGGCTCTAGATTGGATTGTCTCCTAATGTGTGTACAAATCTCATAAATCACCTTTGAGAACTGCTGTTAAATTCTACCCACACTTTTTTCTGATCACCTTCTTATTTTATCTCTCTTCTCTTTATGACATATAGCTATTCCTTTTTTTATCCTCTCTTGTACTTATATTTATTCCCCAAATGATGCAGAGTCTCTTAACAGTGGGCAATTACTTACTTTTTTGATATTGTAATAATGATTACATGTCATTATGTTTTTGGTTTGGAACAAAGTCCTCATCTTGTTTAAATGTGACACCTAGAATGAACTTGTCTTTGGAGGACTAAGCCATGACAGATCATGCAGAAGAAGGGGAGAGATATGTTTTCCACCACCTGCAGTCATCAGTATATTGTAACCATACAACACTGGCATGACATTCATAATGTAGAGCTAACTGTTACAGAAGAGAAGACAAACCTACTTATTTTTCATTTGGAATTGCAAAATTATTAACACAACATTGTTGAAGAGTTTTCCTGGATAGTTTCCCCTTGGCTGCCTCAGGCTAAAAATGACTGCAGAAGTGTAATATTTTATGAATCTTCCTGACTGTGAAATCTTGTAATTCTCCTTGGGAGGATCTGTGACTCAGATAAAATGCAGAAATCTGAACAGACATGATGGAAAACCATGTGCAGTAGTGACTGTAACTTTGAGAAACTTCTGTCCAATCAGTTCCTGTGCATCAATTACACTGGTGAATATTTCCGAGAGATCAGTTACTCAGGCCTCCACAATTGTAAAGAAAAACCCTACGTGATCTGGAACAGATTTTTTCCCAAGTGACTCAATTAATTGCTTCCATGTGACAATTAGCAACATTAGAAGCTTGTGAAATTCAACAGTCAGGGAACCGGTCACTTGTGCAGACAGGCAATGTGACATATATAGATAACCCCATCAACTTTTAATGAGAACTGTAATCTGTATAAAGTTTTCTACTTGTTAAATATTTTTAAATGGATCTCAACCTATATATAGCCAGACAGTTACCCATGCAGTAGCCTGTAGCCTGTTTTTCTTAATCAAGTAAAACTACAATGAGAATTTTGCTCAATTAAGAACCAAAGAATTTGGCTGCATTTTATGTAATTCTTGGCAGTATAAAAACTGTCTTTCCAACAGTAAGTGCCAGTGCAAAATAGTTTGGCAAGGAACAAATGTCAATTTAAAACTATGAAATTCCCATTTTCAGACAGTAAAATTAGAATCACTCTGGTTTGTATTAGCTTAAAAAATACCCAACCCCTGGCTTACAATTGTGTAGCTAAGTAAGCAGGTATCCACTACTGGCCCAGATTCTCTTCTCAGTTATTGTAGCATTTTGACCATAGTGGAGGTAATTCCTGTTTATAAGCAGAATAACTAGTATCACTGAGTCCTAACTTTTCCACATCCTCAATTTATTGATATTGATATTCTTCTGCTATGGAAATTATCACAGTGGTTAAATGTATCTGGTTTGAAGTGGACAGCAGTGATTGTTATTGAATCCACTTCACTGCATCGCATCTTGCTACTGATGATGTTTAATGGGATGTCACAGATGAACAGCATTACCTGCCTAGCCCCTCTGAGCTAAAAGGAAAATTTCCAAAGATGGAAGAGTTGCAGGATAAGTGGGAGTGCTGCTTTCCTTATTTTTTTTTTTCCTAAGGAAATATTTTTCTTATCGTTCTTTTAATCTATTCAAAACTACCCCAAATTCCTCCTGCAAATTGGGCTGGAAATGTCATGAGAACAGACACTATTTCATATAGCTGATATCTTTTTCGGTTTTTTTTGACTGGTGACAAAGATCCCATTTAATTAAATGAAAGCAAACTTTGGATGTTTCTGTTGATGTACAGAGGCAGTAGGAGGATATGGGAAGAACCTGTAAATTAAACCTATCTATTAAATGAAAAATACATACTTATGTTCAGACTTGACTATTGTTTCATAAGGAACTCCCAAGAAAACATACATGTGGATCCAATTTCCTGCAGGAGTTTGCTTTAAACACTCATGAAATCAACATATCAATTTCAAAGACTTCTTAGTTTAGCTAGAAGTAGGGTTGTAAATGTTCTGTTCATATCCTTCACCATGGCTTAGCTGATACTACCAGCCAACCCGCTTCATACCTGTGGAAAAGACTATTTCTCTTTGGCCTGCTAGAGAGCTCTGTAAGCCAAGTGTCAGAACTGCAATCAGGTCTATAAATCTTCTAGATTATTTGTGGGCTGGAGTTTCTCTTGCCATTGTGATTAAGAAATAATTGAGTTGCAGAACTCCACCAGTACATATGAAGTTCATGGAATTTTATTCTCTAACAAAAGCATTATTTTGTAAATGGAAAAAAAAGGCATAAATGTAAGCAGATACATACGGGTTTTATATTTGAACCCATTTAATTATATCATTAGTTTTGCCAAACAACATGACACGGACAAGTTAGATGTTAGCCTTTTTTATAATTTAACCAAAGTGATCACATATATAGGGTGCTGGCTACACACATTATTATATTTCATCTTTGTCCAACCACAGAAAATTGGTGCAAAAAAAACCCAACAACATGTGAGGACCCAGGGCTTCCAAATATTTTAAACTCATTACAAAGACACTAAGCTTACTCATCGTTCAGTCTTGTTCACTGTAGGTGATGATGCCTCACTGATTAAAATAGTCCTAAATTGAATTGTTTTGCAGAGAAATGCAGTGGTGCCATCTTTTTTTCTTGTAATTACAGTATAGACGATTCTCAAGAAAAACACAGTTTGAAGGTTAACACATTTTAAAATGCATATCTCTGGCCTTGCTCAACTGTGTGCTGCCAAAGCATGCGTATTAGAAATGAGCTGAGGTGGCAGTGTCCAGATCCAGAAAAGCCAACATTTTTTACTGTAAATATAACACAGACTAGCAGCAGTTGCTGCCTCTAAATCTAGGCCTGAAGCTCTGAATCACAATGGTGAAACAGGCGCCTACTGAATGCTTACTGTTCCCATAACATACACTTCCTTTCGTACAGTGCTGGCAGGGAGGGGATTAGAAAATGATAATTCTGAAATACTGTTCCTGCCTCCTCCAAAGACATGCTGCCCCTAGAGAACTAAGGAATTTCTGACTTTTACTTTTTCCCAATGAATTCCTAAAGATAGACATGCTAGCATCTCTGAAAAAGACCAAAGGCACACTATAAACTGTCTGGTATTGCTGAGTTAAATAACGGATTGGCCCATGGCTCTGAGAAAAACTCCTATGTTGGACTTGAATCCTGCCTGCTTACTCACATCTCAAGACTATTTTAGGGCGTGGCAGAACTCTGGTTCAGAGTCCTGATCTGGTATGTCTGGACACCATGACTCAAGCAGCAGGCTCAGGTTTTAATAGAACTAGAGATTTTTAAGCATGTGTGTAATGTTCAAAACTACCTCTGTGACCTTGAGCAAGTTACTTACAGCACCACTTATTTCCATTGCTATGGACAACAGGCTTGCTCCACCAGCCCTGTTCCCTGTTCGCACATGTAGATATTATTTGCTATCACTCCCCAGCTCCTACTTTTTGGTGTGTTCTAACCACTGCTCATAAGTTTCTTCCACCTTGAGCATTACAGTTCGTATTGGAGAAGGAAAGTAGCAATGAAGAGTAGCAAACCAATAGGCAGTAGAGTTCCATGTAGTATCTTAAGGTCCCTGAGCTCAAACATTCATTTAGCACACCTCTGGAGTTCAGGACTTCAGATGGGGTCTACAGTGCAGGAATAGAAATAACCTGGCAGGCCAACCTGTGGTGAGCATCAAGATGGTGCAGTCTCACTGGCTAGTGGTACCCATGCTACCTGGTTTAAAGTTAAATCTTTGACACCTCTGCAACACATTACAGATGCTTCTGAGACTGCTGTGTAGGTATTGTCACGCTTTGCTGGGCTCCTCCAGTTCCTCATTTGCAAAATGGGTCTGAAGCTCCTTAGCTCTGAGTAATGCTGTAAAGAAGTATGCTGCTTATTTTAATGAGGCTATACTAAGTCATCAGTCTTCTCTTATCTCTTATGCTCATGAATGTGTAACACGCTAATTTACAGTGAGTAGAAACTTTTGGTGGCAGCAAACTTTTATGTGCTACACTGTTCCTCACAGTCTTCAGTCCCTGCAGTTGACTGTTTACAGGTCTCTCTAACCTCTAAATAAAGCCACACAGAGCCCATGAGTCAGTCTTGATGAGCAGATACATTTATCCAGGTTCTCTTCAGGACTATGAGACCCGAAAGAATAGTTTCCTGAAAATATGTTTGTCAAGAAGATGAGTGCTCAAAATAAACAATATAGTGGAGGCCAAAACCGAAAAGAAAACCACATTTTTTGCTTCAGCGAAACCAGATGGATTTGTCTTTGGAGACCCCAGGACTGGCACTGCTTTTGTGTTTGTGTGTGTGTGCTAGGTGCCATATTTTGCCTACTCTTCTTTTTCTGGCTTTGCTTTTGTATATATCATAGTGTCTAAAGCAGTTATTCACATCGGTTATTCTACTTCATCCATGCAAATTAGAACTGTAGTTGCAGTAAATATGAAACTGTAGGTGCTATCCCCAGTTTTTCTTAAATGCTCACTGCATTACTTAAATTCTACATGCTGTTGCTTCTTCTAAATTGATTGCTTGGTCTGAGTAAATGCAATTCATTAACTCTATTCTAACCCCCACACAAGCATTCTCTCTATGCCATTAATTACAAAGCTTTCAAGAGCATTTGCCTTTGCAGTCTATGATGCATTAGGAAATGGAATAGTAGTTTACAATTAAAGGAACACATTTCTATGTCTTGACATTATTGTTCATCCTGGATTAGATCAGTATTTTGGGGAGCCACCTGAAATTAGCTTGCTTCTATAAGGTACCTATTTCACTCCAGTTTTAAAACCACCAGAGCAACCTTTTTTAGAGTCTTTTCCAGAAATGCTTAATTCCTAAAAAAAAAAAAAAAAAAAAACCAGAAAAAACCCCAAACGAAAAGCTGTGTTTCACTTAAAGCAAATCAAACCTGAAAACTATAACAAGGAATGGGTCTTACTGGAAGGAGAGAGAGGAATAAAGTTTTAGGTCCTTATACTCATGTTTGAGTAGTGTAATTTAGAAAAATCTTCCTTTGTATTGATGGCATTGCCCCTGTGTAAAATTTGAATAATACCTCTGAGCAGAAATAACTGATTCTTTATAGCTAGTCCATCTCCTGATAAACAGTGCAGGAACCTTCCTTACTGCCAGCTTTCCAATACTGGCATTTAGTGAGACTGTAAAAGTCTTGGGGAGAAGAAGGTGAAGAGGAAAAAGAAGCACTGACCTAAAATTGCACTAGCCTGGTGCGGATTACTCCATTAAAAAGAGAAAAGGGCATAGTAAAGTCTGGAGTAATTATTTTAATTTCAGTTTTAATCACATAAATCCTTGTCATGCTGTAATCAGCCATGTTTGCTGAAGGAAGAAAGAAAATAAAGCAAAACAGGGCATGACCTGAGTGAACTGCGTGGGGAGGCCATGTCTTTGACTGATTCCAGTGCTCCAGCTGTGCTGGGAAGGGATGCTGCTGCCTTCACCCATTCAGTTGCTGGTTCTTCCACCTCCACCCTCTCCCAGGATGGCAGAGCAAGCCAGCCTGGGATCTGCTGTCCCAAGGGCTGCTCCAGTCCCTGTGGATTAGCCCTTTGCTGCTCGGGGGCTGCGGGAAGGATTCCCACCCCCATCAGTGGCACCCACCTTCTGGTTCAGCTTCTCAGGCTGTGCCCTACTTTGGATCTCACCTGTTATGGCTTAATGACTAGGTAGTGCTAATGAAAAAGGAGGTGAAGTTGGTGGTTAAAATAAGACTCTGAAAGGCTGGAAATTTTGTGGTTGTATAAAGGAAATACTGTTAATCCTCAGGAACAGGCATTATTTCTATGGCAATAATTTAAGACATTTTCTCTTTAGCACAAAAGCCACACACTGGTATTCATGTAGGCTTAATGCAAACACTGCACTGGCAGTTCAGGGGTAGTCAGCTCTTACAAGCAATTGTAGCTTTGTAAACTTTGTTTGGAGTTTTATTAGATTCCCTACTTCAGCCTTCAGTAGACAAAATGGGCTTGACATTTAAAATACATCCTGTATAATTTTCCTATTTCCAGATACAGTCACCATAACTAATTTGTGGCAATAATCAAAAGAGAATTAAATGTTTATGAATCCTGATTTGTAACCAGGATAAAAACCAGACTGCTAGCAAGTATATTTATAAAATTAAGCTCACTGAATGTCAAATCGTATAGCAGTGCATCTGAAGGTCAAATATTTCTTACTGATGTATATGTATTTAAATACTGACAGGTACTACAGCCAACTCCGATGTCCATTGGTGCCCTTTTTGTATCAGTACGGACAGTGTACCGGGTTTTCACGCGAGATCCTTGAGAGCGGCCATGTCTCGCTGATGTTGCTTGCCCCGTAGGTGGCGTGAGCCATCCGCTCAAGCGCAGACACAGGCTTAGCGCTCTGCTTGCGTTTTCTTGTGAAACCAATGTTCACGTAATTGTCCCTTGTATAGGTGCTACGGACTGTGTTGGCTGGGGCACAGTTGTGTTACACTGCCTTTGAGTCAGAACTATCATGCCGTGATAAATTATAAAGATATGTTTTCTGGTAAAGGTAAAAATCTTATCTAAAGACATGGTGTTCACCTGTGCCTTTGAAGAAGATTCTTCTCTCAGTTACTTTAATCACCTACAGACAGCTTATTAAAAATAGCGTATTCCTCATATTGGCCAGGGCAAATATGATACAAGCTAGGCATTAGAAATACATTCCCTTTTAGTCCTGTCTTGCTTCCTGTCTTTTTAGTCTCTCTCTAGATTTTCAGGCACTATCTCTTGTTTCTCAAAAGGCAAGGGATTTTGCTTTCTAGCTATCCTAGAAGTGTATCAGGTTAGAATGTGCTTTGCTGTGAGCACATAAAAACCTGACATTTTTTCTGCTTGTAGGTAGAAAATGGTGAGCACTAGTCCATTGATCTTAATCTTTCTATATTTAGGGAAGAAAAGGAATTAGTTTTGAGCGTGCCTTACAGTTCCTATGCAGTTATACTTCTCATTTGGGGATTATATTCATTCCTAGCTAGGCTTAATCACATGTGAAATGGTGTTTGCATTCCACACTGACCATGGTAGGAGGAGGAAACATGTATGTTCAGGCATCTATTCTGCTCCATTCAGCACCACTAAACCTCTGAGCAGGGATCCATATCTAGGTAAAAAGTGAGGAGGGAGAGGAAATTAAAAAGAGAAGGAAGTCAGGATTGTCTGGTGAGACCTATCTTCAGCTCTTTACAACCACTGCACACTTGAGTGAGTAACTACTATACTTTTAAGCCGGGTAGAATGGAGATCAGGTTTCAAACAGTAAAGAAAATTTAATGAAGGGACACAACAACAAAATATGTTTTGTATCTCCAAGCACAAAAAGTATTTGTCTTGAGAAGGGTATAAAGGTATATGTTGCACATTAGCTGGAACACATATTCTGCCTGAAATTGAAGGATAGGGTGTGCAAAGTGTCCAAGCATTTCCAAGATTGGAAATAGATCCCTCATGATATTGTAGGTATGCCAGTGGGAGTTACAGGAAAAAGCCCGCCATATGCCTCATCACTTATAGGCACAAAATGGGCTCAAGTGTTTAGTATTCACAACATGCACAACAAACTCCTAATGCATGATCATGCTGAGATACACCAGGGGATCCATAGCTAAGGAATACAAAGAAAAATCTCATTTGGAAGATTAAGAGAATACACTCTGCAAAAAAAGAAAAAAAAAAGTGCCAATACCTGGCTCAACTACTGTCTTATTTTGACTATTTAATTCCATTCACTCTCTGAGATATCTGTGAATATTCTGAGTCCAGGAGAGATGCACCCACAGACAAGATTAATATGGAACGGGTTTTTTCCTCATTTGTTACTTCTGTGGTACAGGCTTGAATATTTGAAGTAGTGATTTCACGAAAAGCAGTAATTGTATTCACTTCTTAGGTACATAGGTAATAAAACTCTTCCTTGGATTTCTGAGGCTAAATACCTCCAGGAAAACCACCTGGTTTAACTTTAGTTGAGTCTAGGAGATAAAAATGTCATTCTCAATGTTTCACAGGCCAGAGCTAAACCTTTCCTAAAAGGATATGTTATAATGTCATCTAGAGAAGGGAATGAACTCACTGCAGGCAAAAATTATAATAAAAATAGTAAAAAAAAATCAGACTGAAGAATCCTTTGGTTCAAGGAGATTTCTCATTAAAGCATTTGGTATTTGAATGTGGCTGTATATTGCCTGAGAAAAGAGCACAACATGTTGAGAGTTAACATTTTAGGACTCTTCTTCTTTATTATGATAAACTTGAAACTGTACTTTCAGCAATTCTGAAGCAGGCCACTTGGCTTAACTGAAGCCGGGTAAGCCTTTCAGCTTATTTAATGTCACACAAAATAATATCAGGCAAGTTGGGGCTGAGTAAGTGTTAAAGCTTTGTTAGGATGGCATGTCCTCAAAAAATCACAAAATGCCAAACAGAGCTTCCCGTGTTCCTTCAGGCTGAGCAGGGATGCCAAGTATACAGAATTGGAAGCTGTCTATCAATGATTTTTTTTTCGTATTTGCTTGATACTGTGCAGACAGCAGAGACAAAATACCAAAAATGCTTGAAATCCTCATGACCTTTCATTGCAAACTGTGAACTTTGTCCACTAAACTCAAATCTCTGTTTACACTATCAACGCAGGCTCTATGCTGTTGCCTTTTCTTTGCCTTTCCACTTTGCCATCTATTGAGAGACAGCTTCACAAACACTGCACAGGAGGGGAAACCTGAGCACATTCCAGGCCTTTTGCAGGTTCAAAATACTAAGTCTCCATGTTGTGGATTGATTAAATATAGCTGTAATGCAAGCAAAGTAGTATGAAATACACTGTTTACACCCAAAGCAAGTATTCTACGGAAAGACTTGGCTTTGCCATCAGCTGGCATGGCTCCCATTCCCATGTTGTATGCTGATGCCACGCTGCTGCACAGCTAACCCAGTTTATGCCCTCTCCCATTTACGTAAGGAATACACAGGTGACTTACAGAGTAAATAGTCCAAAAATGCATTCAGTAAACTATGGTGTTAGCTTCTCAACTAAAATGCTGATTTCAGCATTGGGTTCCAGCATTCATTCACCCCTTGTAAATCATGAACTAGACTGTTGCAGTGAGCAAGTACAGAGGAAATTTTGCATGTATAAAGTAGAAATTGTGAGAATGTGTAGAGTGAGTAGAAAAGTGAGGGTGACTGAGCAGTGATATGGGTTGCCCAGGGAGATTGTAGAATCTCCGTCTGTGGAGATAATTCAGAAGCCATTTGGACTTGGTCCTGGCCACCCAGTACAGATGTACCTGCTTGAACAAGGGGGTTGAATAAGATAACCTCCAGAGATGCCTTCCGACCTCCACTGTTCTGTGCTTCTATGCAAGACTAGTATGAAATGTAATGTTCTGACTTTATTTGCATAACATTCGCAATTGAAAAATTGTATCCTTAACCTGTTACTTAAATAAACCCAACAACTACATTGAACTCCTTTGAAACTAAACAGAAGCTTGAATTATATAGCAAATATTTTAGCTGAACTATCATTATTATCTGGGTAATTCTTCTGACTGTATTTCAAATTTAATTTAATTCTGTGGTAGCATTCCCTGAATTTTACAAGACAGAGTTATTAGTGAGTTCTGTGTTTGAACTCTTTAGGGTCTAGAAAACTGACTTAAAAGGGGACATTTCCAGAGAGTCTCCTGCATAGAAAATATACTGGTGTTTCCTAAAGAAACTCAGTGAATTCACAAGGACTCTTTATATAACAAATTGTGTCAGTAAGGCTTTTGAAAGAAGACTGTTCACTTAATGAACGTGGAAGCTATGGAAAATGTGTGAAAAACATTTGCAAAGTGATGACTGCAGCTATATGTTGCTGTTAGGGGGCTAGCTGTTAATAAACCAGATGGTTCAGCACATAAACAGGAGGATTTGTGCTTAATGCAAGACCCATAAGAAGACCTACTGTCTGGGACAACTGTTTCCCAAATCAGACAGGTACATTGCTCTAGTCTTCCATGAACTTCCTGTTACCAGTGTAAAAGGCTGTTGTCTACTGTCTTGAAGTCCCTTTTCAGCCTGAGCAACCTTGAGTTAGCTGCTCTCCACTTTGCAAAGGGGCAGTCACTGTGTATCACCACAGTACTAATGATGACCTTGATGCCAAAGACCAGAAGTGTGTACATCTGTGCACGTGATGTTGTCTGGGGAATGGGATAGAGAAGCAGAGAATTTAATGAGCAGCAGGTCCTTTAGGTCTCTGCTTTGCACAGGCTGGGATCATAAACTTGTCATCATGGTTAATAACAGCAAGTAGGAGGTATCCATGGAACATCCCCAATTCTAATGATTTGTGGAGGCAAGTTCATCTGGTTCTTTTTCTGTGTTCTTCTGTACTAAAGCTTTCTTTATGTGTCAGTTATCACTACTAAAGCCCTAAACAGGCCCCTCTTCTTCAAAACACAGACAAAAGCAACCATTGGGTTTATTCACAATATTGCTTGGATTAGTTAAAGAAACCACATTCACCAACAGAAAAAGAGAAGTAAATTTCTAAGTTATTGAATAACACTGCTATGTTTGGAAAGGATTTTTCTTTTGTAATTCCCCCTTAATTTCCTCTCATACAGAGCTGCTGAGAGGAATCTGAAGCTAGGTTTTCACAAGTGACTCAAGGAGTCCAGTAATTGACTCCTGTTTAAAATCAGTGGTCGTGGAAATGTAAGGTAACATTTCCATAAACATGTGAGTAATTTGGGGTTTAAGTTTCACTGAAAATCATCCAGTACTTTCAGCTCCCTAAGTCAGACAGGGAAAAGGCAGACCAATAAAATAATCCTTATTATCAGATAAGCAGGGATTGGATGGAGGAACATAAAGTATGAGAAAATGAGGAGGAAACTGAGGACAGAGAAGATGACTGTGTTCAACAAGTTTATACACTGAGGCATAAAAGGCAACAACAGGAAAAAGGACAGACAGAAGGAATATTGGACTTTATAAACTGACCACATTACTTTCAGGCTTTTAGGTTTTCTTTTGATTTTGAGATATGACCTCAGTAAACCCATATAAAGTTGTATAACTTTATCACCTGACTCAATGCCTCTGAATTCAGCACATTTTTTTGTCATTCTGCTCCCTGATCAGATTAGAAAGTGTCTGAAGTTGAACTGTGTGTTCTGGTAACCTTTCTGAATAGTTTTGCTTCCTTTTTCTTCATTTCAGTTGTTGCTTGTTTTTTGTTTTTTTTTTTAATTTAAAAAAATTATTAAAATACCACATTTGGTGGGTAGTTACTACCATGACACTGTATAGAAAACCAAAGCAATTGGAACCAAGCTAGACATTCTGAGTACATTTTTAAAATACCTTATTGCTTAAGTAAAATAAATCCCTTAATCTAGCAATTACTTTCAGATGTCTGATTGTTTATTTTTCAAGAATTGTCATCTCAGCTATTTAGAACTGACAAGTATTATTTAGTATCTTCATGAGTTTTGTCTAACATCTGCTCCCTACCTTATGTTGGGAGCTACATACTCATCTTCATTGTCTCTTGTATTTATCTTAGTTCTGCTGTATGTTATTTTATTAGAGAAAAAACAGCAGAGCTGTTTGTGGCAAGATTTTGTTACAGGAAACCCAAAAGTTAAGCCCAGGTTCAGATTATACAATTAGACTGTTGATTTTGGTAGTAGCTCAGGTCTTCTATTGGACCCAAATGCCTTTCAAGTCTATCTGCCAGTTGATGCTCAAGTCTGAAACTTTTCTGTATTCTTGCTACAGATATGGAATGCTATATTCGGTAGCATTGCATTCTTGATACAGATTCTGAATGCTACAGATATAGAATACAGATTTCTGTATTCTTGCTACAGATTTGTTTCCTTTTAATTTGAAGGATATTTCTATCCAGATCTGAATGTTTTGATGACATTCTTCTCTATTCACTGGAATAGATTAAAAAAAAAGAAAAAAAAGGAAATAATAACATTTTCCAGAACTTTCAGCCATCTCTTCCCCCCTTAACTCCCTGTTCCTTGATATCCATGAATAGTTGAAGACACTGTTTTCCTCAAAGCAATTCTGCCACGCATGAAAAGTGGCTGATGCTAATTTGTAATGCTTAGCTTAACTGTTGCTTTTTTCTGTCTAATAAGTATATTTAATTGGCCATATTACTGTTTCACTTCCTGTAGGTAAAGGACTCTAAAATACTGAACATGTGATACTTTCTTTAACATGATCTATATTATTACAGAACACCAGAAAGTCTTTATCAAAAGGTTGAAGAAATTACTAATAAAAAAAAGCAGTGTTCTTATACAGTCTTTTCATCAACTGCTACGGAAACATTGCAGCTGAGTTATCAAAGCCCACTGCCATTCACAGATGAGTGTTTTACTGCTAGGTGGACTGGGTTCTAAAACTTTCTTACGGAAGCTCTGGGAGAGTGTAAATACTAGCTGGGAAGTGTTTTCTTCTCTATTAATATTTTGTGGGCTAGAGCCTTGGGCTATACAATTTCTTTTTTTAATTTATTTCATTTTTTTTACTTGTTAGACTTTATAGCACCCAATATAGGGTGGGTCACAGCAGCCAATTCCTGGTGAAATAGTTACCAGGGACAGCTCCAGCGTCCAGTGGACTCTGCCGGAGATCCCAATATCCTTGTCCTGCACCAGTCCACCCTGCTGCCTGGAGAAGTTCAGTGCGTTCACAGCGTGGGACCTCTGCCAGGGCTGACAGTCTAAAGCTGTGTGTTTTTAGAGTCATGTTTCTGTGATTTTAATAGTTTAGTGTCAGACAAATTGCGTAGAATTTCTCCACAAGAAAGAAGCACAATAAAATGGGGTGCTTATCCCCCTTAAAAAGATGTTCAGAAAGTTCGAGGAATTTATCTGATTAATTCTTAACATGTGGATTCTTTTAATTATCTAGGAAGCAAAACAGAGTGCAGGACACTACTGCAGTGCAGCTTGTTAAGCAATAATGCATTTTTGTTTCCAAAAGTCACACTTGATAACAAACAATACTCATAAGCATAGATGACTGTGGATACTATGAGCTAATGTCTCGTTGTCAGAAACTTTTCCATTAAGGCTCAGAGTGATGTTTAAATATTCTTCCCATTATTGAGCTAAACTAAACATTGTATTAAACATGGATTTCCCAGTTAATGTTACTGCTGTTTACTTTCAGAAGTGCATACATATGGCAGCAGACACGTGTACAAACACATTTTGGATGTTGAAAGCACACCAATAGCATGGTCCACTCTACTCCCAGGGTCTACTGCTTTTTGATATTTCTTTTTTTGATGAAACTGGTCCTTACTCTTTCCTGACCATAAAAATAGAGTTAGAATAAGATTCTTTAAACAAGCATGACACACCAAAAGTACGTGTTCTCTCCTATTAATGTATGACTGAATGACTGAAAAGGCAGATTTCTTTAATTACCTAGGAAAAAAAATGCTGCTGAGGATTATCACCAAAATTTATGTACCATATATTTTTCTACTCCAAATTCAAAAGCTTTGTTATATAAAGAACACTTGAATAGCTTATCACATCCTGTGTATGTGACAGCTTTAAGACAACTTCAGTTTTTAAGCCATTGTGCTTTGTTTTTGGCATTATGTAGAACTTATTTAGTATTTCAAAGCTGAATATACTTACATTTAGATTTCAGGAAAGGGCAGAAGGACAGGTTGTTTGCTTTTCACTTTAAGAGACCTAGATTTCCTGACTGTGTTAGGCCCGTTGTTACTTTGTTGATTTTATGTTGGTCCCTAGGGGGAAAAGAAAGCTTATAAGAAAGGTATGAGCACACTATCATTTTTTTTTCCTTCTTCAGAAATATTAAGGAATATTTACCAAGCACATCAAACACTGGGGCCTGACACAGGCTTTTAACTCCATATTCAGGCTTTGTATTCAAGGTCTACTGTTCAGAAGCATGAAAACCTGGCAACTCATTCACTTTGAGTAGTCTATTTACTCAATGCTTGTAAAAACTTATGCAGCTGTTTGAATATGGACTAAGAATCTGAATGTTTGATGTTTTTCTCAGCAATCCTGTAATAATTATGCTGTAAATCAAAATATGGGTTTAGATTCCAAGAAAAGTGCCTTGAGCCTTGTTCCCACCCTTCTGCAGAGACACTGCATAGCTTTTCCAGATTACTAGGTATAACATTTTCAGTTTGAAGGACAGCTGAAAACCCTTTACCTAATCTCATCTTTCTCCAAGTGTTTTGCCCCCATGAAAATGTACATAGTAACCCTTCAGGCAATATTCAACATAAAGTCTAATATTTCCAAGAAGCTTGTACCGATAAAATGTGCTTGGAATTGCCATACAAAGACCCAAGTATGACTGCATTTGTAATATGAGGGTGCTAACAAAAGAAGACACAGGCAATGCTGATGTCCTATATAAATATGAAATATCCTTATATATTTTATAGGCTAATCACTCTCAGACAGCTGCTACCAAGTCATATGTACTTCACCTGACCCAAATCCCACTGACATGACTGGGAAGAGTCTCTGTGATTTGGTGGGCTCAGCTGTCATTGAGATACTTAGGGTTCTGTGTAATAAAGTCCTTGAGGGTGACTTCTGGAGACCTGTGCTCCTGCTGGATTGTGGGCACACACTTGAATGCTTTGCTAGGTAAGAGCTAGGGAGGCCACAGCACCCTTCTGCATAGCCCCTGTCCTCAGCTGCTGACAACATGCTCCATTTGCTGCTCAGTGTCTATGTGCATGAGCCCATGAGCTACCAGAAAAGCAGCTCTTTGATGAGCAGGGTGGTCCTCTTCACATGCTGATTGGCTTTGTGGTTTAAAATGGAAATATTCCTAAGATCTTCCTTGCCTGTATTTTTACTCTCTAGTGCTACTGGTTTCCTAGGAGTCAGAGTAACTCCAGAGAGCCAAAAACACCCAAAGTTATCTCTCCATTTACTTTAAGCATTTTATCAGCCAGAGTAAAATGAAAAATGAAGAATAGCAGCTGCTAACCTCTGCACAGCTGAGCTTCAGCAGTGCCATGTACACCAGGACCCAGAGGAACCGACGATGCTCTGCCCTGGGTGGCCTGGCCACCGTGAGACTATGCTGATGTTAGAGAGAGGAAGCATTTAGAGAGGAAAGAGAACCAAAAAGGAGTACTGATTTCACAAGGGAAACCTGTGGGTAGCAGGACATAATACACTTTCACAAAAGAAGCTTGAATATTGTAGACAGAGGAGCATTTTCTGCCAAACATACCTCAAAACATCAGCCCAGGTACCAGAGTACATTGTTGCCAACTACCCCCTGAACTTCTGGTTGCTGGCTGGAATTTTTTTCGCCATTTCAGGTGGCTCCTGCTGCCCACTCAGCCCCAGGACATGCTCTGAGAGCTTTGCATGGTGGCAGCCAGGTGGCTGCCTTCCTCACAAAGCCCAGAGCCTTTGCAGAAAGAAACTGCTTTCCAGGCCCTTTGGTTTAGATTAGGGATTAGATTAGGGATGACAAAGCTTTCTGGCTTCTGGTGTCAAATGTATTTTAAAAAAATCTCTGTAATGATTGCCAACTCAGTTATCTGCTAATACCAGACCTGGCCCTCAATATGCCCTTGTTTTCGTAGATAATCCGTGGTAATTTTCTCTTGATTCCCAACACATCTCCTAAGAGGACCCTGTTCAGTTTGTGGTGCAGTTTAGAAGGCTCGTTCCACCCTCCTGTTTGTACCACCCATGCTGCTGTTACTGACTTTGTGGGATTAGAGAGAACATACACAAATAATTTTACATAGCTGCAGCTTCCCTGTAGTCACACCCCAAAACAGGATAGAGGATATGAAAATTACTTATGACAGATGAGTCACATTAATATTTTGTTTGAAGCCATGAGAAAAAATGAGACACAAGGGGTAGGAATCAGAACAGATCAAAACCCTTAGTGCTTTATGATCCAAACCCACAACTATCTATTGAGGTGCAAAATGTTTTCTTCATGTAATGTGTGAGAAAAACAGAGAGTTTTGTACTGCAAATGCTGGCAGCACACAATGTTGCAATTATTCTCAATATTTTGAGATGCTTGAAACATAACCACAACTTTAAGCAACACTGAGGTAAGAGCATTTTTATATTCCTTCACAAAAAAAAAAACCTAAACAAAAAAAACAACCAAAAAAACCCCACAACATTGAGTTTGTCACAGTTGCTTCAGAAATTGTGTGCTAAGTTTCTACTAGTGAATGATAATAAAAACAGAAGGGAGGGATGTCATGACATCCTCTTGCCTTTTTTTAATTTTTTCCAGCATAGTAAATTCAGAATGATTCAGACAGTACTCCTGTTAGCTTTATCAGATGTGTGTGCTGCTAAAGAAATGTTGTATAGTCTGTCTTTGAAAAGAATCATTCTGATTGCCTTTTATCGGTACTTTGCTATTTCAGTGCATATGGCTAACTTAGTCTGGATATGAATTATTATCTTGCTTCCTTGTTAAAAGGACAGTAAATCGGATCAGTCACACTGGGTACATCTCACTAGCATGGGCCTGTGTTTTGAATTTCTGCTGGAAACAGTGTTGATCATTCAAGGATGTTTTAGTTACTGCTGAGCAGTGCTTACACGGCACCAAGGCCTTTTCTGCCTATCGCCCCACCAGCGAGTGGCTGGGGGTGCACAAGGAATTGGGAGGAGCCACAGCCAGGACAGCTGATCCCAACTGACCACAGGGGTATTCCAGACCATATGGCATCACGCTCAGTGTATAAAGCTGGGGAAGAAGAAGGAATATGGGGATATTTAGAGTGATGGTGTTTGTTTTCCCAAGTCACCATTACGTGTGATGCAGTTCTGCTTTTCTGGAGCTGCCTGCCAGTGGGAAGTGGTGAATGAATGCCTGGTTTTGCTCTGGTTACGCATGCAGCTTTTGCTTTACCCGTTAAACTGTCTTTATCGCAAACCATGAGTTTTCTAACTTTTACACTTCCGATTTTCTTCCCATCCCACCAGCAAGGGAGTGAGCAGTTTCAGTTTGCCATACATGTGTGAGATGCTTGCCTTGAGGTAAACACAGACAGTGGGTAATGGCAGACCATTTCTTTAGTGATACTGGAACTATCACAGGTGTTTCTTGTTAATAGTAGTTTGTAACTGTGATAAGCTTCTTAGGCTTTTCAGCCAAAGCAATTCCTACAAAAACACCTCCCCAGTAAAGGTTTGTAGGAGCATGCTGAACTGCAACTAAAGAGCAGGCCTCAAAGTGCCAAGAAGATTATAAGGAGGTATTACTGGTCCAGACAGAATTTTTGCCAGGCCTTCAGGACAAAATTATGTATCCCTGTGTGTTTCTCTCTGGTATAGTTCTACACCATGAACTTGGACAGAATCTGAAATTTATGATGAAATCTAAGCTGTGTTAAGTCTGCTGAATTTCTGTCTTGAAAGTTTTCCTTATTCTAATTAATACATTCAAAGATTTGCTGGTGCCAGCCAAAACTAGCTATTTCTGGGAGAGGTACCTGTAAAAGGAAACATTAGGTGTAAAGTGCATGGTGTAATTTTAGTCAGGTTATTTGTGCATGCCTCTTAAAAAACAAAAAAAACCCCGAAAAGTAAACTTACAGTTCCTTATCACAGCCAATCTCAACAAACCAATTCATTATCCATCCTGGAATTTTTAGCAGCTTAGTCTCATAAAGAAAAATGAAGTGAAATGCACATTTTTAATATAATCTAATAAAAAGGCAGAATGTGTAACTCACTAATACAGGGTGCAATGACCAATGTGCTCTGTTTACTACAGGTATAGGTAGTGTTACTTCCCTGGATTGGCACCAGCCAATTTTTGCTGTTTTCTTTATTTGTTTGGCTAAACTCTGAACCACACCACATCCTATAATGTAATTTACCTTAAAAAATGGTAGCCATAAGGACTGTGCTAACTTCTGGAGATCCTATGTGAAAGGATTGTTACAATATAAATATAAATATAATGAAATATCAGAGCAAAGAACATCTTTGACTGGCATCTGCCTACTCTGCATAGGCAGAAACAAACAAAGAAAAGTAAATTCTATCATCCATTGCTGATAGCAGACAACAGAATATTTGACACTCTACCTCTTTGATCTTTGGCAAATGGAAAACCTTAAAGAAAAATAAATTGCCATATGGTAGCATTACAGAATCTCACATCATAAAAACTTTTCAAGTCTCTAAAGCACTGAGTTGAAAAGTAATTAAACATGTATCTCATTTAATTTTGAGAATATTATACATTGAGTTGTGCACATGAGTAGTTTCTTTGCTGAATCAGGGGCTTAAATTAAACTGGCGGAAATATCGATTGCAGGAAAATGTGTGTGTGTGGCTTTTTATCAATATTTTTCTCTTAAGTAAAATCAAAGCAATGAAACATGCTAAAACAGGTGAGTGTTTTCTACTCAGGTTGGGATGAGGAAATGAAAAAGATCATGGTCTATTATTATTAATAAAAAAGTAGAAATATTATATTTGTATATTTTATCATAAAGTAAAATGCTTCCAGGTTTGTAGAAAAAATTACAGAGAATATGTTCAAAATGCCACCCTTGGAAGTAAAATGCCTCCGTGGACTGTAAAGTATGATCTCCCCTTCATCTCCTTAGGGATTCATGCTGTTTGTTGTCTATTCCTTTTAAGGCAAGATTTTAGGAGTTTCCCATTACCGGCACGCAGGAGAATTTCTCTCCATGGTAATATAGTACCCAATAAGCTTATGCCAGTGGCTTATTTAGTCATCATTACAGTAGTACCCAAATATTCACATATTTATCATCCCAGTACCTTGTGGGGTAGAGAAGAGGCACTGCTCCCATTTTGTGGCTGGAATGAGGATAAATCCCCCCATCATGGTTGGCCAAGAGGTGTATGAGATGTGGGACATAAGAAGGAAGTATTCCCTGACTCAGTGTAGTGCCTTAGTCAGTGGGTCAGCCTTCCTTTCTACAGGAGTAGGAAGCCTTACCCAGGGCTAGCAGCATGAACACTGCCTGTGTGTTTGAAGAAATCATGACACTGTGTTTCTCTTAGGATCTGCCCTTTGAGCTCAGCCAGATCTCATGTTCCCCTGCCCTTTGCCTCCCTAACCTCAAAAAGCATAGCCTGCACTTTTCCAAGTATTGAATTATTTTTATCCCATGAAATCTTAGCTAATTCAAACTTACAGTACACACTATGTTTCTACCATGATGGGAATTTCTGTTCCAAAATTTCGTCACTTGATGTGGTTATATAGGTGGTATTTACATATGTGACTGTAGTAGACCCCGAACTGTACTGCTATGCAAATTAAAGGCTTTAAAAATACACAGTTATAAGGTGAGTGTGTGACAAGTCAGAAATGATGCTCAGATACCACATATGAGTAACGAAATAAACATTTCAAATGCCATTGAGTATATTTAATTAATAAAATGGTCTAGTAAAAATGAGAACATCAACTAATGACTTTAAAAGCATTTAAAGATTTTCTCAAATTTGTGTAGTAAGAGACAGCACAAGGACTGCAGATTACAATAACTACTTTGACTTAGCTGAAGTCCTAAAGACAACCTAGAAACAGAAAGAACATTCGGATGGAAATAAAATTAAGCAGAGCTTCTAGAAATAATTCAGCTATAAAAAGCCACAGGAGTCCAGGCTTTGATGAATTCCTGAGGCCATTCTATAAAGAATAAAAAGATATATTAATGCTAATTCTAAGGAAAGATACCTCTTTGGAGTTAGATAGAAAGATTTTGCGGATAAGAAGGTTGCTAATCATAATCCTAAAACTTCTGAAATTAGGAAGGTGTGTAGAAAGTACAGATCCTGAATTAAGATGTATTGTATAATACTGACAACATTCTGACCAGCAGACTGGAAATAATCTTCCCAAGTATAAATCAGATCCCAAGTATATAATCAAATTTAGATTAATTAAGAACAAGTTCATAAGGATGTTGGTTCATTGATTTAATTTTACTTTTCATAAATACAGAACTGAGTCTAATGTTTGCCTTTTCTGGAGTTGGCAAGAGGGATTTTGATATAGTGGGATGAAATTGGCTACATCTAAGCTGTTCTCCATAGTGTAGCTATCTGAATATGGTAATAGCACTTCTCTGTTCTGGAGTTTACACTGGAATTAGTACTAAAATGAAATTAGCTTGCATACAGGAGAAGAACTACAGGAGTTAATCTCTCTTTTTTATATTCCTGGTATTTTAATCTTAAGTAATTTGAAATTATACGATATGTCAGTTATAAAAGCATTTTCTAGGTAAGTTCCAGCTTTCTTTCAGATGACATCAGAGTGGCACCACAGTAAAAGTGACCAATATAGTTGTAACTTCCAAGATGGATCTACCATTGTATGTAGATAATTTATATGTTAAATGTAGTAGAACCTGATTTTAAGAATCCACTTATCAAATACATGGTAGATCCTATTCTGACACTGAAAAGAAAGATAGGGGTAAATTGGGCAGAACGTGCAAAGATACATAGTCAGCTTATCTTCAGCAGCCTAAGAGCATATGAAAAAATGTCTCATTACATAAACGATCCAGCTTCTATAGGAGTCATAGCAGCCAGCAGGCAAGTCTTTTAACAGCTCTGTGCTAATTTTCCTCCATCTGTAACTATATTATTATTTAAGTACCTCATAGTGGAAGCTGGAAGAGCTTAATTGACATGTATAGTTATTGAAAGCTCTTGGGTTGAAAGCTGCACTAGAGGTCTAAAATAGTTGTTTATATTATTATTTCTATACCCAGATGATTTGCTCACATGTTTGCAACACGCCAGCATAGAAACCTACTGGATGCAATGCAGTATTGGACAGTTCATCAAATGAGAAGCTGAGAGTCATAAACAATAGTTCTAATGGGCAGGGTGCTTTGGAAGATCCACCCATCTTAGGGTTTATTGCAACTCTTTGGCCACACAGAATACAGATCAGCTTCAGTTTATGATTCGATTAGCTCCAAAGCTGCTAAGGAACAGAGAGCTAGAGTCTGGAACAGAGCTGAGAATTCATTCCAGTAGCATGCAATATCATTTGGGCAGATGTCACAACCTCCACCTTGGACTGAAAGCTGAGTGTGAGCCAGCAGAAAATACTTATTTAATAAGGTGGATAATAAGGCAAATGCTGTTCTTTGGAACTACTAGCAAAGACAACTGCTGACAGCTGGCATTAAAGGCAATGGCACCTGCTATAGACACATTGCAGAGGGAGAGTCAAAATCTGATCCTTGCCAAGTTAAGTTTTGCTATTGATTTCAAACATGCCAGAATTTATCTTACATAGATTAATGATTCATACATATATATATAAAGGTATGGGTAGTTTATGAAGCTTTTACGTACAGGCAGATGTCCTTAGTGTCAACGGGATGCTGAGATACCAAAGGAATGTAATTAGCATAATAAAAACCTAGTAAAAAAAATAGATAGGTCACACCTTGCGCTAAAAATTGGTTGATGCCAGAGTTTGATCATCTCATGCAAAAGTCATAAAACAGACTGTTCAGTGGCATTGGTGGTTGGTGAAAAGCACTTTTCAATGCTGAGATGGTTTGTAACTTCTAGTGGCAGGACATTGTCCAAAAATCTGAGAGGGTAGAAGGAGTTCCTGTACATCCTATGAATCACTTTATGAAGTAAATAAACTTGCTCTCTCCTTTTTAAATTTATGCAAATCCCTGGGCTTTGATAGATATCAAAAATAATTTGTCCAAAGCAAGCTCTGAGAACCAGCTCTGTTTTGAGAACCAGCTCTGTTATTCTGCTTGAGTATTTTGCCCAATGTCTCTTTCTTACTCTGTATTTTAGTATTATCAGTCTTCCATGTCTACATTTTTTTCTTGAAATTATATTAAAAAAAATGAACCTTTTAATAACCTGCCAATAAAACTTCTGCGGCTGAGTCTGCTAAAACACCCATGTTTATTCGCTTAATGGGAGCAAATTTGCATGCAGGTTTTTGAGTGTGCTGAGAGAACGTTTCTGTTGAAGTAATTTTTTCCAGTAAAATCCCTGAGTGCTTGTTCAAGAGGCTGATCTGACAGATGAACTTTCACAAGCTGAAAAAATTTAGACTGGTTGTGTGCTTCCAGTGTATATATTATTAGCTCAGCACACAGACACATGTGAGGCTTTTATGCAAAGCCTGGAGACGAGCCTAATACCTCGTTTCAGACCATGCACAGAATCCATTTATCTGCAGCAAGAGGCAGCCAATCTGCTATAACATAGTATGGACCACAGACAAGAAAATCAATGAGAAAGCACTGTTGGGCTCTTCCTACTTACGCTCCTTGCATAAGAGCGTCTGGTTGCTTTGGTGTGGTATAATTTATACCCTGGTAAAAAATAATTGCCTACCCTCGAGAATTACATCCTGAAAGGTTAAGGTGGAAGTCATACAACTCCCCTCCTGCAGAAGAGTCAGTGGCAAAGATTCACCCTCCCAGTGCTTCAGAACTCAAAACTGTCAATATCTTCTATGCGTGACTGTGGCATTTAGGTTCTCTCTTTTAGGTCAAAGATGGAGAGATGCTGGAGAAACTACACATCTGCTCTACTTCTACTTAAATCCTGGTTTTGGAGGAACTCACCAGGCAATACCATAGTACTTACAAGGTACTTCCATTTTGGTGACTAAAACAGAAAGAGAACTTACGTTCACCTGAGGAACAGAAACTGAACTGACCTTGAAAATGGTTTCCAGAATGACTGTTGCAAAGTGATCCCATCACTCAACAAAAGCACTAGGTTAGATAATCAACATTGCTGTGATTCTTCAGGAAATGTAGCAGCTGCTGTTCTGTCACAGTGAATGGCAGATGAATTCACCAGTCAAGTTTCACAGAATAGATTGTGGATTATCTACTGGTGTTTAGGAAAACTTAGTGAGGTGTTTTGCAGACCATAAAAAGGGACAGGAGAACCCTGTGACTTCTGTTTTCTTCCCCTAATGTAATTGGTGGTGGTGGCCACACAGGTTTTAAAAGATGACAGTGTTTTAAAAGAAAGTGTAACTATAATCGTCACTTTGCAACATGCATTACACTGCATGTACAGGTAATGCTTCCACCTGCTCTCGGCTGATGCCATTGCATCACATGTCGTAATGTCTTTTGCGTTTCAATAAATACGTTGTTTAATTTTTTTCTGCTTTATAGTATTTTCTTCCTAAATCTGCCTCTAGATCCTAAGTTAATACTCTTAACGTATCTGCAAATCTACTACAGTAGCTACTTTATTTAAATAACAAGACTCCCCCTTCACTGAGGAATTAAGCAACCTTTGTTGGAAGCAGTCTGGTAGGGTGCTTAATTCTGAAAAGGTGCAAAGCCCAGGCTAAACTATTGAAAGAATATTTAAAAAAATCAGAACTGAAGGTTTGCTATGTTGCAGAGCAAATAAACTTATTTTAGCTATTCAAAGCAGACCTCATTCTTCAATGGCTCTGAGGCAGCTGTTGCTTTCTCAGCAGAAATGTGTGTGATTCAGTTTGAACTAGTCCTCTGACTTTTTTCATTGCATAAAGTAATATCAGCGAAAACTCTGTTCTCCATGTGACTAAGAAAGCATTCTACAATATTTTAAGTAAATCTCACTTTACAGCAGAAAACTATCAGTATTGCTTGTGCTATTTTTATGGTAGATATTGGGTATTACACTGAACTGCAGCCTACTAAGTTGAAAATCTTTGGTAAACAGGGCTTTTAGAAGGGACAAAACAGCCATCTCAGCCATATCTTAGGAAAATATTGATAATTCTGGGGATGAGAGCTCACAGCATCTGCTGCTAATCTTCTAAGATACTTCTTTGAACTAATATGCTGTAGCATTTGATCTTGGTACCAGTGACAATGCAATTTTACAAAAACACATCTTCAAGATATTTGGTCGGGAGACTCAAAGGATGCACACAGTGTATTTCGCAGCATGCAAGATATCTGTCTTGTAGGGTAATTTGACATGGTCTGTTCTCCCATCTATCTCCAGCATGTTATGTTGCAACAGCAAGGTGCCAGATCACCAGCAAAAAGGCAATATGGTTTCTGCAAAGTTAACACAGGTAAGAACATATATACTGTGGCCTATGCAGTGGGGGTGAAGACAGATTCAGAGACAGTCAAGAATGGACAAGGGCACTTACCAAGCCAAAAGATTTTCATAGAAGCTAAAGGACACATTTAGCTAAGAAGCAGTGTAGAGAAGAATGCTGAAAAAAAAACATCTGCATCAGCCTAAAAGAAAATGAAAAGAAAGAGGTAGAGCAATGGGGCAAGAAGACAAAAATTGGAATCTCTCAAGGAAAATATTGGAAGCTTCATGCCTCAAGGTAAAAAGAGTAATTTCTGCTAAAAATATTAGGAAGTGACATGGGGAAATTATCCCTATTTGGCCTAAGTGATCTGCTTAGTGTTTTGCATTTCTGTATCCTACACATGGATGCTGTTGCTTCTCTCAGCCTGAGATCAATTAATCTCAGTGCCACTCATGAAAGAACTTGGGGAGTGATCAGTGTAATCCAGCATGAGCAAGAGGCACAAGATCAGTCTAGGTCTCATGAATTTTTATTTCTCAGGTCTATTTGGAGACAAGTATCTTTGCTCAGAGATATCTCATTCCTACTCAGTCAGTGGAAAAGCCTGTGAATTGACAGTATAATAACAAATGTATGTAAAGGTGGAAATAGCCCACTGAAAGGAGCATTAGCAGGTGAGACTGCTGTTTTACAGTCAGGGTTTAGGAACAGCTGCAGGTGGGTATCACCTCATTTGGGAACATGCTGCAGTGCCACATCTGGAGAAAATGAAATGATGTCTCTATTCTCAACAAAATGAAGTGCCTGTCAGCCAATTTTGTACTAATGCTGTTAAGAGCTGAAGAACCATTAGCTTACAGCCACAAGACTTTCTAGGGCACGTATAAATAAATTTTGTCACTACTATTTCAGAGTTAGAAAAACAAAGGAAAATTGAAAGAATTGTTTGCCTGAAGGCTCCCAGCAAGTCACTGGCAGTGCCAGGCTTTAGGTCTCATGACTTGTTGCTCATCAATGTGTAGAGGCAAGTATCCCTTTGCAGAGATGTTAGCAGCCCAATCTCGTTGCCACTTACTTGGTGGAAAAAATCCAGTTCATCTCAATTCATGTTTAATTTTGTAACTTGGCTTTGGTCACAACTAGACACTAAGTAATAAATTATGGTGAGTTGGCTGTTTGGGTGTTTTTTTTTTTTTATTGCTCAATTCTGTACTAAAAAGCTGACTCAAACTTGTTTAATATAAAGTATGGGTAAGCAACTGCATATATGTGTCAGATGAGTATACATGCAAAAATGTCTCAGCTTTTTAATTTTTCAAGAATTTGAGTAAATCCCTTATTTGTTGATATGCTCATCAGTCTCTCATTACCAATGTTTATACAAAGAGAATACAAATAGATTACCTGTATCATTAAGTAATGAAATGTATGTCACTAAGATAATTTTGAAGGTGCAGTAATTTGGAATATTTATATCATGCCTAGTTTCCCATGAATTTAGTTTAAATTAAAAGAAAATCCTTAAACCTTAGTTGTTTTTCCCAATCTTTTCCAAAAATTGAAAGCTTCCCTTTGAAGAGCTGGTGGTGTCGGTTATTAGGGAGTTAAGCTGAGCGTCCTTGGTTTAAAGTTGTTAATGTCTATCTCATCTCATCTGGTCTCTCCTGTCATTTTCAATTTGTCAACAGCGTGTAGTAATATGTTTGATTCATTAGAAGTGAAAAAAGGACAGTGAAAGCAAGTAAATACATCAGTTAAGCCCCACAAGTATTAAGTCACCTCAATTTGTTTGTCTGGTAAAAACTGGCCTCTCATTGGGTGAATTGAGGCCAGCTTGGTTCACCACCAAAATGTGAATCTGGAACTGACATTGAATTTGCAGATGTGCATAAGAGAAATCCTTTGAGTTTTGAAATAATGGACTTTAAGGAGAGGCAGGAAAAATGTAAACAGCATTGTTAAGCAGACTCAAGTTAATCAGTTACTGTCATTACTACTGAAATCAGTCTCAGTTTGACATAATGTTGATTTTCTAATTATTTTGTCTAAATAAAGATTTTTTTTTTCAATTCACTTAGATCACACAAATGCAGGATATTTCTGAACAATCTTCTTGCTTAATAACAACAAAAGGAAGTGATATCATACATGAGATGAACAGCTGAGGAGTGAAGCTTTCGTGTTATGCAAAAATTTTCATTTTTGATCTTTCAGGGGAGAATGAGGTATAAACACTAAAAGAAATATAGCATGAGTTGAAGTGCAGAGTGCTGAAATTATCAGGCATATATTGAAAACACCGAGATGTAATTACATGGTGTGCTTGTAGAAAGGGCTCTCTAATTGTAAGTTTCAGCTTTTGGAAGCAATCATAAAAACAATGCTGTAGTGAAAAAAAGGACAATGTCTTTCTTTTTTGCCTCTCTGTTTATGTAGGCTACCATCCAAAGCTGTCAAAAAATCAAGCTCTCTTAGCAGAGCTTTTCCAGGTGTTTTCTGTCTAGTGGAAGTTTATATACAGGCTGATTCAGAAGTACAGTGACAACAATTGAATTACAAATGTTCAAATTCATTTATGCTTCCACTCTCTGGTATTCCGTTGAGCCATGGAGCATCTTTTGGGTCAGCATCATCCCTTCTAATGGGAGTGATGTACTTTACATGTCAACACAGACTAACTTATCTGGCTCATATTTTATTTCTTGGAATGCAAGACTTAAAATAGATGGCATTGTAATACTTGGCTTTCATTTAAAGACCCATCTACTAATGCCTGATGGAAACATTTTTAAACACTCCATTTAGAGATAATTTTGCTCATATGTTATAGATTTCTTCTATTCCCCTCTCTCCATCTTCAATCGGCAGGAAAAAAAAAGGATTTTATCTGATTAAGATTCCAGTCTTTATGATGCTGTCACAAACAGAAAATTGCAACCTGTTTTTTTTTAAAAGCAGTGAATATTTATGTCTCACCTTCCTTACTGTTTTTTGGGGTTTGTTTTTAACAGCAACTACAGTATAACAACTGATATATATGATGATGACATGACAGTTTTGAAAAGCATCTAATCCTCAATTTGAGACACTTTAAGGCAATCTTGTTCTCAGAAATCGGTGGTCAGCACTTGGTGAAGGTTGACCTTGCTGTGCTGCCTCCAGTTGGCAACTTGGAGAGCCAAATATCCAAAATCACTCTCTCTGAATGTGTATTCCAGTCATCTGATATGTGTGGAATTTGAAGCAGCTAAATTTGTGCCCACAAACTGTGAATGACTGACTGAAAGAACAAAAATGGAAATCAGTTTTATACATTATCACTGATTGTTCACATGAAAAATAAGTTACATTTTCAGGTCTGAAACTAAACTAAATAAAAGATTGTTAAGGAACTCTGTAAACATAATTTTGTGTTTAAGAAATGCAATCAGTTTTATTATCACTGTTACCAAGACTGTGGCAAATGGTCATGAATTATGGAGATTAGCCAACAGAAAAATACTATCTTGAGTTAAAAAAACTAGTGAAAACTATGATGGGTAAAGGGATAGCTCTGCTTTTGCCAGAACAATGCCTACAAATTTTAAATGAAAGAACTATTTGCTGCAAAAGAGAAACAAGTCAAATCTCAAGTAACCAGGGTACAGTTAGTGTCTGAGCCTTTTGCTTTTTTAACAATTCTTCTAAAAATGATTTTGATTGTCTAATAATTGCTCTAAAATATCTTCCATTATTCACAGTGCTGCCTATCATGTTGGCAAATGCATAATTTGAGCCCTGAGGTGTGTTATAAAAGACTTTGTATATTTAATCCATGGAGTGGGAAAAACGAAACTTGTGATGCTTAAAAAAATAACACAAAGAAACAAGTGACATCAGCTATGGGTACCTTTGCACTTATCAGTCATCAGGTGGACTCCTCTCAGCAATTTCAAACTAATGTTGAGCTTGAATTGGTATCACATCCTCCTAAACAAAATCATAGAATCATAGAATAGTTAGGGTTGGAAAGGACCTTAAGATCATCTAGTTCCAACCTCCCTGCCATGGCCAGGGACACCTCCCACTAAACCATGCCACCCAAGGCTATGTCCAATCCAGCCTTGAACACCGCCAGGGATGGAGCATTCACAACTTCCCTGGGCAACCCATTCCAGTGCCTCACCACCCTTACGGTAAAAAACTTCTTCCTTATATCCAATCTAAACTTCTCCAGTTCAAGTTTTAACCCTTTACCCCTTGTCCTCTCACTACAGTCCCTAATGAAGAGTCCCTCCGCAGCATCCCTATAGGCCCCCTTCAGCTACTGGAAGGATGCTATGAGGTCTCCACGCAGCCTTCTCTTCTCCAGGCTGAACAGACACAACTTTCTCGTCCTATCTTAATACGGGAGGTGCTCCAGTCCCCTGATCATCCTCGTGGCCCTCCTTTGGACTTGTTCCAACAGTTCCATGTCCTTTTTATGTTGAGGACACTGGAGCTGTACACAGTACTCCAAGTGAGGTCTCACAAGAGCAGAGTAGAGGGGCAGGATCACCTCCTTCAACCTGCTGGTCATGCTCCTTTGATGCAGCCCAGGATACAGTTTGCTTTCTGGGCTGCAAGTGCACACTGCTGGCTCATGTTCATTTTCTCATTGACCAGCACCCCCAAGTCCTTCTCTGCAGGGCTGCTCTGAATCTCTTCTTGCCCAATCTCCTTGTCTGTGTGTATCTCAGTGTTGGCCTTCAGTCCACACAATGACTGCTTGTTTGCCTCATGTTAACAAATTCCTTAAAAACATGATACCTAGAGCTTAACCAAGGAGCTTTGGCCAATATTTTCAAAATGTCATTGCCTAAAGCCTGCAATCATTTCAGAGATGCTGAGCTTCAAAACTTTTTAGAGACTTGGAGACTAATTGTTGTTGCTCAGCATTTTTTGGCTAAGTAGGTACTCAGTATTTACGTGTTGGGGTTAGGGGCCAGATGAAACTCTGAGCTACAGAGCTTCTATCATATGCATACAAGTAAGGTGAATGTTTAGGATATATTAATGATCAGTCTAACCTCTGTGCCTGGCAAAATCTTGGAGCGGATTCTCCTGGAAGGCACATGAAAAACAAGGTGGTTGGTGACAGCCAGCATGGCTTCACTAAGAGGAAATCCTGCCTGACCAATTTGGTGGCCTTCTATGATGGGGCTACGGAACTGATGGACAGGGGTAGTGCAGTTGATGTCATCTACTTGGACTTGTGCAAAGCGTTTGACACTGTCTCACATGACATCCCTGTCTCTAAGTTGGAGAGACATCAATTTGATAGATGGACCACTCAGTGGATAAAGAACTGGCTGGATGACCGCACGCAAAGAGTTGTGCTCAATGGCTCAATGTCCAGCTGGAGACCAGTAACGAGTGGTGTCCCTCAGGGATCGGTGTTGGGACAGGTCTTGTTCAACATCTTTGTCAGTGACATGGGCAGTTACCTTTAGATGACGCCTCAACAGCAGTAGTCTGAATTAGCCAACAAAAGAATCCTGGCATGATTTTACTTGATGTTAGGGCCATGAAAAGTGATGTAAATTTTTTTTTTTTCCTGTTCAGATCATCCCAGAGTGGAATGCTTGCTAAAACTGAATTATGTGCTTACCATTGCTATTCAGTATCACTAGTCTAAACTAGGACCTTGAGGGATAGCCTCCTAAAGCAGGTATTCCCTGAGTAACATTCTATTATTCTGGAACTTGTAACTGCCCTGTGACACTTCAAAAATCCAACAACAAAACACAAAAACCCCAACAAACTGATGTTTGGTAGATATGGTGTGGGAGAAGTATGTAAGAGCAAGCTCTTAAACTGTCTTGTCTCATTGTATTTCCACTGAGGCTCTCTTCCTACCTCAATCAATAATGAAGGAGCAGGATCCCAAATGGTTCCTTTACTGCAAAAACCAACTGGATTGTCCAAGTTGCTATGTTAGCAGCAAAACATAGGAGTTTTGATTTCTTCTGGATTTGCATTCTTTGCTTTCCTGAGGCCAAACTGAATGACTAACAGATGCATCTTGTTTGCCTTTCCCTCTGTGAGGATGCCAAGTTGTGTCTCTACCCACTGCTTCCACACTTATTTTCAGGAACTTGTGCAAGGGTATTAATCTTCTCTTAGAGTCTAGACCTCTTTCAAGAAGAGTTTCAAATTGCCCAGCAAGCCCAAAAGTTAATCAGGGAGGGGGAGGAAGAGATGCATAAACAAAGAAGCATAATACTGAGATAAACACTGCTTTCCATAAGAAACAATAAAGGTAAGCCCTGCATGTGGTACTTCTCAAGAATAAAATTGTTTGCAGCAGCATTTGGGACTTTTTGGATAAAAAGTCCTGTAATCCATGTAGAAGGCTGCAAACACTAGGAATGGTATCTGGCACCAGTGAACACATGGGCTCAGCCAAGGTAGCATATGAACTAAGCCTCCTTTAGCATTTTTGGTAGGATGGTGAGGAATTACAGATCTTGCTGTTGGAAATGTGTGTATACTGTTTTGAATCACACTTAAACGTAGAAGCATTCCAGATCCTTAGAGGTGCCAGAATTTTTGCTATCTAGGCTGGAGGATACATCATTTCACTTTTCTCTCTAAAGTAAGCTCTTGGTTTAGCTTGCATATACTATACAGTGATTTAGCACATTTTTTAAAGCTATTTTTCTTAAACATATTGATGTAATTACAAAAGCATATGTGTATCACATATTCCTTTAGACCTTTCCACTGAACTGAAAATCTTAGCATTTCTGCAGCCAACCATATGATCACTTTAACACTGCATATATGAGGGTTACTGCAATAAATCAGATGACTTCTTGGATATCTTTCCCTTTGCTTCTGCTTCAAAATAAATTCCTAGTGACTTCAAAAAGATGACAGTGTATGCTTACGAATGCAATGGATGCAGTAAACGGCTGTTCTATTAACATACTTTTAAAAGTTTGTTTCAGGTAAGGATCATTTTAGTCCTGTTTCTTGTTCCACCTCTACAAGATAGGAAACCACTGCCTTGAGGGTACAGGTGATGAGTAACGGCAGTGTTTCTTAGGACTTCAACTCTAAATCTTCCAGTTGTGGGAATGTATTTAGGGGAACAAGAGACCTTCAGAACCTAACACTGCCAGTAAGTTACTTGCAGAACCTAACTAACTCACTTACTTACCTCTGCTTTACAGAGGCACTGGACTGTGACTTCCTACACCATTCTTACCCTGGCCAAAAAGTAGGGATGAATTAAAAAGCTAAAATCACAAGATAAAGATTTTGAACCCATCAAGGGCCTTAATTTTGACAACTAAATAGTATTTCACGACTTACTGTAACCTTTTCTCCTTTTGGTGTTTATGTATGAAAGTGTAATGATAACATAGAATCATAGAATAGTTAGGGTTGGAAAGGACCTTAAGATCATCTAGTTCCAACCCCCCTGCCAGAGGCAGGGACACCTCCCACTAAACCATGCCACCCAAGGCTATGTCCAATCCAGCCTTGAACACCGCCAGCGATGGAGCATTCACAACTTCCCTGGGCAACCCATTCCAGTGCCTCACCACCCTTACAGGAAAGAATTTCTTCCCCATACCCAGTCTAAACTTCCCCTGTTTAAGTTTGAACCCATTACCCCTTGTCCTTTCACTACAGTTCCTCATGAAGAGTCCCTCCCCAGCATCTGGGCAAATAAAAATGCTGTAGGTGTACAACGATACCAGTAGAATTGCTGTTGCTTATCCTTTCTGTTACTGTAAGTACTTAAGCATGAATATGCTGTAGGGAATTGGACCCTTTCAATTCCAGCTTCAATTCCCCAGCTGTCTGGGGAAGCTGGTGTAATGCTATCTATCTTGCAGGACTAAAGCACTGGTAGGTATTCATTATGTTTGCAAGGACCTTGGAGATAAAATGTTAAGGGCTATTGATCAGCCCATTTGATGGCAAATGTCTTTCTGGAGTCTCAATTTTGGTATCCTTACTCATCAGAATACAGGACAGCAACATGAATGAATTCTGTTGCTTTTTGCCTTGGGAATGGATGTAATGTTATAAAGTGAAGTGATTATCTCTTTCTGGTAGCTGAAGAACACTAGAAGTGATTGTGAGAACAACTACAGTTGGTGTTTATTTCCTGATATTCTACTATTGTTGCATTTTTAGCCATTTATCATTTTCTAAGATGTGACTCACTGAAGTATGTTTCCTAGCTGTACTGCAATCTTTGTGGGGACAAAACAGAAACAGAACATGTCTGGGTTTTACTTCAAACTTCATCTAATAAACATTGTGCAAAGACCCCACGTAAGCATCCTAATTGAGTTAGCATTTAAACTCACCATAGATTTATCCTTTAATAAATTTAACATCTTAAAGATGCCAACAAACCAATCTGGTTTATGAGCAGACCAACCTGAAGTCTGGGTAGAAATAAAAAAGATGCTAACATTTTTGAAGGCTCGTATCTGTAGAAAACTGAATGTTGCCCCAACAAATGATGTGAAAACCATTGTCTAATCTGCAGCCATCAGGTTATGAAGATGATGTTTGCCTTCTCTCAGGGAGCACTTCACAGAATCACAGAATGGTTTGGGTCAGAAGGAACCTTTAAAGATCATCTAGTCCAGCCCCCCTGTGTGGGCATGAACATCTTTCACTAGATTAGTTTGGTATAAGCCCCATCCAACCTGACCTTGAAAACATCCAGTGATGGGGCATCTACAACTTCTCTGGGCAAACTGTTCCTGTGTCTCACCACCCTTATCATAAAACTTTTCTTCTTTATGTCCAAACTAAACCTATCCTCTTAAAAGTTTAAAACCATTAGTCCTTGGCCTTACCAGTATGGGCCTTGGTAAGAAGTCCCTCTCCAGCTTTCCTGTAGGCCCCCTTTAGCTACTGGAAAGCTGCTATAAGGTCCCCTCAAAGCCTTCTCTTCTCTAGGGTGAACAACCGCAGCTCTCAGTCCTCACAGGAGAGGTGTTCCAGCCCTCTAACTGTTTCTGTCAAAGTGGGAGCTGCACTGTCCTACTTTTTGCTACTTATATTAGGAAATTACCCAAGTATCTGCTAACAGGTTATTTTAAAATGCAAAAAAACCTGTCCTTACTTTCAAGGTGGGTTGTAACATTGACAGGTTTGTGAATTACACTGGCATCTTATGAAGGGCTATAGGATTTAGTTTAAATGTATAATAAGAAAGCAGCCTCTGAGCTAAAGGGCTCTGTATTCTACAGTGCCATAAAGAAGTATTGATCCATGACTGAAGAGTCAAGTATTACTGGTTTTGAAATATTTCCTAGAATTTAATGAATTAAATTCTCCTTCATGGAAGATAATTTAATGAATGAAATTCTCCTTCATGGAAGATAATGTTCATGTGCACAGAAATTACATATGCTCCTTTTGTGGCCTCTTATAAGTATTTCCTGCTCTGTTTTGTATTCAGCAGTGGAGGCAGATAGACAAGCTTGTTCCCTTTTGAAGATTCCCTACCCCTCCCCAAGGAAGCAACTCAAAGCGAAAATGTGTTGGCAAGCCCAGTGACCTGTGAAATTGGTCAGAAATCTGATAAATTAGGTAAGGAATTAATTGCAGGAAATAAATTACAAAGTAATAAAGCCTTCTCATTGTTGCTTTAGCTGTGTTTCTGCATGGGAAACTTCCCATTAGATGCTCATAAGAAAAGTGGAATCTGATTTCGCCTAAAAAGCCAATAAAGCAAATGTGGACAATCACAAACGAATTTATACGTAGTTTAAGAGAAACACTTCATTTGAAATATTCACTAGACCTCACCACGGAAGTGGGAACCTACTTTAAGAAACCGTATGTCCTAACTCCACAATAGATGACCCCTATAAAACTTTGACATGAAATCATAGGATAAATCCAAGATAATTTTAAAAGGAAGAAAAGAAAGATGACAACTTAGTTGTGTGAGAACAGGTTTGGAGTTCACTTCTGTATGTTTTTATTTTGTTATGCTTTTTAGAGAACTGACATAAGATTCCATGGGATATAGCCCTAGAGGGCAGGGGGGCCCAAGACTCTTGGTTGATATTCAAGGATCACCTGCTGCAAGATCAGGAGCGATACATCCCTACTAGAAGGAAGTGCTGCAGGAGGGCCAGGAGACCTCCTTGGATGGATAAGGAGCTGCTGAGGAAAATTCAAAGGAAAAAAGAGGCTCATAAAAGATGGAAGCAAGGACAGGCAGCCTGGGAAGAATACAGGGATGTTGTCCGGGAAGCTGGGGACCAGGTTAGGAAAGCTAAGGCCCAGTTAGAATTAAACTTGGCTAGGGATGTTAAGGATAACAGGAAGGGATTCTATAGGTACATTGCAAATAAAAGACAGACTAGGGACAATGTGGGCCCTCTCCGGAAGCTATGGGGAGAACTGGCTACCCAGGATTTGGAGAAGGCTGAGGTTCTTAATGACTTCTTTGCCTCAGTCTTCACTGGAAAATACTCTGACCATACCACCCAAGTCTTGGAAGGCAGACGCAGGGACTGTAGGAATGCAGACCCTGGGGCCACTGTAGGAGAGGATCTGGTTCGAGACCATCTTAGGAACCTGAACATATACAAGTCCATGGGACCTGATGAAATCCATCCGCGGGTCCTGAAGGAGCTGGCAAATGAAGTTGCTAAGCCACTGTCCATCATATTTGAAAAATCATGGCAGTCGGGTGAAGTTCCCGATGACTGAAAAAAGGGAAATGTAACCCCCATTTTCAAGAGGGGCAAAATGGATGAGCTGGGGAACTACAGACCAGTCAGCCTCACCTCTGTGCCTGGCAAAATCTTGGAGCGTATTCTCCTGGAAGGCATGCTGAGGCACATGAAAAACAAGGTGCTTGGTGACAGCCAGCATGGCTTCAGTAAGGGGAAATCCTGCCTGACCAGTCTGGTGGCCTTCTAGGATGGGGCTACGGAACTGATGGACAGGGGTAGTGCAGTTGATGTCATCTACTTGGACTTGTGCAAAGCGTTTGACGCTGTCTCACATGACATCCTTGCCTCTCAGTTGGAGAGACATCAATTTGACAGATGGACCACTCGGTGGATAAAGAACTGGCTGGATGGTTGCATGCAAAGAGTTGTGGTCAATGGCTCAATGTCCAGCTGGAGACCAGTAACGAGTGGTGTCCCTCAGGGATCGGTGTTTGGACAAGTCTTGTTCAACATCTTTGTCGGTGACATGGACAGTGGGATTGAGTGCACCCTCAGCAAGTGTGTGGTTCGGTTGACATGTTGGAGGGAAGGAATGCCATCCAGAAGGACCTTGACACGCTTGTGAGGTGGGCTGATGCCAACCTGATGAAGTTTAACCATGACAAGTGCAAGGTCCTACAGCTGGGTCAGAGCAATCCCAGGCACAGCTCCAGGTTGGGCAGAGAAGAGATTCAGAGCAGTCCTGCAGAGAAGGACTTGGGGGTTTTGGTTGATGAAAAAATGAACGTGAGCCAGCAGTGTGCGCTTGCAGTCCAGAAAGCCAACCGTATCGTGGGCTGCATCAAAAGGAGCATCACCAGCAGGTCAAGGGAGGTGATCCTGCCCCTCTACTCTGCTCTTGTGACACCTCACTTGGAGTCTTGTGTGCAGTTCTGGTGTCCTCAACATAAAAAGGACATGGAACTGTTGGAACAATTCCAGAGGAGGGCCATGAGGATGATCAGGGGACTGGAGCGCCTCTCGTATTAAGATAGGCTGAGAAAGTTGTGTCTGTTCAGCCTGGAGAAGAGAAGGCTGCATGGAGACCTCATAGCATCCTTCCAGTATCTGAAGGGGGCCTAGAGGGATGCTGGGGAGGGACTCTTCATGAGGAACTGTAGTGAGAGGACAAGGGGTAATGGGTTCAAACTTAAACAGGGGAAGTTTAGATTGGATATGAGGAAGAAATTCTTTACTGTGAGGGTGGTGAGGCACTGGAATGGGTTGCCCAAGGAAGTTGTGAATGCTCCATCGCTGGCAGTGTTCAAGGCTGGATTGGACATAGCCTTGGGTGACATGGTTTAGTGGGAGGTGTCCCTGTCCCTGGCAGGGGGGTTGGAACTAGATGATCTTACGTTCCTTTCCAACCCTAACTATAAGGTCCTTTCCAACCCTAACTATTCTATGATTCTATGACATCTCAAAATATTCTTACAGAAGAGAAAAGAAAGCAGTGTACCCGATATATATGTCCTCCTGATGAACATTCTAGTGAGTGTTCTTGTCAAACGGACAACACAAAGAGGGAGTCTGAACATCACGTACCCAAACACACTGGTGTCTCATGAAATAACTTCATTCTGCAGAGACTGTGTCACTCATGCCAAAATAACTGGACAATATTACTACATTCTGTGTGAGCTTTGGTAAATTAGTGAAAGTAGATACAAAATTGAGGTCTTCCTTCTCTTTTAAAAAAACTATAGGGTTTTTTTTCCTCTTTTGGAGAAACTGTCTCAGTAGCATGAATGGGGGATGGGGCAGAAGTGGAAACAGTACTCAGTAGTTGCACTGCGTATTTATTTTTGCAATTAGGTGGCTGGCAGAGCATAAGTGCCAGGTCTGACAGAGGAGGGAGACAAGGTGTTATCAGCAAATAATACTACATTTGCTTTGTGTGGGAGTTAAAAAGTCACTGGATATTTTTTGTTAGAGGACTTGGCCAAGACCTCCACAATGAAAAATTGCCATCAGCTCCTCACAGCTGTCATAAATAATTTTACACTCAAAGAAAGACAGTAGTTTGTGTTGCTGTATATAGAGTTGTTAGAGCTATGGTCTTAGTAGCATTACCAAAATATCTGAAAAAGCTCTTTGGGCTGAGCTGGAGCTGCAATGGACAGCACATATAACTGAAATTTTCAGCAGCTTTCATAGCTTCTCCTGCTTGCCACAAACTGCACTTCTACTAAGTTTGTTTCCATGATGTAGAGCAGGTAAAGGAGCTGGGATGAGGTAGCAGCTATGAAATAAATTTCATGGAGTAACAACTGAAGCTTAAATGGAAATGGTTTATGTCAAGCCACAAAGGTTTTCAATTGCTCTTTTCAGTGTAAAATCCCCAAGGCTTACTAAAGAACGTGGATTGCACGTGTGTGAATACAGAACCATGAAGCTCCTGAAGCTGCTCACAAGTGAGCACCTTGCAAATGTTCTGGCTGGTGAATAAAGATTCTTTTACTGGCTGGAAAGAGAGTGAACCAGCTCGTGATCTGGCTCTGCAGTGAGTATTTCCAGGAACAACATAAAAAGTGCAGTTTGTTATATTTACTTGATTTCATCCTCTTCACTAGACTGTTTCAAGGCAGTGCCAGCAGTGAGTTTGGAAGCTGTTGCAATTTATATGTTAAGATGCCTGATGTCCTGATTCATGGGAATTTGGACTTAGGAAGCTTTTTTCCCCCTCTGCTTTTATCAAAGTAGTAGCGTAGGCTGTTAAATTATCTGTCCCAGTTTAAGAAGAAAGCTCAATCCCTCTCTAGTCTAAAGTATAATGAGGGGAAAACAGGAAATATACCTCAAGAAACGGTTTCTTCTGTTCTAAGAGGTGACGGGTTGGCTCATTAAACAGGCTCCATCTATTTCGGATGTGCTAGGGTGCAAATCAGGTAACTTTAAGCAGTGTTATGTTGCTCACCCACATCTCTGTTTTATACCTGCCAAACTGATGATGGTATGTTTGGGGATGTGTGGTATCTGGGTTTTTTCAGGGGGGCTGACCTTTGTTTCTTTTTTTTCTGATGATGAACTAAATGAGCAGATACACAAGTTACTTGAATATTGTGAGCAGAAAGGTCTAGAATGCAGAGAAAAGAAGCTTTTGGTTTTTGTTGATGGGAGGAGAAGTGATGCAAGTGCCAAAAAATCCTCCTCTTTCCAATTTTGTGCACCTTGCACAAGCTAAAAGAAATATCTGACTGTTCTGGTGCTTACAGAGGAAAAAAAGCTCTCAAACCTGATTTCTCTCCCTTCTGACTTTTCAGGCGAATTGTGCTTCTCTTACCAAGTTTTCTGATTGACTGTGCATGTGACTGATAGAAATATTACAGAAGCTAACTTACATGCACAGCTCTAAGGAAAAGAGTATTCCTTTTTCTTATTTTTTTCCCAGCTGCTGTGACTATTGATTCAATAGAAAGTTGTTTTGTTTTTGGGGGTTTTTTTTATTTCAAACTTTGGACAAAGCATTGCAAATAGAGAATATCGCATAGATCTTAAAGACCTTGCAGTATTATTGTGCTGTCTTCACCCTGAAGCTACCTCAAGCTCTAGCAGGAGGCTTGCCCAAACTGCAATCCTATCCATAAACATAACCTTCTCTGGAAGTCTATGGTTGTTCTTTACTTGACTGCCTGTCAGGGTGTAGACCGAAACTTAGTTTAGGATACCTTATAATTTGCTGTCAGAAACACCTGTAGCATGGATGAAACTTGCCCCACTCAAATGGGACAAGCTTTCCAGTGCCTTCCCAAACACTGCCTTTCGATGGTTTAGCATGAAAAAATTAATGGAAAGCCTAAATTTACTGCCAAGTGTAGTAGCACAGATGTGCCCAATGGGCCTCTACTGCCCCTTCCCAGAACTGCATGGCTGAAAGCAGGAAGTATTGTGTGCTGGTGTGAGCAATGATTTCAGTGTTGCTAATTTGTGAATGCCCCTATGTTCAGCACTGCCAAATATTCTGAATGACTTTTCTTACTCTTAAAAGCAACAAATATGTATTTTTCTACTTAAAAAAAATTAAAAAAATTTGCTGTCAATTGATGATCATGCAGTTTTCTGTAGCTCAGGACAAACACCTTGCATTTCACAAGACTTTTTTTCTGCTTTTCTTCTTCTTGATTGATTCTTTATAAACCACACCGTTTCAGGAACTGCAGAGGGATCTCTTCACAAACACACAAAAGGATTTCACGATGCTGAGTTTGCACACAGCCTACTGAAAGGCAGTATTTTTTTTCCCACAACTGCTCTGTCAGTAAGACAACTGTATGGAATGAGCTGTTGTGGGCTGCTGCATCTGTAGCATGGCTGTAATTGTTGCATGTGAATATTGTACCTACATGTGATACCATCCTGAGTACATTTGTACAGCATAGATGGTTAGTTTTATATGCAGTCACCACTGGGTCAAAAACGTGTCTGTATGTTTTTCTGCTCTTTCTTCAAGCCTCTTTCTTATGTCCACTTATTTAAAGAGACAAATCACTAGCGACATGGTATATGGTGAACTTCTTGTTATTGCGGGACATTCTTTCAGCAGTCCTTCTAACCTGATCTGGGGCAGTCAAGGTTTGTTTTAACAGATACTCTCCCTGAAGCTCATACTGAAGAATTACCATATTAAAACTGTTTGAAGGTGGCTAAGCAACTTTCAGATGCATTCTTTCCCTTCGGCACACAAAGTACTGTAAATAAAAGGAGGCTACTACAGTTTTTCTCCTAAAACTGTCTGCTACAGACTTCCATACTGTGAAATATCTGTTCCTGCTGGCAATTTCCCTTCTGGATTCCTGAAGGGCCCTGGCACCAACCAGAGGAATAATTCTTGAGTGGAAGAGGAAATAAGAAGACAAGAAATGCTTGACTGAATGGAGGGAGAAAAAACCTCCCTGACAGAGTGTGCCAGGATGTGTTCAAAGGAAATACTGGAATCTCCCTTCTCAACAGACTTCAAAAACTATGCACCAGAAAGTGTACTGTTGGGAACAATACTGCATTAGCAGGAAAGTGGGCTGGATGATCTAATTATTTTTCATCTTTAACTTGGCTAGGCCTATGCATGATCCAGATCTCTCTAGCTGCTATTTTTCTTACTAATTTCTAAAACATTGTAAGTTGGGAACAATTCCTTTAAAAATAAATATTAGTAAATATTACTTCTAATCCATCAGTACTTAACAAATTCTGACCTTTCCCATAACCTGTTACTTTCCAGAATTGTGATATGCTAGGTGTAGAGCTAAGCTCAGGCAAAGATGAATAGTTACAGCTGGTTACTACAGTGTATGTCTGCAGAGTTTTGGGAGCAGTTATATGTAAGTTTCTGGTGGTCTGGTATTAGTAATTCTCTGCAAGTAAACCTGTAAAGGTTGGATAATAATCTCTGAAAAGCCTTAATGTCGTCAATTCCTTTATTCCCTCGCAACCACAAGACTTTTTTTCCTGATAAAATTATAAGTGTTCCAGTATCCCTATGGATGTGAGTCAGTGTGAGGAGAGTTTGCTAAAGGCAAGCATACACCACCTATGTCTTGAGCAGATTTGGTAGTATTCATTCATTTAACAAGGGAACAGAAACATAGGTGGTATTTTTGCTGAACTGTAAATTTTATGGGGTTTGTGTTGTACCATTCACATACAAGGTTTAAGATAATTTACTTGTGCAAAGAGCCTTCCTCTTTCCTATCCCTTGTTCCTACAGCCCAAATACAGCATAGTTTGTATTGTTTCTATATGACTTTTGATTTTACCTGAAATGTTTTATAGCACCATTCCCCCAAAAGAAACTTTTATATACGAGCATGTGTACATGCACAAGTGTACACCTGAATAAATAAAAGATTCAGTTTCACAAATCAAAGAAGCAATATCAGCAGGTACTTAATCCTGTCCCCAGTGTGAAAGGTATTACATGAAAGATTCACTTTAACTGCAGTCACTCCACTGACTGAGGTACCTGTAGCTGCTTTGAATCAGCAGCATAGGATACATAAACAGATCAGTAAGTAGTGTGAACGTCTCCTACAGCTGAGGAGCAAGATTTTAAGTTCTTTATGACAGGATTCATACAGCTCTAATGTCGAGTTCAATGAGTATTGCTAAGCAGTCTTCAGCATGTCATTATTTCACAAACACTTTATCATCCTAACTCCAATGTAAAGGAGTTATATCATCAGCATGTTTTCAGAAACATGAATTGAAGCACACAAATAAAACTTGTACTCAGACTTAACACAAGCAGTGGGTGGCCTGACTCCTGTTCAGTGGAAGTATTCAGTGGAATTTATGTGCCTGAATAATGTGGGTACAAATCCTGCATCCAAGGCCTGCACTGAAATATAGACCTTCTTGGTACATGTGGTAACTTGACCCCAGGAATGTCTTATTTTATAAATTACTCAGTAAATAAGATAGCTCAGTCTAAAAAAAAAAGACTAGCACTAACTTTTATTTAGAAGAAATAGTATTAAGAAAGTACATCCATCTAAGTATCCACCTGTAAATAATGGTTCTCTTTCAGACCCAAGATATTACAATGACTTGTTATGATAGACTTTCAAGGCTGAAATTAATGCTGAGAGCCAGTTACTTTTGCTAAACTTGTAAACTTACTAATGCTTTTATGAATCTATTATGGAGGACTTGAGTTAGTCATAATAATGAGAAATAAACCTTTTGAAATGTCGATGCTAGAATTCACGATGCTATGAATTTATTTGAGAAAATAAGCATTCAGTTAGCTCCTGCTACAGTGAAACTACTATCATGCACTCAAAACAAGAGCATTAAGCAATAACACAGTATGTTCTTAATCAAAACAAATTTACTGTGAGCCAGGGGGTCAATCAAAAAAAGGAATAGGAAGCTTGCAGCTTTCTTTTTGAGCTTGTGTAAACCTGTCCATCAATATCTATGTTCAGCAGTTTTGTGTGTTGTAGAAACACTTAAATCACAGAATGGTTTGGGTTAGAAAGGGCCTTTAAGATCATCTAGTTCCAACCCCCTGCCATACAGGGACATCTCCCACTAGACCATGTAGTCCAAAGCCCCATCCAACCTGGCCATGAAAAATCAGTCAAATTCAAATTTAGCCTGTAAACTGCTGTTCTATATGCTGTAACTTTTCATTATTCATTTGTTTTGTATATTTTGTCTCTCTTAACATAATGTTGTTTTAAATAGATGTAGCTAGGCAAAAATATTGTTTCTTGGCTAAACTAATGAGTAGTTAATATGATAAATGAAATAAGTGCTAACTCATCTTTCAGGCTCAGTATTAATAAAGTCACATCTGAAAGAGTTGAATACCTGAAATAAAATTACTGAGTCAGTTTCAACTAGGTTTAACATGTATCTAAGTCAGTAAAAATTTTTCTAAGAAAACTGGCCCTGTTTTGTGCTTTGTGTTGGGGAGGATTCTTCTTTTGATTTGAAAAAGTGTTCAGTCTTTTTAAAATTCCTATTACTATTGTGCAGCAAAAGTATCTCTATTAACTATCCTGAAGCATTTCAATAAGAAAAACACATCTCCAGTTGGTTTCTACATATGCAAATTTTAAAATCTATGCCTAGCCACCATAAAAATAAAATATTGTTGGATGAAGGTTTGTGAGTTTTAAAATTATTATTATTTTGAGTAACAGATCTCTAAATCTGGGCATCTGATGGAAAGAGTGTTTCCTTTTTTAAATAAAAATAAAATTATCTTTGAGACTAGCCTCTCTACAAAGTAGAAGTCTTGAGGCCATTTCAAGCTATGTGCTTGAATCTCCAAGCATTTTGACGATCATGTATTTTCTCCATGCCCATGCAAAACCCACTAATTTTCTATTGAAGATGTGATTTCAAGTTCGCTTAGCTGAGAGACTTTGAGTTATAGATTCAAACCCTTTATGAATGTATTTACCCCAAAGAAATGTAGAACCTTCCTTAAAATGCAGAGAAGATTACCAATATAAGGGGCTTGTTTATGTATCATATGCATATGAAATACTGAACAGAAATGAACTATTTCTCCAGCTCTGAAAAAAGACTGCATAGAGAAACTTTGCCAGATGACACCAGATCATGAAGTGCTTTGTGAGAAATGTCTTGGCCTATTCTTGTTACTGAAACTTGCTTTCCACTTCAGTGAGGCCAAAATTTCACAGTTGGATGGTGCCCTAGAGATCAGCAAGAACATGAAGGAAAATTTCCCATTACCTCTGATTAATTACCCAGATTAACAAGTGTTCCCTTGGGCAACTTTGCATCTCAGCTATAGATAAGTACTGCTATGTGAATTTTAATGAAGCACAAACTGCAACTAGCAGGATAAATTCACCACTATACAACGAAGCAGTTTAATGTAACCAGTTGAGACTCCAGTTCACAATGAAGTTAACAGAATATTATCTAAAAAGTAAGTACTGTTTTCAGTTGTGCAGAGTAAACGTACAACTTGGTGTTCACTGATGGATTTGAGACAAGTAGTCCAATTGTACAATCATAAGCAATGAACAAGCATTAAAACTGATCACTTTCCATTATGTAAGTGCACGTATGTGAGCACATATGCAATCCTATGTGTGCTCACAGTGTAAGATCTCTAGTACCACTATCCAGTCTATGCCTACAGTGATCCCATAAGCTCAGGAAAAAATGAACATGTTTTTCCACAGTCAATGTAAAAAGAGTTATAAGAGAACATTAGCTCACTATATTGTAAAGAACTCAAACTTTAAGCCCCATGTGTTCTTGTGTTCTTGTTGGCAGCCTGGTAACATAAAGCTAAAATAATAGTCATTTCTCTATAATATCGTAATTCTAAGAACTTGAAGGTTACCGATTCAAGTGTATTTTGGGGTGGGGAAGCTTTAACAGAAATTAATTTCATGTATTGCAATTATTTTTAGAGGAACATAGGGAACCATATTGGCAGGAGCGTGGAATGTAAAAAAATACCTCTAATCCTGTCTATAGTACAAATAACAGTTTTTCTTTTTTTGAATATTCCTATTTACATCATCCTACCAGTTAATGCATTTAAAGTATTTATGTCAATGAGGATATGGAGGCAATTGCCAAGAACAAAGGTGTGGTTTTCATTTAGGAAAAAAACCAAACCAAACCAAACCAAAACTCCTTTGTTATAATCATTCTGTTATGACCTGTAATTAATTCACGAGTATCATGATCACATGAGGTTAATAAATTGGAAACGATTCATGAAACTTTCATCTATTGGTAGATTTCAGATACAAGTCCTTCACTTAGCTTGAACAAATCATTGCTTTTCCCAACATACCTTGCCTCCTAAAAGAAGAAACAATACAAAGAATGGTATTAGTTTGACTAAGCAAATGAAAACTCATTTGGAACATATTTTTGTTTTGCTGATTGATGTTTTTAGTGTCTTCCTCCTTTTCAGTCTGATATGAAGGCTGTGCATGTTTTGAACCTTTTCCTTTGGTTTATTTGTACTGAATGAGAGTTTGAGACAGCTGGAATAATGGAGACACAAGCGTCTCTTAAAAATCTGCATAACTTTAAAATTTTGTGTGTGCACTTGTCTGTAATCCTCCAAGAAGTCCTCTGTGACTAGGCATGATCTGTCTCCTTTTGTAGATAGGTAAACATAGGAAAAGCTACATAACTGTAAAAGCAGACAGATGGCCCCTAATCTTTGACATGAGAAAGAAGAAAGCAGGGTGGTGGTAGTGGGGAAAAAACACCAACAAAACCAACAAAAAACCAAAGCAGACCACGCAAAACAAAACAACCCCAATGAAAAATTTCCAGAAAACCTATCAGGATTACTACTGAGTTAATCCAGGGAAAAGTTCTGATGATTCACAAGTGGCTCTCGAGTTGCCAGTCTTTTCACTTCACTTGCTGTGCATGTAGTGCTGCCCATCACCTGTTGTTAATTATAATATCCTATAAATCTAATGTAGAAGACCAGCAGTGAGACACAGTGCCTGCACTGGTTGAAAAGACACTCTAGGAAAAAAATAATTTTTAAAGAGTTTGTTCCTGGATGAGCTTCTATGAACCTGGCAATATTGTGAACTGATATTTCTATTAAGAAAAACACTAGTGGATGCCTTTAAACAAATAAAGTTCTGGCATTACACAACCATTGTGGCTTTAAGCACCATAACAAAAACAACACTATGATGGGAAGCTCTCATTTAATAAATCAAAATAGCTTGCTTGGTAATAAATATTTTCTTAGAAACCACAATATTCTCTTTTCTATGGATCATATGACTCCCCAGTTCCTTCATTTTTTGACATTGCTGAAGTAATAAAGGAACGTGGGAAATAAATCAGCATGGTGAAATCATTCAGTTTAGCTGTGCCTATACTTTAGTTAGAATAATTTAAAAACAGTGTGATTTCAGCTATAGATGATCAAATTCTTCCCTTTTTCAGGTAGACACAATTTGGCTGGACTGCATAGTGGTGCTACCTTTCTGAGATGAGGCCAGTATTTAGTTTTGACTAAATCAATTTAATTTCTCAGCTTTGTATTCTACAAAGGGGTGAGCAGTATTTCCATTCCACAGTATGGGAAATAAGTTTTGTTCCTATATGGGCTCTGCGCATTAGAAGAAACCAACCTCACAACAAACTGTAAAAATTCTATGAATCATTGCTATTTACTCTGTGTTCTACATTGGCTGCTGGTCAGATAACTTCCACTCATTGATCAATTGGCCTTTGTAGTTAGCAGTCAAAAGAAAGCTATTAAAAGAAAAGTATTCTCACATGTAGCACAACTTGCTGATATAAAATACCAAATTGAGTGGGACTGATCTATTGGCATCACTGAAGGATGGTCCAAAATATTTAGTAACAGACTGCTAAAAACATATACGCACTTGTACACTTGCCTGTATTTGTATATGAAATCATGCAGAAGTTTCACTTAAAGAATATAACCATTATATATTTTTCCTGTAAATAATACTGCTCTGTTCAAAGTCCTTCAAGTTTTCTAATGTCTGCTAAGAAAGTCATAAAATGTTTATAAAAGTCTGACGATTCAGCTTGTTTTACTGGGATCCCTTTTACAATGCTCTTCGCATGCAAAGATCAGTGTATTCTTCCATTTATTTGATCCAAAGTTATTTAATATTCCACAGCAAGAATTTTTGTGTTCCTGGGTGCGAGGCTCTTTTTATAATGAACTGCAATGTTGGTATGACTGTATTTTTATATAGCTTTAATGACTTATTGCCTCTGCTTTCTAGTAAAAATATGGTTTTGATTATCCTTAAAATTCCTGATTTAACCTACTTTTGGAAAATTGAGCTATTGTTTTTTACTGTTCATATGACATACTGTGCATTCTAGCTGAAATCCAAGGTACTGTAGAGTTGACTTTCATCAAAAGAGAAACTGCTGCAGCAAACCTTGATTGGAAGATGAAATGTAACTTGAGTAATATTAATAACAGGAAAATATTGAAAACAGGGTTCTGGTTTTAGGCAAGTAATTTCTCAGTGGTTCACATGGTAGTTTAGGAGACAGAACAAAAATTGCTGAAAGTATACAGGAAATATTACAAATCCATGGAAAAAAAATCAGAGTAATGTTTGTTTAACAGGCAGGCTTTAAATGACTTCAAAGAGTTATGTGCGATGTTGGTTACTGTCTTGTAAGAGAATTCCATTACTTTGAAAGCAAATGTGAAGTCTGAGGCAGCCCTATTAGATGTACTACTAAAATGTAGTTATCCTCTAGCTGATCTCCTGATGCACCCATCTCTACATTCTTTATTCTCTGCAATGGTGATTATTGAAAACCCCCTTAAATCTTTTATCTAAAGCAATTAATTCTTTACACTAACTGAGGCTTTCTGTTTCAGCTGTATTTGTGTGTATTTCTAGAAACTTTTTTTTTTTTTGGGGGGGGGGGAAGGAATGTTAATATACTGTGAAAGGTGTGCACATCTATTAGAGCAATAGAAAACTGACAGTACCTTGATTACTGATATAACTAGCAAAGGTGAGGATGCATTAAAGCTGGGCGATGGTAGAAAACCTTCTTAAAATGTTTTCTATGTACTTTAGTTCTGAACTTGATTGAATCTCTGCATCCTTACAGGCAGTGGCCAGCCTCAGAGCTACTTAAGTTCTTTTTTTTCTTCTGAATACAATTCTGCAAGTGACTGTCTTCCCATCTGCATTCTTTAACATAATGTGGCTACATCAGGCCTGCACTGTGTGCAGCTCTGCTCTTGAGGGAAAACATGAACCCTATTAATTTGTGACTGGTAGGCTTTCATAAATGCAGTTTTTCATGCTGAGTGGATACTATTTATGAAATAACCCATCCCACTAAGTAGAAACTTATCTCAATGTGTCTGAAAAGCAGTTGGTGTCCTCATCAAATTTGCTCTCTCAGAACAATATCCTGACATCTGGCTTTGTGAATGGAGTTCACTCCTCATCTCGGGCTTGGGGTTGGTATTTTCATGTAGTTTCTAGACTTTGTCTGTTAAAATTTTTGACATAATGGATCCTTTTCAATGCCAGGTATTCCCCAGGAAATGAAACATTGAAAGACTTGTTAATTTGCATTGTTTCAGCATTAGACTTTTTCATTAATTATACTCTCTTGTCCTCAAAGACTTTAGCTCTTAATGCCAATGCAGCAAAGAATGCAATCTCTGACATATCTATAATGGTTGTCTTTTCACAGGCTATGAATCCAGGATGTTGCATCTATCATGTCACTATTCCCACTATGAAGGGAAAGGAGATGACACTTGCAATTGCTTTCCAAACCTAGTGAAGTGTGGTTATCTTAAATAATGTGTTCTTGCTAAATTTATAGTAATGAATGGGACATGAATCTCTCTGCCTGTTAACAAAAGCATCAGTTCTCATGTCTTTCACATCAAATGACTCTATATTGCAAGATGTAATGTTCTGCCCAGAAATGTTTTTATTGGAATAGGGAAGTGGAAGGGCATCTTTTATACTGCTTTAAACAATTCAACTGTATGAAGAAAATTACCTCAGCTTAATAGGAGAGTACTTCACTGTACCAGTTCTGATATCCAAACTCAACATCCAGTAATGAAGAGATCACAACAGTGCTAAGTATCAAATGGGTTCTGATGATATGCGTTTTCTTCTCTTTGCAGGAAGAGAAAAGAAAAAAGCATGTGTGTTAATATTCTTCAAAATATTCAGGACAGCAGAGAAATATTATTCACTTTACTTGAATAAATAAGCTACATAAAGTTTATTTTATTATCCTATTTTAATTTTTTTTTTACATAATCAAATGTTAATACATTAACTAAACATGAAACAGTGCAGGAAAATTGTGTTTAAAACTGTTGCTTAGGTTGTAAAGACATCATGAAGGGCTCACATTTTGTTCTGGTTTATTTTTATGAGTAGCATTATCTGCATAGCTCTGTAATTTACAGTAAACTGAGTTATTTTCTCTTTGGACTACTTTATATTATAAAGGATCACTATTTCTATTCACACAAGGTTAATTTTTCTCTCTTCTGTTTAAAGCTTGTTGAGAGTTTTGAACATGCAAAAACTGGAAAAAATGAGAGAGAATTCAAATATTTCACTGTACAGTGTAAAATCTCTGGTTGATCAGAAAATACCGGACAACAAGTTGCATCAACCAAAGCCTAAAGCCTAAGTTGTCCTGTTCTCCCCTCCTCCCCCTCCCCCTTAACGAGTAACAGTCGGCAGCTCTGGAATGCGCACTCTTCTCCCATGAAAACATTTTTCCACTCTGCCTTTTCCAAAAATCAAAAGTTCAAAGCTAAACTACTACATGTTATAAAAGAGCAAATTTACCATGACACTTAAACAAAGACATGAGTCAGTGTATTCAGCTTTCCTGAGGGAGGAAGGAGTTATGTTTCTTGTTAAGGCAAGGTGTGCAATAAAGAAATTATTTTTATAGTTTTATATATCTACTTTTAGTTGTTTATCCGTGTAGATGTTATATTTTACTGTACAGTTAAACTTGAAACTTGTGCCTTTTTTTGTCACTGATATATTAATTAAGGTTTACAACATTTCTCCTCAGAAAGCAAAATATTAGCATCCTCATTACACGAAAGGGCAAATGCAATCAGACATTCAGGCAGTATTATTTAGGATACTCGTGGCAGTCTGGGAACCTCAGCTGCTGCTTTTTACTCTGGAGAGTGCTGTTTTTGTCCTTGGGAATGGCACAAGCAAGATAAGTACCCTGCATGTCAAGGACAGAGATAAAATGAGATGGTTTTGGACTGCTGTGTACAACAACTTGTATTTGGAATAAAAAGCATGCAATTCTGTGTCCTCTTAAATGTGAGGTGTAGAACACAATATATTAAGCAGCTGAATTGCTCTGTGTAGTTTTTAAAGCTGTCTAGGAAACTTGGAACACCATTTCCATTTATTTGGAACAAGTGGCTGACTCATTTGTCTGCTCTGAAAAACCTCTACTTCTGTTCCTGACTGAAATAAGACGGATATTCTGAGAGTGATTCCTCTTGTACAACAGGAGAGAAGTACAAAAAGTCACAGCTTCTGCTAGTACTGAGCCTGGCCATCGCTGAATGTATGGTCGATTTGGAAAATGTTAAAGGATGCAAACTTCTACTAGGTACTACAGCAGCTTTAATGTGTCCATTCTTTCAAGCAGACTGATATTGCAAAGTCTTGTTCCTTGTGGGTACAAATTTAGGGTAGCTAGATCAAAGGTCTGCTCTGGATTCAGAGCTTTGAATGTTATATTCAGTAGGATGGAACCAAAAATCAAAAAAATCTTGAGAATGGAGAAAGCTGACATCTGCAACTATATTCCAACAGCCTAGGCACACCATCAGGATTCAGTTTTCCCTTATTAATACGTAAAGATGTATTAGGTTATTCTCCAAGAGCAGTGCTCAGCAACTGTAGAGATGATATACTTAAACTGAGTGACACAATTTTTTTCCTTCAAATTCAAGATTTTAACATTATAGTTTAGATATGAGGCATCATAATTTCTATGGCTGCCTGTCTTTCTGTTGTTCCTGTAAGATGCCATGTTAAAGAACCTTATACGGTAGTTGCCTATAGTCATAGGTTTTCTCTAGCCTTTTTAAAATGCTGCTATATTTCACAGGGGAACACAGAGAAGGTGTAATGTAATTATACTTTAACATTTCAAATGGAAAGGTTTGGATTTTTTATTTGTGTGTTTTATAGGCCCTTAACAATTGTGCCATTGAATTTAATGTCTGTTATGAATGAGACTGTAAAAAAATAAAGGGACATGGTCTATGGGAAGTGACCTGCTGTGTAGATGAAGCATGTTTTGATAACATCTTTTGATAAGGACGAAAGTGAACTCTGCTTGATAAATGATAAACTCATTTTATTTTCATTCATCATGCACTGAACTATAGAAGTACTAAGAAAGCCATACCAGGGTATGTATGTTGTTGAGTAGTAGGGAACGATTAGGAAGGCAGCTGATTAATAATAGGCTAGCGGTAGGCGGACTTGCTGGCTACGTTCAAATGAGGGTAAGAAGGGGTTTGCTCCTTCCTTTCTCTGGAGCTAAGCATAGTCCTAGGCTACACAGCCTACATAGGCAATACAGTCAGTAATTCCATATATGTTCTGAAACAGCCAGAACCACAGTTCAAGCAAATTCAGTACCAGCCACTGTAATAAGTATCACATAGGGCAAATATGTATTCCCCTGGCCTGTGCTTCCACCTCCCACATTATACAAGCAAGCAGGAAAGCGACTCTCACCAGAGGTTAGGAAAACTGTGATTTATAACATCGGTGGTAGGTGGAACAGGGGAGACCAAGAGAGCCAAGTATTTTAAGCATCTGTTATAGGCCTGTGCCAGATGCAGGATACCAGACAAGATGTGCCATTTGTCTGTTCTTGAATGGAATTTCCTATGTCCCTAATACCAAGCAAACTCTGTTTATTTATAATATAACTGCTTTTGGTTTTGTAGAGATGATATACAGCACATTTCATCTCTTCACTTTCACGGTGACATTTAAACACTTAAAAAGTGATTTATTTAGCTGTGTGAATTCAGTCGGGCTTGAAAGGTGTTTTGCTTTGTCATTGGTGAACCTGTAAAGATCATAAAACTTCTCTATTTAGGGAGACTGAATTGTGTCGTTTCCAGAAGTACAGTTTTCTCTAATGCTTGTCTGGGTTAAGAATGATACCCAAGTTCTTATAGGAACTATGTCAGCAGGCAGTGATTTCAAGTGACCATTTTCACAGGCACAAAGAGAAGAATGATTTGGGAAATGCTGACTGTCCTGTCCTGAACGTGGATTTATTTTTTTTTTCTTCCTCCCCGCGCCTAAGTCTTTATACTTAAAAAGTGATTCCAATTATTTCCCAAAGAAATAAGCAGTAATTTCTAAGCAAAGCTTTTTCTCAGAATATGCTGATTCAAAGCTATAGCTCTTTGGCAGAAATACAAGTATTAGTTGTAAAAGGAAACATCTCTCCTTTCCAGGAGTGCATTTCTAGACAAAATTAGACAGAAACATAACCTTACCAGAGTAACAGTACCTCATAATGAGATTGATTACCTGGGAGTTGAATATCCCACCTTTAAGTCTCTGTGCTATCTCATTAATACCAAAGACATAAGCCCTAAACTACACTTAAGACCAGGAGGAAAAATTAGTGTTAGGATATCTAGGCCTAGAAGGAAAATGCAACAGCCTCACAACAGAAGACCCTGGCTCCAGAGTAAGCCAGTTGTATAGAAGGGTTGATCTTTCGCAAGTTGTATAGAAGGGTTGATCATTATCAACCTTTGATAATGTCTACACCCTTTCCTGCCAGCTCTGGAATGCCCATTAGCTCTGCTTCAAAGGCACATCAGGCTGGACTGTTGAGCATGCTAGACTCTTCCATGTGCCCCTTCTGATACGTCTACTCCAGTGCCACATCTCCTAGTCCTTTACCAACAGGCTGTGTCCTGATCACTTTGCTACTCTGCAGATGAAGACCTTGAGTTCAGAGGAGGTGACACCCAAGACAGACTTCTTGACCTGGGCCCTCAGCCGACCCTAGCTTTTTCATAGAAATGCCTTGGCTTCTTCCAAGGACAGGACAAGAGAATTAAAAATAAATAAACAAAAATCTGCAGGATGGAAAAAGTGAGAAGTTGTAGTTAAAAATCTGCTGACAAAACATGGAGGCGTACAAAATCGTTAATCATGATCCAAGTTCCTTCAGTGATATGCTCTATTACTTTTTCGGCCACAAGAAACATTAAAGTATGTGCAATTAACTATCTGAATAAATGAGCTGCATGATCTCATCCCTTTCTGCCTCAGTTTTTCTGTTTGTAAAGCTGAGGCTGTAATATTTGACAGGAGTATTGCTCTGAAATCCAGCTTCTGACTAGAGTTGTTACTGCAATAATTACTGCACCAGATGTCAGAATCAAGTGAAAGCACTGTCATTCAATTATTGAAGCACAAACCACAGCCATCACTTGCCTTGTGTTACTACAAGTATAGATCCAACAGAGCAGAAAACAGATTTCACGCTTACTTCTAGGTGTAAACCACTGTTTGAAGAGTATCTCCTCCCCTCCTCTCCCCCAAAGTGCACTTAGCTGTTTCTAGCTGTAGCTAGAAAAGATACAGCTGCATTTTTTGGCTTATATAGCTTGAGCTCAACCCTCAGCAATAGCTTAGTCTGAGATGTTTTACAAAACTATTTTTCAGTAAACATTTTTGTTCTGTAGTTATCACATGATATCTGTGCTCCCTTACAACACACTAGCGACTGGGTGCCTTATCTTCCCATTACCAGACTGGTCAGATACTAACTCAGGAGGTGGAGAGAAAAAAGCTGGGGACAGAGGTGAGACAGAGATCACTTAATGAAAACTGGATTCCAAGTTGGGAGTCCTGTGATAGTCTGACAAGTTGATGCTGAGCAACACAGACGTCAGCATCTTGAGCGGCAGTTGAAGATACGGTCAGCCTGAAGAGTAATTTCTAAGCTAGCCTTGAGCTCACGGCTGTGCAAACTGTTGTTTGCAAATAGAGCTCACACAAACAGAGCATAAAATACAGGATCCAGCCTGGGTTTGGGGGTCTTGCACACATTTGTGTACTTTGGATTATTCAGAATCTAGAGGCAGGTCCTTACTTGAGCTTTAGGACAATCTAAATGAGCTAAATCATGCTGCCTGCAGAGGCTGCTGCAAGGAGGCTGCTGCTTCCCACAGAAGTGAAGTACAGCCAAGAATAGCATGTGTTTCCTCCTCTGCATCTAGCACAACTGCAGCTAAGTGGTTGCTTATGTTCAGAAATGAATGAAATATTCAATTAAAACAAGAATCTTCACTGACGTGACCACTGCTGCTTAATCGTTACACAAAATAGCCTTGTCTTGCCCGAGCATGCCTGGCTCTCTAAGGATAATGGAGACAGTACAGTGTTTGGATAGCTGCTGTTTTTTCTGAAAAGCGTGGAGGGTGTGCCTGTGTGAGGGCATGTTCACAAGAGTTTTAGCCCAGAAAGAAATAGGTACATCTGGAAAGAGCATAATTCAGGTTACCAGACTCTGGCACTGCTATGAGAAATAATCCTTTCTCAGGAAAGTACCAAAATGTGGCTGTCTGGTTTGTCCACAAGTATCCGGGCATTTTTCTTGGCAGGCAGGGGTACTGGCAGTTATTTGCATTTTGATTCCTGACCCAACTAGTGTCTGTTCTTTCTTTGCTGAAGATGGAAGGATATGCCTGTGGTTAAATCACTGGCCTAGGGATTAGGCAAAGTGGGTTCTGCTCAGATTTTGGTCTGCATCCTTGGCCAGGTCACTTAAGAATTTTGAAAAGTGCTCAGCACCCACAAAGAGGATCAGATTTTTCAAAAGCTCTCTGCTTCCCCTGAGGCAGTGACCAGATGATCAAAGGAACTTTTCTGAAAATTTGGCTGCTAGGGCCATTGAGAGCACTACTGGGTGCTGAGGAGTCATGAAAATCTGGTTCTCATTAAGGTGCCCACATGGGAACCAAGCTCTCCAACTAGCCCCCATCATGATGGGAAGACACTTGAAAATCTGGCCAGAAGTGATCTCTTGAAATGCTACACCAGCAACTTTCTCTGTGCCTCAATTTCCTCTAAAATGAAATTGATGTTGCCAGAATGCTTGTAATGATAAATTCATTAATCTATTGCATGTGATGTACTTGGATGCTTCTGCAGCCAGAAGAGGGAGGTGATGTGTTTGTAGTATAACATCTTTCCAGATATACCAATCATTTGCGTAAGCAAGAGTGTGTTAAAGGGACTGGAGTAGGAATCCAAGAGTCAGCTTCACTCTATGTACAATTTGCAAGTCTTCAGGTTCAGGAGCTGCTGCTCTTTGTCTTAAACCCTTGATCATGACTCAGGTCTCTGCCATGCTAGGGGATGTAACAGATCAAAAAGACTCACCCTGAAAAACCTTTGTGCTAAACAAAGCGGGACAGAGAGAATATATTGAAAAAAAAAAAAAGATAAAGCTGTTCCATTCAGCTGTTTGCCTTCTGAATTCCCTGCCTGTTGAGTACAGTAGTTTTATAATTTTCTTTCCTCACATGATATTTCTTTCCATTCCCACTAAGGTACTTGGTATTTTTGGGGCACTTTAGACTGTTAGAATTTCAACTTTACAAGATTGGTTACTCTCCTTATACTAGATAGCCATACACAGTAATATTTTTTGCAGGTGTTTGGGGTTGTTTTTGTTTTAAAACCAAGGAACACAAACTTCAAAATGGGCATATATATATATATGTAACTTACAGTGGCCTCAACTTTGCTTCCAGATGGGGAAATGTGAAAGGTCCCAAGCCTTTTGCGATGCACTCTGGAGCAGCCTGCCTTCTCTTTCTAAGCAGCCTCCCCTCACATGATGCAACATTTTCATTCCAGCTGAGAGTGGGGGGCTCTCCCTCTTCCCCTGCTCTTCCCCCCCCCCCCCCCCCATTTTTGGCCTTCCAGCACTGTCCACATCTGTGCAAGCTAATGCTACCCAGATCCTTTTCAAACGGGCACTGAGGGCTGGCATGCAGAAGCAAAGCCCCCAGGCTGTACCTCTGAAACCCAAAAAACCTCAAATGCATTGTGTTTCCATAAACACTCCTCAGCTGACTAGGCTGTGGGGAGTTTCTGCTCTTCTCAACCCTTCCATCTCCCTTGGGAATGGGAGGTGCAGACTTTCAATCAACTTTGACTGCCTATGTGCAGAAATGGTGTTAACGTTAGAGCGAAGCCACAACACGAGGAGCCCCTAACCTCAGTTGCCCTACGGCTCGGGCCTTGCAGCACAGCCAGGGTGAGCTGTCGCCACCCCGTCGAGCCACGGCGCCTTCCTTTACGGTCACAGAAGCGACGGCGCGCACCCAGCCAGGGCTCGCGCCGTGACCGTTACTGGCAGGTAAACAGCCGCCGAGCGGGGCGGAGCCAAGCCCTGAGCGTGCCCGCGGCTTGAGGGGATGAGGTGCGGCCGCTTTCGCCGTTCGTGCTCGCTGTAGCGCCTGTGGGACGCTGATGCCTAACAGTCACTTCTTCCACAGCGTTCTAAACAAAAATGGGGGGTTTGTCGTGGTTTTGTTTGGGGTTTTTTTGTTTGTTGTTTGTTTGGGTTTTTTGTGTGTGTGTGGTTTTGTTTGTTTGTTTTTTAAAGTAGAATACAACATTTCAACTAAATTGAATCCACTGACACAACCCCCTAGTACCTTGACAGCTTTTGGGCATCAGGTGTAACAGTTCATGTTTTTCTGGTCTCACAGACTTATAAGCAGTTGAGCAAGCAAAAATATTTTCCCTCATCATCTTTGGTGGCAGGAAGGAAGTGGTGGTGTGTCGTGAGCCGCAAAACCTGTGGTGGGCTGTGGCGTTGAGTGCCCCTGGAAACACTAAGTTACTCAGCTTCAGCTCTACTGGGGAGCAGCTATCAGTGTCATGGATGCAGTCATTATTTTGAAGGTTAAGCCTGTGTGTTTTGAGTGTGCGTCAAGTTAAAATTCCAGCTCTCAAAATATGGTTGATGAATGGAGCATTGAATCACAGAATCACAGAACTTTCTGGGTTGGAAAGGACCTTAACATCACCCAGTTCCAACCCCCTGCCATGGGCAGGGACACCTTTCACTAGAGCAGGTTGCTCCAAGCCCTGTCCAAGCTGGCCTTGAACGCTGCCAGGGATGGGGCAGCCACAGCTCTGGGCCACCTGTGCCAGTGCCTCTCCAAAAAAATTACTAGGTTTCTGTTCAGTTATTTTTTAAACACTGATTTTCATGAGATAAACAGTAGAAAGTCAAAATCACATGTCTCTCAGCAGTCACAAACTGAATTTGTTTTCCTTGTGTTTCATAGTCCTTTTGTATTGAGTTCTTGAGAGCATTCAGCATACAAGTGACAGATGTGATGTTGAAAAAAGGGTGTTTCAAAAAGAATAAGATACTCATTGCAAGTGAATTCTGAAGTCAGTGTAAGGCTGGATTTTGTTCTTGAAATCTGAATCTAAAAGCTCTCTTGCCCTGACTGTGGAACAGAGAAAATGCCATAAGAATCACATGCCAATACTAAGTGGTAGCTTGGATTTTAGATACTGAGTATTGTAACTTGCTTAAGAGCAATCTAGAAGTGAAATGCAATGAAGGTGATATTACAAAAGACAACCCAGACAAGTGGAATTAAACTACAACTTTAAAGCCATCTGATAATTTTATAGTAGTACAAAAATAAAAAAATTACTGCTGAAATGAGTCTTTAATCAAGTAGCCATCTATAATGTTAAACAGTTTTCTTTATTTCCAGGATAGTATGAACAATGTTTTTAGCTGAGGCTAGTAATGCAAGCTCAAGGAACAGACATAAAACTTTCTATGTTTCCTGATGTAGTACGTTATGCCCAGATCTCCAAAAGATAATAATAGCCTGTAGGAGTTCCTAGGCATAAGAACTAAGAAACCCCCTGCAGTGACAGCTTGGACTGTGCTGCATAGACCTCATAAACTGAGCTATGCTGGTTTGAACTGGAGAAGAGCAGGAATTCCTGTAACAGGCATGGAAAATCCAGCTACTGCACCACTTTCTTTTGTGGAAGACAGAAAATGCTGCTGTGTCTGCACCAATATGCACATACAGAAAATCACTCTGGAGATCTTACTGCCCAGACTTGCATGTAACTTGTATGCAGAGTAAGAACTCAGTATATCATGAACACCTTCATCCATCACCAGAGCATATTTTTGAAGCTATTCATCCAGAAGGCTGGGATAGAATGGGACAGAATCCTTCCAGTTGTTGCCTTGTTAATTTGTATAGAGAATTACAACTTAATAAATAGGCAGGGTAGCTCTTGTGAACTGACATTCAGCCTGTGAATTCTGTATTAAAGTACTGAGTCTTGTCCAGTAATCTACAGCAGCATATCAAAAATTGTACCCACAACAAGTATTCCAGTCTTGGAATACATTTGAATGAAGCCTAATAATGATTACAGTCATTTTTGAAAGCACAGCTAGATTTTGCTAAGCTCTGCCCACCCTCAGCAAAAGTCTTTCCATTCATTGGAGAGCTTGTGTTCTGTTTGAGAGATCTTTTTTTATCCTAAGTTAACCAGAACTTGGCTTTGGCCCTTTAAATCCTTCTCCCTATCAACTCAGCAGCCACAAAGGCAGTTTATTACTGAAAAGAAATCTTAGAATCAGTTTTGGCCAGCATTGTCTTGGAAAGTTCATTTTGTTAACATGGTTTTGATTTTATTTCAAAAACACTTTGACAAGCACTGACATTTTTGGAACCAGTAAAGCACAAGAGACTTACTCCTAAAGGCCTAAGCTTTGCATTTTTCTGCAGCAAACAATGTGATGTGCTACTATGGTAAATAGTTCAAGCCACTGACTGAAAGGAAATAAGTACTGAGTGTTCTCTTTTTTCCTTCATTTTCTAAAATACATTTTGCATGAATGCTAGTGCTTGTGGATGTACTTGCTTAACTACTCTTCACTTATTTGCTTTTAATCTAAAGTGTGACAAATATATCAATGTTGGCAACATAAACTTTCCTTACAAGCCTGCTTTTATTGCTCAACCTTGACCTTAAGTAACTACCTCTTGACTTTTTGCTGAGATTTTCCAACAAGGGTCTCAGTTATGTGTTTTATATTAATGTTTATCAACTGAGAGTTGTTCTAAGATCACCTAATTCATTTACAAAGAAATTCTGGGAAATAGCTGAACACTTTTTTTTTTTTGTGGGTTTTTTTGTTTGTTTGTTTGTTTTTTAAGACATGCTGAAAGAGGGTTTCTGAGCCACATAGAAGAGCCTTGTGATATTCTGCATTCACTGGAGCTCCACACATGGTGGGAAGAATGGAAGGGCAAAACAGAGGTAAGTCATGTGCTGGGATAAGCAGACTTGACTGAAGAAATCTACCAGTGGTAAGTTGATTGTATTTGGTGTGAGTGTCCCTGGGGCTTTGCCGTCTTCCAGTCTGTCCCTTTGGAAATTATGTCCAGTAATTAAGAGACAGTGTAAGCATCTTCATTTCAGGGGCTGTAGTGTATTATATGTGTAGTGTATTATATGTTTGTGGTGTTGTTTCACATCATAACACTGGGTTTTGTTAGAAACTTGTTTTGCTGTCTGGAATTTTAAATTGTGAAAATGGCCAAATGCATTGCTTGAAGTTCCCTAGGCAAGCCCACAGTTAGCTACTGTCCACTTCTTTCTTTCCTTTCAGAGAGAAGAATGCAGCGGTATGTTAGTCTGGAAAGAATAGTTGCTGTTTAGTCAGCAGGAAACATATGCTGCAGATGTTTCAGAAATCTGGCTTTTAATATAGCTTTGATATCTAGTATGTCAAGCTGTTAGTTATGACTCATTCTCCCTTTAATAGAATAGGTTATGTGTATCCTGTATGTTGCTGTGATGGATACTTAGGAACTGAAGTGAACTAGCATACCTGTGACCCAGGAGCATGTTATTTTCAGTATTATGGATATTTATTTAAAATAGAAACTCTTTCTTAAGTTTGTAGTATTTTTTTCATTTCAATTTCAGAATGACTGCATAAATTGTATGACCCGTTTCTCCAGTTGCATAACCAGATTATTTAGGCCTTTCCACACAAGAATAGAAAAGAACTTTTTTAGCTTCTTTTTGTTTTGTTTTGTTTTTTGGGGGGGGTGTTCAGGGGATTTTGTGGTGTCTTTTGGGGTTGATGTGTTCTTGTTGGAACCATTGATTTAATTTTTTTTTTGTAAATGTGGAGTTCTCAGAAGCTGACATTCTGAAGTGTTACAATTTGGGATTGCTGAGAATATTGTCATAACTGGCCAGCTGTCTCTAAACTTAGAGTGTAATGAACACATACACACTTTTCTTGGAGAGGTGGAAAACCCAAGATGTGCATATGGTGTGTAACAGAAGGATACTGTAGCTGTGTAGTATTATGAATGGCATAGCGGCTAGTATGCTTCTTAAATCCTAAGTGGAAAGTTTCTTACCTCCCAGGAGCTCCATATTATTTTTGAATGCCCTCATGTTGAACTCAGAGTAGTTGTTGATGAGACCCTATAAAGAATGATGTCTACATACGTGCACAGACACCAGAGTCATCAGTTTACCACATGCACACAGCACTGGGAATAGAACTTAAGACCTTCGCCTCCGCAAACACAGCTGCTCTTCTGGCTATGAGCTTTGTAGCCAGCAGAGGGAACTGATAAACACTCTCATAGGGATGCTTTATATATGTTTTTCTAACCAAGAGAGGGCACTGACTCTCACTCACTTTTGAAAAGGGTCTGTTACAAGTCACCCCTCAACAATTTCACCTGCCATTCAAGCACCAACATGCTTACATTCATCTTGCTTTTGCTATAAAGTATGGACTTGCATAAAGTCGTTTTAATCACCAAAAGATGCCCCTAGACTGTATCGTGGTATTAATCTCCTGCAGTGCAATTATGAGACATTAAATTCATTACACATCAAGACAATTACAGAAACACATCCAACATTTCAGGAGTACAGGGAGACCAAACACAATTGTTTACTGATGTGTACAGAGAATAGGCACAGTTATTGCACAAGACCTGCAAAAAGCTTCAGAACCAGAACACATCAATATATTTTGAAACACATATTGCTCCACAACTTTTGCTGAAGGAGAATTCTGTTAATATAAAGGCTAGATCTCACTTTCTGGACAGAATGCCACAAAAAAGCAACATTGTTTGCACAAAACTCTAGAAAGTGTAAATGGCAAAAGTAAGAAACTTTTGTACATTCAAATACAGGTACTTGTTGGTTTAAATCAGACAGAACAAGCCGTCTCTAATGCTTTTTGTCTTTTGTTGTTCCTCGCTACAATAACTCAATTGAACCACTGATCTTTTAGCAATATGACACTAGTGAAAATTAAAAATTATTTCCCTGTAGAAGGAAAGAATCCTCAGCTTAGAATAACTGAAAGGCAAAAATAGCAAGGGAAAATATAGCAGTATTTTAAAGCTTCAAGGATAAAACTTAATCTTTCCTTCCCTGAGATATATAGAAAGACATAGAATAAGCAGGCAGAAAATTCTGCCTTGTAGATATGCTCATGGATGTATAAAAATTGTCCTACCTTCTATGGTAGGTAGTGACAGGACAATTTCTAGAATCTATTCAATGTTTCATGTAAGACCTACGTGAATAGTTTTGCTTAAGCAGTAAATGGGTTCTCTTTGAGCTCTTTACTGCTACTGACTTACCAAGACTGAATTCTTACAGTCAGATGTTGCCCACTGTTTCTGGTTCATAGCAGTGGATCTCAGCTTGCTTATCCTGCCAAGAGTGGATTGGTGTCCTTTAACCACGCAGGATAAAAAAGAGGTGGTCATCTGGTTGGTTGGTTGGTTGGTTATTATTTACCACCTCCAAGAATGATTTGCAAATCCTATTATGGGTCTGTAAAGGGTTTCACAACAAGTTCAAAAGTGTTAGGAGGAAATTACCTCTCAAAATTTGTCACTGTAATTCTCCTTGCTCCTTCAGCCCTAAAGAGTCATGCAAAGACAGATCAGCTGCAAAGGGGTGCGCTTTGTAAGGCTGAATACAAAATGAAGCATGGATTGAAGTGCTGGACTGAAACCTGGAAGCTAAATCTGACTCTTTGCCATGTATTTTTGCTGTGACCATAAGAAAAACTGTCTATGTATTTAATATCAGTATGGTCAGAGGAAAATGTATTTTTGCTTCACAGAGAGGCAAATAAATTCATGAAGATCAGAATGTCTCACAAGCAGTGGCAATGGAAGGCCTATGGAGAGATAAGCAGACAGTGATATGTTTATCCTTTGTATCTAAGTATCTAGTCTAACACTTTTGACAGCAGTTGGAGTTATACTAGTGACTTAAGTGCCACCAGTGTAACTTAAGTGGCTAAATGAACACTTAAAGAACCTAAGCATAACTGCCAGGAGAAATGGCTGAGCATACCTGCTTAATTCTGAACTGGTCTGTGGCTGAAAAGTCTCTTTACCTTTATTTTGCTTTTTTAAAGTGTTATGGTCATTACTCAAAAAAATCTAAATTTGTTGTTCTTCTGCTGTTTCTTTTTTTTTTTTTATTTTACTTCTAGCACTATTTTAAGATGACAGTATTTTTATCTTAATATCTGTATGCTTTGATCTTATAAAAAGGAGTTACAGATCAGTACAGAAGTCAATAAATGCATTCCTAGACATCTAAGTTCTCTTGGAGATGTGCTGGGTGCAGTTTCCCTTCATCCCCTGCTGCAAAGTGATGCTAAGCTGAATTATCTACTCAGCCTAAGAGAGAAATTGCTCAGAGGAGATTCTGATCTAAATTAAACACATTCCTTTGAATAAGGTTTTCTTAATGTGTCCTGCAACCCATTTTTCAAATGCCAAAACATTACATTTCACAGCACACTTTAATAAAAGGTATTTTGCTATAGACACATTTCCTGTGTATAATGACAAATGCAATTTTTAATGTGTTGGGGTTTTTCTTTCCTTGAAAATTGCTCTGTTAGAGATTTTGATTTATCTGGTAGATTAAAATTCTGTGTGAACAATGAGGCTTTATTGCCAGATTGTAGACCTAAATTCTGTATGCATTACACTTTAAAATCACATATCTGTGTTTTACAAGAGGGGTGTTTATGAAGATGGAAGGGAGATTTGCTATGAAAATAAGATGTTAACTAAGGAATGAAATTTTGTAGCTCAGAGATGAAACAAGAGTTATAAGGAAAACAATTGAGCGCTATTCCTGTTTCTTAGGGGCAGTTTATATGGTTTACCTGGATGCAAAAATAGTTTTACTGTCAGCCTGCTTTAGAAAACACTGCACTTTTTTTTTTCTTTAATAGTTGCATTTGTGGTGGTTTCTTGTATTGTGGGTTTGGTTTGGGTTTTTTTTAAGACACTTATGTAATCTTCCAGGAAATTAGCTGAAGGCAGTGTTTTCACTGTTTTCTTTCCCCCATTATTTACAATAGATAACATGCACAATAAAGAAAAATTTTAGATACAATAAGCAGGAAAAGGCGCTTTGAGCAGAGTTCTGCTGTTATACAGTCCTGTTATACAGTACTGTAGCTTAAAATGTTGCAGCTGATGTGAGTACAGCTATATGTGGACATAATTCCTTTTTAGAACAGACTTTATTTGGGGAAAGAACAAAAAAAGTCAATTTAGAAAGAGCATTGTTTGTCTACCAAGAAAAAAATATCACTCAACTGCAGAATGTATTACATAGTGTACAAAAGAACAATTTAGAGACAGCATTCACTGCTTGCTTTTGGTAGTTCATACTTTTCTCTGAGCACTGGAGAGAGGCATTCTAGGATTAGGATTTCTGTGATGGAATTTCTTTAAACAGGTGACTGTGTGTTAAAAGTGCAGTGACTCGCACAATGTGAGAAACTGGGACTAGTCACAAATAGATTAATCTCTGAGGATCGACAGATGAATAGAGGTAAGTGCAAATACAGTTTTGAAATCACTTTTTGTTTCAACTGTTCCAGTAGCTGTCTCTGAGGCACTTAACTATTCCTTCATCTAGCATTAGAAATGCCTGTGTAGGCAACTGTAGATAAAATATAATCTAAACTGATCTAGAAATTTCATAGACACACAAGGTCTGTTGTTCCAAGAAACGGAACTTTGCTTGTGAAATGTGTACTTAAGACTCTTTGGTGCCAGATAGTGAATTCCATCAGCCTAATTACTGTGCTTCTGTGAGGGTTTAAGTTCCATCAGACTTTTCATAAAGGCAATGAAACCTGTGAAGATACACTTCAGTCCCAAAATTGTCTCAATCTGCCTAGTAAATAGTAATAAAAACCAATTCCTTCCTTAAATTAGCTCTAAGTTTTTTTTTTTTTTTTTCCTTTCTGTTTTTCCCCTCCCCTCAAACAGAATTTAAGGAAGCTTTAGAGTGTAGTTTATTTGATAACTTTGACTGGACTGAGAAGGAGACTACTAAGAGGGGTAATAAATTGTTAGAATTGATCTGGGTACACTAATTTCTTCAAAACCAATCAGAAAGGGAGAGACCTTTTTCCAGCCACACAGCTTCGCAGCAAGGTCTGTTTTTATTTCATTGCTAAACCAACAGACTATTACTAACTTAAATGTCAAATGACACTACATCTGAAAAAAAAAAAAAAAAAAGCAGGGGGGAAGCCAGCACTACCCAGCAAGGCAGTGCTAGAGTTCACATTAAGACTTCCTCACACTAGCTGGTTAGATCAGAAACCTGAAGTAGCAGTAATCTTACCTTGAGTATACAAGATCCAAGGAGAGAAGATCACTGGCTCAAAACAGTGGAGGACTGAGAAAGTGCTCTGATCTGCTGCTGGTAGCATGCACTTGGCTTTTATGTGCAGGTGGGAGGAGCTGCTCCCTACGGTAGGTGGGCAGTGAGGATAGCAGGCAGACGGCCTTCAGAAGGCATTGTAGAGTAGGTTTTTGCTCTTTGGGGACAGAGAGACAGAGAAAAAGCATGCTGGATCGCGTTTACAGGAGAAATAGTGATGGATTTATTTGTTGAGTTTTTTTCTTTAAATATTTAGTTAACTAAAGATTTTTCTACTGTGTCTGTTTCTGAATCTCTGAATTGTTACAGTCATAGTAACTGTACAGTCACTGTTACATTAGTTACTAGTAGGTATAACTTTGTCTTTTGGAAGAATTTTCACAGCAGTGAGATACAAAGGCTGCTGTTTCATTTTCTAAGAAGGGAGAGCTATGAAGAAGCAGCCCTTGATCCTAGAAGTTGTCTGTTTACTCAGGGATTGAACTTCCTTTATATTCCAAATGTCTACTAGATCTCAGCTCCGGAATCCTCCTAAGTTTCCATTGTGCTGAACTACCCAGCTCTTCCTTGACACAGCTGTAACATGTTCCATCTACACACTGACTTTCTAGCAGTTTAGTTTAGAGCAGTTTTATTGTTCACTGTGTCTGAGTTCTAAACAATTTTCCCAACTGGTATTCTCAAAAGGCAAATGTATCCAAAAAGACAAACCAGTAGAAATATGCATTCCTGGTGGTTTCTGTGTAAAATTACTCATTGTTCATTTTAACTCATTCATTGCTTTCAGGGCACTGAGAGTGGATGGTACAGTGTCCAGACACTGGCTTCTGCAGGTGAAAGAGACAGTTGTGTACCCATCTGGAATACACTATTTCTGTATTTCTGTATGTCCCTGTGCACGGCATCTGGGCCTGTATTTTTTTGCCATGATACCTGAGTAAAACTTGTATCATATTGGAGCATTAGTGAGTGGAGAAAGTTAGAAAGAACAGGAAGGGGGCGAGGACTGGTATGAAATTAAGGGTGAGATTAGAAGTACATACTGATTTAAAATCTGGGAAAGACCAGACAGAAAAATGAATGAGAACCTGAGTTCACAGAGTTGAGATAAGCAAGTTTGTAGTGAAGGTAACAGAGAGGTAATGATATATGCTGCTTCTTGCACTAAGGGGCCAAACTGGTCACTGGACAAAGAGGTATAAGATGCTTATAAAATCTGGGAACTTCTGTCAATATCCTGACTGTACTCTCAGTGTTAGACTCTTGTGTCAGTATTTTAATATCTGAATATATATATACTATGATCACTTTAAATAGGTCTCAAGTCACAAGGTATTTATGATGGGAAAGCTTATGAAGTCTTAAGATGGATTCAGAGTAACATTTCCTTCCTTATTTTCTCCTATTCTCTTTACCATGAGTGTTTTTTTTGTTTTGGTTTGGTTTTTGTTTTGTTTTTTTTTAAATGTAGTACTGAGTTGATCAGAATCATAGAATGTTTTGAGTTGGAGGGGACCTTAAAGATCATCTAGTATCAACTCCCCACATATTTAGTTGCATGCAACTTTTTTTGGTTTTGTCTTTTTAGAAAAAGGCTTACAAATCAATTTTCCATCAACTTGGATGTCTGTTAAGTGGTAGAAGTAGCTGTCTAACCTTGGTGATATTTCAAACTGTCAAGCTGGAGAAAGGACGGGCTAATTTTTGTTACAGGTATCATGTTGCTATTGGATAGGGCAATTCTACATTATTGCAACTGATTGAGGAAAAAATGTCATGTTATATTATTATTTCTGCAGCACTCAATGTATTTTTAAAGTTCTCGTTAAGAAGTGAGTTTCAGTTCTGACAAGAATACTGTGTGATTTTAGGAAAGTTTCATGAAGTAACAGTAACATAGGTAGTAGGGAAAGCAATGGTACAAGTTACTGCAATAAGTTTATGTAGTTGGTTTAGTTATAGTACCTTGTAATGGTTCAGTTGATTAAAAGATGTACGTAAACTGGAATTCTACTTAACTAACATCTAAACAATCAGATGGGTTTGTATTTAGAGAAATCTAGGTCAAGATTTTCAGAAATTAGAAAGTGAATAGTACCCATGTCTTTATGTGATCATTAAACTGGTCTTACTCTCTCAAAATTGCTGAGCTTTCTGTAGGTTCCTTTTAAAATCAGTGGCTACTTCTGTAAACTCCCTTCTAAAGATCAAGCTGTTTGTGCGCACTGATCATGTGTCCTACTGTACTGCAGAGTCAAGGATAGCCTTGTCTTTTATACTTCTAGAATAAGAGAATTAAAGTTTTTCTTTAGTTCTTTCCTTCAATGAATGTTAAAGCATTTTACTACAAGTATTAAATAAACCTACCAACACATAAAATAGATAAAAAGTATTAGACCTATGCTAATGCTTATTAAAGCACTGGTGATTTTCTAGTTACTAGATCACTTATCTTCGCTAATGAGACTTTTAGTAGATGAAAACTTTGCCAAAATATCTGAGGGAAATTTTAATAGGTCAACATAGGATTAACTGGATTTCAGGGCACACTGCCTGGCTGGACAGTAAATTCAGTGTGCACAGTGTGGCAGGAAGGGTTTTCATGTTCCTATGACTAGGAATAATGACCAGCCTTTCAGTTTCCATCTGCCTATTAAAAATAAAGTTATTTTTTCAAGGGACACTTCAGTGCTCTAGCTCTCTTGCTCCATTCTTGCCCCAGACTGTCCAAATTCATTTGCCACGAGCTTCCAAGAATTGTTTGAGGCATCCTGTGCCTTTCAAAATCTGTATCAGGTTTTTGCTTTACTTGATGTTATGGCTACACCTCTAGTGCAGAATTGAGCTGTTTGTAAGGGAATGAGCTTCATGAAGGTACCTTAGACTTGCATTGATTGTTTTACCAAACTTCTGGGAACCGTGCACATTTGCTTTTCAGTGAGTCTTCTATTATATTAAATTTGTTTCAGCATACAGAGTATATGGCAAAAAAAATTATTAACAGAGGTGGCATTATCCTTAAAACACAGATTAAAACTACAGCTGTACAAATGATAGGCATTTCACTCTAGACCTCTTAAAAGGAGATAAGCCAAAATTCCTTCATTTGTTTCATAAAGGAGCTCAGTGATGACTCCTAGTTTGCCCTGAATGTAACTGAGCTAAAATAATGTAGCTGAATGCGTTAGTGGGGGATACAGAAAGAATCACCCTGAATAGATTGGAAGGTTGAACCTTTGCAAATAAATGATTTCTGTAGCATTTCAGCAACAGCTCTGGTAGGTGGCTGCATGCTGTTAGGCTGTATTATCAAAGGAGGAGGGTCCCCAGACATTTAGGTAGCATGGTGATGGCAGAATATTAGCTATCAAGGTCAAGGTGTCAACATTTATTTTTTTTTTAAACACAAACTGGAAAGAATTAGAGGGAGGCCTCCTAAGGTAAAGTGCAATAATACAGGTGAAGTAACCTCATGAGGCGAAAGTTCACATTTCGGGGTTTCGTTGTGATGTTTGTTGATATAGAAATGTCTTGAACATCCTACAGGTAAATTTCTTTAAACCTACACAGCTCTCCTGTAAATATATTCTTTCATCTTATTTAACTGTAGGACCAAAGACACAAACAATTTCTACATTTGACCGGTAGTGTATTTTATTAATCTATGGCTTTGAGCAGCATTGTGTCTTCTGTCATTCTTCCCATCACTGTAAGATTTATCCAAAGCCTTTCCAGCAAATTTGCCTTTTAAAGAATTAAATATGACAATATTGTAGTTTTTACAGAGCATTTTTGTTTATTTTTCGTGTTGGTGGTATAGGTTGTTGGGGGTTTATTTGGTTGGTTGGTTGGTTGGTTTTTTATATACTAAAGTTTCACAAACCTGGAAGGAAGAGTAAGGGAAGAGAGAGAACAGTTTTCAAAGGGCCAGATCAATTGCATTTGTTTTCTTGGTATGATACCAAGAATCTCTCTGATACTGTCTTTCAGATTTGCATTTGTAGATTAGGGCCAGTCAGATGATTTGGCTACAAAACTATTGTATGCCAATCCAATGTAAGATACAAAATCAGGATCTATTTTGAAAGTGCAGATATTGCATTCTAGATAAGCATGCATCAAGGCCTGAATGTGCGTATTGAGGGAGCACATTTAAAAGAAAAACACCTACCTCAACGTTTCCTCCTGTATGCCAAGGTTCATTCTTTAGCACATTATTCGATAGAGGTAGAATTGAAAAAACAAACAAAACCAACCCCACAAACCATATGTTTTATACAGTATGTTCTGTATCAAAAGAATTAGACCTCATAGCAGCCTTTCAATGTCTGAAGGGGGCCTACAGAGATGCTGGAGAGGGACACTTCATCAGGGACTGTAGCAATAGGACAAGGGGTAATGGGTTTAAACGTAAACAGGGGATGTTCAATTTAGATATAAGGAAGAAGTTCTTTGCTGTAAGGGTGGTGAGGCACTGGAACAGGTTGCCCAAAGAAGTGGTAAATGCTCCATCCCTGGCAGTACTCAAGGCCAGGTTGGATGGGAACTTGGGCAACATGGTCTGGTGTGAGGCATCCCTGCCCATGGCAGGGGGTTGAAACTATATGACCTTAAGGTCCTTTCCAACCCAAACTGTTCTGTGATTCTGGAACTAATGCCATTTTTTGTGCATCTTGGCTCAGCCGGTTGCATTTAGTATTGTGTCCATCAGTGAAAAGAGAATGCAGTCAGAAGCTGCTAGTATTAGACCAATCAATACAGCCTACAGTTGCACCATTTATCTCTTGTATTTATGGAATTCCTGTATTTGTGGAAGCTCTGGAACTTCCACTGGCATTCAGTAGCTGACATTGATGCTTACCATATCAAAACAGAAAAAAACCCCAGCATATTTTAACAGTGACTCTTCGCAGTGTTTACTGAAAGATTGCATGTTTTTCTATGTAGATGATATAGCATAAGCCATACTAACATCTGAAGGCTGGGAATTCACTGGCTGGGGAAGCAGTTCTGCTAAAAAGCAATGGCAGAGTCTTGCTAGGCAGCAGGCTGAATGTGAACCAGTAGTAGGCTGTGGCAGCAAAGAAGGACATCAGTAAATTGGACTGTAATAATACAAGCACAGCCAGCAGCTCAAGGAAGGTGATTAGCCTCCTCTACTCAGCACTTACTGGGCCATATTTAGAAGACTCTGTTGAATGTTGAGCCTCCCACTGCAGGAAAGATAGCGATGAACTGAAGTGAGTTCAGTGGAGGGCTACTAAGTTCTCTTAAGGGCTGTAGCACTTGCGTTTTCAGAGAGACTGCAGGAACCAGTCCTGTTCAGCCTGCATAGTTGGATTTGGGGAATCTAACAAGACAACAGCTTCCAGTACCTCTAGGGAGGTTATTAAGAAGGTGAGCCAGGCTCTTCACAGTAGTGGGAGGACAGCAGGCAATAGGCCTAAGATGAAAGAAGGGAGTTGTGTCTGGATATGAGTTAAAATTTTTTCCATGCATGAACAATCAGGCAGTGGAGCTGACTATCTGTTGAGGCTGTGCAGGCTTCATCCTTAGAGACTTTCAAGAACCAAGTGGATAAAGCCGTGAGCAGTCTGCTCTGACCTCATGGCTGACCCTCCTTCAAGCAGGGAATTGATTCAATTAGAGATCTTCTCAGGTCCCTAACTATATTGTACAAAAATACTGAGTAAGTTTTCATGCAGGTGAAATTGTACAAGAGTTCGTTAGCTGGGTTTCAGTTCATCTGTGTTTAAGAGATTGGGGCATTGGCCCAGGGGATGATCAAAGCTGATAAAGTGTCACTGTATCCAGATCTAGGGTTTGTGCATTTCTGAAAAATAACCAAGATGAGATATGGAAGTCTTAACTTCTAACATTTGATTGAGGATTATATGAGATTTGTCTTCAGTTCCACCAGAATGTGCTTGGTGGCAGTACTATGCATTCTGTGTGTGCTTTTTGAGTATTTTAAATAAGTTTCCTGTAAGTTTATTTAATGCAGCCAAGTGGCACACGTTTTGGCTGTACTACATACTCTTTTAAAACTCTCTGCCAAAAGATTATATTGTGTTTTTTATTTTAGAATGATAATTTGTGCTCTGTTTCAAAAGAAATATAGCATCCTTGGGAAAATATAGTTCTGATCAAAGGAAATATTTGGCCCAGTGACACTGAAGTTAAAAAGGGAGTGAAACAGAATTTGAATAAAAATGTTTGTGTTTCTGTCTCTACCACATAGGTCTTATGCTTTATTTCACAGATACTGCTCATTTTGTAGCTACACAATGAATCAGTTGATATTATACATATTTTTGTTATCTTACATCATTAATAAATTCTTTCCTCTTCTGCACAAAAAAGATATATAGAGACAAATTTTTTAGCTTCATTAATGTTCAAACTGCCTCGTATTATGAGGAAATCAGTAAACCATCGGAATTTAATCCCAAACAGCGTAACAATTTTTTCTTCAGGACTGAGAGAAAAGTAGTTTTATTGCATGTTTGGTCATTGGCAAAATTATTTTTAAATTCTAATGACTGAGTTTTTTTGTTGAAACTCAAAATTACTATAAATTGTTCTGGAAATGGACATATGATAACTTTGAAGAGAACACCTAAAACGCATCTTGTTGTAGCAATCCACACTTTCTTCAAATTGCATCAAATTTTAGTGTTGTGGGAGACACAATATTATTTATCCTGACTCCTTAAGAATATGGTGTAAAGGAAGCGGGCCAGCTTCTGCTCTCAGTGGTACCATGGGAAAATAGGAGTGTGAACGCAGGTGTGATTAGCAGTGCTCACATGGATTTTGGTGGAGTTGCATTTCAATCTTTCCATCTTTTTCAGTCATCTTAGATCAGAGCATGGTTTACAGAGTGTTTAGCAAAGAGCTATCAGCTCAATGCTGTTTGTAAGTGTTTCATAACTTCCATTATTTTTATTATATATTAAGTTGTAATCAGTCTTCCTCTTGCTGATTTTGGTTTAGAGTTCAGTGTTTCCTTTACTCTCTTCTAGGGTAGACATTAAACTGTGCTAACTTGTTCCCAAGAGCCATAGGCTAAGTTCAAGTAAGTTAAGAACTACCACAGTTATTTCATAAACTTCTTCCACTATGTGTCCATCTTCCCCACCCCCTCCCCTTTTTTATTTTTTAGCAAAGTACTTTAAAAGTTAGTACTCTTAAGTACTGACAGAGCAGTCAGCTCTGGAAACAAGTCCTTTGAGTTCACATTATCATGATGGTTAAGAAGAAATTTGAGTGCTCTATCCAGCTTGTGTCTCTGATCTTTCATGGAAAACCACTGAAATCATTATTACTGGGCAGCAGCTAGATCAAAAGAAGTTCTGGTATGGATGAAAAGATTTAGTGACATTGCTGGTGAACAGATATAACACTTGAGTAAATTTCAGTAGTTTTATTTTTTTTTGAAAGAATTGGTTTATCATTAAGAAATTTGCTTTCCCCCAAGTTCACAAGGAGGAGAAAAGGAATACAAAATGAGCATTTCATGACACATCAGCATTTCTGTATGCATTCCCAAATTCATATTTGATCTTTCTTTCCCCATGGTGTTTCATCTGGAAAAAGTTCTTTTCCTGTGAACACTCAAAACATTACCTTGAAAGAATTAATATAAAATAATTTTTGTGTATTATATTCTGGAAAAAGGCCTTTTCCTAACTGTTGAAATTCAGTTAACTCTTTTAAGTTTATAATAATTTCTTTGTTTTTATTAACTTATCTCATTTGGAGTATTGGATACTCAGGGTGTGCCGCTGCTCATGTTAAAACTGGAGGAGTTAGATCAATGTTGACTTTTTTATTTTTTTTTTCTTTAATTCTTTCCAAAGAAAACATTAGGTAGCCTTCATTAATGTGCTGTAACGCATTCCATAATGCTAGACAAGCTTGTGACAAGAGAGTAAGTTCACCACTTAACTAAGACTTTTGCATTTAAGATGATGATGGTAAGATTATTTTTTTTCCCCACTTGTATTTGTCTCTTAGACATATTTCAGTTGCAACCCACTATCTGACCTGCAGAAAGGATTTTGCCTCTTTCCTTATCTCTGATCCCACTTTGGGCTAGATATTAAGAGTAGCTTTTACAAAGGAAAACAATATTGCATGTGATTAATCAAAGAATTCTTCTAGTGCAAACCAATAAACCGATTATATCAGTGTCAGGGAGATGGAGCATCCAGAACTGTTTTATCTTTGTAATAGCAGTGTGGTTCCACTGCTGTAGATGGAAAGTAGTACACCTAGTACAGACCCTACATTCTCTGATGGGAGATGTGTAAACTTTTGCTGTAAATCACTATCTAACCATGTGGTTTTCTTGCACTAGAATACTTTTGGGCTGTATCAAATTCCTTATAGTCCCATTTCCATGTTGCAATTCAGTGTTATAAATTCTTAAAATTATAGAGAACTTGACATTGTTTTATTTCTGTGAGTGCTCAGTTGAGGGTTGTTTATTTTAGCAGAAGAGCTCTTCTAGCTAGTGTCTGTCTTTCATACAGCTGCAACAAGAACAGGCAGGCTGAACTACTGAAGCTACAACTTTCAGCATAGTATGTTATGTGAAAGCCTTTCTGCTCCATTCAAATACAAAGGCACTTCATATCTTAAAGCATTTATTTCTGTTTATGGTTGACTGGATGGAGTGTGCAAGTGTTATTTTTCTCAAACAGCTCAATGTTTGTATATTATTGTTAACTTTCAAATAAGTGCTGAGCCAAAATCATTTTATCCCACAGACCTCAAATGAAGTTTATGTGAATTAAAGCAGCTTTTTATTTGTTTGGTTTCAGTTGACTTGTTTTGTGTGTGTTGTGTTTTGTTTTTCTAAATGAGTAGGGTCAGCTCTGTATAGTTTCACTAAGCTTCTTGGTGACAATTCTAGAGCAGGTCTTCCAGAGATCCTTAGAAATGAGCTATCAGATATACACAGTTGAGTATGGAAGGAAGTGGACTGTTTTGCAAGTCAGCTGCTGTTTGGCATCTCCTATCCTCATGTTCTTACCATGCAGCAGAGATGAGCTAGCTGAAGAGACAACCAGTCAGGGAAGAAGAATTCAGTGTAAAATACTGACAAACTTGTTATCCTGCATTCGTGTGTCTATGCTATTGTTTATAATAATTTTGTCTGATATACCTTATATAGAAATTTCAGGAGAAGTTCTGAGGTAAGTCCTTGTTCATTTTTTTGGGTTGGATAGTCAGCTGAAGTAGGAGATATTTATAACGTGATTCAGGAACAATGGGAATAGCTTTCTCACAGGATTCTCTCTACTTTTCTGGTGGTGGAAGAAATATGATGACTGCAGCTTTTATGATGCATGGGTTTGGATGAGCAGGACATTGTCAAATGTACTTAGTTAATGTTTTGGAACCATCATCTGGTTTTCTTCATAATTTTTCTGTAAGAACATTTCTATATTAATTTGTTTGCTTAGTTTGCAGTTCTTGCCCTCAAACTCGTTTTCTCTGCCCAGCAAAAACATTTTAATTTTTCATCCCTCTATACCGCAGGCGGTCAATTAGTACAGTAACAACAATCACCACTGTGTGTTAACACTTAGCAAAAAGTGATTTTATTTTATGTTTTCATGGTGTTCAGTTCAAGGCCTCATGCATGATGAGGACCAGTTTCCATCAGACCTTTCCAGCCATCTCTCTGTAGGCCAGTTTTATGACTCTGGAACAGCAAATTTCAGGGTTAAGTTCATGAGAACTAGAAAAGAAGTGGACTTGATCAATGCTTCTGCCTGTGAAATAATCTACAAAGAGAGACAAGACAGATCCAGCATCAGACTGCGCTCTAGAAATTTGCTGATCCTATTATTTTTGTCATAACTCTTCTTTAAAAATTCATAGCTTTCCAGGATGACAACTTAAGGATTCAAATATGGCTGTACCTCAGAGATGGCTGATTTTTTTTATTGTTGTTTGTTTTCGTTTTAGAGATCCCCTTGTGCTCTTTTCTTTTTTTCCTAAATGGATCTGAGCCTGTTGCCAAATGTTTTGTAAACTTTGCTAACAACTTTATGTCCCTCTCACATTTAACCCCCCCAAAAAAACCTAAACAAAAAGAAAAATCCAAAACAAGATCAACCAAACAAAACAACTCCACAAAAAAAAAAAAACCAAAACAAAAACCAAATAACAAACTAGGAAAAAGGCAAATCTTGAGGAGGCGTTGAGCAGTACAGATATATTCTCTACAAGAAAAACTGATCCAGTCAGAATTACTGTATAATATTTAGATTCTGTAGTAATTATGTCAAAAAACCAACATGAGTATATCTATATAATGTTTCTTGTCAGTCGAAACAAAAGTCCTCATGTGCAAATCTGAACTCATGTTACTTCAGCAAAGTTTTTTCAGATCTGTGAGAAGCAGGAAAAGCAGGAAATAAAGCAGGAAATAAGAAATTTTTTTTTCTTGTTTGACTGAACTTTGGGTCTTTAGGAAACAGAGCAGTGTATCCCAAGTGTGACTGAGTAGTGGAGGTACTTCCAGCATACGTATTCATTTATTTTCTTAAAAATGAGAGTTGGGAAGCAGTCACGATCTGTAGACTAGTTAGTGAGTAAACTGGGAATGCAGTTGCATTTAAGCCTGTCATTTTTAAACTTACGCACTGTGCATGGTGGCTACAGGAGGATCAAGGGTGTTTACTGAGCATGGACATTTAAATTGCTCAGTGTTCCCAAATAACATTTCATGGCATAATATTTTCCACATTCCTAAAGACAGTTGAGAGTAAATTATAATATGTATGAGGAAAGAATCTTTGACTTTTTTATTAGAACAAATATGAGGGTCTAAGTATTGTTTCCATCTAAATATTTGAATTTAGCATTGGGGAAACTGTGTATTTTTACATATGCATATATATATGTAGCTGCCCTATACTAGGTTGATGCAGAATGGGTTAATAGTGAATCATTGGAGAGGTGGCTTATAATTTTCCTCCCTCAGTATTAAACACCCTGCTATTCTTTAGGTGGAGCATTTGACTTTTTGCTCAACAACTTGCAATGAAACTGGCATTGACTGGTATGGTCACAGTAGAGAAATGGGTTCAGTGCATTTCCTTTTGATCAATTTTTCATTAAGTGCCATTCAGTTGGTGCTTAACAATACAGGTTGAATAAAGTAAAAGCATAGACTATGGATATTCAGAGAAAGAAAATTCTTGTCTTTAAACTGAAAAGACCAATTCTGTCTTTCACCATCTGAATATTTGGGGTATCACCTCTCTGTTCACATAACACACAGTACTTTTACAACATGACAATTTCTGCAAAAAGGTGTCCTCCTAAATATACGTATATTCATATTCTCCACAGGGTTGACAAGGGCCTGCTTCTAAAAATATATGCACTAGTAGCAAAGAATTCTGAATACAGGAAGAAGAATGCTCAGAAATCAGTGGCTTCTTACCTGCAAGGGAATGTAGGAGAGCTGGGGCTGTTTAGCTGAGAGAGAAAATTTAAGGGGAACATTAGCAGCCTTCAGAAGTATGTAAAAGAGCATTGCAAAAAGGAAGAGGCAAACAAAAAGTCAAACTTTGGATCAGCGTAGAGCAGAGTTTGCTATCGTATAAATTTTTTATTTGCAGAAAGATCTCAGCTCACCTGTTTGTTTACATTGGCGCATTTGTACAGCCAGCTATAAAGACTTTTGTGTTGTACTGGGAGTTATACAGACAGTGTGAGAAGCAGTATCAAACGCTTTAAACAACTGTTTGCTTGCTTTGAATAGCAAGTACTAAAGGCCATTGTGACTACGAAAAAATCTGTGTGCAGTCCATAAATTGGAATATGCTCACATAAAAAGTTAATTAAATAATTTTGAATATTGAAAGTCTGCTCAGTGATTGATTCTGAACTAAAAGGGGCTAAATTATTCCTATGAACTGTCCAGTCACAAGCAGTACTCATTTTCACTTGTAAGTAATTCAGGATTACTGTTTTCAGGTTTTCCCGTGTATTCAATCCTTATGTTTCAGATTATTTCCTCTGCTAGTACAAGCTTGCATTAATTTTGTTAAGAATTATATGGTTATTTTCTGCTGATGTTTCCAGTATCCCATGTCTATATATTTCTTGCTCCTTTTTGGTAAAGCTGTTAATAAAGACTTATGCATTGCTTGGAAAAAGAAAAAATATGCTGAAGATCTTTTCCAAATTATATCTTAAGATATTTCAGAAACATTGGCAAATTTGCAATTTCTATTGCTCTATTCCTGCCTTTCAGGTTCCTCCCTCTTCCTGAAACAATTTCATTCCCTCCCCCGAATCTGATTAATAGTGCTAGTAAATTAATAGGCTAGATGTTATGAGAGAAAATGACTAGACTTCTAGATAACAAGTTTGACTAATGGTGACACGTTTTTAATGAGAGAAGAAAGCAGGCTTGTTGTATGCATCTTGTGTCTTAACTAATGTGAAGATTTCTGATAGGTGAGCGGGATGCTGCAAAACTAGGGTTTTCATATCTGACATTAATAACCAGATTGTAAGGAATCCAGGTGTAAAATGGGATTTCAGGATCAGCATCAGGAAAAAAGAAGTATCACTGTATATATTTCTGAAACAGCATTCGGTACTCTCTCATTTTGTAGAATAAGGTAAATGATCAACTGCCACAGATCAGAATTACTGTATGTAATATGGCTGCTTGTAGAGATCTCTCAGCAGGGCAATGTAAGTTAGCCTTTTGTTTTGTTTAATTGAACTGTCAGATGGTTTCTGTTGCTTGCCCAGTAGCAAGGTAATTAAACATTAGAAAGGGAAACATTTTTGAGAAAATAAAACTTGTCACACCTCTAAATGTATGTCATAAATTTAGACATAACTGTGGAGTATACGTCTAAATCCATGATCAAACTTGGGGTATTTGGAAGTATATTTGGAGTTTCAATTTTATTGCAATTCAGTTTTCTATTGACTTATAACATTATTTGCCATTTTATTATGGAAAGGTGGTATGTACTCACAGGAAAATGGCTAACAAATGAAATTAGTATAAATGCAGTTAAATAAGCAATGAAGAATCATTGAGAAGAGAGATTTGGGCCATGTGTTTTCTGGTTTCTCACTGTGGTAGTGGGGCAGGAGTAGTGTTCTGTGCTGCAGGGGCTCAGAAGAATCACCATGGGCTAAGGAAGACATGCAGGCTATACAGAGAGGGCTGCATGTCAGGTTCTGTGAGATTGAACCAGTTCCACAGGACACAGAAGGTGCCTCTGTGAAGGGAATAAAGGGAATCTTTGCAGGACCATCAATGGGCAAAGTACATCTTGAGCTTCTTACCATGTGATGGAGACTGAGATTTCTAGATAAGTAAAAAGGCTGGAAAGGCAGTTTAACAATTCTTTAACGTAACTTTAATAATTCTTCCTAGAGCAGAAGAATTTTTTGTACAAAATACAGGGAGAGGAAAATGGGCAATATACAAACATACAGAAATGGAAGCAATGCTAAGTCTAGAATCTGTAGTTAAGACAGAATTGAATAAAAGTTAGGGAAAAGGCTGGTAATTCCAATGGTCTGTCCATTTATTTGTTTTTTTCCTTTGTTCTTTCTGTCTTCTTCCCTTGTTATCTCTCTTCCCCTCCCATTGCCCCCGCTATCATTTTCTGTCTGATTTACATCCTAAAGTTACTTTGTGCTACTTGAGAACACAAAATGTTACATTTGCCATTATGATGTAGCCAACTTTCAAATATTTGAAGAATGATCCCTTGCCGGTGACTGCAGTGAATATTCAGAAGTTTTTTGTTGGTTTGGGTTTTTTTGGGGGGGGGAGGTTAGGTTGTATTTTTTTATTTCATTGTGTTTCAATTATTTTTTTACAACAGTGGAGTAAAATCTGAACTAATTTCCCAAAATGTCTGAAATAGTGATTAAATGGGGGAAAAGAGGGAGAAAAACATCTTTAAAAAGCACTGTGGAGATGTGGACCAGATGTACTGATAAAAACCCAGGTGTACAAGGGGCCTTAATTGCTGTGGAGCCCTCCCAAATATTGTACTGGAATACCTGCTCAGTCTGTCAATGAGCACAACATCTGGGATCAGGGGGCTTGCTGGCTCTGGTTTGTTGATTCTTTTTTTTTTGTGTGTGTGTATGTGCACTCAGTGCTTGCTTATCAATATCTGATTATTTTTGCCCAACTATTTTCAAGACATAAACTACACAATAAGATGGGGTTAGGTTTTGGGTTTTTTATTCTTGTTTGTAACTGATCCCAAATATGTCTGTTTCCATATGGCTGTCTTACTGCAACTTGCCTTCATAACTTTATAATACGTTTCTTTGCTGTGCTGTGCACAGTCTTCCTACCTGATTAGCCATTTTTAAACTTTTTTGAAAATCAAGTTCTGTTTAACCTGTTAGAGACTTGAGTCTAGTTCTGTAATGTCACTTGTTGCTTGGAGGTCCACTTAGTCTCCCAAGTAAAAAAATCTGTAAGAAAGCGTTTCTACACTTATGACTGGCAAAAATTTATCAGTTTTCTCCAGAGAGTTTCTAGCACATCATGCATGTATTCCTGAAACAGATTTTGGTTTCCCAAATGCTTTCAACATTTCCTGATTATTGTCAGAGCCACCCAAAGAATTTGAATTTGAACAACTATGCCCCATAGTTCTTGTGTGGAAGACACAATGAAGAACAGTAATAATTTCCCTGTGGAAGTCGCAACTTTATAAACTGCTACTATACCCTCTCTTAGCTTTTTTTTTCTATACAAATTCTGGCCTGTGCCATGTGTTCTGACTTCAACGTGAAGTTGATATTTGTACACAGTGATGTGTATAGAGGTCTGATAAGGTAGGGTACTAGCTGACAAAATAAGTACTGACTATGATTTTGTGTGTTACTGGAAAGGCTAGTAGAGGAAAACATTCTGTACAGGGCAGTCATTCCTGACCATCAGGCAGTCAGAAAGACTAATACACAGGAAAACGTATTATAACAACAAATATACACAAAAATCACACATGCAAGTAGTTAGTGTAAGAAAAGCCCTGGCTTAAAAATGTGTTTATGGAATTGTTACAGTAATGAAAATGTCACCGAAAATATAGTTAAACTGATGTGCATTCAAGAGAGAGAAAATTACTTGGGCTTCTGTCTATTCGGAGCATTTGCAGGGCTGCTATGCACCTAGATATGGATGCTCGCTGGTGAATCTGATCCACAAAATTGAGCATGTAAGGGAATGATATTTTGGGGCAAAATAGTATTGTTAGTAAGGGGGAATGTTGCAATATTGTGGCACAGTTACAAAATAAACAGTGCTTTACACTTCTCTGAGTTTACCCTGGCTTCTAACTGAGCCTTTTTGGGCAGAACTGTGTGTCCCAGTTGCTGGGGTACTGGGGATAACAGGGTAGCCTTTACCTGCTTGTTTTCCAGCTGTATTGGCTCCATCAGTTTGGCACCTGTGAGCCCTTTCATTGTGGGAGTGTAGGCCTGTAGCTAGGGATCACCTCAGGGGACTTTTACCCATTTGACGTGTAGGAAAAAGGGTAGAAAGAGTAAGATAATCATCTTGTCTGTCTTGTACCTTCAGCTTTCTGTGCCTGCACTGTAAATCCCTTTCATGTCAGAGGTTATGATGTTGGACATGCTCTTCCTGTCTATTTAAACCTCTTGAAAGCCTGATCCCCTCATCTGAGTTGCAGTTTCCTAGCCCCAGTACAACAGATAGCTGCAAATGGCTAGAGGGAAAAGATGACTTTTTCCTTGTATCTGAATGTCAGAGGTGCCACCAAGAGAAGGTGTCAAGCTGATCCTTCTTGCAGAAAGACTTACTAGCCACTCTGAGTCTTTTAAGTAAGAAATATAAATATTCTGCACTTTTTTGCCTTGTTAGTCTGAAATAGCCTACAAAGAAAGATTTTCCAGGCACAGTGAGAAAAACCTAGAGAGGATTGAGTGGCACTTAAACTTTTAGATGGTTCTTTAAAGCTGGTATCTTGCACAGTCAATTTGAATTACTGTAGCTGAAACTGTATGCTACATGTGCTAGAGGCAAAGATGTGATATAAGGCCTGTATGTTTAGTCTGAGGAATTGCAAATACTTTTTGGGGACATGTGATTCCTCTCGTGCCCCCCCCCCCCCCCCTTTTTTTTTTTTAATGGGTTGAACAGATTGTGGAGTTTCTTTCTTTTGTGTGAGAGAACTGCAATTCAGTGATGGCTGTGGAAGAGGTCTTTCTCTGGATAGTTTCTGTCATCTTGATAGCTGGCTATTAATGCAGGCTGTTCCCATGCACAGTAAAATTCTGTGAGTGAAAACACCTGTGATGTTCATACCAAATACAGGAGTGACATGGTAGGTGGTAAGCTCTCCGTGATGGAGAAGAAAACCTTAATATAATAAACCCCGTAATTATTAGAGTTTGTCTTCCAACCCATATTTTGAAGATACGCTAGTGTGCAAGGGGGAGGAAAAGCAATCTTTCTTCTGAAGTGACAAATGACAACACCTCTTCTTTTTTTCAGTCCAGTTTCCCAGGGATGTCTTGTCCAAGTGGCCTCACACTTTCCCAAAATAATTTCCTCTGGCTACAGACCAAACATGAGAACTTCAGGCAAAAAAATGGTTCTTTAAAAAAAAAAAAAGGGTGAAAGCGTATCTGTTGAGAGAGGGAGAAGATTTTCAGGTTTATTGTGGTAAAAATGGAATGATATATAATAATGTTTATTTAGCGCTTAGGGTTAATAAGTATGTGTTAAAACCAATTCTGATTTTTGTGTGGCTCCTGTAGATTTTCTTCTGTCTAGCTGTGGGTATGCATACAGCATGTAGGGAATATGAGATAGAAAGTCCTCAGAATTATGTCAGTCTTCTTCCCAACCAAATTCTGGCAGTGATCTGTCCCCTCACCATTCTTAGGATCTCTTCCCAAGGTCTCTAGTGGAAGGAAGTGGCGCTGTTCGGGGCTTGCTGGCCTCATTGCTGTATACTCACATGGGAACAGCAGCTGGTTCAGTAAACAGCACAGGGTGGCGTAACCCTTTAATTCCAGTGTTTTGATCACTACTTTGGCTGTCTGTCAAAACCATCAAATTGAAAGACCTCAGTGGGTATAGGGTGCAGCAGTTGCTTATTCCAGAAGCTTCCACAATAGCTAGATCCTCAGAATGGACATGTGTCAGTGAAAAGGTGAGATTTACATTTTTGATTTTTATTTTACAATAATGCTTAGATTCCTGAAGCTAGATCACATCCTCTTCTTTCTTTGCCTTGTACAAAAAAAAGTAATACGAAATCAAGCCATCCCCAGGGAAGTTTAAAATCTTGACCGATTTAGTAATCTAAATATCTAAGAGCACAGCAATTGCAATACTCTAGAGACTTGCTACAGAATGCAATAAAACACCTACCTCTCAGCCACTATTTTTGTGCAGCTGGGGAAGGGTGAGGGGAAAGATCTTGTTTGACAGAAAAAGGAACTTCCTGCTAGCTACAGACTGAAATAAGGTGACAGCACTTAGAGGTTTCTCTTAACAGAATACTGGTTGGTGATGAAGTTGCTGTGGGCTGGACAGGCCTATGTGTAGTCCATGCATACCAGCAATGTTAACCTTAGAAACAGGAACAAAACTATCTTTTCTATCAGTTGCTGCATCTCATGTGGAAGCTTTGCTTTTGAAAAATCAAGGGAGATCAGTGGATGCAAAGTTTCTTTGCTTGGATTCTCTTTGCCTTTTAGGGTTAAATTTCCTATGACCTGTAGCTTTGCAGGAATCGTATCTGTAGCTGTCTCCCACTTGCCCAGGGAAAGATAGACAAGCTCTGCCGTCTGTCAGAACATGCTATTTTGAGAAACTGTACGAGTAAACATTCAGCAGCAGCATTACAGTGTCAGGCTGCTGCATGTGTAAAGTGTAAAACATGGAAATTACTAATGTGACCCTTGTACTTACAATAGTTTTCTCCATATGTTAGCAGTCAGTAGACTCGATTTATGATAGTATGAATGGGGTAGAGAGGACTTACACCTGATGGCAAAGGAAATTCCATTATCTAAGAAGGGGTATACATACATTATTCGAGGTCTAAATGAGTATTCCATTAAAACGTGTAACTTGTGTGTCTGAGCTCCTGCCAACAAAATTTATTGCAAATCACTCATTTGCTGATAGATACATGCCACTTTCCACTTATATTTCCCACAGATGTTATCTTTAGATGCAGCAATGTCCTAATTTGGGCATAAATGTATTTTCCCTTTTTAACAAAGAAGTTAAAATGTTAAGCCAGATGTAGGGTTTTTCTTTTGCTTTGCCTGGGCCAGCCATATGATGCTGGTAACTTGCAAGATGCATCAAACCCTCACAACACAGGGAAGGCAAGTGATGCTAGGTGGGATTAATTTCTAAGGGTTTTTTTTTTTTTTTTAAGGTAATAAAGTGGATCAGGGCCTGTCACTTACCTGAAAACTGATTACAAACTGAAGCAGACATGATGACCTATGTCACAGATCTGAGTATCTTCCCTGGGGAGCTTTCAGCAGTTGTAAGGTATCAAAATGGCATTATGCTAACAGGAGAACCAGCCCCAGTTGAAAGCAGCAGTAAGGCACAGGGGGTTCTGCCAGGAAAGAAACAGACACTGGAAGAATTGTTCTATGTATTCCCCTATTTGTGCAACAGCAGCTTCAGGAAGGGTAAGAACTGCAGCTCATGCAATCACTGCGATCTCTGGTGGGCTAATTTTGGTGGGTGTTGTAATGCAGGCATTTGTTCTTTTGGAACTAGAAGGAGATACAATTAAATGATGTATTTTGAATGTGTTATTCAAACATTTTCAAATAAATAAGCAATTGTTCAGAGTTGCTTTTCCAAAAACAACTTGCTTGCTTTAAAAATTTCCTGGGGCTTTTATTCATTTGTTTGGTTTTTTGAATGCACGCATCCTCCCCAGACCCCTCAGGTTTCATAATTACTCTAAAGCATAGCAGGAAAATCATTCTAGGCGGAATTCCCAAAAAATAATATTTTGTCAAAACCCAGTGAAAGTCAGTGAGGTTCGTGCTCCAAACTCAGTTAATTTCCTTTCAGTGAAAACAAATTATCACCTAGGTTTTACTGGGCAACATTTACAGAGCCTGTACATAAATTGTCTCTTTAGTGCAGGGGGAGGACAAAATGTTTTTAGAGATCTAGCTTGAAGTAGGGGTCATGGCAGTTACAGCGAAAGTAATTGGTATTTTTCACTTTAGTATCTGCTGAATGAATGAAGCTGAAGATAAAGCAGTGGTATGTATTCAGCTAATTGCTGGTAGCCATGGAGAGAAGCAGCAGCTAATTGAAGTAACAACAAAAAAATGTAATACACATGAGTCTTTTTTGTTACACAAAACAGTTTTGTCCAAGAAAGTAGAAGGCATGTGGTAACAATGAGTATAACTACATTTCATTTTTACTGTGAGACAGCTACAATTACAAAATACTGTGGAATTAACTGCTTGATTCCAGTATTAGAACTGCAGCAGGGCATGGTGGGAATATAGTTTCTTTAAACTCATAAATGACACACAGGAATCTAATTCTTGCTGTCTTTCAAAATTTCTCCTTCAGTGTATGCTTTCTGTGGTAGCAGAGGCTTTAAAATCTGCCAAAGACATCTAACTTCTCTGACAGCTTTCCACTTCTCGGTCTGGTGCTGCAGACCCAAAGTGCCTATTCAAACCCTGTGTGTGATGCAAGAAAGCAAATATTTGCCCCATTAAATCAAAGCTGGGAGAGGCAAGTGACTTGCCAGGTTATAGAGTGGAATCTTTTCATCTCAGCACTTTTAAATGGCTTTTGGATCTAAATGTTGACACTTTGGTGCTGTGTGTCTGCAGAAAGGAGTAAGTGAAATTGAAACGGAACTGGACAAACATCTTGGTCAGAACTTTGCTCACAAAAACTGTGAAAGAAAACATTTCATGGATACACGCAAGAATAGGTTAAGTTTTCTAGTAAAAATAAATACCTAAGGAAAAGAGACATAAAAATGGTAGCCTCCTATTTCTGAAGTTTTAAAGCAAAGCATTTCAGATAGAAAAAAATCCAATTAAAATATTTGCAAATATGTTTTCAAAATCACTGCCATTCAAAAATCTCCTTTCTTTAGACAAAACCAAAACAAAACAAAACCCTGACATATCATCCCTTTTGATTTGCTAAAAACTGAAGACATACATTCTTTTAGATTGTCATCTTTAACTTTTGCAATTACCAGCAGTTGCAAAAGGTATCTGTACAGCTTTGATCAACAGTTCTTAGATCAGTATGGGAGCTCACTGACAATGATCTCTCTTTAAGGTTAACAGCTCTGTGACAGACTGTGCTTTTATTACTGCAGTAGTGCTACCTACAGTTGCTGGCTCTAGCTTGGCTGTTCATCTATATGTCTGAAGTTGAAGCTAATATGGTGGTTAAATTATAAATGGGAAAGGAAGTAAAATGAGATTTTGTGGGGGAAAGGTTTGGTTGGCTTTTCTTTTTTGTATTTTTTTTTTTTAAGGAAGTAGATGGCTGTTGAAAGATTCCTGCAAAGCCATGTGTTCTTTGAATTTTATGTAAGCCCTGTTTTAACAGCTTAAGTGGAATATGGGTTTTACTGGTTGTTTTGCATAGAAGTCTGCTTTATCCTACGTTAATGATTTCATTGTATGCAGTACTCAGCTGTTTCTGGTAACTGACATTAAGAAAATTATCCAACCAACAAATATTTTAAGTTTAAATATGAAAGGAAATAGAAAGCCTGTTGTTCTCATGTTGAAACATAGTTTCTTCATTTTTTTCTCTTGACAGTGTTTGATTGCATCCTTCAGAATTTCTGACAGTATTTAATTTCCTTTTTGCTTTACCCTGTGCCTACAAAAATAAAGGGAGCAAAGTGACTTTAAAACAGGCAAGGCAACTGATTGGAAAAAAAAAAAAAAAGGAAGGGCTGCCAAACCAAACCCCTGAATTGAAATGCACCTACACAATGAGTTTTAAGGGAGTCCAGTTGTCCATAACCCAACATCAAATATCTGGGCTCACAATTACATGTGAAGTTTTAATAGGGTAAATGGATTGATTGAAAATACTTTGTGAAGAGGTTATGAGAAGACTTACCTAGTAAGTGTGGCTAAGATTTAAGCCATTATTTCAGATGTGAAGCATTTGGTAACAAGAGATCATTTTCATGAAGAAGGAAGCCCTAGTTCATTATTTTTGTTCTAAGAATGATTTGTTTCTTTGGTGAAATACTACTCAGTCTACCAGCAAACAAAAACTATATAAAAAGAATGAAAACAATTTTTTTTCTTTAATCAAATAACAGAACACCCCAAAGGAAGGAAATTGATAACATTATTTTACAGCCATATGAAGTGTGAGATATGATCTGTTAATATGCAAAATTCATGAACCACCACCCCCCCATGCAAAATCAGCCTTTTTGTTTCTGAGTAGGAACAGGCACAGTTGGCCGAAGTGACTGTAAAGCTAAGTGGTATTGTTTATTATTGCAGTGCAGCAGAATTTCCACTAGATAGGTATGCTAAACTGATGCTACTTCAACGCAGAGATGTATACAGAAATAGATAGACCCACTCAGACTAAATTTGACTGTACAGCCAAGCTTTTCAATCAGAGCTTAATCACTTATCTGAACATCAAGCCCTTCCTTCTCCCTATTATATACCTTTAATCACCTTTTCATGCTAGGAAGCAGTTTGTTGTTCTTTCCTTTTTTCTCTCTTCCTTCCCACAGTACAATTAGTACAGACTGTTGATTCTTCTTGCCTGTTGTGGTACTGGGGTCTCCCTTCCTTGGCCAGCTCTTTTGGGAAGAGAATTATTTCTTTGCTGGGCTGTGATGCTTGCTTCAGGGTACCATGGAAATTCATGAGTATTCTTTGGCTTCCCAGAGATTCAGTTTTGTTCTGCTGGGTATGGAGGATTTGGTTACAGTAAGAGCCATGCCACTGGGAAAGCAAGCAGACCTCGAAGGACATTTTTAAAAGCAGGAGCACCTCTGGAACAGTAACACAAGCTCTGATAGGGTGGTCATAGAAGAGGAGAAAAGAAGGGAGTGTCATGGGTTCAGCAGCAGCAGTCATTTTTTCTGCTTCTTGGTAGCTGGTGCAGCACTGTGTTTTTGATTTTGGGCCTAGGAACAGCGCTGATAACACCAGTGTTTCGGTTACTGCTTAGTGATGTTTTGGTCTGGCCAAGGACTTTCTGAGTTTCATGCTCTGCCAGGGAGGAGGGGAGCCGGGAGGAAGCAGAGACAGGACACCTGACCCAAACTGACCAAAGAGGTTATTCCATACCACAGCACGTCATGCCCAAGATGGAGGACGAAGAGGAGAGACCCAGAAGGGTGGGGGGTGCACTGCGTGGTCAGGCTTGGTTTTAGGTGGTGAGAAATTGTATTCTTTCCTTGTATTTGCCTTGTCATTATTATTATTGGTGGTAGCAGTAGTGGTCTGTGTTATACTTTAGTTACTAAACTGTTCTTATCTCAACCTGTGAGAGCTGCATTCTTTTCGATTCTCCTTCCCATCCCTCCGGGAGTGGGGGGCAAGAAAGAGGGGGGAGTGACTGAGCAAAACTGCGTGAGTTATAGAGGCTTAAACCACGACAGGGAGCCAGAGAGATCCTTGACTAATGCAGCGGTAGTCCAGACAGATCTAAATCTTAGGACAGATTTCAACTATGCTGTGCACTGGCTTAACTCTGATCCTGCTGACACCAGACTTTCAAGGAGTGGGAGAAGGGTTAGGCTACTACTGAGCGTTTTTATACCACTCTGCCTTTCAGTCCAGTTCCGATCAAGTGCTGGAGTGTATTCAGTGTACCCACAAATTGCATTTAGAAGTATCTTGCTGCTACTGCTGACAATAAATTTATGGAATAACATACACTTCCTGTGTCCTGTGTGTGCCGAGTTTATGCATGTCTGCATTCAAACACAGATGAAAAATTAAATTTGTTTGGCTTGAGCACTTTTCACTGACAACATAACTGATTCCTCTTGAGTTCCTGGATAAGCTGTAGCTGAAACTATTTGTTCTGCTTTTACTGCCTGGTGCCTCAAAGCTGGGGTTAGAGGTGGCTTGCTTTAAATCAAAGCTGTGCTGAGACAAACCGACAGCTATGACAAATGCAATAGGCTGCCTCTTTCTCAGTCCTCCCAGTTCAGCCTCACTTCAGAGAAATTCTTTAGAGAAGGAATAAACTTAGTTGCAAATGGTATTGGAAATTCCATATGACCTTCAGTGTTTACAATAAAATGTGTTCCTATGTATTATTTTTTAATTGTTTGATATTTTACAATAGTCATATGTCTACATAGCCTTCCTTTTTCATGTTGGAAAATGGAATACAGATTTGATGTCTTGCAATATTGGTAACTGCAGTGAAAACATATTATGGGATCAGAAACTGTCAGCCCCTCTTTGAAAGCATGTTTGGTTTATTTTGACAGCTAATTTAACCCAGCAGTTTTCTGGTAAGAAGAGAAAGTAACTCCAGTTAAATGGAGACTCCCCCCAGCTGACAGAAATGTTAGTTAGCATTGGCAGTTGCACCAATATCAAATACCATCTTGATTTTTGAAGCAGCTTTTAATTCTGCTTATTGATTAGATAGAGTGACTGTTGAGAAGGAAATGTGTGGTGATTTCCTGCTTAAGAATCTGTTTTTATAAGTGTTCAAAGATTTTTACATGCATATCTAGTAATTTCAGGGCCAGCTCTGATTTGCAGTATGATTAATGGCATTACTCTAGGAGCACGAGTTGGCCAAAAATGTGTTACAAATCAATTAAGTCCATATTCCAACCCTGTAGATTGTGGCTGGTTAAAAAAGAAAAGTTGTCATAAATGACAGTTCATCATTACCAGTGTTCTGCAGCTGGAGTATTGGAACTAGCTTATCTTTAAGGTTGCTTTCAACCCAAACCATTCTATGATTCTGTGATTCTTCTTGACTAAGAAATTATGTTTGCTTAATATATGAAGGTATTTGCTTCTATATGATAGTATTAAGTAGGCTTACCAACTTTTTGGGTGTTATTAGTGCTTTGAGATGCCTCAGTTTAGGGTATACTCCAAAGAATATAGTTTTCAGAAGAATCAGAAAGGTACCATATCACTTCAGGTTGTATCAAGTTGGTATGAAGTATCAGCTGACACTGTTGAAAGAGTGGGCACATAGATGCACAATTTTTAAATTCCAGGACTTGTACTGTGAATGTACTAAGCCAGATTCTTTGTCGCCTCAAATAATGCATCTTCTGTGCTTGCTTGTTCCTACAGAAAATACCTTTTTATGACTTGCTGCTTCCACTGTACTGAATACAGACTTTTTCTTTGATATTGCAAGTTTTCCAAAGTACCAAAGTGATGGGAGAGAAACATCATCTGTATGTTTTGCCAAAGAGATTGGCTTTGTCTACCCACATAGACAAAGGTTTTCTGGATCTTTTGATCAGTTCCTCCACCCTGTTGCAAATTTGGAACTCATGCCACATATAACATCCAGCAGCGAGATAAATCTGAATTCTTTCATGTGAGCTACAGTGAGGTTTTTTTAATACTTGTGCTAAATATTCTGTACATATTGTTATCAAAGCTGGTCAAGTAATTTATTCGTCAAATCATTTGAAAATACTGTTGTTGCTTATTAATTAAACCAACTTAACATGCATCCTTTTAATTTCTTAGTTATTTGCAAATGCATATTGCTAGTTTTTGTTATTATCCAAATTTTTAGTAGTTGGGAAAATTGAATTTTTACTGGAAAATGACATCTGGGTATTGGCAAACAGAAAGCAGACAGGGCTTACTCACTGAAGTCAGTGGGACTCTTTCTGAACTTTCCATTTAGTGTGTCTGACAGAAATGGGCCTAAATGCATCATGCTGCTTCAGTCAAGGTATTTCCAACAACATTGTTGAGGAAATATTGTTGCTAATGGTTTTCATCATGAATACTGGGTACAGCTAAAGGTTACCTGTTACTTAGGAAAGTTGAATTCAAAAACAGCTGTAGAAAAAGTGCTCACATTGTCTGAGGCTGGAAGGATCCCATAAGGGAGAATAAGAAAGCCTGGTCAGCATGATCAGGCAAAACAAAAAGAGGGATATGACTGTAGTCTACAAATATATTAGAGAAAGAGGTGCTATTTAGGCTGAGGGAAATGCCGACACAAGAACAGATGGGTATAATCTAACTGTATACAGTTATTCTGGATTTTAGAACATTTCTAATTCTGAAAGAAATGAGAATCTATGAGAATCTATCTCACTTTCCACCAAGAGTACTGGGAGCAAAAAAATACCAAAAAAATCCAACCTCCAAACTAAAAACCTCTAATGGATTATAAGCAGAGCCCGAGCGGCATATGAAAAAGATTATATGGCATGGCTGCCTGCAAAAACAAGGGACTGAACTCATTGACCCAAGAGTCCCTTCCAATCTGCTGTTATTAATTAGGTATATGAGTGTCAGGGGAGCTCTTCTAGCCTCCATCCAGTTCCTGCAAAATTATGCTTTTATTTATGTTACTTCCCACTGAAATCCCTGTGAATCTGCAGAACCCCACAGACAGGTGATATGGATTCTTATATCAAATTCCAGGCAGGGTTCTTGATCCCAGAAGAAAATTCTGTATCTGGCCTTTGCTTTCCTTCTTGGTTTTGCATGCAGCTTCTCTTTCAGTTCCCAGAACTCCCTTCCCTTCATTGTTTCATTTTGCTTGTGAAGATAACTTTTCTCCTTGAAGAATTAATTAAATGATAATAAATCATACATTTATGATTGAAATCTGTGGATGGAAATACATGTGGATGAAATACAGGCAGAATACCTGTTGCCAACGTCTGAGTGCCGTTGTCATTGAAATCAGTGCAAATGGAGCATTCAGTGTTTTTCCTGACCCTTGAACCAAGATGATACCTTTCATCACTACAGGTCAGGTCTTGTGCCATGAAACTTTAGACACATACTTCTCATAGGATCAGTGGGTAAATGTTAAGGTAGCCTAAGCTTCCAGTATCTGTGGTGGAAAAAAAATGTAGTTGGACCCTCTGAAAACAAAGTTCTTGATCTGGTAGCATCACAGACAATCACAAAGATTTTTCATGCCCTTTATGGTGCTCCCTAGTGAGCAATTTTTGAGGCTGGAACCTTATTTTACCACTTGCAATCAATTCAAAATGCTCTCTAAAGTCTTTCCTTTACACAGAATAATCTGGCCATTTCTGCCTGTTGCTTCACCTAGGAATTTGTGCAGTATGGTGAGGACTGAATAAATTTCAATGGCTGTCTGAAGTCTCTGATAGAAAGTCTGACTTGTAAATTATTATTTTAAAGAGCTTTCCTAGAAATTGAAGATTGCATTGGAAGTTCTTGCTTGCTATGATGACAGATGGGAATGAAATGATTCCCACTAATTTGGGATGGCTGGTAACAAAGCCTGACAACTTGAGTTACTGCTTTCAGTTGTTCAATTTGACTGCTGGGCATACTCTGCCAAGAGGGAAGTATGGTACCAGGGTCTGAAAGTAATACAAGCCAGCATCAAATGCTGAATAAAGATGACTGAAATTTTCTACTCTCTCCATCCTGAGAGGAAAGGATTGGAATCTGGCAATTTTCTTTGGCAGTTTTACCTTTTTTTTTGTTCTGAAAATAGTGTATTTCTTCACATACTGGACATTCTGTAATAGATAATCTTAGAATTTTATTGCACTTAGATACGTTACTGAAGCAAACTTCTGCCTTTGACATGGTTTGTGCCCTATTTAAAGGTTTATCAAATTAAATCCTGATTATTAAACCAATGGAAAAACCATAATACCAGTATTCGACTTTGCACTGCAGAAGGTGACTGGGTATCTTTTCTCTGGGAGTCTAAGGCACAATGACTAATCTGTGACAACCACAGACCACCAGGAACAAGCTTGCAAGAAAAAAAGCTGCAGCTCTAACACATACAGGCTGAGAGGTTTCTTTGGCTACAGGTTTGCAAACCTCTGTAAATGCCTCTCTACTCAGAACCTTGTAGCCTATGAATGGAAAAGAGAGAAAATTTATGCAAAGTGATTTAGCCAGGAACTCCCGCTGCCTTTTAGTTGTAAAGTGGAAGCTGAAGTCTGCCATTATCATGCAGCACCTGGCACACTGCTCTTCTACTTGACCTTTTTCTCGATACTGCCTGTAGAGATGGCAACCTGTAATTTCTCAGTAGAAGGAGCAGCAATTGCAGGTGACTTAAATTTAGGTGGTTAAATGTTTTAGGAATGCAAACTGTCTTCATTTCCTTGTAAGTAGGAGAACTGAACTCATAACTATTAGATTACCTTTGTTTATGCAGAGAACATGAGCAAAGGTGAGACTGTTTACCTGTGAGAGGTGTCAGGACAGCCTCCTTGCTTTATGTTGCTCATGCCCTTATTTGCCATTTAAAAATGCTCTATAAACTGTAGTGCTGTTCCTTAATCTTCACAGGACTGTCAGGAGATTTAAGTTGTTAATATTTTTTAACAGCATAGGGAAATGAAAAATGAAGTATAGGCATTAAATACTGTCATTTGGTCCAGAGGATATTTCAGTGGATATTTTAGGCAATTTGATTTTCTCTGATTTTGTTTTGTAGATATGTACTAGCTCTGGCTTGGTCCTTTTGCTAGTGCAAGTAATTTTGAATTTCACTGAACAATTTTCTGCTTTGTTTCTTCACATTTAAAGTAGCAAGTGTTTTGTGTCTGTGGGAGTCCTAGACTCCAACATTGGCTGGCTTTTTTTCCTCTTCCTTTTGACTTGCAGGATATATTAACTGAAATGAAGTTTTGGAGGAATTCAAATCTGCCCATATAAGGAAGTTCATGAAAAGCCATAATGAAAACATATAAAGTATAACCATTTGCCAAGAAATCTAATCTGTTGTCTTGGAAGGCACTTTGTGTTTAGTTCACTGGCCTTAGAGTTTACTTCTTGCAGAGGTCACAAAGCTTTATTATTTGATGGAATTGGGTGATTCTGAGATATTTTGATTAAGATTTGGACAATTTGAAATGAGGAGTTAAAATCATTGGCTGCAATTTCATCTCTTAGATTAGCACCCTAAGCAGTTTGACATCACTAAGGGATGAAATTGCTGCTCTGCTTCTTTTGCTTTCTCTGTGTCATCTGGATATACTGCTTGTAGGATGTTCAACCCATTCAGAACACTTTGGGAAGGTTAGTAACTTTGATTACAAAGTCTTCAGTAAGAAAGAAATTAACTTTACCTCAGCATCCTTATATTCTGACACAGGGGTTCAACACTAGGGAGGTTAAAATGGTCTGCAGACCCACGTAGAATGATCTTGAATCTCAAGTTGAAGGTAAAGGGGGCAATTTGGTGTTCTCTGCCTGTATTATTCCCTTTTTGTGAAAATTCCTATTAATTTAATCTTTGTGTTATTCAAGCAGCTTGCAAATAGTTCCTGAAGATCTTTGATTGCTATTGTTTCTCTTGACCTGAGACTGAATTCATTTGACTATTAACATAAACTTCAAATTTATGAACCACCTTATGTAGTACAAAATGGGGGAGGAGGAGAGGGCATGGGAGGTTAAAATTATTTTCTATCACTTACGCATGCAGCAGAATCTTCCAAGAATGTCACAAAATTTTAATTCCAATTTAAGCTGGTAAACTCATTATGTAAAGATTGTTAGCCCTATTTCACTTGTATGGAAAAACAAACCAAAGAGATGGTACTGCTACCTGTTCAGTCTTTTCAGTTTCAAACTTTTCAGACTGATACTCAGGAACACTGAAGAGTAACATCTCCAGTTAAAGTTAGTATTAACAGTTATGAACATCTTACGCTTAGCAGTCCTAAAAATTCAGAATTCTTTACATTCTGGCTATCCCTATGTTTGGGTCGCAAAGCAAGCCATGTTACATTGCCTTGTAATCCAAGGGGCCGAGTACCTACCCTTTGAGGATCCATGCTCCTTCTTTTGGTGGCACTTAATACAGGGACTAAGGTGTCTCAAAGTGGGACTCCCACAAAGGATGAATATATTTTAGGAATAGGAAAGACAGTAATTAAGACTTGCACCAGGGTTCACTGTAATTGTGGTTAGAACTGAGATAACAAATCAGGAAATAGTCACTCCTTGTATTGTGATTTCTGTAATTCCTTTCACCCCATGAAGCCAAATAGAATCTCTTGTCAACAAAGGCTTTTGTAGGTACATATGTTGTATCTGAGGCTGAGAGCATGTGTCTATAAAGCATATCAGAAACTTCTTGTCTGATCTGCTTTCTCCATGTGATCCAAAACTTGCTGGCAATATTCTTTAGGTCAGATATGTCAAATTAGATAATGATGCTGACCAAAACCAAAATCCTGTGTTTAGTATCAAACAGAAAAAAGCCGAAGATTCCACATAAGAATAGACTTTCAGCTGTTGATCTATTTTGCTTTGCAGCTACTATGCCATCCCTACTGGGAAACAAGGTGGGAAATAGTCTTTCAAATAGTAGTATCAGAAAAAGTCAGACAGCTGTACAAAGATTTGTAAGAATTACTGATAAAATACTGCATTACTTAGTACTTCTGTGGATGCAGTCATAAGGAAGAAATGTAGATGTGGGTGATAGGCTTCTGTAGGAAATGATGGGAGAAAGGATATTTTCTTTTTCTAGATGACTTGCTTTATACTGTTCAGGGGCATAGAAGGTGTTTGAGAGGCAAAAAAAAAAAAATAATCCCAAATTATGGTAGACACAGCATAATTTTTGAAGGGTGTATGAACTTCAGACTGGGACTGGCTTCTGTCCAGCCTGTTCAGAGCACAAGCAGAATGAGGTTGGGTCAGTCTGCATTCAGGGGGGGTCGACATGTTCTGTGTGGTGTTTTTAAGTGTGTATACATTTGTGTTATGTAAGGATGGAAGTCTTGGCAAATATTCTTGTATGCGTCTTCCACTGCATAAATAATTCTGACAGCTTCGCTGAATAAGTCAGGATTGACTTCAAATAAATCAGGATTGACAGTCCTTGAACACTTTTCAAATGTTTTCACGTAAATGTCTTCTATTTCACAACCTGTTTATGATGATCTCTTGTGAAGCCATTTGGCTGTATTGAAAGCTTCACTGTCTATAGATGTAACATAACTCTTCAGTATTAAAGAACAGCAGTAAAACTTAGCAGCAGCACTACTGCAGCTTCTGCAAATGAGGTATCCTTTATACCATCCCACTGTTAATAAGAATAAGGATGCATCTTCAAACCAGGGAAAAACTGTGGAATTTGATGAAATGGATCTGTGCAAAGGAAATCTGCATATGATGTATGACTATATCAGACGTTCGCTGTATGTGATTTTAAACCTAATATAGTTTTTCTGCACACATGTGTTTGTTACAGCTGTCATTTAAAATTCTTTTCTAGATAAAGAACTGCAGACAGCTGTATGTACCTTGGCTAAAATATCTCTCCTGTAGTAGCATCATATGTGGCCTCAGATTTTCCCAAACTTCTGGTGTCTGTGGCTAGGTAAAGAAAACTTGTATCTGTTTAGCTGTGAATCAGTTGGATAAGATTCAGTTCAAGTAACCAAGTAATTTTTGAGAATGATGGAAAATAAATTTTCTATTATTAAAGAAAAAGGTTGAAGTCTTTTTGAACAGCTGTACTGCTGAGGTGGGTGTGGGTAGAATGTTCAAGTCTGGTGGGAGAGTTGCCAGAAAGGGCTTTGTGCATTTGAATGTACTTAGGAAAAAATAGTTCTGAATTAATTAGGTTTTTGGTGGGAGGGGTGGTGACTAAAGCAGAATATTCTGCATATTTTACTTTCCTCAGGAGCAAATGCTGTCACTTTGGCATGATTCAAGTGTGTGATCAATGCAAAGCTAACCTGCCTTTGAGGGAAAACCAGAGGCTGCTCTCTTTCTGGACTCATGATGCCTTCAGAAGGAGCCTGTAATACATGAAGAGAGCTCCACAGAAACTCTCCTTCACCCCATTGTTGCACATGGGACTTATACACAGTCCAAGAGCCTGCTTTCTGCCCTTTTTATGGTAGGGCAAGCTTCTATGGAAAGAATTAGGAAACTGCTGTGGTACTCTCCTGAGTTTGGAGAGAAAAATGCTTTTTACCATTTGGCTGAGCCCTAGGAGAGATGGTTCTTCTTACTTTGTACCCCTCTTTATCCTACAGAACAAGCAGGAATACAGAAACAAGGATAGATACTTCCTTTTGTGACTCTACTTAGAATTTTATGACAATCATGAATGACTACAATGTGTTGTGACATTAAATTTTTACCTCTGCAGCTCTATAGCAGTGTACTAGCTATTGAACTTTTAATACATCTTCATGTAGCATTTACCTAGTCTCTGTTGTCTTTCCCTCCTGCCACCCATCAAGAATGACATTAAATATTCCATAGGAACATATATGGTTATGGTCCTCTGAAGTTTTGAGTAACTTGGGACAGCAAAGGCGCTCTAAAGTGTGTGTGTGGGCACTTAATCCCCGAATTATTTCTATTACATTTCATGCAACTTAGAATTTGAGTTATGAGATATAAACCAGTGAATTAATGTGTTTCTCAGTCCTTCTAGGGTCAGTATTTTGAAGCCATACACTTACGTTTGAAAGATTGATTCTTTTGCACTCCAGCACTTTAATCTCAAGAGACATCTGTATTAAAGTAATTTAATATCAGAGTCATAGGGCTTGTTTACATGGGGAAGTTGACCAGCATTGCTACAGCAGAATAGCTTTACTTCAGTGTAACTCCCCCATGTGGATGTTGTGCTCTGGAATAGAACTGACTTCATTTTGAAATAATTACTCTTACTAATTGTTCCAGACCAGAGTGTCCACAGGAGGGAGTTATGTAGAAATAGCTATAACAGAATAGTTACAGCTCAGCTGACTAAATTCACTGAGTAGGAATGCCCTGTGCCAGATTGGATTTACAAGGGTAAAAATCCAGTAGTTACAGGAAGCTCTGCTCTTGTTGACAAAATGGGTTGCTAGTGTTATATATAAAGACTTGTAGTTTCCACAGTGCTCTGGGAAACTGCAGCAATTTTGCTTTGATACTTTTCTCCAAATAACTCAATAAATTCAATATAAAGTACAGCTTTTGTCTTCCTCTCTCCTATCTCCCTCATGTCTTTTCACTTTCTAAATCAAATTTACTTTTGAACATATAATTCTTGGGTGAAAAATAAGCTTTTTATTTTTTCTTACTGTGTTCCCTGACCTGCTGGCATTTGTCAGTTCGCTGACTCTACATGCCTCTCGTTACATCTGAGTTAATATCTTCTTGAAAGATCTTTTCACCTTGGTCACCCTATGGTCAGCCTTTGCCACAAAAAGGGTAGCAGGATGTCTGGGGGTTTTTGGTTGTTTGCTTTTATTTGTTTGTTGGTCCCCCCCTCCCCAGAAGGTCAAAGAGCTGTTTGCTGATACCACATTCTCTCTGTTTTCTAAAAAATATATTGCTGACAGCTGCCTGAATTTCAAATGGCTGGGAAAAAAAACAACAAACCAACCAGAGATGCTAAATAAAAGTAAAATTGTAACTTCTCCCATAAAACCTTCAGTTACAAAATACGTTTTGTGACTCCAGAAATCTTAAGGGATTGAGATTTTGTGCAGTTTTGTGCAAGCTGTTCTGTAAAGGTGAGAGTTGTATGTTTTAGTCATAGGTCTGCTGAAGAATCAGCATGTGGCCTTAGTGGAATCTCGTGTCACCATTTGCTGTCTCTATGCACATAGACATGCTATAAGGCATCAGGTAACATGACTCATGCCACTGTGAGCGCTAAACTTTACTTTTCATTGCTAAACATAAAAGTTGTTGAAGCAATTTTACAGATAAGTAGCTTAAGAATAAGAGCAAAGGCACTTAAACTCTGATAACCTGTCTGTGATAGGTTGTGGGCAGTAATGAACTTTTTCTTCCAGTACTTCAAACCAGTTCAAAGTCAGGTGGTTGCACTGGCCTGGAGATGAACCCAAGTTCATTTTCCAAGATGTAGCACTGTGCTAACATAGTTACTCATGGTGCAATTTGTAAAAAAAAAAAAAAAATGAGGTCAGCTGGCTCACTGTTCTGAGTATAGCAGTACAGATGTTTCAAAATAGTGATGACTATTGCCTTGCTATTAGAGCTACAATTCAGTTGTCTCCTCTAACATGAGACCCATATCCGTCATACAACTGTTAACTCGGATGGTGTCGTGATTTAAGCCCAGACGTAACTCACACAGTTCTCTCCCTCACTCTCCCTTCTTTCTTCTCCCCCCCGCTCCTGGGGGGATGGGGAAGAGAATCAAAAGAATGTAACTCCCATGGGTTGAGGTAAGAACAGTCCAGTAACTAAGGTATAACACAAACCACTACTGCTACCACCAAGAATAATAATGACAAGGGAAATACAAGGAAAGAGAATACAACCGTGCACCACCTGACGACCGAGCTGTGAACTAACTCTTCTGGGTTCCTGCCCCCAGTTTTTTACATCCTGGGCATGATGTGCTGTGGTATGGAATACCTCTTTGGCTAGTTTGGGTCAAGTGCCCTGTCTCTGCTTCCTCCCGGCTTCCCCTCCTCCCAGGCAGAGCATGAGGCTCAGAAAGTCCTTGGTCAGACCAAACATTTCAGCAGTAACTAAAAACATCAGTGTTATCAGCATTGTTCCCAGGCAGAAAGTCAAAAACACAGCACTGCACCAGCTACTAAGAAGGAGAAAAATGACTGCTACTGCTGAACCCAGGACAGTATCCACCCTTTATTCCATACCATTTACATCATGCTCAGATCCAACATTTTCAGTATACCATCACTCTTATCTGTATACATATCTATATATATACATCCACACCCACACAGGGAGGGAGAGAGATCATTCCTTAGTGCATGGACCAAACCCCATAAAGCTGTTAATTCCATCTGGTCCATGGTGTCAGGCTCCACCTCTTGTAACAGTCTTTCAGAGCAGGAGAGGCTGTGTGCAGTGTTCACACTCGTGAATAACCTGGGCAATAGTGTCCATTGCTAAGTCCACCCCTCGATCATGAGTCCATCTGTATGCTGCATCTCTGCCCTGATGGCCTGAAGTGTCACGGGCCCGCCAGGCTCAAAATAATTCACCCTCCCCTCCAGCAGTTTCTGCAGCTTGTCACTGGGGACTCCATACAGCTGCCTTCCATCTCCAACACTTCCAAAGCACTGGAGGGGCCCAGTGGACTAGATACTTGCCCATACTGTCCCACACACCCTGCCACTCATGGCTGTCCAGCCTCAGGGAAAATCTCTTGGTCCTTCTATATCGTTGTCTAACCCCAGACAAGGCCCACACCCCACTCTGCTTAACTCTGGGGACCAGACAAAATGGTTGTGGGTAAAACACACTCTGTATGTGTGCCACCATGCTGATCCCCATCACAATCAGCAGGCAGGTCTCAAGGGTACGCAAAGGCCATTCAAAACCTTCAGAACTCTCAAATGAGGCTGCTGTACTTGTCACTGGGGCTGGTGTAGCTGCTGTGCTTGCCGGCTCTCTCACCCCCAGCTCCTCTTTGTCTGAGTCCAGATCTTCCTCCTCTGCCTTGCTGGGAAGTGCTGCATGGTCTCCTGCATCCTCCTGGGGCTCGGGCTTGTGGGGCTCAGCGGGTGGCTGCCATGGGATGCTATTGGCCACCGCAGGGCTGGGCTGGGCTTGGCTTGGCTGCGGGGCTCAGCTCCCCCGCTGCCTCCTCCTGCTGCTCGGCAGCCGCCTCCTTCCCCTCCTGGACTGCCCCAACCTCCTCCACCGGCAGCTGCTCCCTCCAAGCCTCCTGGTCCCCAGGGCCTCTCTCCAGGGCCTGTTCGGCCACCAGCGGCTGCAGGGGCTGCTCCCCCTCAGCTACCTGCAGCCTGACAAAGACGGAGGCAACGATGAGGACCAGGAAGGTGAAGAGCAGCCAGACGGCCAGGTACAAGTCCACGACCACATCCATCCTGCTCTGCTGCCAGGGCCCACCCATATTACAAGTCATTACCGTAAAGTACAATGAAACAACAACCTTAGCCCAAGCGCCCCATCTGATAAACACTAAGAGAGCAAATAGTGGCTGTAAGTAAGGTACAACATGCTGAAACTGTGAAATCAAGAGAATCAGGAGCAACAACTTTGAGAGCCAATAAATCAGCATTGTAACGAGTGACTGTTAATCCTGTCATTATCTCAACCCTTCGTGCCCCACGTTGGGCGCCAAAAAAGAACTGTCATGGTTTAAGCCCAGCTGTAACTCACGCAGTTCTCTTGCTCACTCCCCCCTCTTCCCCCCCCCCCCCCGGCCCCTCCCCAGGGGATGGGGAGGAGAATCGAAAGAATGTAACTCCCACGGGTTGAGGTAAGAACAGTCCAGTAACTAAGGTATAACACAAACCACTACTGCTACCACCAATAATAATAATGACAAGGGAAACAATAAGGGAAGAGAATACAACTGCGCACCACCCACTGACCGATACCAAGCCTGACCGAGCAGTGAAGTAACTCTTCCAGATCCTTGCCCCTAGTTTTTACATCTTGGGCATGATGTGCTGTGGTATGGAATACCTCTTTGGTCAATTTGGGTCAGGTGTCCTGTCTCTGCTTCCTCCTGGCTTCCCCTCCTCCCTGGCAGAGCATGAGACTCAGAAAGTCCTTGGTCAGACTTGATCATACATTTGAGCAGTAACTAAAAACATCGGTTGTTATCAGCGCTGTTCCCAGGCAGAAAGTCAAAAACACAGCACTGCACCAGCTACTAAGAAGGAGAAAAATGACTGCTACTGCTGAACCCAGGACAGATGGGAAGTTTCCAACTTGGATTAGGAAGTAATAGAGGCATGTAGTCCCCACCTGTATCTAGGGAGTGACTGTACCATGGCTCTTTCTGAGAGTTTACTGTGGCTGTATATTTTGCTGCTTTCCTTCAAAGCAGTGTCTCAGCAAATATGAAGAAAGTATTAAAAAATAAAAGCTATAGAAGGAGCTCAGGTAAAGCAAAGAAATCTCTTAATATGGCCACAAAATGCTGATCTGTAACAACCGAGGCTTTTAGCACTTTAAACTGTTAATGCCCTTACTTCTAATCTAATGCAATGCCTCTGTGGGAAGTGAACTCTTAAATCTGCATTTAATTCTGACAAGTTGTACTGAGGGATTTAAGAGATTTTTTTTAAAGAAGGATGTCAGACAGATCTGTTTGCCCCAAATTCTGAAGTTAGTTGTCTACATGTCCAGTGATATGATACTTTTCAGTCACTGGACAATTACCTCTGCAGAAAGAGAAGAGCAGAATGCTATACCTGTGCTCCCATGTGTCCTCATTTCTCAGCAGATTTGTAGAAGACTAAAGCTGTTACCAGGAGTACAGTGAAGCCCACTAAAATGGGTCACCCACAGCACTGCTGACTGCTGTATTTCCAACATGTTGCATTGTGGCAGTGTGAGTAATTCCCTGATGGAATATATACTTGAGATTGATTAGATGGTAACTATACAGTTAAACCAGTATGTTCTAACATTGTTCTTCATTAAACTGAGAGACAAGATGTTCATTAAAAAGAAGAATGTTTCTTCTAAATTAAAAGAAATTATAAATCAGACCAACTGTTCATCTGCTAGATTCCTACAGGATTCTTTGAACAGTACTTAGGTGATCAGAATAGTCTCCCAGGTCCTGTCCCAAAGTACTGCACTGCAGGTGTTTCTGTAGCAGCAACTCGTGTTCAAAGGTGTCTGGATATTAGGGAGAGGACAGTAAGCACATCACTCATCCGTGTCTCCTTGGACACAGATCCTGGCTGCCATACAGAGGATCCCTGTTTTTTCTACACCAGTCCCTGTGCAACTCAGGCTTCTTGCCCCTCAACTTGCCATCTTCTCTAAATAGCCCAGTCCAATATGATAACCTGGAAAATCTGATTTTGTACTAATAGTTTGCAACTGGGCCCAATTAAAAGCCTCAGTGTGAAGCAGTCCTCAGAGGACTGCAAGATCTGATCAAGGGGTAAAGACTGATTTTTCTATCCTCTTAGCTTGGCATGTGAAGCTGTTTCTTAAAGAATTTAAACTATGTAATTGAGGCTCTTTGTTTTGTTTTTGTATTTTTCTTGAAACAGGACTAATATGGAAATTTAAAGATCTAAGTGGTCTCTTCTTAAAGTTCCTAGCATTGCTATCAGTATCATTCCTTTTTATAAACAGAACTGTTACAGTTCTAAGAAATAAAGTATTCAAAGAATGCACTCATAAAAGATTACGCATACAATGGAATTTTTTAGCCTCAATGGGAACAGAAGGCTTTGTGAGAAGTGTTTGTGTGCAATGAACATAATGTTTAAATCAATTTTTAAGCCATTGCTAATGAAATACCACCCTTTGAATAAGGGGCTACAAGGCATGTGTCTTACAGATGCACAACATATCAGTTTCTGCCCGGCATATCAAGGACCTAGGGGTTTAGGGTGTGAAACAACTGTTCAACAAGAACCATGTTAGAAGGGAGGGGAGCAACGTAACAGCCTGAAATGCAGCTTGGAGTGATGTGAGATTTATTCTCATAGTTTCCTGTAGTTTCATCATATGATTTGGCAATTCTGCAGAGCTGGCGTTAAACACATCACATAGGAGCATGACAGAGATACTTCTGAGCCTTGGATGAATGACAGACCTCACAGAAAAGTAGTTACATGACAGTTCCTACCCGTTCCACTTTTGTAGTCCAGATTTTGTTTCTATTGGTCTTTCGTCTGTTTCTCTCATCATGTAAGTGATCTGACCACACTTTCAGTGGTTTCCTTTAGTGGGGGCATGGTAACACTGCCCCTAGTCAGATTTTTCAATGAATGGAGAGGTTGGGGGCATCCTTCAGCTGCATCTCCCTTTGCATATGTTATCTGCTGCTAGAAGTCTTCCAGGCAGATACCCTTCACACCTCAACCCCAGCATTGCTCAAATCTAACAATACAGAAATACAGTTTAAGTTCAATTGGTTATTCTGAAGGGTTCAGTGAATGGTTTGGTGGGTATGTACCTTCCAGCCCATGAGTTGCTGCCAAATTCTTTCCTCAGGGAACTGTGAATGTTTGTTTCTTGAATCTATGAGGTTCATTGCCAGACAGTATGGGTTCTTGATCTTGACTGGATAACTCTCAAGCTTAAAATGAATTTTCAGCATGGGTATGTGAATGTTTCCACTGCATATAGATCCTCTCACAAACGTCTACAAAACCTTGCCATCGCAATGTTCTCTTGCATACATATTCGTTCCTATGAACTTTCATGAATTGCAAGCAGAATGAGACACATACAAAAAGCCACTAAGTAAATTTGGTAGTTCTTTAGTCAAGTGAATGTTTAGATCAACTGATACACAATAGCTGCCCAGAACTGCATGGAGCTAAGTATCTCTGGTATGAATTTATGTCTGGAATTTCCACTGGTTAGCAGAGTTTGTTACATACTCATTTCAGCAAGCATAACCCACTAGAAAGTAAGGAACTTGGAAATACTGCATCTAGCTAGAGCTTTCTTTGGTCCTTTTTTTTTTTTTTTGATGTTTTTGTTTAACTGTCACTGCATCTGGTGAGCACATTCAGACTGAGACAAAAAACAAAAAAGCCCAGAGAGAGCAAGTGAGAAGTTCAGTTCCTGGAATGTTACAAGCTGCTGTGTCACTGGGAATGGCAGGCAGGCAGGCAGAAGGCTTCTCTCTCCAAAGCTGACACTACAGTGGGAAAATGTGATACTTACTAGAGTGATGAATTGACTGAAGTCATAACTCTGAAATAAATGCACAGTTGCAAACAAATACTGAATATCCTGCTCTTAATTAATTTCTCTTCCCCTTAATCCTTACACCTTATGCTTTTTCCAGTATGCTTTCTGAACTATATTCTTTGCAATGTTATGGTACAGATGGCCTTATGTTTTGTAGACCTAGGGGCTACTGTACATTTTAAAACTACTTCAGTTGTTTTCATTCTAAAGTGACAGTCCCACTTAGACTATAAAATGGATTATTATCTAATTACAGTTTGCAGGTTCCAAGTGGGATGAAGCAAAGATTACTTTATGTGCATTTAAAGGAAAGTATTTCATTCTTTCACTGAAGTAACAAAGCGAGAGCTGTCCTGAATCCTCAGAGAAAGTGAAGCCTGGTTCCCATGCTGTCCTGTGCACCACGCTTCCCAAAGAATGCTGTCTTCTGGCACATACAGCTCCTTTAGCCTGCAAATGTGTAAGCTGTTGTCTGAAACAAGGGGAGGCATTGTCCTTAGAAAGAGCAGCAAAGCCTGAACCATGAGAACGGAAAACCTCTAGTCTTCTCCATACCTGGACTTATGCCATTATAAGGATTCCATAAGCAAAATACATCTATTTCTAGTCTTCTTTTTCCTCTCCCTTGGAGCTGTGCTCACTGAGAGCTTTTCAAAGAGGGGAAGGAAACAGCCCAAAACTTAAGGGGGTTGTTGAGGGGTTCTAACCTTTCCTTGCCCACTTCTCAAAGGCCTGACAGGGAGAGAATTAGCCTTAAAATTTACTAATTTCTGGCTGGATTAATGGCATATGGCCTGACTTTCAGACCCCCTGAAGTAAGCTGAAATGCTTTCCTTAACTAGTTTCCTGGTAACTGAATTCATTAAAGGTTACCTCTCCTGACAGTTTAGGTATTTTCAATACAACTGTATTGCACAGTAAGCAACAATATTGCTTCATGACAGACAAAAATAATGTTAAAAAGATTGAAATATCTCTCATTCCAGCCAATGTTCAACATGGGGAAGAAGAGAAGAGATAAACAAAGCAGCAATCCGTGCACACATACCTCCAGGTTTCTGTAATATTAGAACATGGGAACTCATCCTCTTGTGATGAGCACAAACTGAGTAGATCCAATGAAGGCTGTAGAGTTCTGGTGGTGTAAACAAGTGTAGTCACTTGGTCAAGTGTTGTTCCTCACCCGCTCTCCGCCCAAGTGCTAGTTTCAGTGAAAAAAGGAAAATGTTCTGGGTTTTAACCCAAATATACTTTTTTTTTTTTTTCCCTAATGTTTTAAAAACCACAACTGAGTAACAGTGTTTTTGGGGTGCATCTGCATAGTGATGGTAGCTCCACCCAAACTTTAAGCTACAGGGGCTCATGACAGCGCAGAATGGCAGCTATTGTGATGCATGGCTGCGGACTGGTGGCTCAGACCGCAATCCCACACCAGCCCATCTGAGCAGTTTACAGAGCAGCGCACATCCCAGCATCTGGAATCACAGCCACAGCAAATTCACACATGTCTGCACCTGAGTGCGTAAATATCCCCTCTGATGCTTTAATAGCCTTAAAGTTTTCCTGTTTCAGTGGAGCTTAGCACCTCATCAAGAAAAGTTTGCAACTGCTTTTAGGGGAATCAAAGCACACTGACTTAATTTTCACATCAACTGCCGGCGGGCTGGCCAGCTTATTAACTGCACTTGCTTGCAAAGGGCTGTCGAAAGGAGGCTGTGGTATACTGATACACAGTGCCCCAGTGTATGATCTGCGATGCTGTGGAGTTAGTTAGCTGTTGCCTTTGAATAGAAACCTTTCATTTGTCTAGATGCTGTAGTACAAAGTATGTTACACTGTAACAAAACCTTTGGGAGCGGAGCAGTCACAAGGGAAGGCCTGGCTGGTCTACAAACGGTTGGCATGTCGGTACCTCTCAGATCTTGTGTTGCCACCAGGCTGGGTCACGCTTGGGGTTCAAGAAAGCAGTTTCACGCCTGTCCTTTAGAACTGCAACAGGCGTGGGGGGGATAGCGTGGGGCTGCGTACACGGGGCAGGTTTGATTCGTTCTTTCCCCTGCTCTTACACAAGTATTTGGTTACATGGGAAACGTTGCTTCTCCTATAGGTAGGAGCCAGTTGCGTCAACAGCCCCGCCTGCTGCTGAAGCCGCCCGGTCGGTAGCCCCTCGCCGAGAGACGGAGGGTGGGAGCACCTTCACGTGCAAAGGCGGTGAAATGGGGCCAAAGAATGCGGGGTGGAACTCTGAACCCGCTGCCGGCGGGCAGCGGCGGGTGGCGGGACGTGCCGGAGTCGGCGCTGACCCCCGGCCCCGGGCAAAGCTCGCCACGTGCGGCCTCCGCGGCGCCCCGCCAGGTGGCGCCCTCTTCCTCCCGCAGGCGGGCGGCGGGCCGAGGTGCGGGGTGCCGCTGCTGGTCTCCTCCATCGCTCCATCCCTACCTCCTTCCCTCGGGCGGAGCGGCTGCGCACCTCGGGCTGGCTGGGACTGAGCCGAGGCGCTGCGGCGTGTCGGGGTCATGCCCTGTTGTGGAGGCGCCCGGCGGGTGGCGGGAGGACGGAGGGGCCTGCCTGCCGCTCCACACTTCCCCGGCCGGCGACTCTTCAGGAGGGCCCGAGGGGGACTGTCTGCCCTGGCGAAAATTGTTCAGTGCTGAACAAATTCACTGTGTGAGGGGCGATGGAGAAAATGGCTAAAGTAGCTGTTCACGGTTATGTCTCATCTCCTGCTGCCCTTACTGATTTAAAGGCCTGTGGGTCAGCCAGAAGCGTGTGCCGAGCAACGGAAGGACTATGCATGTCTTTTGCTCCAGCTGGTGACTAGAGCTGGAGAAAATTTTCAGCTGAAAGAAATGTTGTCCTGTCATTCAGGAAGACACACACTGTAGAAACATGAATATTTCAACAAGGTGGTTTTTTTATTGTTGTTGTTGTTTGGGTTTGTTTGTTTTGTTTTGTGGGAAAGATTTGAAGATGGGGGAAAAGTGACTTTATGTGAGGACGTGAGGATGGGAGACCAGCTTCATTCAGATTCTTTTCTGTATGAATTAAGTCTCTGCTCAGAATCAGAGCAGCAGCACAAAACTGAAATGCCAAATATATATAAAAATACAGCATGATTTCAAATCCTATCAAAATTTCAGTGAGATATTTTGATAACTTCTACTTTTTATGAAACGTCACTTGGCTTTAATTTTATCTGAAGCAAATTTTATTTTGGTCATCTAGAGGGCTGCTATGAAATGCAATCACTGTCCTTCTGTCAGCTCACATGGCTATTAATTGCATATTTTCCTAATCATGGTGTGAGGGCTCTGGTGTCTTATCAGGCTGCTGTATTTATGTAAATTCTATATCTGTTTTATTGCTTGCTAGTTATCATAAAAGCTGAAGTAGGTAAAGCTTGATTGTTTGACAGTTACTTGCATGCAGATGAGGTACACTTTCCATAGCTTTTAACAAATACTGTAATATAGATATAAAACACAGAAGTTACACTTTACTCTTTGGGTCTAAGGCCTTGAGAGATGCAAGCATTGCTGAATGTTGCAGGCTCTTGTCTCAAGTTTGCACTAATTTTACAGTGACTTGTATTTCTTAGAAAAATCTGAACTTCACAGAAATGTCTGAGGTATTACAGTGGCAAAACAACTCAGTTTTGCAGATTTTTGATGATGCAGACTTGTAGTGTGGTGTCTAATATAGGCTCTCTTAAGTTTAGTTTGTTCCTCTGGTATGTTTTTGCAAACACTTTTCAGTGCTGAGGTTATTGTTCCTGTAACCATTCGCAGGTAGACTTGTTAGTACTTTGCACTATTAATATGTGTTGTTGTTTTTCATTTCTTCCAAGACTGGAAGTTGCATCCGTATGCATTATAGTGGGTTCAGCTGTAAAATGGGAATCATGATATTTATGTGGGGGAGGTCAAGACTCATATGTAAAATATGTGTCTGTAAATTCAAACCTTTAGGAATAGATGAATTGACCTTATGGTGTCTAGAGAAATAGAATGAAAACCCCACCCTTCTGTGGTGACAGATCCTGTTTCTCTGAAGCCTTTTGGAATGGAACTGGAGTATTTCACATGTACAGAAATCTACACAAAGGTTATCCAAGCTTGTAAAGTGTCAGAAGTGCCAAGTGCACTAAATATGTGCAAGATTCCAAAAGCACTTTGAAAAAATCTTATTTTCCTTTCACTGGCAACACTGAAATTTTTGTATACCTGCATTAAAATACTTATCATGCTTTAAATTATTACCGTAGGGCATTTATAAAAATTATTTCCTTCCTTTCATTACTCCAGAAAGATTAACATTATCTATACACACCAATTTTTACAATTGAAGCGTTCAGCTTATACACTTTGAAGATCCTCTGATCAAAATATCATGTAAGAACATGATCACATTATTTGTCTATGTCATGGGTTCAGCAGCAGCTGTTATTTTTCTCCTTCTTGGTAGCTGGTGCAGTGCTGTGTTTTTGATTTTGGGCCTGGGAACAGCGCTGATAGCACCAGTGTTTCGGTTACTCCTTCCCATTCCTCTGGGAGCGGGGGGAAGAAAGTGGGGGAAGTGAGTGACAGAACGAGCTGCGTGAGTTAGAGAGGCTTAAACCACGACAGTCTAACAGTAATTTCTATAGCAATAGATGAAATAGACTCTTGCTTCCACAGGATTTTTATAATGAGTACAAGGGTGGAGATGATGGTTTTCAGTTTGAAGTGCAATTATTTTTGTAACTTACCAAGCTTCTTCTTTCAGGTGCTCATAACTTTCACAGCTTTCAGGCAGAATTATTACGTTTTTGCTTGCAGAAAAGCAAAAAAAAAAAAAAAAAAGGAAACTTTGAACAGAATGTATCTCCCATTTTTCAGTCACACTGGTGCCAAATATTAGAGGGCACAGCCACAATGAATGCTCCTACTGCTCCTACCAAAACATAAATGTGCATGTGCCTATCTTAATAGTAATTTAGCCACAGATGCTGTGATTTGCCTTTTTCCATGGCTGTTGCTGAGTCCCAGAACTTTGCAGAATAGATTTTATGACCAGTTGCCTAGATTTTTCAGTACCTAGTTATTTGCAGGTCATGTCAAGGACACAGGATATACAGTACTGTAGTATCATCTCTGTACTTATGTCATGGGTTCAATTATATGGTGGGGCCTCTTCAGCACACATCACCTCCTCCTCCTCTGGTGACATTCCAAAATCTTTGCCCTCTGGCCAGTCCATGATGACTTCTAGAATTCCTGGACGACTGCGATTTCCTATTCGAGCTCGTTGTGTAATTAGTGCAGCCCACTTACTCCATGTAGCATCAGTTGCATGATGTGTAGAGGAGACCCTTCCTTTGAACATCCAGCCCAGCACTGTACTTCAGTGCTAATCACTTCCGAAGCAGCTCAAACCCCTTCATAGGCTGCCAGTATCTCTTTTTCAGTTGGGGTATAGCTGGCCTCAGATCCTCTGTATCCCCGACTCCAAAAACCGAGGGGTCAAGGTACGCCACGTAGATGCTCATGTACCCAAGAGTCAGGCCACTGAGGAACACCAGAACAACCAACAAGTGGATAAAGCTGCTAAAATTGAAGTGGCTCAGATGAACTTAGATTGACAATATAAGGGTGAATTATTTTTTGCCCAGTGGGCCCATGACACTTCAGGCCATCAGGGCAGAGATGCAACATACAGATGGGCTCGTGATCGAGGGGTGGACTTAACAATGGACACTATTGCCCAGGTTATTCATGAGTGTGAAACATGTGCTGCAATTAAGCAAGCTAAACGGTTAAAGCCTCTTTGGTATGGAGGACGATGGCTGAAATACAAATATGGGGAGGCCTGGCAGATTGATTATATCACCCTCCCACCGATCCGCCAAGGCAAGCGCCATGTGCTTACCATGGTGGAAGCAACCACCGGATGGCTGGAAACATATGCTATGCCCCACGCCACTGCCCGGAACACTATTCTGGGCCTTGAAAAACAGATTTTGTGGCGACACGGCACCCCAGAGAGAATTGAGTCAGAAAATGGGACTCATTTCCGGAACAGCCTGATAGATGCTTGATTGCAGTGACCATGAGATGGTTGAATTCGAGATCCTCAGGACAGTAAGAAGAGTGTCCAGCAAGCTCACTGCCCTGGACTTCAAGAGAGCAGACTTTGGCCTCTTCAGGAATCTGCTCAGTAAGGTTCCATGGGATATAGCCCTAGAGGGCAGGGGGCCCAAAACTATTGGTTGATATTCAAGGGTCACCTGCTGCAAGATCAGGAGCGATGCATCCCTACTAGAAGGAAGTGCTGCAGGAGGGCCAGGAGACCTCCTTGGATGGATAAGGAGCTGCTGGGGAAAATTCGAAGGAAAAAAGAGGCTTATAAAAGGTGGAAGCAAGGACAGGCGGCCTGGGAAGAATACAAGGATGTTGTCCAGGAAGCTAGGGACCAGGTTAGGAAAGCTAAGGCCCACTTAGAATTAAACTTGGCTAGGGATGTTAAGGATAACAGGAAGGGATTCTATAGGTACATAGGGAATAAAAGACAGACTAGGGACAATGTGGGCCCTCTCCAGAAGCTATTGGGAGAACTGGCTACCCTGGATTTGGAGAAGGCTGAAGTTCTTAATGACTTCTTTGCCTCAGTCTTCACTGGAAAATATTCTGACCATACCACCCAAGTCTTGGATGGCAGACGCAGGGACAGTGAGAATGAAGACCCTGGGCCCACTGTAGGAGAGGATCTGGTTCGAGACCATCTTAGGAACCTGAACGTATACAAGTCCATGGGACCTGATGAAATCCATCCGCGGGTCCTGAAGGAGCTGGCAAATGAAGTTGCTAAGCCACTGTCCATCATATTTGAAAAATCATGGCAGTCAGGTGAAGTTCCCGATGACTGGAAAAAGGGAAATATAATCCCCATTTTCAAGAAGGGGAAAATGGATGAGCCGGGGAACTACAGCCCAGTCAGTCTCACCTCTGTGCCTGGCAAAATCTTGGAGCAGATTCTCCTGGAAGGCATGTGGAGGCACATGAAAAACAACAAGGTGGTTGGTGACAGCCAGCATGGCTTCACTAAGGGGAAATCCTGCCTGACCAATCTGGTGGCCTTCTATGATGGGGCTACGGAACTGATGGACAGGGGTAGAGCAGTTGATGTCATCTACCTGGACTTGTGCAAAGCATTTGACACTGTCTCACATGACATCCTTATCTCTTAGTTGGAGAGACATCAATTTGATAGGTGGACCACTCGGTGGATAAAGAGCTGGCTGGATGGCCACATGCAAAGAGTTGTGGTCAAAGGCTCCATGTCCAGCTGGAGACCAGTAACGAGTGGTGTCCCTCAGGTATCGGTGTTGGGACCGGTCTTGTTCAACATCTTTGTCGGTGACATGGACAGTGGGATTGAGTGCGCCCTCAGCAAGTTTGCCGATGACACCAAGCTGTGTGGTTTGCTTGATCTGTTGGAGGGAAGGAATGCCATCCAGAGGGACCTTGACACACTTGTGAGGTGGGCTGATGCCAACCTGATGAAGTTTAAGCATGTCAAGTGCAAGGTCCTCCACCTGGGTCGGAGCAATTTCAGGCACAGCTACAGATTGGGCAGAGAAGAGATTCAGAGCAGTCCTGCAGAGAAGGACTTGGGGGTGTTGGTCGATGAAAAAATGAACATGAGCCAGCAGTGTGCGCTCGCAGCCCAGAAAGCCAACCTTATCCTGGGCTGCATCAAAAGGAGCATCACCAGCAGGTCAAGGGAGGTGATCCTGCCCCTCTACTGTGCTCTTGTGAGACCTCACTTGGAGTCTTGTGTGCAGTTCTGGTGTCCTCAACATAAAAAGGACATGGAACTGTTGGAACAATTCCAGAGGAGGGCCACGAGGATGATCAGGGGACTGGAGCGCCTCCTGTGTGAAGATAGGATGAGAAAGTTGTGTCTGTTCAGCCTGGAGAAGAGAAGGCTGTGTAGAGACCTCATAGCATCCTTCCAGTATCTGAAGGGGGCCTATAGGGATGCTGGGGAGGGACTCTTCATGAGGAACTGTAGTGAGAGGACAAGGGGTAATGGGTTCAAACTTAAACAGGGGAAGTTTAGATTGGATATGAGGAAGAAATTCTTTACTGTAAGGGTGGTGAGGCACTGGAATGGGTTACCCAGGGAAGTTGTGAATGCTCCATCGCTGGTGGTGTTCAAGGCTGGATTGGACATAGCCTTGGGTGACACGGTTTAGTGTGAGGTGTCCCTGCCCCTGTCAGGGGGGTTGGAACTGGATGATTTTAAGGTCCTTTCCAACCCTAAGTATTCTACGATTCTGTGATTCTCTGACTATATGAAGATGCCTAAGGAAGACACTGTTGTAGAGTAACGCCTTATATAATGCAAAGTTCAAGTTCAGTAAGCTTCAGTACAGTCCATGTATTTTTCATATGTGGCTCTGTCCTCAAGTTTCAAAGAAATACATATGTAAACCAAACTTGAAGTATTTTTTTTGGAGCTTTCACACTGAGAAACTTGTTCAACCTTTCCAGAAGCTTAGAAAGCTGTGCTTTTGAAAGTTTTTAATGTAGTTTCCACTTGGAATGACATTATTAAAGTTGCTAATCATTGCTTTTCCTTCTAGTCTGAATGAGGATGCTGCCCTCTCAGAACATGCAGATTAGTAACTACTGAGCTAAGGACGAGACTCTCTTGGACAGTTACCCTATTACTTTATATTCCTTCTGCTGTCTTTCTGGTGTCTCTGTCATGGGTTCAGCAGCAGCAGTCATTTTTCTCCTTCTTGGTGGCTGGTGCAGCACTGTGTTTTTGACTTTTGACCTGGGAACAGCATTGATAACACTGATGTTTTCGGTTACTGCTTAGTAATGTTTGGTCTGACCAAGGACTTTCTGAGCCTCATGCTCTGCCTGGGAGGAGGGGAAGCCGGGAGGAAGCGGAGACAGGGCACTTGACCCGAACTGACCAAAGAGGTATTCCATACCACAGCACGTCATGCCCAGGATGTAAAAAACTGGGGGCAGGAACCCAGAAGAGTTAGTTCACAGCTCGGTCGTCAGGTGGTGCACGGTTGTATTCTCTTTCCTTGTATTTCCCTTGTCATTATTATTCTTGGTGGTAGCAGTAGTGGTTTGTGTTATACCTTAGTTACTGGAGTGCTCTTTATCTCAACCTGTGGGAGTTACTTTCTTTTGATTCTCCTCCCCATCCCTCCAGGAGCAGGGGGGAAGAAAGAGTGGGGAGTGAGTGAGCGAACTGCGTGAGTTATGACTTAAACTACGACAGTCTCAAAAAATGTTTTTTAGTTACACTGTCTCTGCAGGTCCACCTAGTTTGTCCATGGCCTGAAAAAGATGAAGTGGAAACACTGTAATGAGAAACTTGTTTCTGGTCTGTCAGTCTGCTTCTTGGCAATTTAGCTACGTATTAAATACGTGTATGCCAGCTTAGTAGCTCCATGGAGGATTTGGTATCACATGTATCTTAGGAGAGCTGTCATAGCCTGTCACTCCTTCATTTTGGTTGTGCTGTATGTGTAATTTCATAAATAAACATTTGTTCATTGAATGTAAATTTGGATTAATCATTCTGCATATGTGAATAATTTATTCTTGAACAGAGTAACTTTCTGTATTCAGTAACTTAAGTATTATATAACCACTTCAAAACTTGTGTGTTTGAAGGAAAAAAGAAAACATGATTTTCTTCTGGCCTCTTTCCTTCATTTCTGTAGAAACCTTTTCAATTGTGATTCTGCTTTGAAACACAAACACATCAGCTCCATTTTATTCAGCAGAGCTTTAGCTTGTGTTTGTCAAAGGCATAGTGAAAAATAACCTTTTACTGCATTTTGCTTCTGTTATTTAGAGCTAACACTGCTCTGACAGAAGGACTTCGAGGTATGCTGTGTCACATGCCGCATCAAAGCTGTTTACTAAATTTTAATCATTTACAATACAGGAGCAAACTCACTGCTAGACATAGCAATTGTCACCGAGTCACAGTAGGAATATTGGTTTGTGTGCCCCTCTGGTACTGTCATCAATATAGGAGAAAGTAAACACTTCACAGGGTTTACATAGCATAGGCTGTATTTGCACAGTCTATAAATTATTATCATAGAATGGTTTGGGTTGGGAAGGATCTCCAAAGGTCATCTAGTCCAACTAGAGGAGCATCTCTCCTATGAAGACAGGCTGAGACAGTTGAGGTTGTTCAGCCTGGAGAAGGCTCAGGGTAGACCTTAGGGCAGCTTCCAGTACCTAAAGGTGGCCTACGAGTAATCTGGAGAGGGGCTTTTTACAAGGGCATATAAGGATAGGACAAGGGGGAATGGCTTTAAGCTGACAGAAGGGATCTAGCTGAGATTCTAGGAAGAAGTTCTTTACTGTGAGTGTGGTGAGGCACTGGCACAGGTTGCCCAGAGATGCTGTGGAACCCCCATCCCTGGCAGTATTCAAGGCCAGGCTGGATGTGGTTCTGAGCAACCTGATCTAGTTGAAGATGTCCCTGCCCATGGCAGGGGGGTTGGAACTAGATGACCTTTGGAGGTCCCTTCCAACCCAAACCATTTTATGATTCTATCATTTGCACATATGAGGCTTTATATTAGAACAGTGACAATCAGACAAGAAGTTGCAGTCCTAGATTGTGGAGGGCCTTGTCTGATGTAAGACAGGAAAAAGTTGGTAGTTCTGATTCAATCATGTGAGCAACAGTGATCTCTGAAGTTGGTGTATAGGACAACAGGTGGAGGGATTTAAGTATCTGAGTGTTTAAATGTACATTTCCCTGTTATTTCTTCTTATTTTGACAGTGTAACAAAAGACTTGCTGGAAGATCAGCTTTCCCGTGCTTCCAACCTGTTTTGCCATGAGTTTGCTGTTACAGAATAAGAAAAGCCTGGTAAGTTCAAGGAGATAGGACACAGCTGTTCCCTTCTGGATCTCTGTGAGTACCCACCTGGGCATATACAAGGCCTCATGCCTTCATCTTTTCTTGAGTTTTCTCACAGAGGAGCAACCTGTTGATCAATTGCGCTTACCAGCAAGCTCTCTTGTGTTTCTGGTAACTGTTCTTCTTTTGGCCTAGCAGATTTGTGACTGAGGGGGAATAAAGAGGGCAGTCTGTTTCAGCTAAACTGCTGTTTAATTCTAACAGCAGGGCCAAAGCATAACATTAAAGAAATAGGATAGCAAAATTACACTTTGTCTGTACATAGTTCACCTTTCCAGGGGCCTGACTTTCCTCTTCCCAGGGTTCCTGATAGCTCTACCTTTCCCTAATTACTTGTATAGAAGAGTCTGATTTCCCAATCTCAAGAAAGAATCTCTGTCACTTTCTCTTAAGCGTACCTTCTTGAAAAATTCTTGAATCCCTGGATTCCTGCTCTCCTTGCAAGGACTGCTTATCTCCTGGGAAAACAGAAGAACAAAACAACAAAACCCATGCTTTCAGCTTGTCTGTTACAGGCTCTGTTAAGAAAAGGAAAAAAAGACTCTTGCCTTATATCTCAGATGTATGGTGTTAGTCCAGCCCAGTCTTCATTTCCAGCCTGACTGCCCCACTGTTTGAGAAGTTCAGTGTCTGTATACAGTAAACAACACACTTAAGTCAGTAGAGAGGATTCAGGAATTTTCATGGGCAGCTCCAAATATATTAGAGAGGTTTTTCTTTGCTTTGAGTCAAAAAAAGTCAATTAAGAAAGCAAAATGAGATATTATACAGGGGAAGTTGAGGTTAGATATAAGGAAGAAGCTCTTTACTTTGAGGGTGGTGAGGCACTGGAACAGGTTGCCCAAGGAAGTGGTAAATGCTCAATCCCTAGCAGTGTTCAAGGCCAGGTTGGACGGAGCCTTGAGCAATATGGTCTAGTGTGAGGCATGCCTGCCCATGGCAGGGGGTTGGAACTAGATGATCTTAAGGTCCTTTCCAACCCTAACCATTCTATGATTCTATGATTATTGGCATTCACTCTCAAAAATCATAGAATCCAAGTAAATCCAAGTAAATACTTACATAGAAAGAGTTTGCAATTGTGATCTGCCTGAAGCCTGTGCTCTGCCTCCCTGACATCGTTCAGGCTGAGTGTGGGATTTAAATTATCCTGGTGATTAAAGATCAAGCCTGTTTGAGTCTTAAAGGAATTTTGTGTGTTTGAGTCCTCTCTAGACACTTTAGGCTATATTGTTGTGCTAATTTTTTCAGTAGGTAATGATAGAAAACTGGAATGGAGCAGCTTCTGTGAATTAAACTGTGTATCTGCTATGGTACTGATGGGCTCAGAAAAGCACAGTAGGCCAGATGCATGTTTAATGTGGCTAGGCTCAACGATCCTGAAAATAGGATGTGGTTTGATCCAAAGTGAGAGATATTAGCTTAATTTTCCATCTGCGAAAGAGTTCCTCTGTGCTGTTTACATTACTTCTCTGAGCCTTCCTCAGCCTGAACACTTGGTACAGTTCTTTGGAAGGGGGTAATTCACCCTCTCCCTTCACAGGAATTTCTCTGCAAACTCTCAGGTCTCTGAGAGCCACCTCTCTTCCCTGTTACTTTGCTTTTGCAGACCTTGGTACTTTGCTAACTCTTCTTCCTGGATGTGGCTCCCAGCAGGGCCATTCAACACTGCTGTTAATCAGGCAAAGGGCTGAATACAAAACATGTGCTGCTCCTGCTCCTTGTGATACAAGCCATGCTTCCTGCCTCCCCACTGCTCAGCAGAGCTTGTAGTACAGTTCCTATTTAATGAAAACATATGACCAAAAAATAGTCTGTTATCAACTCAGGATTTTAAAGATACTCCCTAAGCCATTCAGCTGTCCCACAATCCAACTTATTTGATCATCTGCTGCTTCAATAATATACTTTCTGTTTCTGGAGCTTAATCCAGTTTTGTATGATCAACCTTAGGAGGCAGGAGTAGGTAAGGAATTGAAAAATGTTTCTTGTTCTTCCACTAAGCAACTACCTCTTTTGTTGGGATTTTCCAAAAATGGTGTAGTCTCTATTCTTGAAACAGTATGATATAATATTACAATGTGTACCATGTATACTGTTGTGCAAAATAGTTCTGAGAACAGTAGCCTGCTTTTGAAAACGTGGTCTGCTAGCCCACAAAAACTTCCAAAGGCAAACATTTGAAAAATCATGTGTATGTCATTGTAAGCAAGGTGGTTTATATGTCTTACAAGATAGGAAGAAACTCACCAAAAGCAAAAGGAATCTCCAAGGCCTTCAAAGTTTGAGAGGGCAGAGGTTTGTGACTGGCGGTATTCACGATGCCAAAGAACTGAAGGCTTTCTGCTGAGTGAGGCTGAGCACAGTAATAAGTCTTCAGCCCTCCACAGTAATCTGGAAGCAATCTCAGAAAGGGAGCACCCCACCTGCTCAGCCCAGTCAAGGGACAAAGCTGCCACAAGCACCTCTGTGTAAGGAAAAAGAAAACCCAGTCACAGTGAAGTTCAGGGAAAGGTCCAAAAGACAAAGTGAAGGCACTGAAGCTAGAAGTGCCCACGTGGAGTGGCAGAGAAGAAAATACTATGGGATTTTGAACCAAACATATGAATGGCATTGATAGGAAAACTGCAAAGAAGGGGAGAGGGCTCCCTGTAAGATGCACAGCCATGAAATTGAGAACACCTAACTTTTACTGCTGGCTGTGTAACCATGACAGAATCTCCTACTTGTGTCTGGATTACTCAACTGTACTCTGGGAGTTTACCTCATAGGGAGTATTCATATTATTTTGGTATTTGCAAAGTAAGATGTAAGAAAGAAATACTTGGTGAAACCATATCTTCAGCAAAAGCCTCAGTGAACTTGAAAACTAGACTAGCAAACACATAGGTACTATCCTGTCATTGACAATGTATCTTTTAATGCAAAAGCAGTTGATTGTACTTACTTTGTAGCATTCCTTATCAACATCAGACATTTTAAATGTACTACATACATTCACAGCTCAGATTCTGTTCAACCATTTCTGAACTTTGCAATGTCCTTGCTCCAAAGCTCATAGGTGCAAGGAAAATCCTTAATATTTTCCATTGTGTCACATGGGGCAGACACTCTAAAAATCAAAGCTTTCACTATACCATTTCTCCTGCCAACATTTCTGAATGTTAAACAAGCTAAATTTCATATTTAGGAGCCAGAATAAATATTTCTGCCACTTGCTGCTCAGTGTTAGTCTGATTTCACTCTAAGCTACAGTAAAGATGTTCCTGGAAAAAGAAATCATTGGCTGATGGTCATCTTTCAGAATGTATGAGAAAGCTGAATGTATTCTGGCCAGGATTTAAGTGAAAATAGATGAAGAAGGTTTCTATAGTGTGTGTATGTAAATACCAACATGCATTAGTCTAGCTTCTTATATATATTTTTCATGTGGTCAGCAGGAGATCAGCCGTTCCAGAAGGCAATTACTTACCTTTGACATCTATGCTGGGATGTGGTGAATTTCCCTGAGGGGTCTGTTTCCCTTCATTAACTAGAAGAGAAAGCCTATACAATCAGCATAGTCTAGATGCCTCAGTGACTGAAGTGACTACAGTTATCTATGATAAATCCACTTGGTACCATAAGTGTATGTACATATGCAGCACAGAAAGAGTGCTAAAGAAAGCATAGAATATTCAAAGTGATGTGATGTGGTGTTGCAGAGAGGATTTATTGTTTCATATAGTGCACAGACAACTTCCTGTCAACTATGGCATATCCCAGATTTGTCCCATTTCTGCAGCCTAGAACCTTGCCTCCCAAAGCAGAGAATAACTCTGTAATCACATACATACCTTCACACATCAGTGACAGTTGTTTCACCTGCTGTGTGATGTAGAAAATTTTGTGTGTATGCTCAGGTGTTATCACTCATGCTCCAAACACATGCTAAATTAATATTCAATCACACTGCATCTGTTTCAGAAAACGTTTTCTCTGAATGTCACGAAGTTTTCCACAGACTATTTTGGGTAGTCGGCTGAAATGCTGCCTGCTTTTGCAAATGCAAAGCCAGTTACACAGGATTCTGAGATAGAGAAAAACTTACTCCTGAAATAAAACCAAACCAAACTGATAAAAATTTAATCTTATATCTATAAAATGTCACGATCTGAATTTCTCGCATCTCTGACTTCCCTAGAAAAGTGCTGTTTCATTGAAATGAGGTAGGGTAGACAGTGGCCCTTAAGAATTTAGGTTGTGGCAAATGCTAAGTAGAAAAGGCTTTATCTGGCAGGCAGAGTGATTGCTACCTAAAAAAAAAACATGTTGTAGGTCTCTGTAGGCAATTTTCCTTGCAGTTTTGTTTGATCTGCATTTATGCTGCAAGCCAAGGATTTTGCATAGGGCTGCATACTAGTAAAGGCATATATTGTATGCTGTGGGGGAAAGAAAAAGGAAAGAAAGAACAGGTGGAGGGAGAAGAAATGGACTGTTTAAGTCTCCCCACAACACAGACTCCAGGATTTTTTATCCCACTATTTCTCGCATTGTATATTCTATGATAACTCAAAACCCCACTAATAGAATAATGTCCAAGTTATGCTATAGCTAGTCTTGGCCTGATCATCTAGAGTCATCATCTTCCACCGTGTCCTGTACCCTTCCTCAAAATTTCTTCTAGATTGAATGAAAAGCAATTTATTAGACAATACCTACTAGCTAAAAGAACAGAGGAAGAGTACTGAAGATGCAGACAGCGTGAATTTTTTTCATAGAACTGAGAAAAATGTCATTGAGTTATCTGGTATTTTTGTTCCTACTAGAAATGAAACAATATGACAGGCTTAGTAATCCCAATTTCATGTATCAAAGTGGCATCAGATGATGCTTGAAATAATGTCAGGGGCAGCAAGAGTTGCCAGCCCAATGGGGTGAAATAATAGAGATTCAGTAAGACGCAGTTTTAATTTATGTAAAATGGACACTTCCAAAGAAGGCCCAGGGGTGAGATTTAAAGATAAAGGAAAACCAGTGACATTGGTTTAAGAAACCCACAAGTAGTTTGAAAGTAAGACAAAGCCAGCAGTTTGAAGGAATGGCTAAGGTGCCACCGTGCTCACAGCATGCCGAGCAGAGAGTGAGGCACTGTTTTTTTTGTGTGTGGAAAATGTTCTTCTCAGTGGCTGATTAGGAGGTATCTGGTGAGTCTGTCCCCCAGATATAATCATTACCTCGGGGACAGCAACCTATGGCACTCATTTATGATCATCACCCATTTGTAAATACAGGATCCAGGAGTTTGCTAAACAAGTTGAGATTCAGTTGGAGCTCAGAAGAGCAGCCCATGGTGTGAGTTCCTTCTCAGTGGCAGAGGGAAGGCAAATGTGGATTTACATACAGTGAGAAGTTCTGAAACTGCAGAAAATTCCCTTGCCTTAGTCTTCAGGCTAGTGGGGGACAACCCATATGTGGTGATCTCCCCCCGTCTCATACCCCTCCTAATTAGTTTATCCAGACACATACTGCTCATTACAGGTTATTAAAATGCTAAGTTTAATGTTTTGTTGTTTAGCCATCCTTGAATAGTTGTCCTGTAAAGTCTAACAATGGGCAAAATGTTCAGTACGTTTCTTTCTCACACACATAACTCAGAAGTGTCTCAGTAGATTGTTGTTTTTTTTCCCAAAAAGTTCTCCAAGAAAATTGCCTTTGGTCAAATACCAAGCATGGAAGACTTTGGCCAAAAAGTCTGATATTTTATGAAGTTAAGGGATTATCATGGAAATTATTTGATAAACTATGCTAAGACTGATATTAATGATGTCAGCTATAATGTGTCAGTGTCACAGGTGTGGTTGGTAGCTCCAGCTGTCTGCCCCCGTTTTGCCATAATAAGTTTGCTTTTCTTTGCTTTATAACATTGACAAACTTACACAATTTGGGCTGAAAATTTCCATGTCAGGTGTCTGCCCAAGGCTGATTATTTTGGAAAACTCAGTTCAGCCATTCCCAAAAATAAGACTAGAGGAAAATATGTTGGTTCTGACCATGTCTAAAAAGCTGTGGCAAACTTTTCCTTGAAAAGCTCTAGAGCTCCGGTGCCTTAAGCAGCAGATGTAGCATTTTCTGGGGTAATGAGGCTGAAAGTAGAGAGGAAAAGCTTCATGTTAGTAGTATCACTTCTGTGGTTTCACTCAATGCTGAGCGCATACGATTAAGTTATAAGCCTCAAGGAGAGCACATTTTGCATGGGCTCTGAAAAGTCCTACTTGAATACAACAGTTACATATTCCCAAAATCTACCTCTATACAGGCCATTTTGCACCTTGGGGTTTGACAAGACTGTTTGCAACTAGAGATGTGTGCCATGTCTGATCTAGGTAAGAGCAAGGAAAACAGAGAGCTGAACCTGTCTGGGGACAAGAGTAAAAGATTGAGCAGAGGAAAAATGTAGGGCAGAGAGAACATAACTGTTTTTAAGCTTGTGACTGTGGGGTGCAAAGGCATCTAAAATCATTAACATCAAACCTGATCAAAAGCTGAAAAAACAAATTATAATCTAGGTTTTCTGACTCACATATGGATACATGACAACAGTCAAAGGAATCAAAAACATAATCTGAAATGTCTGCTATTTCCAGGTGGTGTTTGGCCTTTGACCATTTTAGTTATTTTTTGATAGGACGGACTGGGAACCTGTGTTGTGAAGAATCAAAAGGGAAGCGGTTGTAGGGTTGGGATCCACTACTTCAGGAATGTGTTTAAAAATCGTATTTGCAATTAAAAATAAAAATAGTAAGAAATAAATAGAATAGCAGTGACATTAAATTTCAGAATTAGATTGGAATTGGTACCTAACCAAATCTTGAAGTATGTGGACCACTCAATTTATAGGCAAAAAACTCCAAGCCCCTACCCTCTGGGAAAATTCAAACCTAATTCCAAAGTGTCTGGCTGAGGCCAAGGTCTATAATGCAGTATTTGCTTGTAAGCAAGTACATGTAGGAGAGAAGGCCAAAAGGGAGATCCTGTTTTGTTACACCAGAGATATCTGGGGTAATTCAAGTGAAGTAGGAAGAACCTCGTTTTTACAGCTGCGTAACTAAGTGAACAATGTCACTAAGTCTATCGTCTCCAGAGTATAAAAAAAAAAAAGAATGAGGACAGTCTTTTGAAAAGTCTCCCTGTTTTTACTATTGAAATTATATAACACTTAATAATCCCTTCTTTATTTTCAGACTTATTTGCTCAGTCCAAGAGTTATTATTTTGTCTTGGCAACAGCAAATCCGTCATTCTCTAATTTCCCCACCTTGGAAATTGCATTTTTTATTTTATGGTTGGCGTCATCCTCAAAAGAAAACAAACAAGCTGCTAGTTAGTGAAAGAAAGGAAAAGAAACATTAAAGAAAGGAAAAAAAAATCTTCAAATCATGTTTAGTCCCATCTGGCCCTAGAAAACATGGAAATGGGTGATCAAGTACAGTTTCCAGGATGGGCTGCCTTTCAAGGGAAACAAAATCTGGATATTTCTATGTCTAGACCACAGAAGAAAAAATGCTTTGGTGCTAATTAACCCATCAGTAGCTTACAAACCCTGAGTGCTGCTCAGGAATATATGTAGGGAAGTTATCAGATGGAAGCTGCCAAAGGAAGTGTGGGAGAGTTCAAACTGGGAGTCAGGAGATCTAGGTCTTACTGCTTACTCTGCCCCTGGCTTGCTCTTTGATTTTAGGTGCTTCAACAGCTCAGCTTATTTCTGCCTCATTTTTCCTCTCTGTAAAGCGGGGTTATGACATTAGTGTCCCTCCAAGAGCTCTCTGATACTGAGAGAAAAAATGCTATGAAACAAGTGCTAGATCTTGCTCTCTTATATGGTATATAATTTATCTGGCTATTCTCTAAATAGAAACCGCAGTCTGTAAGGTTGTACGTTGTAGTCAGAATTTAAACAGTCACTGAGTAAGCAGTCCTTTAGTAACAGCTATATTGCCGAAAGGGTATATGTATCAGAAAACAATGTATTCCTTGCTTCTATCACACCGCATGTGCTCAGATAGGAAAATAATATGTTTGTTTCTAAGGGAGGTTTAGAGGGATGTACTGATATGAGCTGCTCAGAAATGTTATTAATTACACTTTAGGCTGATTTTTTAATAACTAAAGCCTGCGTACCATGAGCATGTCCTTAAAAATTATGGAGTTTCAGTGTGGATGAAAATTAAAAAGTAGAAACAATATTTCACCCTCAGGCAGGTGCTGTCTTTGATTCTTCCCATGCTTTTTAGCCCATCCCTTCGACCACCTGCCATTCTGCTGGTTGTGAACAGAGTGGAAATCATGCACATATGGCTGCTTTGGTCTAGAAATAAAGCAGTCATCTGGTATCTGAGTTTTACCTCCTGCTCCCCTGTCAGCTCCCTCTAATGCCTTGGCAACCCTCCCATTCCTCTGTTACCACAGCTGCCAGCTCAGGCCTAGCTGTATCAACTTTGCTGACTGCATTACCTCCTTTCCCATTTGGAAACACATGTTCCTCATCTGTTTACATGCCACCTTTTTCCTGGATTGGGATGAGCTTTCACAAACTGGGGATTCCAGAAACTGTTAGGGAGGGAAAAGAAGTTGGTGAAGGCTTTTTCTTAGTGATGGCTAAGGGGAACTCTGTGTTGCAGCTTCAAAACTTAGATGAATGTTCACTAACACAGCAAGCTAATTAATGTGTACTCAGGGAAGAAACTTGGGAGGGAAGGTTCAGCATCTCTGTACCAGGCAGAGAGTAGCTGTGAAGTATCAGAGCATTCCTGTCCCTCTGGATGGACTGTTGTTCCTACAGAACAGTACCATGGTGGCAGTGTTACCTGCTTGTCAGAATTGGCAGAGAGAGGAGTAAGGGATGGGGAAATATGGATTAGAGCAGGTAGAAGCAAGAGCCAGAATATTTGCAGTCTTTTTCGGACCTCTTGCAGATTTCTCTACTTTCTGGAATTTGGCATTTCTTCCATGTTTCTAGACATTTCACATTGATAAATTAGTTCAGTGTATTCCTTGCACCTTGCTGATGTTTAGGTTGTCACCCGCTCGATGGGTAGCTTGAGAAGTGCTCAAGCAAAACTTTACAATCCCACCAGGTTGACTTGTCAGTTCAGCAAGAATGCCGACTTAGATGTTTAAATAAGTAGTGGTACCTTGAAGTTCTAGGTTTGCCTGGTCAAATCTACCATGCTTCTCTCTATTTTTTTTCCTTTATATTGTCTCTTTTATTCTCTCTCTGTCTTTTTAAAGTGTATTTTTATCCTTCATAATTTAAATCTCTATTTTCATTCATTCTCATTCTGTGACTCTCCTCTCCTTCCATGCACCTGCATCTCTTCCTACCCATCTTTGTCACTGAATCACAGAGTTGCACAGAGTAGCTGAGGTTGAACATGTCTAAAGGTCTCTAGTTCATTCTGTGTATTCAAAGCAGGGTCAGCTAGAGGAGGCTGCTTGGGGCCATATGTGGTTGTGTTTTGCATATACCCAAGGGTGGAGACTCCACAACCTTTCTGGGCACCTTTTCCAATGTCTGACCACCCTCAGAGTAAAAAAACGATTTTTCTTACGTTTTAATGGAACTTTCCACATTTTTGTTTGTGCTCATTGCCCCTTGTTCTGTCAGTGCATACTTCTAAGAAGAGCCTGGCTCCGACTGTTTTACTCCCTCCCATCAGGTATTTATACATACTGGTAAGATTCCCCCTTTTCTTTGATAAGATCCTCCTTTACTTTTTATTCCCTCAGTTGGTTATCATATCAAATGTAGACAGTGAGAGGGCCACTGCTGTAAAAAAGCCCAAAGTACTGGCTGACTACAAGATAAGACTGCCTGGAGTCACAAGACTGTCTGTGTTTGGGAGACAAGTGCTCCAAGGCAAAGGGGAATTGTCGGGGGGGGGGGGGGGGGAAATAGGCTGAGCAAGGACAGAAGCTCTCTGCTGGACTTCTCTGACAGTAACAGGGAGTTGAACTCAGTATTCAGCTCAGTATTGGCTTGAAGCTGCAGAAATGGATGCAGTGCTAGAAGAAAGTCTTCCCTGGAGAAAAGAAGCACTAGGCATACAGGCAAATAAATAGCTTAGAAGGGAACAGGGTCAGGTGTCTTCTTGTTTGAGAGAAGAGCAGAACATGGGTTGTTGTTTCCATAGGATAGGTTACTGCAGCTATCTGGACAGTGGCAGAAATTTGTAGTTCCTTTGGGGGACACATGGAGAACAGTATCCAGATCCTAGAACATACTCCTATGCTGACAAGAAATTGAAGGGAGCTTTGATAACAGATCTTTGATAAAAAGTGTCATTACAGGGTGTAGAAATGGTGCAAAAGGGTGTAAACCACCAAGCTGGAACATTTAGGTTTAACTTTACATCCACTGCTATTGCATATTTCAGCATTTCATTCTGTCTCTTGAAGCTAGTCTCCAGTCTTAAGATATGAGAGGTATTTGCCCTATCCAAGGACTTTGTAAGTTCACGGGAGTGAAATCTTTAAATCATATCCTGCTGATACTCATTCCAGGAGTGTGAACAAAGCGTGAACTCCAGAGGAGGCAGTAATAAGGGAAGTCAAGTCAGCTGACCTTTTAAATCTGGTAAGCAGATTTTTAAAAACATGCTAAAATTTGATAATATGAAGGAACTTGTTAGATTTTGGAGCTTTGTTATAACTTATTTTAACTCCTGAGTCAAATATGGCATACCAGCATATTAAACTAAACCTGCATAAAGCCAGACTGTCAAATTAATGGTGATTTATAATCTGCAAGATTATAAAATCACAATTAAAGAAAATACAAACTTTGAACAGTCCAGCTGTGAGTTCAGCTTTGGTCACTCAGAAAACTGACTTTTGTTCTTATAATTCCAAAAGCATTTTCTTGTCTAAATGGCAAACATTTGTCTTAGATTAAGATTGAAAAGTATAACTTCATAGTTGGAAATGGAAATGTTTTGTTATTCTTGGTGGATAGATGGTCTTTCCACTCTTCTCCAGATACAGTGTGTTTGCGTTTGTAGTATGTATATATTCTGAGTGTAAACCCTCACAGATTTCCTCCAGTGACGATTGTGCTAACAGCTGATTTTTGCTTCAGTAGCAGAATATTTAAAAAGCCAGATCTAAGTTGATTTTTCAATTTCATTAAATGCCCAATGTGAATAAATGGTAGGGGGTTTTGTAGGTCAAATTAACATTATCTCAGCATTTTAAAGGAATAGGTAAGCTGAGCTGAATGACTAGACTTGAAGAATGTGGACAAAATCAGTGAGGAGAAAGCTTTGGGCTCTGAAATAAAAAAGGAGTACTCTCCCTTTGGCTTTTTTTTTGCCTTTCGTACAACTGTCACAGAATGCAGTATTCTGTTAATGCTCAAATTAAATGTTTGGAAATGAAATGCAGGAAAATACGTATTTTCTTCAGTTTTTCCTCTAAAGTAAACAAATTCCTGCTGACTAGCTTTTAATAATTTGAGTGGAAGGAAGAAGATCCACCAAGCAACAGCAGTCAGTAGTGATTTCCCAACTATGTACAGAGAGCTGATATTTGATTTGTGGTTGAAGAAGCCTCATAAAATATCCCATGTCCTAGAAACTTAGTATTTCCTTTTTTCTCTGAAAATACAAGTTACACTATGCTATATAACTTTGCAGCATCATTCCTATTAATGTTTTATCTCATTATTATAGAACATGCTGCTGTATTTTATAAGAATATATTTATTTTTCTTTCCAAATACTTTAATGTTAAGAAGTTACAGTGAAATTAATCAGACTATGTTTAAAAAAAAAGGTGAAGTTATTTCATCTGATATTGTAAAATACTGTGTTTTGCTCATGTATGGTTATTTTGTTAACTAAGTAAAAAGGTGAGCAATTTCTTTCATATAACAACCCTGCTCATAAATCTGTTTTAGCGACATGTTTGTGTAGGTTTATCATTTCCTGAAAGATGAAAGCATATCGCAGAAGAATTTGGAAGACAGGTGAGAGATTGTTTAAATGGTTTGGTAAGTGGCATTCTAATCTGATGATTCTTACTGATTCTGTTGGAACCAGATTTTGTTAGAAGTAAAAATAGGCAGATTCTGTTCAAAAAATATTTTTAATATCTTTTTAAACAAAATACAAAATTTTACACAGAATTCATGATTCCCCCTATTAGTGTTTCACCACTGTGTGTTCAAACCAAGAAATCTAGAGAGGAGACTGCTGAACAACATCATGAATTGTGAACATACATATGTATTCGAATTCTCACCAGAATTACTCAGATCTCACTTTCACGTGTGTGTTTGGAAGAATTATCTGTTTGACCAGTAAGGTGAAACCGTGTGACTTGGGCAATCATCAAAGTAGGAGGAATGCAAGTGTAAAGCAGTAATTTCAAATGGATTATGACCAAGTTACAGGTTGCGTAAGTTTGCCTAGCCTATTCATGACATTGAAGGTCTCTACAACCTGTAAACAGACAAAAAGTGCTAACTTAGTTTGATTCGTAGTCCTTTGTGAATAGCCAATAGAATCATAGAATCACAGAATGGTTCAGGTTGGAAAAGACCTTAAGATCATCTAGTTCCAACCTCCCTGCCATGGGCAGGGACACCTTCCACTAGACCAGGTTACTCAAGGTCTTGTCCAGCACTTCTGAATGAAGACCAGTGTTCAGCCTCAGCTGCGTAGGCTGATAAAATCTTTCTGGAAACTGCTGTGGCTTACTTACTGTTTACAAACTCAGGTCCTTTGTGTAGTTCTGATTTTCCTCTCTCACACACCTCACCAGTGAGGTGCTGCAGTTACTTTGGGAACTACTGAAACTGAGTAGCCAATTTCTTAGCCTTCCAGGACCAGCTAACATTTATACGTCTCTCATGTTTTCCTGAATGCTAATGTCTATTTTTCAGTTTTACACACCCCCCATGATTGTACTGTATAAGAGTCATTTAAGTCACATTAGCATCACTAATGGGGACCCCATTTTACATTAAGTAGTCTGTCATTAACTTCTTGAATATCCAGATGCTGCAAGGAGTGTGGTTTGTCTTTTCACTTTTTTGGTCTGTAATGTTACTAATTTTTTTCATGGTGTCTGTCAGAGTTTTAGAAGTTGATAGGATGTAGTTTTGTTGAAACGACTTCATGCTTTCAGTAGTGTGGTCCAGCCATTTTGCATCTCTCTATATGATGTCCAGTGGTTTCTTTCTCTTACCCTGCCATTCACATAACCCATTCTATGATTCTGTGATTTCCCTTCATAATGTAAATGATGCGCATTTGTATGAGAAAAAAATTCTTTACGTAGACATGGCTCTATAAAACCACCATGTTGTAGTTCATAGGTAGCAACCCTGCTGTAAAATGCTGTAGAAACATGCAAATGCTACATTGGGATTTCGCTGCAGTACTTACTGCACAGTTCACAATCTTTGCCTTTCTACTTGATTAACAATTTCTGACAGGGTTTCTTCTGGCTTTCTGGGAGATAGGAAGGGAAAGACAGCATGCAGAGGGACTCAGAGGACTGAAATTAGGGTTTTTCCAGTCCTGATTCACTTGGAGGCTGTGAGGATGCTTGGTTGATGTTGCTGTCACAGTTCCTAAGGCACTCCCACTGCAGAGTTGTGGAATGTGCTGTATTAAGGTGGTTATCTAGTTCTAAAGGAAATTTTAAGCATCTGAGTTTAGATTTCAATTATAATTTAAAAATGCTTATAGAGAAATAAACACTGCAGAGCAAATTCCCAGATGGTTATTTATCACTCAGCATGCTGAGTTATACATCAGTGGTTTGCATGGGCATTTCTGCCTTTGAAACATTTGTTTTGGAAACTCTTGCCCCATTGTGAAACACAGAAAAGCACATAATCCTGTTCCTCATTATTGCGTATTCTTTGGCATTATTGTTAATACTGCTTGAGTGCCACAGTGTGGCTGGTGCCCTTCTATCATGAGGAAAAACAGTTCTGTTATCATGCTGTATCACATGTTTTCTCAGTGGTCAAACTACTCTTTTTCTCTCTCTCTCCTTTGTATTTGTTCTTTGGGCTCTCTTTGTAGCCTCTCAGTTACACCGGTATTCCCTACAAAACAAGGAGTGAGGTCCCGGGCTGCTTGAAGCAGCCAGAAGTTTTGTTTGGATGTCAAAGAATGTGTGAAAGATTTTTCCCCATGGGGAGAAGTCCTGATAAAGTGCACTTATTTTTTTCCTGTTATGACTGCAGGGTAAGATTCTCTCTGGGTCTCCTGTGGGACTGGGATAGTGCAATGGAAAAAGCAAAGAATTATGGTGAGATTTTGGGGAAAAAAAATAAAAATTCTTGTTCTGTTAATGCTGAGGAGGACAAAATAGGTGTGTGGTCAACCTGAGGAGGTTTGCGCATGAATTATTGAGGCTTCTAAAGAAAGGAAGCTCTGGTACCTGCACAGCATCTCACAGAGGTTGTGGGTCTGACGAAGATGTATAACATTTTGCTACTCTTGTGACATGGTACCACATCTCTGGCAGAGATATCCTCACAGACTTTTTCGTAAGCTTACTTATCAGATGCCAGGTTGGGGGCTGTGAAGCTGACCTGAATCAGAAACACATGGGTTTTCTTGAGTTCCCTGTGGGCCACTACTGAGCTGTTGTGTGTAAAATCTCTAGGATCCGTAACTATATCTGCTAAGGCTCCTGTGGGGTATTGTACCAAAATGGACCCCAGGCACAAAATGTCTGTCACGTTTGGAATTTCCTTAAAATCTTGAAGACCTTGTTAGTTAGTTTGTTTGTTTGTCTGTTTGTTTGTTTCAATTTGGGGTTTGTTTAGTTCTAGGCTTTATTAGAACTCCAGATAGGGTTTGCAGCCAAAATCCAGACTATGACCCACCATGATTATTTTGCAAGATAAAAACTATCTAAGATAACAATTATAACAAAATTATAAAAAAATATTAAAACCCAAGTAATCTTAGTTCTTTTTGACTTATGACAATAGATAAAAGTGCAGATTCATCTTTATGTAACCATACTTCAATGTGGCAGATGTGCAAGGAGTGGTCATGGTGTCTTGTCTGACTGACTAAACAGTTCACTTCATTTGCAAAAATTAAGACAGTTTTGACCCAAGATGAAAATGGGTAGAGCACAGACTGATCTGTTGCCTCTTCTGCAATGGGATGTTACTAATAAAAAACAACAGTTAGAATTACTCAACATTGCAAATTCACAAATATTGGTTGGATAATCTTAGTTCCATTAAAATATGCCCTTAACATCATAACACATGCATTGGATTTGACTGGGAAGTAAACACTTATATGTGATTAAGCAAGCCTACAGGAATGTCAGTCTACCTTTCATCATATTTTAGATTTTCCATAGTAACATTTTGGCAAGTTAAAAACTTGATTTTTGTCTCCATAATTAATGTGCTTTGGGATGATTAAAGGCATACCAAAATCTCTGATGAGAACAGTCAAACTTCCCCTGTTTATCCGTCTGGCTCCATAACAGATTGAGGAGAACTACCAGATCCAGGGTCACTGTGTTCTGGTGGAGGCTCACAGCACAAGTCTTAACTATCATGGCTTATGCTCACTTCTAGAGTTTACTTTGGTGGCCATTTTGATTATATCCAATATTGAGCCTATATTTTTATTCCACTTTTCAGCAAAGTTTGTCAATCATAGCAAAATGTCTGACTATTCAGAAAAGCCTGCAAGTCTTCCTAGAGGTTGTAGTTGCATCACAGACACAGGTTCCTGCAAGGACTACTGCAGTCAGTCTCATCAGGAATGTCTGCTGTTGTAGCAGGACAAGAGAGAGGAATTGCAAATAAAGGCTGTTACTTGAGAGGTGAACAACAGGGAAATTCTGGTGGGCATACTAGCACCTGACATTAACCACATAGAACTAGGTGAACAAAATAAAGCAATGCACTAAGAGAGAAGGATGCAGACACACTTCATAAATCTGTAATTCAAAAATTAGTTCAGCATGCATTCTAGGCTGACATTCAGGCCAGCTTGTTGTATTCAAACCTTTTCCCCTCTCTTTATCTGTGCCTTTGTAGGGTTGCGTTCAGCAACTGCTGATACAAACAAATGGTTAAGGTAATAAAATAGCTTGGACTAAGCTCATCCTGTAAAGGAACTGCTGATGCTTAGTCTCTGAGAGTGTTGAGGGAACAGAAAATTGGTGGGATGATGGGTTGGAGGAAGACACAGGATGCCTGTTGAGTGTATTGCTTCCTACTCAAGTTCTTAGCTGGATGCCATATCAGGAATGTACTTTTTCATTTGGCCAGGAGAGTCATTCCTTTTTTCTTCTGCAAGTGGTTGTTGGCATGTGAACCTGAAATTGAAAGAAATGAAATGGAAGAAGCCAAGTACTTCATGTAAGATTCAAAATTTAGTGTTACAGACACGTACAGCATTATGCAGTTAAGATATTTTTGCAGTGTTCTTATAATACAATAGAGAAAAATAACTGGCCCACACAGTTACCAACTCTGTATCTGGTTTTGGGATTTGATGGAAGAAGGGCAGTTATCCATCAACAACCTGATTCTGCTTCCACTGAAGTTGTATGGAGTTTTGCCAATGGCTTTAGTAGGTGGAAGAACAGCATCTGGGAAGCTACAGATGCGGAAAAGACAGCATTTGAAAAGTTTTCTCAGCAAATTATTGGGTAAGTGCCACTGTCTAAAGGGCAGTGGGTGGCCGAGAGAGCAGGAGTTTCAGAGAAAAGAGGTAGAAAATGGATACATATAATTTTGGGAAAAAGGTCTTGTATAAGAGGAAGGTTTTTGAGTGACATGGTATGTCTGATCTTCCTGTTGACTAGTGACAATGGAAGGGCCCATTGTGTAAGAAAAAAAAAAAGAAAGAAAAAAGTAAGAAAGCCTAGGTTTTAGTTTTGAGGTGTGTTGTTTCAGAAAGTGTTGGTATCAGAGAAATGCACCAAACAAATGAAAATGGATTTGGGTGACCAACTGACGTTCACAGCTGTTGGCTCAAAGGAGCCAGACCTGAAGTAGGGGTGTAGGAAAATAGGTGCCTAGGAGGTTTTTCTTCATATATCCTTGTTTTAGGAAAAATAACTTTCAATCCCTGTAGACTGTTAAGTAAGGTGACGGTCTCCGTCGTTTTGTACTAAATCGTTCCAAGGGGACTACACATCAGTACTCTGCATAGCCCTATCTTCTCTCTCAGTATTGACAAATCACTGCATCAGCTTCCTTGTTGCCATTCCCAGGATCATGTGTAAGAGCTCTTACAAGCATTTGGAAAACTGGCATCTTAATGTGCTCCCCACTGAGAGGAAAGCGATGCTGTAGTTATCATCCTGACAAAGGGGCACAGTTAGGGAAGCGGGTATGTGAGAATAGTTCACACATAAACTAGGAACAAAATGGAATCATACACTTGACTGTTCAACCATCTTCGCTGATTTCCATTGAGTGGCTTGCTAAGAACATCAGGAATAGTGGTATATCAATTTAGGATATGTTTTCTTTTGCAAATGAGAATTTCTGAAAGGGGTACATCAGGAATGTATCAAGGCCCTGTTAAATTCTTCTTGTCTGTGATCCATGGAGACAAGGAAGATGCCTGCTGGATACAGAAACTATAGTTTCACTAATCTTCCTGTAGTAGTCAAGACTCTATTAGATAAGGACAGGGAGACCTGAATAAGTCTGGTCTTTGCAGCACTGCTGTCACCATCAGAAAAATCTGCTACGTTCACTTCAGATCCTGTATGAGAAATTATGGATAGACTGTATTCATGCAGTTTGTATATCTTAACTGCTATTTTCTTCTTACTGTGGTAAAAATGGGCAATTGATTACAAGTACAGGCATCAACATGAATATACACAGTACTATCATGATGGGAACAGTATAGGATAACGCAGCTCCTAGAGTACCAGTGTTAGGTATGTGGAAAGAGACTTGAAGGTGTTAAGTATAAAAGTGGAAGCCTTTGAGAAAGCCGAAAGAGACAGGTACTTGTATAGTGCAGGTGCATTATATTGACAGACAGGAAGAATGACAGATTTGAAGCCCAGCTCTGCCATTCTGCTTTCTAATGCTTGAATGCGTTATTCTACATGTACATCTCATTTTTTTAGAAAACATAACAATATCTGTTGTTTCTGCAGTGTTTGTATTTCTAGTTTGGGAATCCTGAGATAAGTGGGTATGATACAAGTTTTGAGGTGGGTCTGAAACTGTTGTTTTAACAGGCAACCCACTTAAAAAAACAAAGCAAAACCAGCACCTCATTCACACTGGGCTGTTGGCTTCCAACGTCTTAAGACATGCAGTGAATTAGAGAGGCCAATATCATGGCAAGGTTGAATCCTTTATGGTTTCAACCAGGATTCAGATGGCAAGATCAAGGTCTGAAACCTAAGTGCTCTGCTTTTCTGATGTTTTCCTTTATTTGTTTTTGTATGTTTGAATGATTTCATGTTATGTATGTCTACTGGCAAGGATTCAGGAAGAGATAATTGAATGACAGAACAGGCACTAGCACTGCATTATCCTTCTCAGATTAAACTGCTTGGAAATAGCAATATATATTACCACTTGCAACTGGAGAGGTAAGAGCACAGGATACAAGCTTCACACTCTTTCAAGAAATACTATATAAGGCCACAAAGCTATGTGCTAACAGCAGAAACTCCTAATTCACCTTTTCAGCATTCACAGAGTGGGATATGTGGAAATTTATGTAGCAGATGAGCTAAATTAAGTGACAGTCTGAGACAGACTTCTGAATGGCCTCATGCCTTTCATTAAACCAGTGGATCATCAAAGACCTTTCTGTATATCATCCCATTATGCTTATCTGCCAAGAAGCTTAGCTAATATATTCATCAGTTTTATAATGGAAAATCAGTTTGTGTATGGTAAAGAATGTGCATTTTCTGCTTCCCAAATGTTTTGAATATTTACAATTAAAAGGTATGCATCTCATCTGCAAGCTAGGGATCAACCACAGCTGGGTAGATGAGAATAACAAAAAAATTGAAAGGATGGGGGACTTCTGTTCCACTCTATCTCCTTTTGGGATCCTTCCAGGAAACACACATTTAAACACTTCTATAAACCTATCGTATCAGAAAAAATATCAACACCAATTGCATTTCAGCCTCTTTTACAACGTGATAATTGTGCTTTTTTAGGAACTTATGAAGCCCTTTTTCAACTTGTAGTCACTGTTTAATATTGCTTAATGGCTTTTCCAATTTGTCCTGGTTAAATCTGATATTAGTGCTGTGTGTGAACTGCAGATACACAGATTTCATACTGTGTATGCAGCTTGTTAAAGAACACCATCTTGCAATACTGACTGCAGTGTTGCAAAAGGCCTGTCTTGCGCCAAAGAGCATGGGAAATGCTTTTGCTATGAAGTCTTTTAGCTATCTAGGTTTAGATGCACAATGCACACAGTTAAGGCAACACTGAGCATGAGAAATGTTCTTTATTCTTTGCAGACATACCTCCTTCTTGAAAGCTGTTTGCTCCATGGAGTTTACCATACTACTTTAGAGCCACAGTGGCTGCCTGAGGAGTAAGTCCTCTAAACTTACTGATTTGCAGGTATACACACTAATTAGGGAGAAGCGCTAAGAGAGTGAAGTCCACATTCTGCTGCTCTTGGTGATGGCCTGTACCCAGCAAATACTCTGTTCAGCTGGCACAGAAGTGGCTGCCCAGATACATAGTACCAGAACTGTATTTGCTTTTGCAAGGGAACCAAAACTAGCACCCTAACCCTGGTTTGGTCAGATTGTATGGATGATTTCAGGCTTTTCTCAGTCTAGTTCTCTTACTTCCTGTAAAAGGTTCACCAAGATAAACTGGAATGAAGCAGAAATATATCACAATCTAGGGTTTTAATTTGTTTCCACAACCAAAATCAAGTGCTTTTGAATTCTAATGCTGCACCAGGTGTCCTGAGAATGGGCTAATGGTACAGAGGTACCATGTGAATATCCCTGGCAACTGCCCTCTTGTCAGTGTATTGTTCTGTATATCTGCCCGTGAGGAACTGTGCTATAAACAGCATAGCTTTCATACACACTAATTCTCTTCTCTTTACACCAGCTGTGCAGAACATGCCTTTATGCACATGCAGTTTCACAGGCACAACTCAAAGTGGATTAAAAAACAGTTGAGGTTAAAACCAAAACAATCATTATTGCCAAAAAATGCTAATTAAGGCTATCCAGATTAGCCAAATTTTAAACTAATCTAGAATAGGAGAGAAATTTTGAAATAAAAAGTTTAATATTTTTTTAAGTCAAAGTGACAGCATATTTGGAAATATAACCTAATTATTTTAAAAAATAATATATTGCAGACCAAGCTGACAGTGCTTCAGGTCTTGGGTGTTTTGTTTTGGGGTTTCTTTTCCATGTTTTATTTGGGTTTTGTTTCCTGTAAACCATAAAAAAAATTCTTTTTTTGCAGTTGTGTTTAGTATTTACAAAAATTCATATTCTCTCAAAACTCTTTCAAGAAAAATGGAAATTCACAGCAGCATATCCAGGAGAGATGTGCTTGGTATGTTAAGAATTAGTTATTTTTGGTGAACTGTAGTTGTCCGTGAAACTAAACACAACGTAAATTCCATCTAATCCGGTTTGTACTTTTTAAAACAGTGAAACTAAGAATATCAATTTTAGGATAGAAAGGCATGGCTTTATTTTAAAAATAAAATGTTAGAATGTTTATATCTCAATAGGAATGTAAATTTAATTTTGCCTTGTGTGAAGAATCTTCCTGCAAAACACCATGGTAAGGGTGGATGTAGTAGACACGGTCCATAAGTTTCCTTTTTACCTTTCTCAGACTCCAGAGCAGCAGTTCAGTTGCTTTAAGTTCATAGTCTGAAAATAAACAGAACCTAAGAGTAATATTCATTACAGTATTCAATTTAGCATACACAGTATTGACACATTAAATTACGTAGTGTCCTTGAAGACCCTCTCATGAGCTATTAATGAAAGTACTACAGCACTACAGCTAACACAGTGGTATAATGACCTAGACTGTAGTCTCACATACCCCTCTGGTTTTTTTAATCTGAACCTCCCTTTTCTGTAAGGATTTGAGGCATGCATCCACTGTTTTCCATTGGAGATCCGTGCAAACACAGTATCCAGCCACACGTAGGTGTTCTTTGGTTCACATATAAAACATATGAAGTTGGATTCATTGTTTTTGTTGCCTGGGTAACTTCCACATGCATTTTGTTCTGTGAGGTCTGAGAGGAGAGGTTGTTGAGGGAAAACTGGAAGCAATACGGTGTATATGTGTATTATACAGTCATATTGCAAAAAAATTATATGTGCCAAACAGCGAGTTCCTTGAAATTATGCTTAGCTTTAAGCACATGAATAGTTTTTCATACAAAATGACCTATGTCTGGTCTTACATTAGAGGAAAAAAAAAGATGGACCCCAAACTAGTAGCTAAATTTTGGTTTTTAGCCTAGAATACTTACTCAGATGCCAAGTCTGCTAACTGTACCCCACCTTCAGTACTTGGCTGAAAACATTGATAAGCACTGCAAGTAAGAAGTTTTATGCCAAGCAACCCAGCCACAGCTTAGGGAAAATGGAACCTTAGAAAGGGATAAGTAGAACCAGACGCTGATCCTGTTTCAGTCTCTGCTTCAGAGCCGTGCAGTTCTCCAGGAATTTTAAGACACTGTATATGACCTTATTGGAAATCAAGTACTGTGATTAAATGAATAATAACTTCAAGTCTTTTTTTTTTTTTTAGTGAAGATAGAAAGAATCTCATAAAAAAGTAACTCCACACACTTGATAAGGTGAAGGGAAAGCCTATCAACTAAAATTAAGACAACTTTCTGTTGGTCTTTACAATGGCTTTGATTTTTGCTTTTGTGATGAATGAAGAAGAAATTTGATTTGGCTTTTCCAAGTTGCACTGCCAGAGACTTATGACAAAAACAGACTTTCAGGAACCCATTTGAAGGAAGTATATTCCACTGGATCTGTAGGATTTCTGTGATTTGACTGAGAAACTGGAATTTGCTGAACAAATGGGAGCATAGACTCTTCTATGGTCCAATGGGAAGAGTCGCATTCTTGGGTGATTCAGTGCTTACCTGTGAGAGCTGGACAAACACCTGGATGCCAGAACAAATTGACAAATGAGCACAGTTTATACGGGAAGATGAATTTACCCTCCTTGTTATAATATAATTTCCTGGCCAAATAGTGTATGGAAGCAGCAATATTTAAACAATACTGAAGAACAGCGGGGAGCAGTGGCTAGCAGGTTTAAGGGTCTGTACTTACCTATTTGTTGCAGGGCTTATACGGGCACATGTGTTTTGCCTGATTTAGATTCTAAGTTTTATTCATCCAGCTGGGAAGCAGATTTGTACAGTATTATTAGGGACAGGGAGTAAGGAGGGACTGTAATTTCATTGTCCTAAAATTCAGACTTTTCTTTCATATCCTTTTCTAACACAAGGGGCAACTGACAGCCCTCCAAATTTTACAGGAGAGAGGGAATTCGTTTGAGCTTCATTCTTTACCACAAAATTCACTCATATTATCACAAGACATATCTCATACTCTGGTATCACTTAGCAGGTCATCGCTGTGGTTTTCAAGGAACCTCTGTCCTCACTAGATGCAGCTGACTGGCATTTGATGTTGATCAAGTGCTCCTCGTCTAACTCTTATAAGAATTACTCCTCTGAACTACTTAAACTAGAGCCAATAGCTTCTTACTGGCTTCAGCTGAGAGTGATCTGATTTTTATCTATCTGCTTTTGCTGCAGTGAGAAAAATCACAGTGCCTTGGCTAAAATGGCTCTGCCAAGATTTAACCACTCCAATAATTTTCAGGGGTAGGATTTAGGGATTAACTGTTTTCTTAAGAGAAGGGGGTCAATAAAGTTTTGCCATTTCAGAGTAGCCAGATGCTATGCAGAGACTACTTAATTTTTGTTGCTGCTGACTCCCTTTGTAAGACAGAGTAAAGATCCTTAATAGCTTCCTGCATGCAACTAGAGAGGGAGAAATCAAGTTTCCGAGATGACCCACTCACCATACCAAGTCTGCAGGGGATGTTAGAATTCTAAGAATGAAAAGCATCTCTGCAGTGGTTTGATTCCCCAGTACTAATTACTACATGTCCCACTGCTTAGGTTATGTGCTGGGTACCAGAACAGTGACATTTATTTCTAACACATTAGAAATAAAATATATTTTTTCTGGAATATTCCTGTAATGTTGTCTGAGTCTCCCAAGAAGCTCAGTAGACTTGTTTTATGTCACTGTGTCCCGCCTGTTTTTCCTCTTCAACTGCTGTGTGATGGAGGGATTCTTTGGATTTCTTTAAGACAGAAATAACATTGTTGCTGGAGAATCCTACTTGTAGGTTTTCAATAATGGAAAGAAAGTGCTTTTAAGCCAACAAACACAGCTGGTGCATTGCCAGTTTGTGGCATTATTTTCTTCTAGACTGAAATTCTTACTCATGCAGATTACTGCTAGTAATAAAAACTGCCTCCTTTATTTCCTTTGCTTTTAAAGTAATGGTTGGCTTGGGGTGTCTGAGGTTTTCACCAGGCTTGTCTTTATTTTGTCATTACTAATTTGTTTTCTGCTAAGTCTGGACAGTCTTTTATTTCTTACTTGCATATAGATTGAGCTTAGAGAGGCCATACAATCCACAAAAAAATGCATAACATGTTGCTGTGATGCTTGTTATGCAGAGTCATTATAATGGTTTTATGTAGACTTTTATTACATGCAAATCTGTTAAATTCCTCCCTCTTAAATTCAAGGTTTCCTGAGAGATCCCTTTATAAGGCTCTATTTTCATTTGAATTAACTTTGCCAAATTTGAGCTGTTTATACGGATATTTTCCATGTCTGTCTTAGCCTGAATTTTTCATTTTAATGTTTCAGATTAAATGGCACAGATGTTTCCAAGAACAAAATTAGGGAAAACTGCATTGTTTTTCTCAGTTGTTTATTTTTTTCATAAGTCCACCAGGGATCTCTAGAGTCTTTCATTCTCTGGAGCAGAGGTTTGAAACATTAGGATAAGAGGAAAGCCATGAGGAGGAGGAGGTGCAAGAAGAAATGAGATGGAAACAAGCCCTTAGGGATCAAATAGTTTATCTAAACAGTGCTCTCCTGAATGTTGCTTTGAGCCTGTGAGTCTGAAGTGTTTTTCCTATGCTCTCAGCAATTAGTTCTGCGACTTTTTGGAAAATTATTATTAACGTCTTTTAGGGTCATACAAGTGTCACCTGGGCAGTCTTCATTCTGGTGTTTCCTGCTTTGCTTTTGGGGTTTTTTTTGGGGGGGTTGGGTTTTTTTGGGGTTTTTTTTTTTTAGTGCTTTGAATTATAACTAACATGGTTTCAATTGTTTTTCCTTTTGTATGGGTATTCATGTAGTTTATATCATGAGGGTATTCCAAATGCAGTTAATGCAGTGCAAAGTTGAAGAAAGAAATGTACTTCTGCAGAAAGCATATGCAGGGGGAATTAGATGATATTAAGGACCTATCCAACCCTAACCATTCTGGGATTCTATGATTAGTGCAACACAGAAAGAATAGTAGTGCAGAAGGTGGCAAGGGCAATACAAAGCTAAACAAAGGAGAGATATAAAATAATTGTTAGATTTTCTTAATGTAAAGGTATTATATAGCTATAGACTCTGTAGAAGCGAAATGAAAGACTGAAAGTAGGGCTCATACGGGGAGTTGTTTTCAGATGGCTCTTTCCAGCATAAGGGATTGTAATGTCATCTGTAAATAAAACTTTCTAATTCCTACAGCAATCTGTGACAAAAAAAAAAAAAAAAAAAAAAATCAGTTTCTTTTTTAAGCTCTGACTTATGCTAACCCTTGGTGTATATCATTTTCATAGGGGACATTTTCTTACACTGAGTTTTCAGAACAAAGAATCATTATTCCTTTGCAGGCAAAGACTTTGTATTTTGCCACATATCACATATTCTAGTCAACAGAATACCACTGTGTGTGCAGAGCTTGTTATTTTTCTCTGGCAACTATGAGTGATACACATGGTTCAGTCTTGTACCCTTCACTAATTAGAGTTGTCTTCCAAAATAAATGTCAAAGCATTAGCCAGGAAAAAACATAAGATGCTAAACATGGAGAAAAAGCCCTGTTCTGTAGTTCAATTTTTTACAATGAATAATGTAATGGTAAAGAAATTTGTCAAAGAAAATTGTTTCACGGATCTAAACAGATCAATAATACAAAGATAGTTCAAGGTACTTATTTTTTTTAGGAGCCAGGAACTTCATTGTTGTTACACACTGTTGTGGTTTAACCCTCGCTGGTAACTCAGCACCCTGCAGCTGCTTGCTTACGCACTCTTTTCTCCCCACCCTGGGTGGGATAGGGAGGAGAATCAAAAGAATATAAAATGCACAGGTTGAGCTAAGAACAGTTTAATAACTAAAATAAAGTAAAATGTAGTGATACTAGAAAGAATACCAACAATAACAATAATGATGATAAGAAGAAACAACAAGAGAAGAAATGAAAGCTCAGAAAACACAAGTGATGCACAGTACAATCACTCACCACCCACTGACCTATACCCAGCCTGACCAGAGCAGTGATTGGTCCCTTCCAGATAACTACCCCCAGTTTATATAGTGGGCATGATGTGCTGTGGTATGGAGTACCCCTTTGGCTAGTTTGGGTTAGGCGTCCTGTCTCTGCTTCCTCATGGCTTTTTGTGCCCCTCCTCACTGGCAGAGCATGAGACTGAAAAGTCCTTGACCAGGGTAAGTGCTGCTCAGCAGCAACTAAAACATTGGTGTGTTATCAGCATTATTTACAGAATAAAGCCAAAACACAGCACTGCACCGGCTCCTAGGAAGAAATATAACCGTTACAGCTGAAACCAGGATACGCATCTCTGCTAACACTTTCTGCAACCTTGGCTCACATAGTTCCACATGACTGTGGGGAAGAAAACTGGTGCTTAAAGGATATTTCTCCTTCATGTAGTCCAGCATATTTCAAAGATCTGCATTGCAGTAAAGCACAGCCAAAGATCAGTAAAACTTATATTCTTGTGAGGAAGATCTCCGAGTCTGAAAGGTTCAGGAACGCATGGAAGCCATTCAGCACTATTTACTAAATCAGATGCAGACACAGGACCTGCAGCCCTAAGGGCATAACACCTACAACCAAAAACAGTTGTGTCCCATAGTTGCAGTAGAGCAGCTGTTCTCAAAGTTGCTGAGCTTAAGGATAGACTATCTAGATACAGTGAAAAGGACAAGCCTGAAAAACCCTAAAGAAGTAAAGCAAAAAGGCTGGGAAGTAGTCATACTGAGAAAGATGAGGCAGAAGGCAGGAAGATTGAGGAGACATGGCAAAGACTCCATAATGATCCCAAGAAAAAAAGATAAGATCACATAACTAAACATGCTGTCATCATGCATATGCAGAACCAGACCAACTTTTTAATTATTTTTTTTATTTATTTTGGAACTGTACACACATGTAGTATAGAATGAACCAAGCTTTCAGTAGAGTGTGTGGAAGGGTGTTTGTTGCATTGGGTTGACATACATGTATATGCAAGTCATATCTGTAATATGCATTTTCAAATGTAAGATTGGAATGGACATAAAGTGGTAGAAGTGGAATATAATGTGATTTTTTTGATTTCTGTAGGAAAATATCTTTATTTATACATTTATCTTTATACTTTAGTACAAATATCTTTGTACATTTACATGTTCTTCCCCATACTCTGCAAAAGGACAAAATAGGCTGAAGGTATATTAAAAAAATCCCCACCTTCTAGTGTGACAAGCAGGAAAGGTGTCTGAGCACAGTAGTTAGGTATAACACCATCTGAAAGATAATGTACCTGAGTAAAAAGCACAATGGGGATATTTTGGAAATGGAGGAGAAGGCAAGCTATTAGGGCCACCCTGTTTGCTACTTCTGTCTTGTCCATCTGGTATAGAGCATGGTTAGTTTCAAGTCCTAGAATACTAAGACACAGACTTATCCTGTGCAGCTGTCTTGCATAACCTGCTGTTGCTCTGCTCTCACTCTGGTTGAGTAACTGAGAAAAGGCAAAGAAGTAGGGAGTGTTGTTGCTTGTCTCCAGGTCAGCTCCCTTGCCTGTTTTTGTATTGGTTTATCTGGGAAGATGGACTAAGAATTTAACTCATCAGAGTTAGAAATCATAGGGCAGTTTTTGCTTTTAAATCAAATATATCTATTTGGCACAGAATGCTATGTCTGTTACAAGGATCAAGATAAAATGCAAGCCCATTCCCTCCTCCCTTTTCCTTCTGTCTCTCTTTTTCTCTTTAAAACTTACTAAAATGAATACCAGACAGTACCCTTTGACAAATGGGTAGAGCTTCCTGTGGGTCGTTTCAGAAGTAGTTCTCAAGTTGTCATGGGAAAACCAGATTGTAAGTGAGCTACAGTCCACACAGAGTCTAGTGTTTAAATAAATTGTTAGCATTTTGTCTTAACATTAGTATCTAGCAAATACAACAAGTTATTAAAACAATATGGAGAATTTGAGACTGAAATTGTTTGTTTATAGTGAACAACTTTTGTTTGGTTTGTCATATGCAGGTACTGTTAATGCATGAATGAAAACTAAATTTGCAAAGGGAAATGGGTGCCAAAACCCCATTTTATTGAGATTTGAAAACCTTAAACTCAAATTGAAATTCCCAGCTGCAGTTCTTAAATATATTGATTTTGTAGATAAATGTTAAAAAATACTCCAGAGTTTTTAATAAAGATGTATTCATCTAAAGGGATAAAGGATCTGAGTGTAGGGTAGTAATACGTGTTCTGTTCAGATGTTTTTCCCCAACCATTTGTGCGCAGGAGAATAGCACTTGCTAAGCCCCAGATTGTTCCCCCTTCCTATCCAAGCAGTCCCCACTCCCTTCTTCCAGATGAATATATAAAACTTCACATCCAGGCTTTTTTGCCGTCCATCAACTCATGACAGACAGTCTAGAAAATAGTGTGCCCTAAATGTCATGTAAATGTTAGTCTTAATCAGGCAGCCAAATTCAATATTGTGCTACAGCTAAAAATGAATTAAAGAACCTGCCACACACACTTTAAAAAATTTCCATAGAAAGGAAGGTTTAGGGAAAGTTCAAATGCACAGGATAAGTAGAACATAGTCATAACAGGATATGCCTTTTGTTAACTGAAAAAAATGAGGACGCGTCAACATCCAAAAGAAATTACACTGGTTTAAAATGTTATAGTAGAGGGGAATCCATTAATATCAGGTGAGAAGGCCTACCTGTCCTCCCTGGGGAACATGGAAACAGGATAAACAAACAAAAAAAAAAAAAGACCACAAATACAACCCAAAAACCAAAACCATCTCCATGGTGCATTATAGGAAGCTAAGAAGGCTTGACAACTCAAGGCACTGTGGATAGAGATAAAGTAACAGGGAAAGCCTTTTCTTTCTTCCACATTATCAGCAACTCCCTTTGACAAAAATTGGCTACAACCACCTTTTCCTTTATCCTTACCCTTTGGCACTGTGTTAGCGATGAGTGGCTGGCTGCTTTCATAGTAGAGCTACCACTGTAGCAATTAAAGCATTCTCTGTTTTTTAATGGTCTATACTGAACTTTGCAAACATCTAAGACAGCTATCCTAGAAATAACTGCACTATATTCTGAGCAACCCAATGGTTATCTGAAGGGGCAGGTTTTCTCTTATCTAGCAATTTGCAGTTCCTGCTCCAGAGTGACAACAAAGATCACATGGAAGGTCATTTATTGTGTCTCATCAATTTCCAGGTCAAAGCCCCAACTGACCTGTTACTGAGTATGTTTTTTCTGTGTTCCATAGTCAGCTCCAAATGCTTATGTGTGGCGTGCATGCCACTTTACCCTTACAGTGAGTTGTTAGTCATGTGGTGTGATGCCTTTCACTTGTCTTCCAGTCAAAACTACTGGCTAGTTTTGATTTGTTATTATTTCCTCTTTATTTCCTCCTGGTGCATTGATAATTAGGTGACATTTGGTATGTCTGCTAACTGCTTTTACTAGCTCTGTGGATATCACTATTATTTGCAAACTGTTTTGGGGATGGAGCTCACCAGCCTTGCTCTGATTATAACTTGAAGGTTTTTAGAAAGTTCATTATTTTCAATATGTTCAGTACAGACTGTAATATATTAGCCTGCCAGCTATCTGAATTCATACTCCTTTTTTAATGTAGGCATTTAACGAAATAGCTAAACATATCATCATACAATTAGTTTCTGGTAGGGAAAATGAGAATTAACAAAGTGATTTCTTTTTGTAAAGAAAGGTGATATCTCTTTTTAAATGCCAGCAATTAGGAATTAGAAGTTCCTACTTGTTATTTCCATTTGGCAAAAACAATCTGATGGTAGTAGGTACACATTTGATGCAGTCCTACTTATGGATAAAGGACATACCTAAATCTTGTTCATCTGGCCATATTTGAACAAAAGCAGTTACTTGGCCTGTAGCTCAGTGCCTGTCTTTCTGGCAAGCTGCAATCTAAAAAGCTGGTGCTTTGCCATGCTGTTTGTCTCCTTTCTGTTTTTCTCCTTGCTGTTTACAGTACACACCTAGGGCCAAATACATCTCCAAATCCCAATGGTTTATTTTGTTTTCTTTCTTAGTAGAAGGTCACTGAAACTTCTCAGGTTTTGCCTGGAGTGTAAGTGGCCTCTCCCAGTTGATTAATTATAGAGAGGTTTGTAATTTCCTTTAAATCACAGACTTACCACATAGTGTCTAATCAACCACTGGTATTCTGGGCAATTGTGAAAGGTTTTGCCTATCAGTTTCTTCCTGAAGCCCAGACTGACACAGATTTTAGATTTTCTAAATGTTTGGGTTGATTTCCCACATAATATAAGGACTCTAACCACTTCCAATATCTCTCCAGTGTCATGTAATTCCAGAAGGAAAATTAGGTTCCAAGCCAGGATGTCTTCCAAATAATTTGTTACCTTTCTGTCAGAGAGTTGTTTTGGGATTTCAGCAGTCAAAGGAGCTAGTCATCCAGCTCACTTAGTCTGGGAATAAACTCACCATCAGTTTTTCTCTGCTTTCTGGCTTTAATAGTGTCAGAGATACAATGGCAAAATACAGTGGCAAAAGGCAGGTTTGTTTCCAGGTCCTTTTAAAGTAGATCATTGACACAAAAGGCTATAGCTCTGGTAGTGCTTCAGTGCATCACATTTGTATTATACCGGCAAAGCTGGCAGCTCCCATAAAACTACCAGGCTTATATTTGTGTCATCCAAGCTGTGATAAAGTTAACTCCATCTTAGTGTAGACCTTCCAGGCAATAAAACAGGTCATTAAAAACTTCAGAACACCTATTTTTTACTCAAAGTAAATAAGTACTTATTTTTTACTGATGCTTGCATTAAAAATACTTATTTTTTTACTTGATTCAAGTTTCCCAATGTAAATGATACTGATATTAGGTTGAGAATATATTGCTGTTTTGAGAGGAGAGGTGGGAAAAAAGTAAGAAAACTCACCAAGTATTAATTTGGGAGTTCAGATTTGAAGTCTGGATACAAATATTGACTGGCTGTTACTTGTTACCTGTGCTCAGCCTCTGAATACAAAGTATGCTTATCCAAAGTTTTTATGTGATGCATATAATTATGTGCAATGATAACTTTCCTCTTTGTATTTTGTGAATATTTTTACTGTTTATAATGCAGACCTGAAACTCATCCTTCTTTCAGCTGATACATTCAGAGGTTTGCCTCTTGGCTGAGATGTATGATGGGGGAGCAAAAGCTAGCTTCATCCACCATCCAGCCACTGGGTTGTTCAGTATTGAACTAGCCCTGCCAGTAGCAATCATGGCTCTTCCTTGCCCTCCTAAGAAGATTTCAAAAAAACAATACTCCAGAAACAATTCAGAGTCACTATTGGCCTAATTCCTAGTTTATTTAGGGGGACTTTATTCTCTTTTGGTAGAGTGAAGGGCCGCAGAGAATCAAGGTAAGTTAAATTCGCTTTAAGGTTTCTTCCTAGTTCTTGAGGGTCATCAAAAGATTTGCAGCTGGTTTATTCTCACATGCCTTGTAGCTCTTAGGAATCAAGTAACTTGTCTGCTTTCTCTGCCTGAATAAAAAAAATGGTGCAGCTGTGTAGACTAACAATATACCAGGATGCTTTTAACAGCAGAGTATGAGAAATTGCACTTAAATGTGGATTTACACCTGTCTGCAGTTAGCCACATATCTCCCACTTCTGACCTTATGTCTACTTGGCACCATTTTGTAGTTACAGATACAGAAGACAGTAAGGTGAAACAATGAATCCTGAGTCTGGCCAGTTTCCCCTGGTTCTCTTTTTCCTCTTTCTTACTTCTCTGCTACTGGTCCTGCTCAACTAGCATGATCTTGAGCTAGGGCTTCCTAATCCCAGTACTGCAGTATGGTAACTGTCTTTGTCCTCACTAGAGAAGAAAAAGCATAAGGGTTTTGCCTTATGCTAAACGCCACTTACTTCTGATTCCCTTTTTTTTGGCTTCTGACTGGTCACGGGCCATAATACTTAACTCTACTTGTAGACCTGGAATCTTTGTACTTTATGGCATGGTGGAGCTGTCGGTGTTTTCCTGTCCTGTGGTTGTTCCATTACATTAGCCACGAAGTTATGCAATATCTAAGAAGATTAAGAAATACCAAAGAAAAAAACCTTATCAAAGCTGTGCATGGGTGACTTATATAGACACCAAAACTATCTATGGAGAATAACAGGAGAATAACTGCTGTCAGTGAAGCAGAAGTGAGAACTGCACTTGTTCTTCTTGCTAAAAGGCAAGAACAACATCCCTTGCTCTTGCATAACCTGCACAATAGTAGATTTATTAGTCCTCTCTTTGCCCACCTATGTCTGTATTGCAGTTCTTTCTTGGCGTGCAAGAAATGGCATGACAGTTGCATTCAGAAGATTCTATACAACTGGAATCACAACAAGAAGGAGGCACATCAGCTATATTTTCTCCTGAATATATTTTTTCTCAAATTGTAACTTCTTTTTCTGTCCTTGAGTCCTAATGCTCAAGCCTCATAAAAGCATGACACGGTTTGAGAAAGACGTGTGTGTTCTGGTGTAGGAGGACATTATCTGATTGGCAAAATAAGTTAACAGTAGAGTATCTAATTGCAGGATCCTCATCACCCAACACTTTTACCATACACAGTACAAATGAGATTTTTTAATCTCTCTCTTTTAGGATCCTTCTGGAAGCAGTGATATTTTATGTGAGGTTTAGTGTGAGTGACTGTGAAAACTACAGCAGTGCATTCCTTGCACTTTGAAGAGATCCCAGTTTGCTTGTGGAGTTCAGTTCAAGGTACAGCATTTGTTATAGAGAGCTGTTTCTGATGGCACATACCATGAGTCCCATTAAGCGGGCCATCTGTAATAAGCTCCTGGGAACTGATAGCTATGAAAATTACAGTTTCCAAACCAGAAAGTTCTTCCTGTTACTTAATACATTTTTAACACAGAAGGGCATTTGTTACATGTGAGTCTTTGGCAGTAACCTCTTAACCACCTTTTCCTGAACTTCTGGCAGTTAAGAGTTGCTTTCTCAGATTAAGGCTAAATTACTTATGAACACACAAACAGTTATTTTGTTAATGCTTTGGATATTAGTGTGAAAAATACCATGGCCCTAAGCAAATTTCTCGTTGGGTTTTAGACGTGTGAAGGAACAATAAGACCAATGATTTGAAAAGAGGTTATTTATTGTAATTCTTATGTTGTGTCTTTGCAGAGCTTGCTATTTTTACCAACTAAAAAGCAGGGAAATTCTGAAAAGCAGCTTAAAATAATAACTTGTCTTCAGTCAGGAACAGATCCCATCAACCTATTGGCTCCCACTTCTGTTTGGAAAGGAGCATTGCTGTACCAGCTGCCATTCTTCGGATATGAGTTCCCATGAGTTTTCACTGTGGGCAGTCTGTAAGTTTTGACCAGATCTTAGACAGTGACACTTTTAAAATTAACAGCTTCTGAAACAGTCCTGAGGAACAACATTTACATGCTTTACACCTTGTATGACAGATTAGCATAAAATCTTGACCTCCTAAGACTATCTGTTTTCTTCATTCCAGCAGAAGTCACTGAGAAAGGAGAGAGAAGGTTAAAAAAAAACCCAAAACCATATCTATCTATATATATGGAGTATATATGTACACACCCCCATTTCAGACTGTGTTGGTCTTTTTCTCCCGAGAAGTGAAATTGTCTGTAAGAATTCACATAATGCATGTACATGATTTCTTGACTTCATATCGAGAACTTGCATAGGATGAAAACCAAAAAGCACAACATCTGTGTAAAAAATGTGTGCTTGTTGTGAGGAGCTTTGACACAGAAAGAACCTGCAGCAGTGTTTGACATGGATGTGGGCTTGTTCTGCAGTGTACGCTTCCCCAGATGGCATTTTGGTGATGTTGCAGTGCCCCTTGGGTTCTGTTTTCTTGGACCTTAACAGCTTTACCACAAACAGGTCTGAGAATAAAGCAAGCCGCTTGGATGTAGAGGTGCCCCATGCTTGAAGGCTACCAAGCAGTTTGACAAAAATGCTTGGCATACGGAATGGTAAACAAATTGCAGAAATGTGAGCATAAAGGATGGTCTCCCAATAAGGTTTGTTTTGGGTTCATGCCAGGAGGTCTGCATGCATCTGAAGCATTGCAGCCATATTCCTGTATCTAACCTGTCAGTTACTACCTTGTTGCATCCCATCTCTAGCACTAGAGAGCAAAACATGATGACTACAGGAACCTCAGCAGCATACTACCCAGAAAGTGGGATGTTATCAAGAAAGTGGGATGTCACCCATAGTACAAAAAAAAACTGCCTTCACTTTATTCCTGCCTGGAACAAATGGTATCTTATCACAACTATCTCTTTGTTTCAGTCTGAGCCATTAGTAGGGCTTCAGGGTGAACTATTCTCTCATAGACATGTGCCAACTCTTTTTTCCTTTATCAGATTGCAAATTGGTTCAAGGTACCTGGCTTGAGGAATTACTACAAGAATGGTATATGAAAAAGAAAGAAACCACAGGAAAATATGCGTGTGCACATTGGCAAAGTTGCTTAGAAATGGAAGATCAATAAAAAACGTAAAATCATACAGTGACAACTTTTAAGCCATTTTTCAGCAGAGACCTACAATACTTATTCCTTTTCACTCTGGGGTAAGGCCAGGTATGGTGAGCAGAGTAGGCTGACTTAGGGTATGGACTCCTTGATTCTTTTCCAGAGCTCAGGAAAATCCTCAGGATCCTGCTGTTAAGCCATCAGCAATAGCACTACCCATGTATTTGAACAGAATATTTGGATTAGACCCCAAATGAGCTCAGCCAAATCAATTAGCATCTTCGCTATGTCTGATCTGTATTTGGTTCAGTAATGCTTCTTATACATGGCATCAGGGAGTAATGATTAATGATCATAATGTGGTTTTGAAATTCTTGAATGGAAGCGGCTACATCAGTACAATGTCTAAATATTTAATGAGTTTGTATTTTTTTCTCAATGCCAGTATTTTGTACATTGTAAACTCTTCAGCACAGCATGAAACTCCAATCCCATTAAATTTTATTGAACAACTTAATAAAATGAGTTAAGTTCCAAAAAGAAAACAAAACTTAAGCATGAGCATAAAGAACAGTTTTGTAAGCCCTGTTGTGGGTCCATACAAGGGTGCCTGGGTGGGTGTGGAGCCCTCCTTACTTCGTTGGTGCAGGCTACCCCTTCTTGACACATAGGTGTTAGCCACAAAGAAATAACTACAGGAGAGCTTCTTATTTCCTGTGCAGCTTCTATTATAGCAGTAGTTTACGCTACCACAGGCAAACCTGCATTAGAAAGCACTCCACGTACCCAAAGCCTGACTTGCAAAGAGAGAAATCGAAGGCAAGGAATGTGGAACGTTAAGTGACTTTCTGGCTCCTCTGCTGAGGTTGCCAGAGGAATTGTCAGCGATCCCAGTCTGTGAATGGCTTTTGCCATGAGAGTGTTTTGTGGCACAGAATTGGTCTGAGTCTACTGAGTCCACATTAAGCCATCTGGCAGTATGCTGAGCAAATTCGATAGGTTTGGGGTCAGTAACCTACAGACAAATACAAGTAGTACTCCCAGGTTCAAGTGCAATATTTACCTTTTAGGAAGACTCTGTAACTTCTTCTAAGATAAATGTGAACAAGTAACAAAAAGGTGTTTCATAGGTATGAACCTTTCCCAATTGGCTTTATTTTTAATATATAAACAATTTCTCCTCATTGTTGCTTCTCCTAACCTGTAAAATCACAGAATCTGTGGGCTTCTTTGCTTGCAATGATATCCTGTGATACTTAGACAGAGGCAGAAACAGCTAAAAATAGTGGAACTCTCCTCTGCTCAGCCCTCTAGGAAAATATTTTGATAAGCCCAGGCAGCAAGCAGGAAGGCTTGAAAAGGAAAATAAGACATACCTCTCTGGATCTGAATAAACCTTAGGAAAGCATGGCTAAGAAATAGAATACATTTAAGCTTTTATTTTATATTAATCAATTTGCCTATCTGATGTAAAACACATGTCATAATCCATTCAGGTAATAAGGAGAAGGAGTAATCTCTTTCTGAGATCTTGCTGCTCCCTCTGCACTCACATATGACCCTGGCAGGTGGTTAGACTTGCTTTACATTTTGTTGCTCAGCAGTATACATCAATAAGGCTGCCAGGGAGCTATTGTTTTTTCTTCTAGCATTTCCACACTAAGACAGAATTTTCTGGACACAAAATAACAACAAAAAAAATCAATTTTATATGGAGTGTTTATAGGTGCCCAAAAAAAAGAATGAGCTGTGGCTCAGATTATCCAGATGCTCATGATTTTTGCGTGCTGTACCCTTAGGATGAGTAATATAATAACCGTAAGGTGGAGGAAGGGGTTAGAAATTAGGGAGTGAATTTTCTGGAAGTAGGCACTATTCCAGGTTGTATTTCAAGTGTATTAACAGCATTTGACTTCAGTATGTAGCTTAAGTGCTGTGTCCATTGGAAGTTTAGTGCCTACAATGTGATAAAACTGTCAGTTTCTGATTACTTCTGCAAACACTGTCCCACAGTTTTTGGTGTAGTAGTAAAAGTGAGAATGGACTCTTGCTTTGCAGCCCTTTGTATGTGTGGTGACAACAACACGATAAGAATTTTTGTACTTTGATTATTTTTGGTGATATTTTATTAGCAAATTCTATTCTTGTAAATTCAGGACAACATCCAGTGTCACAGGTGAAAGCTGAAAGGTCTTTGCATCATTGCTGACTATGTGCATGTTAGTTCTGTGAATCACTGGGGTTCGCTTCCATGGTTTATGTAGTGTTTAAATTTTTATAAAAACAACAACAAAACAAATCCACACCAAACCAAACAAGTACAAGCTAATTCTCATAGTGATTTACCATAAGTGCTGTGGGCAAGAGCACATCTGCAGGCTAGTGCCCTCGTTTTTCAGGCCTGCCTTGAGAAAACTTACTATTATATAACTCAGGGCAAAGCTGGATGATGGCTTACCTGTCAGGAAAACACAAAATATCATATGCTTCTATGAAGTTTTGGAAAGCTCCGCTTCCCTATGTGTTTTATGTTCTGTTTCCTGAGGAGCTCAAATAACCAGATACCGTGCCATACCCTGGAATGTGATTGTGCCAATGTAGCAAGCAAATGCCTGTCAGACTGCAGGCACTTGTATTCCTTGTAACAACCAAAAAACCCTAACCCAAGCAACCAAAAAACAACCACCTGAATTCCTGAATTCTATCACAGTATTCGAAGGACATTTTTCAAGATGACTATTTTCCAACAGGCAGAACTAGAACACATTAAAAAAAAACCCAAGTCAGTATATTTCGGTCAAGGCTGAAGTAAATGTTGGTACTGCCCTGGCACTGAGTCCTCTCCGTAACTTCAGTTGCATGTATGTTTCTTCACCTGGTTTCTTATCTGTCAAATGTGAAGCATACTTTCAAGGTGGTCACTCTTAACACTTAGGGTTTTTTTAAGGATAAAATATATTTGCTAAATATTGCATGTTTAATAGGAAATTGAATATGAAGTAGTCTTAAAATACTTTTGACTGCATAGAAATGGCTAAGAGTTCCCAGTATAAGAGTATTCCTTAGGTCATGGTTATTATTTTGATCATGGTACATATGGAAAACTCATCATCATGTATTCACAAATGCTGTAATTCACTGTAGCATTTGTATGGGTCTGGTACACTCTGTGTTTGGTGAGACCACACATCTGGGGTTACGTACCTTTCTATAGTCTAGGTCGGTGTGGGAGAAGCATGCTTAACGGGCTGAGCAAAGAAAGGCACTCAGTCAAGATTGCTCAGAAAAAAAAAGCATGTTCAGAAAACGCCTGGAGCAGAAAAAGCAGAGCTCTAGCCTACCTTTCCAAGAATTCTTAATGTCAAGTGAAGCCTGGAACTAGAAAAACATTTTAGTACCAGCCAGCCTGTTATACACATTAAACTGGTATTTTACAGGGCATGAAATTTTTTTGCCATATTTGTAGTCATTTTCTCTTGTTCATGCCAATTCAAATACATGCTTCCTCTTCTGATCTTTGTTACTTACTCCTGACTAGCTCCTTGTTCATCGCTTTCCTTCCCCCAGCCTGCAGTTCTCAGGGGCATCTCATTTTTTACTTATTTTTCCTCTTGATATTTCACTGATATTTTTCCATAACATCTAGATACTTTTCAAGTTGCTGGTTTCATCTGTTCTTTCTTTCTGGTCTGTAGTGACTTTTCATCACTTCCATTAATTTATTATATTTTTTCTTATCAACTCTGTTTTCTATTTTTGCCTTGTGGAATCTGTATTTATGCCCTAACCTCTCTCATTAAGTATTTTTCTTCTCTGTCTAAGGAAAGTACAGTCATGAGATAAAAGGGCACTTCTGTCTCATACATTCCTTTCCCAGGAGACCAGGATTATTCCCATCAGTGCAGGACCTGACTTGTTCCTTGCTGAGGGCAATTTTATAACAAATTTTCAAGCCCAGTTTTCTATCCCTGAAAAAGAAAGAACAAATCTCATCTCAAGTACGATTTTTTGGTAATTATCTAAGAATTGTTTGAGGTGGTCATCTCAGGTGATTAGTTGGTTAGTGGTTGATTAAGGGGGTAAAGGAAAATTAATGGAAACTAAGGGATAATCTAGAGGAGTAATAGTCAAGAAAGCTGTTGACAAATAGCTGTCATTTCCCTGGTGTTCACATGGACACTCAGCTTCTGATTTCATTAGGTTTTGTATGGAAGCTATTTTGCTACTGTGAAGATTTTGAAGCTGTTGTACAAGTGTATTTTTATTTTAACCTACTGAAATGGGCAGCTTTGTGTCCCAAACAAAAAACCTCCAAGAATTCAGGTTCTGAAATTTATCCAGTTGCCCAATGTTAGCAATGATGATGACTGAAGATACTCAGATCTTCCTTTTGTGTTTCAGAATCATAGAATCATAGAATGGGTAAGGTTGGAAAGGACCTTAAGATCATTGAGTTCCAACCCCCTGCCATGGGCAGGGATGCCTCACACTAAACCATGTCGCCCAAGGCTCTGTTCAGCCTGGCCTTGAACACTGCTGCAGATGGAGCATTCACAACTTCTTTGGGCAAACTGTTCCAGTGCCTCACCACCCTCACAGTAAAAAGCTTCTCCTTTTATCTAACCTGAACTTCCCCTTATATCTAACCTGAACTTCCCCTGTTTAAGTTTGAATCCATTACCCCTTGTTTTATCACTACAGTCCCTGATGAAGACTCCCTCCCCAGCACCCTTGTAGGCCCCCTTCAGATACTGGAAGGCTGCTGCGAGGTCTCTGTGCAGCTGTCTCTTCTTCAGGCTGAACAGCCCCAACTCTCTTAGCCTGTCTTCATACAGGAGGTGCAATCCTACTCAGTTGTCACAAATCATCTGTATTTCTTGTAATTCCAGTTATCTGAAAACATGTAGTAATGTTGAAAGAATTCAGAAGGACAATGATTCCCTCTCCATTCCATATGGCCTAGGAAACTGATGTTATAAGGAGGGTGAAGGAAATTGCATTAGAAGTATGTAAGAGAGAAAGTACATGAAAAGGGAAAATACTGCTTATGTTTAGAAGGAATGAAATATTTCTCTGTACATCTCTCTGTGAAGTCATTACTGTAATGTCAGTATTACATGAAACATTTTCAGAACTGCAAGATTGTAATTTTTTTGGCACCATTGCAAATGCACATGGAAGGACTCACTTGTAAATGTTAATATCTTTTCTGGAAAATAGGCTACATGTGCAGATATTTTAAAGAGTGCTGACAGAAGAAGGTTGTTGCTTGAACCTTCATCTGTAATATGGAAGTGGCAGATCCTAAAATAAGTGCAAGAGTAGACAGAATGCTCTAATTTGTGCTGATTCTCTTCTCTTACTGAATTCAAGGAGAGATGAACATATTCAACTTTAAGATGAATCCTGGAATAGAGTTTATGGGGAGGAAAAAAAATGGATTTCTCTCTGCTTTGTGTCAGATTCTGTGGCAAGACTAGGAAGATGCTTAAGTATTAAGATGTTAATGGACATAAAAGATCAAAATTCATAGGTAATTAAAAACATCCTTTTGCGTCTGCTTCTGATGTTAGGCACACATAAAAATTTACTTATCAAACATCTCCCAGAATATGTGTTTTCTGAAGTATAACTTAAGACTGTGTTCATGCTGACAGAGGTACTGCCCTTGAGAGGTGCTGAAGGCCCCTTGGACTTGAAGAATATCCTGAATTTCCACTATCGTCAGTAAGAAAAGAAAATACTCAGCACCAGGTAGGAAGTAAAAGCGACCCGATGCTGTACAAAAAATGAGAAATCCTGAGATATATCAAGGGGGCTTGCATTTTAAAGTCTTGCAAGTCCTTATGAACTCAAAGTGAGGTTTCATTGTTCCTTAGGTAAAAACTCTCAAGAATATAGAATCATTGAATCATAGAATAGTTAGGGCTGGAAAGGACCTTAAGATCATCTAGTTCCAACTCCCGTGCCAGCCCTGAGTTAAATATATTTTATGATAATGTGATTGTATTTGTATTAGATTACTCTCTTGGTCTTACGTATGTTCATGATGATGCAAATTATTCCTTTTAATTCCCCCATATATTTTAGTTTTATAGCCTGCGTTAGCAGAAGTGCAATGACAGGGCTATAGAGACCTAAAATTACTGAATTTTACTCTTTCTACTCTTTTCACCTTGTGTATGTGATACTGCTAATATTGCTGACATTTATAGTAATTATGGTGAATTGCTCCAGATATTGGAAAATATACAGTGCAGAAGCTTGCTGCATATCTGATCTGTTCCTAGTAAAGGATGTGGAATTGCATCGACATTAATACTGATACAAGTTCTTTCAAATAAGGGCATCTGACGGACAGCAAATATTTCTTTGTGGACAGAAATACAGATCAAGTGTGTGTTAGGATTTCTGAATCTAAGTTTGGCTGTGTGTTGTCAAGAATCATCTCTAACAATGTACGAATTATGCACCATGTATAAAGAATTGCACAAGGCTTTAGCCTGGAAGGGAGTAGCAAAAAGTATATTCAAAGCACTGGCATCAGTTAAAGCACAAAGCATCAGTTAATGACAAAATATGTTTAGGTGTTAACAAAACCCTTTGGTTGTGGCCTAGCTAGGACGCAGTTAATCCACCAGTAGTTCTATGCTTCATTTTACTGTGGAACCAAATTGCTGAGATCCCAAAGCAGAAATGGATGTCAGAAAGGCAATTACTTATGTTTGAGACCACAGTGTGGTAGAGTTAGCTGGACAAAAAGCCCAGCAGTCTTAAGCTGATGCAGGAAATAAATACATAACTCTTATCTAACAAGTGGAAAAATTGATGTTTAAATTATTAATCTGAATGTCTCAGGAAGATGTGGTAGTGTGGTAGCGCTGTAGTAGAGGATTAGAACTGGACATAGAGGTCCCAGGTGGTGCTGGCTGACCCCTTGAATTCTGCAAGCCATTTGGGAAGTCCATGTATCATGCTGGCTCTTGCAATGAGGTGGGAGGGCAGAGCAGGAGGAGAGGACACAGCAGAACTGAATGATGGTGTGTCAAAAGGTGAAGTCGAACACAGAGGCAGCAGAGCAAGCGGCTGTCTTGCATGATAGAAGTCAGTGACGGCTTTTTGTTGTTTGTTTGGGGGGGGTGGTTTGGGTTGGGTTTTTTTGCTTGCTAGCGTGAATACCAAATGTCAAAGACTGAATATAGAGGTAGTTGTCTGTGGCCACTCCTGAATGTGTAAGTAAATACTAATTAAGGATATGTGCTCAAGACCTGAAAGTGAACTAGTGATTCTTTAGTTAGTAGTGATTCTTTGGTAAGTAGCTGATACTTCGCCTCTTCCCAGTAGAGACAGTGGAGGAAACATTGCTGTCTGTCCTGCAACCTGACCTCTCTTCATATTCCTTCCAAACAGTCTGTGAGAACAAAATGAACCAAGCCTGTAAATGGAAAAGCTGCTTTTGCATATCATCACTACTTCATAAAAATAAACAAAGCCTGTTCTTACTTCATTATTGCACAAAAGGCTTATGGGTATTTTCTGCATGACGGAGTTTACAGTGCATAAAAACCTACCACCCATTTTTGAAATGCAGGTAATAAAAAACAAATTTCTTTATTTGTGTCCTTAAGTCTCTAAGACACTTCATAAAAAGTCTCCAGTAAGTTGATTCACAGTAGCATAACAGAAACCTTCCTTTGAGCCCCTCAGGAAATTAAGAACTGCACTGACAGTAATGAATTGTATTGCTTCCTATGGGCTGACATCTCTTCCTGAGAGATCGCTGCCTCTGGGAGTGTTCTCCAGGTTTTCCAGGCAAACTCTCTTCCACACAATATGTGGTTACTGAAAGCTGTCCTCAGATGGTCTGTGGGATTTCCCAGGCAGCCATTCCTGAAGCTGAACTGGGATTAGGGAACAGCTAATTTAAGAGCCCAGCTACTGTGTCAAATAAATTCAGTTCTGTCCCCAGTGCTTTCGATTTTAACTTTTACACTCAAGTGGTATAAATTATTGTCCCTACCAGCTGAGTCTGCTGTCATGCACCTTCCTGGTGCTTAAGAAAATAAAATAAAAAGGTAGCAAAGAGCCATCACAGAACAGGAAAATGTTTCTTAGAGCTCCACAGGTGTGGAAGCACAGCATACCCTGTCCTGCCCAGCCAGCAACGGATCTAGATGATGAGGAACATGTCCTTGGCATTGGATCTAGGCTGCTGTTTCAAATGTAATGATAGCCGACCAGTAGCTGTGACCAGCACTAAGACTGCAGCTTCGACCAGCTCAGAAGTTACAGAGACAAAGCAGTGAGCTAGGGGTTTGAATAAGGGGGATCAAGTCACCCATTTGGTTGAAAGAGAAGATGGGTCAGCGCAAGCTCTAGCCCTTGGAGACTGTGCTACAAGGTGATTGACCTCTATGCTGCCTGAATGAGAAGCCAGCGACTGTGTTTATCTATGTTTGCACCTGATTACACCACAAGGCAAAATGCAGGACAGGCCTCGTTCACACCCTCTCCCCTTGCCTATGCTCCTCAAAGGCCAGATGTGTCCAATCTTTTCTCTGTGTAGGATGAATCTGGAGGGTAGCTAAATAGAGCTGGAGCTCTGGAGCTCTGCTGCCCCAGTCCTGCCATGGGCTTGTGAGAATGTAAACAAGGGAAGGAGAGAGCTTCTGTCAGCCACGAATCTATTCTCAGGAAGGTGGGAAGCCTGAGAGCCAAAAATATCACAGCATTGTCGTTTGGAATTGACCAAACATGTGCAAAATCACTATCCTAATATAAACAGTGTTAAAAATATTGGCATGACATGAATCCAGCCTCTGCAACAAAGGGGTTTGGGTTTTGTTTGTTGGGTTGTGTTTTTTTTAATAATTAAAAAAAAGCAGCTCATATAACATTTTTTTTATCACATCTTTAAAGTTTGTTATCCTGCATCCCTCTCTGGATTGCTGTATGCTGAAAGGAATGGCTCTTAGAAATATTTTCTGTAGAACTGTAGTAGACATGAATACCAAACAACTTCACAAAACCACTAAATATTTGGCAACCTTCTAGTCTACTGTAATTTTTAAAAAATGCTCAAGACAAATGTTTATGTTGAAGGGGGGAAGAATCTTGAGGATAGAGCTATCAGTTAATGGATAATTTCAGCTTCCTTATATAACCTTGTTCTATAAGCCATACTTCATAAAGAGTGAATACTCTTCTAAGCAAACTTTTCTAAAACCTTAAAATACATTTAATTGTTTATGGATGCTGCTCTGGCTTTTCTGGCATGTTACATAGAGGACGTCTGGCCAGTTCTCCAGTCTTCTCTCAGATATCTTACTGATCCAAAATATTTTCACCAGACACCCTGAAGTGGAATCACAAGTTTGCCAATTTCCATTTCATGTATCTTCTTCAGAAAACTGAAAATTACAGCTCATGAGCACTGACGATTTGATTGCTCAACATCCCAACTTAACTCAGTGGAACAAAATAACAACAAAGATGCAGATGATGATGACTGGCCTCTACGAGACAAAATTGCTTGCAAAAAGAAAAAAAAAAGAAGTTTCATTATTTCCAGCTCAGAATTTAGGCTATGAGGGAATTGGTGCTCTTAAACCACTGGTAAAGTACAGGTCAACAGTTATTAGTAGGCCTTCATCAGCAAGATTATTACATTATTACGCTGACATTTCCCTGAACCTGCCCAGATCTCCAAAGCAGAAAAACAATTCTTGGTGCCTTTACACTGTGTAGTTTTCAATTTTTTCAATTCTCTGAGCTCCAAGTCAGCACTTTTTTGAGAAACATATATGTGAGAAGAACAGTTCTCAACAAATGTCTCATATTCTGATTTCCTTGGACTTTACAGCAAGATTTCAAATGCTGTTGAAACTGCCAAAAAAGAAAAATGTGTTATAGTATCACAGATGATAATATAGTCCAGCCTGAGTTTTTAACTTCTAACCAGTGCTGAGAGCTTAAGCAATCTTATTTTACTAAGCCAGGAAGTCTAGGCAGAACTTTATTAAAATATGGCTGAATGACCTGTTGCGGGAACTAGGCTCTGCACGGGAGTGTTTGTCAGTTTGGCAACGTAATGGTCCTGTGAGTTGGTTCATTGTTCACTAAAGCTGTGGCCTGTGACTAGAACATCTTGTCCTCTGGAAAGGGATAATCTTACTTAGATGCCAAATAAGGTGTCAGGTCCTCATATTGAAAGGATCTGCGCTGGGTCAAGTAAAAGGCTGAAATTCCTTACCTATTATCCTCTCTTCCCAAATTCATTCAAGACAAATGCTGATCCACCACCCCAGCCAATGGTTTCTAAGAAGCTTGTCCTTGCTCATTCCAAGATGGGCTACATGTTCAGGCCACTTCTTTTCTTTCAAGAAAATCTTCTGGATGGAAGGAACATGAAAAATGGGAGAGATCTGTGGCTTTAGTAGTAAATCACACAGGATGTATGATGCTATGGTAATCTGGCTCTGGAAGATAAAGATCCAGTTGATGTGATGTTGCTAGAAGCACTTTAGGAAGCTGGTAAAGGTTCTAGCTGGGCCAGGTCCACCACTCCGAATATGATTGCTCAGAATTACAGGATATTTAGAGCTGAAGCTCAAGGAGGGACTGTTTTAGGAATGGTTTCAGGTTTGTAGAACTGGAGAGTGAACTGATAACCACATACAAGAATACCACATTGTAACTAAAGCTGAGAACTTCCTCAAATTCAGACTTTGGCTGACATCTTTTGTCCAAACTCATGCTTTGATTTGGAAGGTGCTGCGAATCCCCCATGTAACTGTAGTCAGCGAGAGTTTCAGGAGCTGGATCTTCTAGGAATATCCCTGCTGGGCAGAGCAGCCACAATTTTCAGGAAGTAATATGAGAAAATGAAATACCTGTAGAGCTGACAGGTGTGTCAGGTCAGGAGTGCACTCTCTGGGCTTGTGTATGGTAGTAGCCCAGCTGCCTCTGACATTCATGAGCTCTTGCACCAACCCAGTTCTTCTTGAAGCCTGAAAACTTTTTCTCAGTCCTTGCTCAGTGTAATGTAACTACCCCACCAAGAAGCCCAGGCAGGAACTGATAGTGAGTGTATGGGAGATTTCCAGTGATTGATACCCAAACATGTTCTGAATAGTAAGCTTTACATAGTGAATATTGTACTTGAAGAGGAATAATATGATGACTAGTGAGGGAGGGACTGTAAGCCCATGGGTATCATGCAGAATTGGAAAGGAAGGCTTTTACAGTTCTGTATATCACTTTCTAAATATTATCAGAGGGTTTAACTACTTACAGACAGGTCATAAAAATACGGGAGCCCTGAGGGGTTCCAGGAGCAGCTTTAGTCGTGGGAACATAGTATTTTTATTTGTAATTGGATACAGTCTACATTAGTACAGCAGCCTCTTCATATTGTGCAGTATAAAATGGGAGGGGACAGTGTCACTTCTGGCTGTGTCATCCCAGCAGGTGCTCTGTGTTCAATAAAGGGCTTCTGTCCTACCAGCCCAGCACATTCACTGAGGAAAAAATGAGACATTACTTTAAAATGTTAAAAGCCGTTATTGCCAAAACATGATCTGGAGAACCATAACATGCTCTGTGTTCAGGGCAAAAGCAAGATGGATACCCTGCATCCAGCTGTCTCCTTTTTCTGCTATTGTGAATTTCTGCAAGGTGTGTGGATGCAAAATTATGGAAGTATAGTACAGGCAAATTTATTATCTGGTTCCAGGTGGCCTAGCTCTTTTCCATTCAGTGAACTCATTAAGACTGGTTCTTCAGCCCTGCTACTCTGAACTGTCAGTCTGTATCCCTCTTTGCACAGCTATCAGTGTTTACGCAGCAGTGGAGGGTCTTGCCATGCTCCTACCCTGGCCAGCCTCCAGGACTGAGCTCCTGCTCCTTGCTTGAAGGGTGCACGCAGGCAGGATCAGGCTGCCCAATAAAAAGAACCCCAACAAATTATGTGGGGGATCATTGCAAAGCACCCAGCTGGAGGTTTGCAGCTTCTGGTAACCATTACTGTGTCTCAGGAGGCTCGCATTGCCTTTACAAAGGGGTTTCATGAATAAAAGCAATTGGGATTTTTAAATCACAGTCGGATTATTTCTCCCTCAAACCGCAGAACGGACAGATTGTGCCTTCCCCCTCCGGCGTTGTTTCAGTCGCCGCAGCGATGCCCGCAGACCTATGCCGCGGGTGAATGCCAGCTGAGTTCCGGGGACGGGCGAGGGGGGCGGACCAGGGCCCGGGACGCAGCCCTGCCACCGGCCTTCCCCGGCCGCCCTCTGCCGGCCGCCTGCCGGGCTGCTGCGCTTTGGCCGTCCCGTATTTTGCTGCTGTTAGCCATCAAGGGGGAAAGTGCACATTATGGGGAGGCCGGATGAGAGTCGGTGACCCTAAACCACCAAACAATGTATTTTAAAAGGGTTTTTAAAGCCACAGCTTTAAAGTACACTGCCTGAAGTTAAACATTTAGTTGCGTGTTTAGGCATCAAAGTAAACAGGGGGCTGATTTTTAAGAGGTGTGGAACAACTCAAGTTTTCCACCCAGAGGCTTTGTATTTGTTAATTTCCTCTCAAAATCTGGCAGCCTCTTTAGATCTTTAGGAATGGAGTTGCAGTTTCAGCAGTCCAGAGAAGCCTGAGAGCATCCCTCAAATCTTTGCTAAGGAACTGAGGGCTCAAATCCAGAAAAAAATCTGAGGCCCCTATTCTGAAACACAGCAGGCATACGGGCGGCTGTGTCCAGGAACAAGACAAAAACAAGCAAAAAACCAACCAAACAAAAAGCAGGTCCTCTCCATTTGCTCACTTTCCTGCCTTGCTAGTCTCATAAGGCTTTCCTCAGCATTGCAGTTTCCACATCACAGCTACATCCTTGAAGATGAGTGTGCTACCCTGGGAGAAGACAGAAGTGGGCTCAAACCCCCTAGACCGGTGGGGCTTCTCCTTTCTGAGCCTGTGTTCCAGTCTTTATGTTGCGATAGAAAACAAAGTGTGGTTCTCCCCTTTGTCCATCTTTTTATTTTTTTTTCCTAAAGAAAAGAATAGCAGTAACCTGAGCTGTGAAAAGGGACTGATCACATAGCTAAAACCATGAGACTTCTGCTGCTGTCACATAACTGTGTTAGTGGTGGGGCTGTAGCTGCTCCTCTCTTTTGATCATTTATGTTCACCTGGCTTAGGCAGCTCTTGCTCCCCTGGCCTCCTGCTGAAGGAAGAGTTTGCCCCCAGTAAGCATAATTTCAGCATAGCATGAAGTCATGTGGTGAAAAGTGTGCTGATTAAGCCCACCACTCAGTAAGTTTTTTGTTCTTAAGGGTATGACTTCCAGGGGGGAGTCAGTACTGCAGATTGTGCAAATGATGGGATTAAGATCTAGGAACTGGGGGTGGGCAAGTGCCATATGGTGATGATGGCTGAGGCCCACAGGTGTGCCGCATCTGGTTTTCTGCAGTCACTGAGAAAGCTGCCCACTGCATAAGCAGAAATAGCATGAGAGAAAGGCTGGCAGCAGTCCACAGAGAAACTAAGGCAGAGAAACACCATCAAAAATGCTGCCAACGGCAGCACCAAACGTGCTAGATATTGGCTTATTTGCATCACTGCAGAAGATATAGTGGTTATTGAGTATTTCTCTAATTTTGTAACATTTTGGTACATGACCTGTATAAGAAATAGTGTGGCCAGGAGGGCCAAGACAGTGATCTGTTTATGTGGGGGATCATTTATACAGGAGGGCCAGGGCAGTTCTATACTCAGAACTGGTGAGGTTGCACCTCAAATACTGTGTTCAGTTCTGGGCCCCTCACTACAGGAAGGACATTGAGGTGCTGGAGTGGGTCCAGAGAAGGGCAACAAAACCGGTGAAGGGTCTGGAGAACAAGCCTGATGAGGAACAGCTGAGGGAACTGGGGTTGTTTAGTCTGGAGAAGAGAAGGCTCAGGGGGGACCTTATCATTACACCTACCTGAAAGGAGGTTGTAGTGAAGTGGGGATCGGTCTCTTCTCCCCGGTAACTAGTGACAGGACAAGATGTAACGGCCTCAACCTGCACCAGGGGAGGTTTAGATGGGATATTAGGAAAAATCTCTTCACAGGGAGGGTGCTCAGGCATTGGAACAGGCTGCCCAGGGCAGTGGTAGAATCACCATCCCTGAAAGTGTTCAAAAACTGTAGATGAGACCCTCAGTGGTATGGTTTAGTGGTGGACTTGGCAGTGCTGGGGTAATGGTTGGACTTGATGATCTTAAAGGTCTTTTCCCAACCTAGTTGATCCTATGATTCTATGATTTTTGGCTCAGGAACTTCTTGCTCTGTTGAGACATGAGTGAAACTTCAAGCAGTGGGAGCACCGCTGAGTTGGGCCTTTACTCCGCAGCAGTTTCACAAGCCTTGGATGACGGATGTGGAAAGATGAAGGGTATTATCCACAAGCAATAAGAAAAATATTATTAGTCATGAAAATCTTTCAAAAAACTTACTAGTTTTTCAAAACTAATAGGTGTCAGATAATGAAAATAGATTAGCATAGCATTTGCATACTTCCATCTCTTAAAAAAATTACTGTACTGTAATAATCCTTTTGCAAAAATGCAGTGAAGGGATGTGACAGACTAATATATGTAGGTCACACATGCAGAATATCCTTCCATTATGTTGTATCCAAGTATATGATTAACACAATTCCCCATGTACCGTACACGGTATGCCAGAAACAAAAGGTGCCCACCTCATGTTCTTAAGAGAGCATTTCAGTGTTAAGTTGAACTTCCCTGCAAGACAAGAGAAGGTGAAAATACATTATTTCTACCTAATTTTCCTAGGTGTCTTGGAGCAGTTCCCTGTTTGGTTAGCCCCTGGAATCATCTTCTGATCACCTTTCTTCTTCTAGTCTCTCTGACTGAAACCTTTCTAGGTGTCTCCAGCCTCCTTATATCAGCTTTTCTCTTGTTAGACAGCTAGGAAAACCTCTGTTGCAATTCCAGGTTACTTTTGGTCTCAATGCCTGGTCTGTCTTTAGAGCCATGCCAAATATCACTGATGGATTTAGCTGCAAAGTTTCTCTTAAGCCATTCATAAAGGCCTCAATGGGACCCAAGTAGCTGAACCTCCCAAGCTGCTTTTCCAGATCTAGTAACACCATATCAGCTTCAGTTCTTCCAGGGCAAACATTGCTGATACAATGAGCATAGCTATAAAGATACTGCATCCTCATGGCACCTGTCATCTAGAAGGCCTCCGGGATACAGTTCCCAGTCAAGAAAGAGATCACTAATCCTGGCTGGGCTTAGCACTGAAGTGGCTCTCTTTTCTGGACACTGTAACTGTTAGCTTGTGGTGCTTCCATTCACTGCTTCCTTTTCTACATCATCTGCATCCAGGGATACTGGGTGCTGCACTAAGTCTAGCAAAATGGCTCCAACTATTCCCCAAAACTGCAATAAAACTGAAACAATACAGCCAATGCTTTGATGTTTCTTTCTTACTAAATCCATGAAAATATGGCTCTTACCAGCACTGGAAATCTTCCCAACAGCCTTCCTGATAAAATGCAATATTTAGTTGACTAACAATGTTGGCATTTTAAAAACACTTTGCAGAAAAATGTGAGAAGATGGAATGCCTTTTCCCATCAGTACAATTAATTTCTAGGTGCCTAGAAGATGACCTGTGTCTGCACAAAGCAGGATCATGAATGGACACCAAACAAAATGAAAAATTAGTGCATTTATTGATCAAAATTAAAAAAACAAGCAATCTTTTCTAGTGGGCCAAAAAGGCTTGAGAGGCAGACAAAGCAAATAATTCCACTCATTCCTTCAAGACGAAATATAGATCAGTGTAGACATTGTGCTGAACAGAAAGTTCTCCAGAAATATTTCAGGTTCATGGTTTTGCAGCATTCTCTCCGGTACAGCCTCCCTAGTGTTCATTGACTTAATATTTCGCATTGATAATATGAATTACCAATCTTTAAAAATTTTATTCTCCGTAAGATGCTGCACTAAATTTCTAAGATCTTGCACAGCCCAGTTTGGTCCTGTATTTCTTTCAGGCTTGAAAGAGAAAGGATGACAGCTCTGGCAAGATGTACTCGCAACAGCCACAGCATACATACCCTGAAAGACTTCTCGAAGTAACATCTGGCTGCACTGAACTGTGCTGTATCCATCAATTTGTAGAATCTATCCCAAGACCTGGAGACAGCAGGGACAGCTCAAGAAATGGGTTGTACATGTTGAGGACAAGACACAATAGGCAAGGAAGATAAGTTTATTCAAGAGATGTCTGAACCCTGCACCCCTGCCTCTGCAGTTGGGATTTCTTTTTAATTCTCCAGATTCAAACCAGAAAGGCGCATTTTGTCAGAGCCCCTTAAAGACAGTTTGTGTGAAATCTTTACCCATGCCATATGACTTCATGATCAGTCAAAATGCTTTTGATCTCATTCAGTAGAAACTCAGAAATCATTCCCACAGCTGTATGCTGCATGACCACACTATCTGTTAGATCCATTTTTACATCTTGCAAATGGATGATGATATGCCGCCGGAAAAAACTATGACAAATCTGGATATATCTAGATAGTAATAAAAGAATCTGTCATGATGCGATACATGGTTGATATTGGTATGGCTTTTACATTGTAACTGCTAAGAGGACTTCAAAAGAATATCCATGAAGAAGACACTGCTAAGAGGACTTCAAAAGAATATCCATGAAGAAGATACAAATTTAACCACTTTTGTTAACCATTTGTGCTACTGAAAGGTCTTGCGTTAAAGGGGGAAATTAAACCCCTTGCTTTATTAGAGGGGGCCAGGAACAGCCCTAATATGCAGCTACCAGTCCGGGTGCATCTGATCCAGATTCACTGATAGTGCACAATCAGCTGCAACTATCAATCCGGGCGCATACTGATCCGAATTCACTGATAATGCACCACACTGCCAGTTCATTTGTGCTCATGAACCCTCACGGCCACACTGAGAGATGAAGTCGTGTTCAGTGAGGAAATTATGATTGGCTACCGAAATAGTGTAATTTATTGATGCAACAGGTACAGGTTCTTATGGATTGCCGGTGATAAATACTGTCTGCAAAGCACGTGCGAATAATAGTTACATGGATACAAGCACTTGATAAAGTTAACACAGCCTGGCTCTAGAATATACAGGTGACAGTAAGAGTAACTCTATAGAGATTCTAAGTTTTCCTACGAAAACACTGGATACAGTGCAAGTCATACCCACAGGCGTCCCTATAGGGGGGGAAGAGAGGTACAGCCCGTCAACTGGTCCCAGGAGTTTGTTGATGTTATCTCCCTTGACTCGTCCATGATGGTATCTTCCCCGATATCCCACTCTCTCTTGGGTCATTTTAATATTATTTTCACCTTCACGGTGGAGCTTGAGTGACTCTAGTCATACATACCTTTATTATTATTATTGCTAATCTCTCTCACTTTGTTTTAAAGATATATGACACAAAAAATTCAGAGCGCATGCTCAGAGGGGGGTGGTCTCATTTTGGAGGGGGGTCACATTGGAGATGGGAGTGTATTTTAGCATGTGAATGCATTATAATGACATTATACTGAAGCAAAGTTCACACTGAGGAGGCATTCTGTCAAAAGATGACAGGCTGTTGGCTCAGGGTAGCAAGTATGAAGCTTATCAGTTTCTTGCACCACCTAGTTCCCATCTTTTGCTGAGGCTAGGACAAAGCGTAACTGCGAGATCTCCACCACCCTCTACCCTCTGTCTGTGTTGCCACAGGAACCGCTATGGAGTGCATATCCCTGGCATACCAGGTGAGGCTGCATCTCGCCCTGAGAGGCCCTGAAAGTCCGTTTTTCCGTTATGTGTGGACAATGCTGCATTTCAAATATAAATTTTATTCCTAATTATTCCACAAAAGGGCCACTTAGGAACTCTACTTGTAATAGATCTCCCAAAAAACTATGAAACCATCTCTGCCACAATAAAAATACAGATGTCAGAGAAGGAAAAGAGGAAGGCTATTTTAGAGAGAGATGTAAGTCCTTCAAAGATTTTCATCTGGAGAAAATCATAGAATCATAGAATAGTTAGGGCTGGAAAGGACCTTAAGTTCATCTAGTTCCAACTCCCCTGCAAGGGGCAGGGACACCTCACACTAAACCATGCCACCCAAGGCTATGTCCAGTCCAGCCTTGAACACTGCCAGCGATGGAGCATTCACAGTTTCCCTGGGCAACCCATTCCTGTGCCTCACCACCCTTACAGTAAAGAATTTCTTCCTCATATCCAATCTAAACTTCCCCTGTTTCAGTTTGAACCCATTACCCCTTGTCCTCTCACTACAGTTCCTCATGAAGAGTCCCTCCCCAGCATCCCTATAGGCCCCCTTCAGATACTAGAAGGCTGCTATGAGGTCTCCACGCAGCCTTCTCTTCTCCAAGCTGAACAGCCCCAACTTTCTCAGCCTATCTTAATACAGGAGGTGCTCCAGTCCCCTGATCATCCTCGTGGCCCTCCTCTGGAATTGTTCCAGCAGTTCCATGTCCTTTTTATGTTGAGGACACCAGAACTGCACACAAGACTCCAAGTGAGGTCTCACAAGAGCACAGTAGAGGGGCAGGATCACCTCCCTCCACCTGCTGGTCACGCTCCTTTTGATGCAGCCCAGGATAAGGCTGGCTTTCTGGGCTGCGAGCGCACACTGCCGGCTCATGTTCATTTTTTCGTCAACCAGCACCGCCAACTCCTTCTCTGCAGGACTGCTCTGAATTTCTTCTCTGCCCAACCTGTAGCTGTGCCTGGGATTGCTCTGACCCAGCTGTAGGACCTTGCACTTGTCATGGTTAAACTTCATCGGGTTGGCATCTGCCCACCTCACAAGCATGTCAAGGTCCCTCTGGATGGCATTCCTTCCCTCCAGCATATCAACCGAACCACACAGTTTGGTGTCATCTGCAAACTTGCTGAGGGCGCACTCAATCCCACTGTCCATGTCACCGATAAAGATGGTGAACAAGACCTGTCCCAACACCAATCCCTGAGGGACACCACTCGTTACTGGTCTCCAGCTGGACATTGAGCCATTGAGCACTACCCTTTGTGTGCGGCCATCCAGCCAGTTCTTTATCCACCGAGTGGTCCCCCTATCAAATTGATGTCTCTCCAACTTAGAGACAAGGATGTCATGTGAGACAGTGTCAAACGCTTTGCACAAGTCCAGGTAGATGACATCAACTGCTCTACCCCTGTCCATCAGTTCCGTAGCCCCATCATAGAAGGCCACCAGATTGGTCAGGCAGGATTTCCCCTTAGTGAAGCCATGCTGGCTGTCACCAACCACCTTGTTGTTTTTCATGTGCCTCCGCATGCCTTCCAGGAGAATCCGCTCCAAGATTTTGCCAGGCACAGAGGTGAGACTGACTGGTCTGTAGTTCCCCGGCTCATCCATTTTGCCCCTCTTGAAAATGGGGATTATATTTCCCTTTTTCCAGTCATCGGGAACTTCACCTGACTGCCATGATTTTTCAAATATGATGGACAGTGGCTTAGCAAGTTCATTTGCCAGTTCCTTCAGGACCTGTGGATGGATTTCATCAGGTCCCATGGACTTGTATATGTTCAGGTTCCTAAGATGGTCTCGAACCAGATCCTCTCCTACAGTGGGCCCAGGGTCTTCATTCTCACTGTCCTTGTGTCTGCCTTCCAAGACTTGGGGGTGTGGTCAGAGCATTTTCCAGTGAAGACTGAGGCAAAGAAGTCATTAAGAACCTCAGCCTTCTCCAAATCCAGGGTAGCCAGTTCTCCTGATAGCTTCTGGAGAGGGCCCACGTTGTCCCTAGTCTGCCTTTTATTTGCAATGTACCTATAGAATCCCTTCCTGTTATCCTTAACATCCCTAGCCTGGTTTAATTCTAAGTGGGCCTTAGCATTCCTAAGCTGGTCCCTAGCTTCCTGGACAACATCCCTGTATTCTTCCCAGGCCGCCTGTCCTTGCTTCCACCTTTTATAAGCCTCTTTTTTCCTTTGAATTTTCCTCAGCAGCTCCTTATCCATCCAAGGAGGTCTCCTGGCCCTCCTGCAGCACTTCCTTCTGGTAGGGATGTATCGCTCCTGATCTTGCAGCAGGTGATCCTTGAATATCAACCAACAGTCTTGGGCCCCCCTGCCCTCTAGGGCTATATCCCATGGAATCTTACTGAGCAGGTTCCTGAAGAGGCCAAAGTCTGCTCTCTTGAAGTCCAGGGCAGTGAGCTTGCTGCTCGCTCTTCTCACTGTCCTGAGGATCTCAAATTCGACCATCTCATGATCGCTGCAATCAAGGCTGCCCTGGAGCATCACATTTCCAACCAGCCCTTCCCTGTTGGTGAGCACGAGGCCAAGCATGGCAGCTCTCCTTGTCAGCTCCTCTATTACTTGCAGAAGGAAGCTGTCTTCCACACAATTGAGGAACTTCCTGGATTGCTTGTGCTGGGCCGTACCATCCCTCCAACAGATATCAGGGTGCTTGAAGTCCCCCATGAGGACAAGGGCCTGCGAGCGTGAGGCTGTTCCTATCTGTCTATAGAGCGCTTCATCCACAGAGTCCTCTTGGTCAGGTGCTCTGTAACAGATCCCCACAATAATGTCTCCCATCGCTGTTCTCCCTTTAACCCTAACCCACAAACTCTCTGTTAGCTGATCACCTGTCCCAGACAGAGTGCCATACTCTCCAGCCTATCCCTAACATAAATAGCAACTCCCCCTCCCCGCCTACCAGGCCTGTCTTTCCTAAAGAGCCTTTAACCTTCCATTCCAACACACCAGTCATAGGAGCCATCCCACCATGTTTCTGTGATGCCTATAATATCATTCCCCGTAGACGTGCACACATCTCTAATTCCTCTTGTTTGTTCCCCATGCTATAGGCATTTGTATAGAGGCATCTGAGCCGAGCTCCAGTTGAAGCCAGCTCATTGGCTGCAGCAGCTGGAATATCTCTACATTGCTCTGAACTTTTACTATAGGTGCTGGCAAGTGACTGGGTGTGTTGGGATGGAATGATGCCCCCTTCCCCCAACACATCTAGTTTAAAGCATCCATGACCAGTCTGGCAAGCCTCCTACAAAATCCACTCTTCCCTTTCTTTGTCAGACCAGCTCCACCAGCCCCCAATAGACCTGGCCTACTAAATTGAGTCCCATGTTCAATCTTGACAGAGTCATTCTGATAGGCCATGCTAACAGTAAGAATAAAATCCAGATCTCACAATCCCCATGCCAAAACTGTACCTCCCATATTTTACATCCTCTTAGGCACTTTCAGTAGGGAGCTTCTGACTGTTACCTTGCTGATAACTGGGCACTTGTAAACTCGGTAGAGAGAAGGTAGTCAGGCAATCACTGCTCCAAACATATTAGGAGAGTATCTGCACTAAAAGTAAGAGAGCTTGTTAGAAAGTGATGACAAAGTAGATGTCTTACTTGAATCAATTCTGGAAGAAAGAATCCTCCCTTGGCAATTACTTTCTTCTTGCTACTTTCAGGCACAGCATGAAAGAGGCAATTGGTTTCTGAAAGCCCTATACAAGAAGTTTTCATCTCACAGTTCAGTTGTCACTTCAGGTGTCACTACTACAAGAGTACAAGAATGAATGTGTTCTGAATATGAGAATGCATACTCACATGATGTTAAAATGATAGCTAATATCACCAGAACTACTGTTTCTATTGCTGTTCCTAAGAAGCTGTTTTAAAATCCATTGATCAAAAAAGCTATGTCTGTCTGTAACCAATGCTATAAAGACCAGCTATCAAAAATCACTGTCCTTGAAATCCAGATTTGCTGAAGGGGAGACAGACAGCAGTGCTGGTTTAGGAGGAGCTCTTTCCATCTTTGGAGGCCCTTTTTTTAAACTAAGTTGTTTTAATACAGCCATAATTTTTCATGTGACTTCCATGATACAGATTTCAAATAGCTCAATAGTGACATTTTATTAGTTTATATCAGCTAAGCAAGGGGATTATGGGCAGAACTTGTGGTTTAGTGCCATTCCACACAAATTCCAGAATACAGCTAAAATTCTGTATTTTCCTGCACTAGTTTTAGCTGCTTGTATCAGTCATTAATGGGTTCTCTATAAAATCTTTCTGATTGTTTTCTGTTTGTCACATAGCTTTATCTTAAGGTATTAGCAATACCTTGCATGTCTATAGCACTTTAATCAGCAGGCCTTGGGGTCCTTTGCTGAAGGGTCAGTTTCATTTGCTCTGAGAAATCGAGGTATTCTAGGAGTGAGGCAGTTGCATATCAGACAGTGAAGACAGCAATTCATTATTTTGTTTTAATAAAGCTGACACCATCCTTTCTGTCCATTGGAAGGAAACAGTTTTTGTGTGGAAAATATAATAGATGACTTAGATTAAAGTTTGCAGTAGAATGTATGCATGCAGGAGGCCACATTCATATTGGTAAAGCAGCACTTGATTCTGACATTATCTCACATTTTAGTGCTTGATTTTGTTGTCATAATATTGTTATTTCTGGATATTTTCTTTAATCAAAAGTTCTACATACATACTGTGCCACATTTTCCTAGTTTTAATCCACTCAAGTGAATTATGACAGCACAAAACTGGATCAACAGACCTAGACTGTACAAACAGATCTTTGTTTTGATGTCAGTGAGTCATAAAACAGTACTCAAAGGAAGTTTCAAAATATCATTTAGTTATTAGTTCAGTGTGCCACTGATAATTACCTAGAGACTTCTGAACATTTTCATAGTATGAAGCATCTCTTGATAGAAACTCCAGTTCAGGAAAATGTTACAGCATGTTCTTAAGTCCCACAGAAGACAAAGCACACGCTTTTTGAACCAGGGCCAGAGAGACTGTCTCGTTTGCTCTTGCCCTCCTGTTCACAATCACATAATATCTCTGTACCAACTCAAAACATTGTATACATGGAAAAATGTGAGTGTTCCATTACAGGCAGTTAGGGATAAGTGGTTCTGTCCGTTCTGAAATGAATTAATCATCCTATGTTTTTGTTTCATCTGCTTCTCCCATCTGTTCTCTTCCTCTCTTCCAGCTTCCTCTGTTTCATCAGAGTTTCTCAGTTCAACTGAGATCAGAAGTTGGCCCAGCATGTGTTTGAAGATTTTATTGTGTATGTCTTCACATGGTTTTGTTCAGGGGAGTGTTGTTTTTTTTTTTTTTTTTTAGATCTCTTTCTCTAAAAATGGATGCAAGTCCCAGGCTTTATGGTCTCCCTTTTGTAGGAAGTCATAACATTTTTCCCTGTGGGTGGTCAAGTGAGGAAGGCCGTGTTAACAGAAACCTGACTGAAGGAGCTTCTCTGAGCTCAAGAATCCATTCAGCTTCCAGTTTTGTGGGCAAGACCTGCTTGATAGCCAGCCACATTTAGGGGGCAGAATGTTGGGTCTTTGTGAGGCAAGACTTAAAGGTCTTTTGCCCCCCTCAGCTCCTACTCTAGTAGCTCCACCCTAGAGTGAAATTTGCACATCAAGTGCTTTGTATATACTCTTGAGAGTACTCTGGATGTGGCAGTTTTATTTGTTTTACTTAGGTATACGTACCCTATTCATGTAGCTCTGAATACAAACACTCGTCAAGATAAAGTAAATAGACTAATGCTATCTACAATAAACCAAAAATTTTAAGTCAGTGTTTTCATGACACTTTTAATTCAAATGTTTCTGTATGGCTTAACCTGTACAATAAACAACTGGTTTGCTTCTTTTCTTCATTTGCTCTGAGGGCATCTTCAATATAAAGAAAAATGTAGCAAACCAAATATGTTATGATTCACTTGGAACATGATTTAAAGTTTCTGAAGGGTCACACATGTGTGCCCTGCTTGACTGTTGCTAAAAATCTCCTAGTTTGCTGAGCATGCACAACATTTGAGAACTGTTGTAGGTTTGTAGAGCAGCTTGATGTGTTCCAAAACTTAACACACTTGTAACGGTCATATGCAAAGCCATAAGTCTCACCAGTGCATTTGGAAAGCAGAAAGTTTTCCAGTCCAACTGAAAGATCTGATTCTGTTCATACTGCTGCTAAAAACTGAGAGTAACTCCACTTGAAATCAGCAAAATTGTTACACTGGAGTATTATAAAAATCAGACATCAGTTTCTAGACATAACATATTTCAGTTTTAACAGTAAAACCATGGAAAAAAAACCTTTGAAGGTCGCAAACCTTTTGTTTCTTGCCCGATTCCACTTGACCTTCTCTTCAGCCATTTTGACTCTCAATTCATTCAGTCTCTTGCAGGCACCCAGCACTGGTTTCATTCTGTCATTAGATTCAATGTTCTCAACTATTCCTTTTTATTCCATACTGTTCAGCAAATACCCCTTCTCAATTTGCTTCAGTGTGTTTCCTCTTCCATGCTGTTGGTTACTGCAGTCAAGTTATTAACAGCAAAAGAGACTCCCTACTTTAATTTCCTATACAAAGGCTAGAATAATTTTGAGTTGCCATTACTGTCCTGACCCTAGTAAACCTAGCCTGGCTTGGCAGCACAGCCCAGCTAGTAATCGGTAGGAGCTGTAAGCAGTCTGGCCATGCCCTGTGGGGCAGGAGCCCCTGGAAATCATAGCTACTAGAAAAATCAAAGCTTTTACTAAGTGTGTGTGAAATGTGTTTTTTAAAATTGCTTTCACAAAGGCAGCAAAAAGGACTCCTGACAGGATTATTTCTTCCTCTGCCAAATTTTATATACATACTTTAAAGCAATAAACAAATTGCATACAAGAAATGGCCTCAGATTTTTTATTTGTGGGCAAAACTTATTTTCCCCTAACTTTCTTCTCAGAAACAACTGAACCATGACTCTTGAAATTTAAAAACACATGAATAACAGCAGCCTGGAGCAAACACCAGGCATGGAAAATTTCGGTCAAACTTGTAAAAGTTTAACTGAGTTATAACGGCATCTTATAACATGAAATGTCTCCTAATAACAATAGAATAATGGTGAAGCAAACCCAGTATTTCTGTGAAGGGTTGATTAAGGAATGAATAACATCATAAGAGGAATAAATGGAAATAAATGAATAATGGATAGTAATAGGTAGTACACACATGTTGTAGGGGTTGTAGAAAAGTTCAGCAAGCGCTTCAAAGTCTGCTTTAATATATTCTTTTCTAATCCTAAGAAATGTTACTGTTAGATTTAATAACGTTTTACCTAATCTTCCCTTCAGAAAGAAAAATATAAACCACACTGCAATGTTGCAAAGTGATGATAAAGTGGGGAATGCTTTCAAACATCCAACTGTTTTCATGGGTAGGGGGTAATATCTTGGGTGATCTTTTGACTTTGTCATTCCAGAGTTACATTTTTTGTAAGCCAGGCTAATGTATGGCAGCTAACTCTGTGGCAGCCACTCCCATTGCAGTGGTAAAAGGTCCCATTCCTCTCATCCAAGGCAAAGAAAATTCCACTGCAAGAAACAATTGCCTGTTTCCAAGGAATTGTAATATATGGTTTGTTAGATACGATGACGCTACTGGTGTACCTCTGGGCCATGGCACAGATGAATCTTTCTGAAATCCTCTCTTGCACTTGGTTTTCCTACTTGTTCCACCCATGGTAGGTGCATCCTCTAATCTGTTGCTGAAACATGAAGAACAGATTCCCTTTCTTTTCTCTCCAAAATGAGTTTTGTGTCAGAGTTCGAAATAACTAGTAATTCACAGAGTTTAATAGGCTCCAGTTGAAGTTCTTTGTCTAGCAGCTTATAGGTAGTCTTTCCTTCTGAGGAGCAAAATGTGTTAACAGCAAAGATGGGGTAATCATTTACTGTCATGGTTTATACTATACCCACGCTGTAGCTTGTGATAGGTCATCAGTCCCTGCGGCTGTCAGTCCATAACCTATGAAACACACTGAGTTTCCCTGTTTCTTGGGACCTGCTCTTGTCTAGGATTTGGGAGTAACATTTTTCACAGATTTTTGGTCCCTCTTGATATCTGTCTGCAGTGCAGATGATTCATATGGATGTGCATCTGTGTGAAAGAGACTTTGGCCTTCTCATTAGACAGTTCTTGGGTGGAATAAAATAAACCTGGCATAGCTGTGTCCCTTCTTTCTCACCTGTTCTTGGAAGAACTATTTGTGTCTTTAGAGGAGTATCAACTCAGGGTGGTCCCTTCCAACCATTCTGTTCTGTCAGCTAAATTTGCTACTGTACCCTGTAGTGCAGGCTTTTCCCCAGATTCTAGAGATTTATTTTAATAGACAAGAAAGAAAAAAAGCAGTAACCCAAGCCTCTGTGCAAGCAGCTGTGAATCCAGCTGGACCTCAGAATAGACACTGGGGCAACTTTCAGCATCTTCAGCAGTAATAAGTTAGAACATACAACAGTAGAAAATAAATAAATAAATAAATATTTTTCTTCTGTTGAGATAGAAAAGGAATAAGTCCCAGTCCACACAGGATACAGTCCTTTAGGCAACATTGGCTGTCTGAAAGTCCTAATGAAAGCTGGTGCTTTGTGGTATGCCAAATACAGAGCAGTCTGATAAAAGCTTAGAAAAGCATATTCCAAAGAAAAGAATGTAGTTATATTTAATTCCCTGAGAATATTTCTCTAGGTTTGGGCTTAATTTGTCCTCCAATATACTTTTCCCCAAAAGGCTTAATTTAATTTCATACTGTCTCTTTAACATGAAACAGTGGAATGCATCATAATATTTTCCCACTTGCCAAGATTTGCTTTTCCAAATATGCGCACTTATTGAATGAGGTAAAACCAGATTGCTGTCTAGTTGGGCAGCAGACATGGCAGATATGTCTTCAGAAACTGCCTGGTAAGTGGCTCAGACACTCTGAATCCTACATGGTCTGGCATCCAAGATACTGGGGGAGGGACAATGATACTCTAAGGAGTATTTATCAATGGAGAGCTTTCAAAAAATGGGTTATTTTTCACTAGGTTGATGAGCTACTGAACTAGCCAGACATGACACAATGCATTTCAACCCATCTTCCAGCCAAGATGTGTTAATTATCTGCTGATTTGTTTATGCTATGATTATTATTTTATTTTTTTTTACAATTGGACATGTTCTCACAAAAAAACTCTGCATATCAGAAAAACAAGTACTGCATATCAGCTGGTGTTGGTTTTTTCCACCGTCAACTGGAAAATTGCATTTTCTGTTCAATATTTTAGTGTTATTTTCAACACGATCTGATTTTGGTGGCAGAGGGGGGTGTTCCTATTGTGTTTTGTGTTGTATAATAGAAAAACCCCTACACAGAGCATCATGTGGTCTATACAGTAGTGGCTGCTCATAGTCATTGTTAGTGAGCACTACCATTTCAGGAGCTGATATCCTGACGGCCCTAGGGACTGCACGCAATTTTATCCAAGGAAAAAAAGTCAGGGGAAAGGACTGTGGCTATTACTTAAAAAAAAACACAAACAAAAAAATAAAAAAACCCAGAAAAAATAAACAAACAAACAAAACAACACAGTAGATTTAGTCTAAGCAGGAATTATCATCTTGATTTTGAGCATTGGTTGGTCAAATTATTAACCTTAGTGCTTGTTTCTGCCTAAGGAAAAACGTGGCTTCTTGCTGGAGAGCTTCTGTGTATGCACTCCTCTTTCACATCCTTTTAAAGCCTGAGGCCTTGCTTTTGGTTTCTCTTACATTTGGGTTTTACTCTAGCAGGCTAATTTAAAGAAATATACATCTGGTGTTAATGGGTCAGATTCACCTCTGTGCACCAGGAACATCAAGCAGTCATTAATCCAGTATAAGTTGTTATTTAACCCAGATTTACAGCTGTATATTGTCAGTAGAGTTCCCCTCTCAGCTTGGTTGTGATGTAGCAGTGTTTTTTGAAGTGAAGGTCATGGTCCCCTTGAGGGCTGTGGAAAGGATCAAAGAATGGGTTGGAAGTTGCAGGAGAAGTGTTGTTAATTACTAGCAGCTCCAGTTGCGGTTCTACTGGTTTTGCTTTGACTGTGGTGCTGGTGCAAGTAGTCATCCTGTCCTTCCTCTCGGCTGTCAGCTCCTCTTCTGCGCACCAGCTTCTGGGTGGCTCCAGTGTGAGCCTTTGGAGCCACACCACCACAAATCAGATCAAACAATCAACCTGACTGATGAAATGCTCTGCCAAGCAAACATGTACTCTCTCGCAGCCAGATCTGTTTCCAAGCCCAGTTCACCATGCAGGCACAAAATACAAAAGTGTCTGTTGGCTTCATGCAGGCTGCAGTACAGGGTAAGAACAAGCAGCTCTGCAGAGGGGAATATACAAGCTGTGGACAGCAGTTTAAGCAACATAGCCACAGCTGGGAGCATGTAGTGTCACATCATTCAGACTGAGGGAAAGAGGAGGCTGTGACTACTTGCTGCAGTTTTTAGTCTAGCCAGGAAACTAAAAATGGACTTTAATTGCAGACAGTTTGTCTGCATGGAAGATGTGAGTATTTAACTAATACAATGTATATGAGCAGCCATTCTGGGTCAGACCAATGTTCTTATTAGCACTGTATCCTGCCTCCAACGCAAGCCAAGAAGTATACAAAGAAAGCAGGCATGCATACTACTTTCCCCAAATACCCTCCCTGCTGCCAGCCACTTGCAGCTCTGGGGCTTTCTGAGCTACATATAGTTGAATTTAGCAATTCTCAGTGGATTTCTCTTCTATGAATTTCTGTTTCCTCTTGAACCATGCAAAAGTTTAATATCTGCAATGTTCGAAGACAGATTATGCCTTCATGTAGTAACTGCAACAAGTCCTTGCTTCTCTGCCCTGTAGTAAATGAGCTGTAGCTCATGGAGTCACACTGAGACAGATGAGCCAAAAGGTGTGGATGGGATTGCCACAGTTCCAGAAGGTTAAAGAAAACTGTTTTTATTCAAAAGAAGTAACCTGATCAGCATGTACATAAGTAGTCTCTTCAAGAACTTGAGAGACCCAGTTGTTTAGCTGGTGAGCATAGGTTTATCTTTACAGACTTCAGCATCAGTAAATGGCAATTGAGCTTAGCTTTGTATGTGGCTGTCTACTGGCTTGTGACGTCTGCTTTTGCTGCTGTGTGTGTTCTGGTCAAGGGAACTGAACAACAATTAATAATAATTGCTCCATGCATGATCATCATAAAATCAGAAAGCACATAGCTTAGGATGGCAGAGCTCTCTGGTCATTGATCAAGCATTTCAATAGTCAGGATTCACTATTTAATTTCTACTCATTGGATCAAAGCCCTGCCAGCTTAATTTCAGCCAAGGATCCATCAAGCTTTTGTGCTGACCACATGTTGCAAACAAGCTGTACAAATTCTTCCTGCTGATGCATTTGTCACTTTCTCACAATGATTATTAATTGGATAGGTATACAGTGCAGGCATAAAACCTGTCCCATTTAGCTTCCAGTTTCTATAGGCTGTTGATTTGGTTTACCAAGTATTGGCTGAGGTACATCTTCAGCAGAATGTATGAGGTTTCATTTTGGTAAATTCACATCACAGCCTACATTCGTAGCTCACAGTAGCAAAAAATATGCCCTTCAGAGGCTCATTTATTTTTTCTCTTACAGTGTGTATCTAAGACTGAAAAACAGTAGTAGCCTACATGTCACACTTGAGGTAAGAATCTAGGAAAGATCTGAAATACCAGGCTGATGATTTCTAAGTGCATCTGAGCTGTGACATGATAGATGTGCATGTACAATGAATACTGGAGAGGAAACATAACATGCAGATCAGAAGGTGTTGTGGTTTAGCCCTGGCAGGCAGCTCAATTCTACCCAGCTGATCACTCACTCACCCTCCCTCTTCCCCTAGCAGGATGAGAGAGATTTGGGAGGGCAAAAGTGAAAAAACTTGTGGGTTGAGATAAAGGCAGTTTAATAATAAAGTCAGTCAGCTTTTATTGCTGAGCATGGCACCATACAGTCTGGAATATCCCTTGGGTCAGTTGAGGTCAGCTGAACTGACTGTGTCCCCCCCCAACTCCTTGTGCACCCCCAGCCACTCGCTGGTGGGGCAGGGCAAGAAGCAGAAAAGGCCTTGGTTCTGTGTAAGCACTGTTTTTCATCACAAATCTGAAATATAGCACCATAGGATCTGCTAGGAAGAAAATTGACTCTATCCCAGCCAAAACCACTATAAAAAGTCTATATTTTCTTTGTACACTGGACTGGGAATGCATTGATATGCACATCATCACTTAACACTTGAGCATTTGACCACTGGAAGATCAGTACATATCCTAAACATTAAAGAGAAAATAAAACTAAAAAAGAAAAAGCTGGTGTTGGGTAAAAGCCATGGAAGTGTTAAGATAGTATCTTCACCACTTATCTTTTATCATCCAAGTCAACTAGCTGATTCCTTAGTTTCACGAATACTTCCTGTCAGTATTCAGAGAAAGGCTCTTGGAGGGCTTTATGCAGAACACTGATGCTCTCCGTTGCTTTCAGAAGAGCAGCTCTGTCTGCTCTCATCAGGGAGAGAACCTAGGAATGTCTGATATTTTTGGTGTATATAATTGGGTAGCTTTTCCCCCCTTTTTTGGGGGGTCTAAGTGACTGAAAATCAGAGAGATTCAGTCTCCATATTGATTTAAGCATTTTCAAGATTACATGTGTGTTTCCAGTATGATATAGTTGAATTTAATCTGAGTAGTCCTTCTGTGTTTAATGGCACTCCAGCTTCTTTATGTAATTAATATGCAACACACTTCAGCAAGATACCTTGGGGTCCTGTAGTAGTGCACTTAATCTATGTAATGATAAAGTTCACAGTGGATTAGGGCACTAGAACAGAACCAAAAAGATACAAGTTCTCTTTCCAGCTCTGCTGCTAACCTACTGGAGGATAGCAGGAGTGTTACTGTCCTCCCAGTGCTCACGTTGGCTTTCTTGTGTGTAGAATTAGGATAAGAAATGTGTAGCCATAACCCTTAGTGAAGTGTGATGATGGAAATTTGAAATAATACTTTTGTGCATTGTGGACAATTTGTATAGGCTCTCTGTCATCTGGGATCTAGGATAACTTCTCAGCTGTATGCTCCAGGTACTACTCTCACTGCATCCTGACTCCCAGGGATATACAGTCACTCCTCCTTGTTAGAGATGAGGGAACTGTGGGTGTGAGGGATTCAGGCTCTTTGCCTGATGGGTTGTGCATACAAAAAGGTAGCATCCCCTACCATAGCAAACAGCTGTCCTTTTGATAAGGACTGCATGATAGGAGGGAGTTCTTATAACCTCTGGGACCTTGTTCATTCCGATTGTGGACTCTGAAGAGCAGTGCATTTGAAAGGGCACAGGGTAACAAACCGTTTGGGTGCTGTAAAATAATGTCTGTGTACTGATGGTATATGTCATTTTATATTTTTACCGCCCTTGGTCCTGTCAGTCTCCTTCAAGGACCATGTCTACCTTCTAAAACCTGAAGAACTTTCAAACTTATATTCTAATCATGGACCTTTTCTTTCAGTCGTACCAACTCAGGATATTTCACACATGTTCATTTGCTCCAAACTGCATTGACACAAGGTGTAAGGCAATAAGCAGGTCTGAACTAGAGTTTTGAGATCCAGTGTCACACCAGGGTTGGACATGGAAGCTTCCCAGCTCTCTATGAGATATTTGAAAGCATTCTGAAATCTCTAAGAATTCAAAGGAGGAGTTTATGAAAAAAAAAAGAAATGTTTTCTTGAATTTTTTAGAAGTTTCTAGACTGTTTTAACTGCAGATTCTATCTCTGAGATCCATAGTACCAACAGGTAGGAGAATAAGCAAATTTAAAATCCTCAGCACACTTCCAGTGCATTTTCGTTTAAAATGCACAATAATCATGCAGAATACTTGATGGATGGCCTGACAAATTGTAGATTTTAACTGTATCTATTTGAGATAATTCATATAACTTACATCAGTTTTGACAAACTCTGTATACATTTGGGAGAATAATGAGGTTTTTTTACTCTGTGCCTAAGTGGAAAAAGTTGAAGAAATATTATTTAGATTCAACTTGGATGGCTCAGGAAAATAGAAACAACAGACAGGTGTTTTTTAATTACTCCAGGTATTTCATTTACTCTGAAAGAAAACATTTGGATTCAGTTGTCATCATCATCATCATTTTATAACAAGGTTTTTGTCCTTCCTTACTTATAAGGTAGATCTTTCTAGTGAATAAAGGACATTTTAAAGCCAAAAGTAAAAGTGTCAAAGCAGACCACTCTGGCTCTCCCAAAACAAATATTTTGTACAAAGAGAAGTGGAGAAATAGCCTTCAGAACTCTTTCAGTTGATCTTGGCACATATTTTGGATTGTTTCACTTCCTCCAGAGCTCCATTTCTTCTATCACACCTACTGCTCTCTGAAAAAAAAAAAAGCCCAACTCTATTTGAAATATACTTTTCCAAATTCATGCCAGGAAATCGCTTTTGCCTTAGCATTATGTTCTGAAAACCTGCTCATGCAGGTACTCCATGCTGTAATGATGTAGATTCATTACAGCAGTTGTTTAAATTGCTTCATCTTGGTCTACACTCTTGCCTACCTTCTGCATGCACTTGGGGACATGCTCTGTGGGATGACCCAAAGGATCCAAACAGCTTCTCTGAAACTGCAGAAGTGTTTGTGCAGGGGTAGGCAGCTGCTGCTTTGCACACAGGGTCCACAAAGTTACTTAGCCAAAGCTTTGCATCATGACTAATAGCATCAGGTAATCTACCTATCATCAGCTACCTGCCTATCTGCTACAGTCAATGACTTTGAATTAAATGTAGTTAAGGGAAGAGCAAGCAGGACAATAAGATGCTCTGAAAGAAGCCAGCCTTGGACTAAGGGCAGCAGTGTATGTTTTGCTTGAGGAATACACCAGCACTTCTGGGGAGATCCATTCCAGAGGAAAATTCTAAGGCACCTGGCAGCAGCTTGTTAGATCTGAGAGAAGACAGACCACAGACTGTATAACTGGCTATTACTACTGAAGCAAACCAGTTTGTTGTTATCACTAGATACTGTACCACAAATGTTTCTTAAGTTTTACCCTTATAAATGCAGATCTTAAAATTGCTATTTTTTCATGGAAGTGCCTGCTAGACTTGCCATATTCATGCTCTCCCATTTGTGGAGGTTGCTCCATGTGTGTAGAAGAAAGGAATTGGATAGGAAAGACAGGGATTTCTAAAATAATTAGTACTTTCCTGAGCCCCTATTAAATATGTGCACATTGTGCATCTCCTTCAGCTCTTGGCCTAAGATGAGGATTTCATGCTTCATTTACAAAACATTAAAAGGCCCCCAGAGGATCAAAAAAGCAGACATGTAGTTTGACTGAAATAACTGGGAAACAATCATATTTTTTCTCATCTGATTATCTTCATTTTACATAATAAAATGAGAAAACATGTTTTCAAATGGACTTTTTTGGAATCAGACTAGATGCAGAATGTGTTATTCATCTGAGATGTAGACACTTCTGGACTTACTTAGGAAAACATTGCTTTAAAGGGAGTTCCTCAGAAGAAAGCAATTAAATGTCATTTAGGGAAAAAACGCATATTGCAGCATAAATGATGAAATACGATTGCAAAATGTATAGCTTTCTCACATGGATTTATTTTTTCTAGTTGGACCTTCTCCACAGACCTGGACATATCCTGAACAACAATAGCAGATCTTACTGAAATGTGGGAAAGGTTGTAGTGGTTTTGGGTGTGGGAAAATACCTTCCAAAAAGGAAAACTTGCTGCTGAAATCAGACTTACAAAGTTCTGATCTGACTCAAATTCTCAAGAGTGAAAAACGTGTATATTGGAAGCCCATGAAATGGGTGGCAGTCTTTCTTTTTACTTCACTGACCTTTAAGAATGACTTTGAGGTTGAAATCCTGCCCTCACTAACTTCCATGGTTCTTGGGTGAGGTCCACATAGAAGTGTTTACTAGCTCTGGAGCATTTCTTCAAAAAATGGGGAGCTTCCCTATATTTGCCACATACTAACCGCATTGATGAAGTGGAACCAGAACCCAGACAAATTTACACTGAATCAAATGTATTTATTGATGAAAGTACTTTGAGCAATCCTGGTGCATGTCTGCATCCCTCCTACCATAATCTTGCAGATGCAGAGGGTTTTTTTTCCCTCCGTTTGATTCTGCCTAAGAAATTTCTGCCCTCCTCCTCCATGGGGCTATATGCAGGCACAGCAATCCACATGGTTCCCTGCTCCTCACAGGTCAGTTTTAGGCTGGAAAGGTGTCATGATGTTTTAAAAGGTTGTGTGACCTAGTTTTTATCCTTTGGGGTGGGAGTAAAAACATGGATACTTTTCATAACAGCCAATTATTGTATAAAAAACCGAGAGACTGAAGGCTGCATTTTCTCTCTTAGGTTTAAGTAAAGCACTGTCTACCCATAAGCAACTACAGTGTCAAACAGAAAAAAACCCTCTGCACATACACTTCTGTTAGGTTCATTCCTTACCACTTCTGTGGCTACTACAGAGACCATTATTTTTCTGGTTTCAATATTGAAGCTGTACTTCAGAAATGTATTAAGGTACTAAATATAAAAGCAGAAATGTGTCAGCCTCAGCCCTCCATTCACTTGATCCCCACTAGCTGGGACAGCAGTTCATATGCTTCAAGTGGTTGTGGTTAAAAATGCTTTTATTTCTATCTAAAGTTACCACCATTAACACAGGGCCCTCTCCCAGCACTGTCGCAGGGTACAAGTTCTTGGAAGCCATAATAACAGGATCATTTCTCTTCCTGCTTGCATGATCATTTTAACCTTAATTACAGCTGTTCATTTATAAAAATAAATAGCTCAGGAATATAATAAGTTTTAAATTCCAGCTGCTCAAACAGACCTTCTAATTTCTTTGTGTGCATGGCTTGGTGGGCAATTTATTCTATCCATTTTCCTTTTTTTTTTTTTTTTTTATCTTAGACATGTGCGATATATTTTCCAGCTATGCTTGGGAACTATGTATGGAACTGCCACTTGTTCAACAGAAAGCCATAACAAAAAAATGAACTTTGACTTTTTTTTAATAGAACAAGTGACCTATGATATTTATTGTTTTCTGATTCAGATAACGATGGACAAAGTATGTGTGAGATTGCAGCTGTGCGTCTTAATTTTCCACCTGTCCCTTCATTCTTCCCTTAGGGAATTGCATGCTTACCTCTTTTCCCTGAACTTGGCTTAAATGCTTATTAGTGTCTTCTACGCCTTCTCCCAAAGAGATGCTACTATTTGTCCTTTAGAGAAACATCACGCTCAATTTAACAGCATCCTTTCAGTTAAGAAGCTCTATTTCCTACATCAGACATCTTATGGGGGATGGGTGGGTATAGATTTAAGGCTTGTCCCTCCCCATCCTTCTCCAGTGAAGCCAAAGGAGGTTTTCCTCATTTCCATCCTCTAAAGGAAGAGGCAAGAGGGCAGAGAGTGTCCGGCCTCAAACTGTCCCCCAATACTCTGCCAGTTCTGAGGAGACACGGGAAAGGGGAGGCATTCTGCAGCAGCACAGAGATTCAGCTGTGTTAGTTGACATCCAGGGATGATCCAGAGCACAAGTTACAGAAATACGCTTGGGAGCTGTTTATGATTTTAAACCTTTTTTATACATTATTAACTCAGACTGGAAGGACAATAGGATTACTGCATCCAAATGGGGGTCTTTAAAAACGAAGTGTCTTTCTTTTGTAGTTTTGTGCTCTTTCACGTTATCACATCATCTCACACATCAAACCAAGTTAACAATTTTCTTGCATTCAGTGCTGCAAAACTTATAATGAAGCCCAGTCCCAGTAGTAAGAAGGTAAGAGACAAAGGAAACAATATTTTGCATCTGTGAGGGAAATGGGACACAGAAATATGAATGCCTTGATTTTCACTGGCATTTAAAGTTGGCAGTACATTTGTCTGGTCTTAAAGTGGATAATAGATCACTTTAAAACCCCATTTTAGTACTGGAATAGTGTAAAGTATCCTTGCAAATCAAACTAAGGACAGGGTCTTTTGACCATTTGTCTTCTGACCACAGATACTGTAAAACTCTAGTGTGGCTTTCCTGCATGTCAACGGCTTTAAATAATCAGGAAGAGTGCATATAAAGTCTGCTTCAGATAGCTTATACATGTGAATTCCCATAGACTAATTATGACATATAAATCTTCCCATATCCTAAAGATGGCAAAACCCATTAATTCACTCGAAATCACCTTGGAATTCTGAGTCCAATTTCTGAAAAGAGTCAATGAGTTCTGCTTCAGGATTTAAAAAATCAAATGTGTTTCCTTTTAAAAGCAAAAAGAAAATCTTTGTGAAGGTGTGGTTGGTCGGTCACAGGACTACCCTCTCAACCTCTGACTCCTGCTTTTCTCTGCATGATGTTCCTCTGCACACAGACAATTGTCAGCACATTCTGAGTGTGTCATCCAGGTTCCAGCATACTATAAGATGCTCCTAGAGGAAAACATAGAGGAAACTATAGCTGAACATTTTCAGACTCTGTTACAGAGCCTCCAAAACAGGAGAAATCCCAGTATGTTACAATTAAATTGGCCCTCCTATATGACGCATCCTGTGATCAAGACAGATCTGATCCACAGTTCACAAGGAATCATACTGGGAGAGAATAGATTAAAGGCAAAAACCACAAAGAGGCAAAGGGAAGAGTAGAAGCTTTCCTAGCTTTTGTTGAGGAATGGCTAATAGGAATTGTAAAAGCTGGCCTTGCTTCAGAAATGTTTGCTTGAAGTTCCAAATTGTAATAATGCTTCATGAAAAATATTTTTAGCCTTCTAATTAGAAGCAGTTATGTGTGTGTGTGTTTGTGTTGTGGGATCTACATTTTAGTTCTTCACCTTGAAACAGTTCTGCTTATGAAGAACTACTCATATGGTAACAACGCTGGTGTTAAAAGCAAGGTACTGAAATGCTTGTAACCTAAAATCAAAGCTAATATGTCTAGATATAAAGACAGGCAAGAGGGGCTTCTCTGAAAAAAATAAAAAAGTTGCTCTCAATAATATCTAGCAAAAAGATTCCCTTTCCGCTTAGACAGTAAATAAACGAGAATGAAAATAGCTGCCACCCACAGGTATGGCAAAAATAACAGATTCCTGTGACAACCATGAACAGATGCGTAAGGAAACCTTCTTTCCAGGGTTTGAAAAGCACTGCTTTAGGGCACTAAATGCTATGCAGCCTGGAGTGGTTGCTGATGTTCTACTGAATACCACACACGTGCTACCAACCACCAGGGAAGTTGCAAATAAAGTGATTTTGTGTGAATCCCTTCCCCTCCCTGTTTTGCACACATCAGCATGCATCCAGTCCCATGCAGGACTTTCCAAATTGCAATCGCATATTGTTCTTCCCCTGAAATGTGCAAGCCATCTGCCACAACTCTGTTTGATTTTCAGCCATTTCTTTGTGAATAGGCTCTTATCAGTGTCTCTTATTATTTGTACTTTGAGGTAGACAATGGGGAGTCCAAGACCACCAACACTGTCTTTGTCTGACCAGATGCATGCAGAATTATTTTCTGTAAATAACTAAAAAAGTTTCTGAAAACCATGTTCCTATTTATATTTCTGTTGGATTTTTCATTAGTGCTGGCTTGTGTATTTGTTTTTTAACATGTCAATAAATAAAAATAGTGAAGTATTGTAAGCATATCATCAGAAAAATGCTAATAACTTCAAGGAAAAAAATCTAGTTTATAAAAAAGGGTGAAGGCAGTTTATAATTCACTATAAATGTACACTAATTTTTTAGCAAGTGTTTTGAAGTATGTGAAGTACTAGTAAGCAGTACTTTTCCCTCTGAGTACAACTGAGATGGCCATCGTTGATATATGGGAGGGCAAAGGACAGTTTAATTTTGTTTCTTTTGATTTGGTTTTGAAGAAAACCATGCTAATGAAATGTCCTTTTTATTCCTTTGACCTACAAGGGCTTAGGACTTCACTTCTCTCCTATAAAGAATTCCATAGCCAGTAATTCTAATCCCCTGAACATTAACTGAGCACTGCCTAAAAGCCAAAAAAAGTCTTTCTTTTCACATATTGTCTCAGTGGAGCACAGCTGCTCTGTGCATAGTGAAAAGAAAGTGATCTGATGGCACATTTCCTTTGTTCGTGAACATAAATATAGGCATCTACATCGCTTTTTGCCACAGAAATTATCCCGAATATAGTAGAAAAATAAATATGCGATTCTCTTACAAAATGGAAAGGGTCTCAATAATTCAATAACCTGAAGTATTAGATTGATGGAAATGTCTGTCACTTCCCTTTGAAAGTTGCAGGTTTATTTATGTGTATGAAAACAAGATGAAAAATCAAAGAATCATAGAATAATTTGAGATTGGAAGGGAGCTGTAAGAGCAGGGCCGACTTTAAAGTTATTGCAAGTTGCTCATGGCCTCATCTGATTTAAATACCTCCAAAGACAGACAACTTCTTTGGCCATGAAATACAATTGCTTCATATGCTTCCGTATTTTGGATGGGAATCTCCGTGGCTGGATTAGTAGTTCCACAGTGAATCTAACTTTTCATATCCATTACCAGAAAAGCACAGTTCAGCTCCTTATTCAGTTAATTTAGAATTTTCTTTTTTCAGAAGACTTCAGAGGAAGGTATCGTATCAGGCAAATCCATGCTTATTAAACATAGTCACACAGATAGGAAGGCAATAGACACAACCTAAAAGCTGAAGTATCACTAGTCAGACAGACTGATTCTAGAAAATACCTTTCCAAAAGTCTTTGTAATTTTTAAAGCAAATTGTTATTTGCTTTTCACAAAAAATCAAAAGCATTCACTCCATTTGGGGCCCACTTGCTGGGAATATTTTAGTAAATTAGCGTCTTCTTTTGAAAAGGAAAAAAAAAAAAGCATAGGAAATTAATTTAGAAGTTTTAGGCAGAAACCTGAACCTGAGTTTTGAGGTTATCCCATGACTGTAACACTCTGTCCGAAGAAATAAAATGTTGTATGTAACAGTTTTTCAGGTACCTCTTACCTGGGTGCAGTCTGAGAACGTTGTTTTAGAAAATTACAAAACCAGGTTAGCTGCTTGGTAAAGGGTCATCCAGTTTCTCAGTGTTTCTTTCTTAGCCTAAAAACTGTATGGTAGCATGATGGAATTACCCACGCTGGCATCCATCCAGCACCTGAAGGCTATAAAACCTATGATGTAGCTTGTTTCATCTAGCTGATACAGGACTTTTCTGTAAAGTGTGTGAGTATACAGCAGGGGATAGTTTGGGGCTGTATGTCTTATCCATAAAGATGCATGTAAATTTGCAAATAATAGGGATAATAGTAATAATCCCAAAGCCTCACTGTTCTTTCTTCTTTCACAAGCAACCAGTTGTACTAAAACCTGAGAAAAGAGCAATAAAAATATGAGAAATTTCCGCAGGCTTCTTGCCAGAGGCTTGTGTGCATTGCACCTCCATCTGTGTTTCTCTAATCCGAAACAATGGAATGTATGCCTCAGTAATGCGAAATTAGAACCAGAGTGGCAGACAAAAGGGGAGCTCAGTAAGAGAAAAGTAGTCTGGGCCACGTTTAGATGCCCACCTTCAATCCATGAACTAGTCTCTTAATGAGGATCTCATTATTAATTTCCTTATTATCCTTAATAGTATATCATGAATAATATTTCATTATCCTTAATGAGGATCTTATTTATTAATTAATAAATATTTCATGAACAGCATTTCTGCACATTTGCATTCTTTGTGTCATAAAATTTCCTGCAGTAACCTCAGCTCTGCCCATGTAATCTCTGATATTTCCTTTGGAATAAGCCAGCATTATTGTGACAAGTCTGGAGCTCTATATGTTATCAGTAAGTATGTATGTACTCTTTGACAAGGTTGCTACAGTTAAATTGTATTTATAAGGGCTGGGTTCTTCCTGCGTTCTCTCAGAGTCAGTCTTCTACCCTACAGCGGTTGACATCAGTTGAAGGAACTTCATTACGTACCTCTCTTTGAAACTTGGTTGAAATCAGTCACAAAATTCAAGAGGCTGAGCTGGGCAGACTGACTCATAGAGCTAAAAACCTAAGGTTTTTTCAGTTTCTGGGCTTGCAAGAAGACAACTAAATTAAGTTCTAGGTGTGTTCAGCTGAAGGCATGGCTTGATATCTGTGTGTGCATAAAAATTGATCTTACAATGGTCTCAGATGTTACAATGCTGACCCCATAAACGTCCTTTTGTGCCATCATGACTCTCTTCTTTTAACTTGAAATGTCCCTGCCAATGAAAATAGAGCAATATAGAGGAGTAGCAGCTCAAGATTGTGACAGCCAAGAGGTAAAAACTTTATGGAATTTCATACTAAAATAGTGGGTCATGTATGAGTGAGTAACTCCTAATGAAAATATTACCCTTCCTGTTCACTTAGTGTGAGGTAATATAGTTCAGGCAGGAAGAACTTTGATTTTTTTTTTCATCAATATAATTTTTACAGGCTCTAAAAAACCTGGTCTGATACTCTTGACTAGAAAAATCAGTGTCCTCACACACCCTGAGTTTCGGTGCCTACATCCAGAACTGCTGAGCTTGGAGTGTGTTGAAAGCCTCAGGTATCTTCCACTTTTTCCCCAGGTCAAAAAGTTTGGACAGATTCAGGAAGTATTAGATCTCCAAAAGTAAAGATCTTTAAGTTTACATGTGTCTTGTTTTAAACCCTACTGCTATATCCTGTGCCATGGGTTCAGCAGTAGCAATCATTTTTCTCCTTGTATTTCCCTGGTCATTGATGGTGGTGGTGGTTGCAGCGGTGGTTTGTGTTATACCTTAGTTACTGGACTGTTTTTATCTCAACCCGTGGGAGTTGCATTCTTTCGATTCTTCTCCCCATTCCCCCCCCCCCCTCAGAGTGGGGGGGAAGAAGGAGGGGGAAGTGAGTGGTCAGGCTTTGTATTAGAAGGGGTGAGCTATTGTATTCTTTCCTCGTATTTGCCTTGTCATTATTATTATTGGTGATAGCAGTAGTGGTCCTGTGTTATACTTTAGTTACTAAACTGTTCTTATCTCAACCTATGGGAGTTGCATTCTTTTGATTCTCCTCCCCATCCACCTGGGAGCGGGGGAAGAAAGAGAGGGGAGGGAGTGAGAGAGCGACTGCGTGATTTACGGCTTAAACCATGACATCCTGTAAAACTAGATCTGCTGATACTTCTTTATTGGCTTGTAAAACTTTATCATATACTCTCCCAAATCCCAAGAGTACTGTTTACTAAGCTACTAGTTACTATTTTCCAAAAGACACCAGACACCTATAAGGAAAATTCAGCCTAGGAGCCAAAGTTTGTCAGCTTATTCTGAAGTTTTGGCTTGAATTATGATGGCAAAGAAGATGCTGTTAGCATCAAAACCGCTGCAGTTTAACTGCTGATTAAGAAGCCAGTGACATCTGTTCAAGCACCACCTCCATTTATGCTACTGTCATTTCCTGTTACTACCCACTCACATGTGCTGAAACAGTCCATACGTTTGCAGTGAGAGGATTGTTATAAAGTTGATTTCCTGAGGGCCTCTAGAATTGTTTCTGATGTTTCGGATGCATAATTAAGGGCAAGATTCGAGCTAACACAGGCTTAGCTGATCATTAGTGAGGATTTTGATGAGTGATAAATCCAGGCCTTCCCTAGGCTTAGCCAACAAAGTGCAAGTTTTCAGAGTACTAAAGCACTCATGTGACTCTGCCCAATTCACTAGCGCTGGCCAAGGAGGTGAGATACAGCTGTACTCTGCCCCCAGAAGGGACAGTCAATGAACAGTCTGCATCACAGGCTGAAAAGGGATATATGAGCTGAACAGCTGACATGGATTGATTCTAACATGAGTTGATTTTGAAAACAGCATTTCTTTTAACGGGGAATATGATCCAAAGCAGATAGGAGTTTACGCTAGTTGGCGAAGCAATGGAAATTACAGTCCCTAATGTTGGGAGGTCAGTTGTCCAATGGCGGTAGTTTCAAATTTATCTACCAATCTGTTAACTTGTTAGAATGTAAACTTTCTCCAGGTACTTCCTTTTACGGGCTGTATTGTTATCCCTTTGAAAAATGGTCTTTGCTGCAGTCTGGAGGACTCTGTAGGAAGCAGAATACAGGCTGAATGTTTTAGCAGCAGAGAGATGTGGGAAGTTTGGTTCTTTTGTCAAACCTTGGCTTTTCTATGCTGAATTTGAGTAATTTTTGTTATGTTTTGACTTCTCTGACACTGTTTTTTAGGTGCTTTGTATTGCATATACTTGAGTTGCTGGTGTGGCTGAAGATTCAGTCACAATAAAAATCTAATGGTTTGATCACGGTATCACAGCATGGTTGAGGTTGGAAGCACCATTGGGGTCATCTAGTCCAATCTCCCTGCAGGGACACCTGCAGCATGTTACTCAGGATTCTGTCCAGGTGACTTTTATCTCCAGGGAAGGAGACTCCACAACCTTGTGGACAAGCCTTAGTAGTCTTTCCATGACATGCCTCATTTGAGCCCCTGGCAGGAAGCAGGCCTCTCTAGACAAGTGGTTGGGTTGGCAGATGAGGTGCCTTTGCCTCTGCAGCAGGGAGTCACTCACAGGAATCACTTGCCGCTTCTTCCAGTGATCTGCGTGTCAAGGGTCCAGGATGATGGTCACCAGAGACATCAGGTTTTCAAGAGCCATTTTTTAGTAGCCAACACCTTTCTTGGCTGCAACTGTGCATCTCTTGGGGCTGATGTGCAGAGGCAGAAAACGTTCTCATAAAATGAATGTTTCCATTCTTTTCAATGTGGACAGAAATGGTGAATAGACTTCATTAAACTTCTAAATCTCCCAGTATTTTTTAGGTCATGACTCTCTTTAAAATGTTGTAAAGTTCTGTTCACCAAAAATAATAATAGTAATTTTTATTCCTTTTAACACCTTTCTTCCCATAGTGCTTCAGAGACTGATAAACTAGATGTAACAAGTAACCACAACTGAAATGCAGCCAATTCTGAGGTGAAACACATCAGTTATAAAATGGCAAACAATAACATTTACAAATGGGTTAGGAGAGGACAGGAGTAATAGTACATGCAAGTGAAAATTCAGGGGGAATGTAAGAATACAAAACAGGAATTTGGTCAGTACATACCGTTTTTAAAGTTTATACTAAAAATAAGAATTACAGGGAAGTGTTAGTAGCTGAATGTTCTTTTAATCCTACTTTCAACTTGTTGACAAATATGTTCAGTATGTGATGAAAGCAACTGAAATGTTTGACCAAAATATGAAACATTAGGATTTTGTTTCACACTACAGCTATTTTTAGGAAATTATCATTATTTTTTACCAGGAAGCGCTATTCTGTGCAAAATAAATAGCTACCCAAGAAGAGAAATAGTCTTGAGGAGTTCCATCAAATTCAGGCCAAGGAGGACTGTGTGTCAGTGAGCACTCTTTTTCCCTGTCGCACGTCATCCACCGAGAGCGGAACGTGTCACTAACTTATTGATATTAGGGCCACAGTGTCTTGATGGTTTTCTATATTATACCTCACTATCCTTTAAGGAAAATGAGGTATCCACCCACCCACACTTTAATTTGCAACTATTATTGTAAGAGGCATTAGAGCTAAGGTTTCTTTCAGTATGCTCTGCCTTGTCTGGATTCCCTTATATCCACTCGTGATTTCCCTGCAGTACTCTCAGGCAACATAAAGAGCTCTCTGTTCAGCCTATGAAATTTCCCGTTTCCCAACAGCTTCATGGAAGTGTGTTGGTTTTAATTATTTTCAGCAAGGTAACATTGGGGTTTAGACAATTTAGACCCAACTATGTTAGTCTTTTCCTGACAGTTCTGCTTTAACCACTTATCACATTTTTGAGGTAATGCTTAGCAGCCCTAGTGCAGGGCCCAGTGGTGCCAGCACATGTACAGACATCCAGATCACAGGCCCCATTCATCAGTAGGTCTGTTCCAATGGACGCAGTAAACTTTCCAAACTGGTGAAGGAAGCTGGTAATGGCAGCGAAATGATGCCACGTACAGCAAAATCTTGACTTCAGGTTGAGGTAAGACTCCCCAGGGTCGTACATCCATCTTAGCCTAGGTCTGGTTCAGCAATAGAAGCAGACCTGTACCCCGAGCAGTTTTTCCTGAACACCTCAGGGTGTTCAGCCCAAGGGAAGGCACAGTGCTGTGGAAGGGAGACCAGGGCTGGGCATAGCTGCTCCCCTCCCACATTCGTTCCCCACCTGCCTCTGCTGTCAGTGGGGAGTCCACTAGGTACTCTATTAGGGAGAGTATCATAATTCCCATATTAATCTCTCTCCTCTTGTCCCCTGAGCTGGCATTGTCTCTGGAAGGTGAGGAACCCCTCCAGAGCTGGCTAGGGAGGGAGGGTGAAGAGGGGAATTGCTCTACTGCTGATGCAGGGTTAAATTTTGCCATATCTGGGCTGAGGACAGAAAAGGATTTTTTGGCTTTGTTCCTCCCCTCCATCAATAGGACAGCATTTGATTTTGCATATGTTGCTATGAAATCTGGAGCTAGTTTTCAGTAAGCCCTAGATCTTCGTGGGTTTTTTGAGTCCCTGATATTGTTTAGCTCTCCTGACAAAAACCTGGTGTAGTGTGTAGCCTGAAATTCAGATGGATACTTCATGTCATTAAAATTATTTTGCTATTAGTCCAGCTAAAATCTGAGGAAACAATTTAGCGATTTGACCCATATTAGACCCTTATGATAGCCATTCTAACCTCCAAACCCAGATGTCTCACACCAAATCGTTTAGCAGATGAACATGCATTTCACAGGAAAAGCATATTGCTCAGGCTGCGTAGTAGGAGTGATGGGAAATGTGCTATTCTGGTATCCAGCTAGCACAAAGGCCATCATCTTTCTCTTTGCTGCATTGACATTCTTCAGCTTCTTTTCCACATTTTTTCTGTTTGTTCATACAATGTGAATCTTGAAATGATGGGAGGATGCCTGCAGCCTCCTGGATAAGCTAGTGTTGTTGGCAGTTCAGCCAAACACTTTGCTGTAGTTTAAAACTGCACCAGAAATCCAAAGAACTCAAATGCCTGTACACTCCAGCCTAAACAGACATTGTGTAAATGTTTAGTCTGAGGTATTTTATTATCTTGTTTCTCTTCTGTTTGAGAACCAACATTTAACCTGTCCTGGATTTTTTACTAATATTTTTTTTGCAGTGATTGAAAAACGTAGTGAATTCAGTTTGCTGAGCCTCTGTCCTCCTAGTCACAGTGAAAGACTCAAAATTAAAAAGTTACCTATGTTGAGGAGTTGGAAAATTGTTGCTGCTGCTGTGGAACCTGGGATTTCTGTGAAAAAGAAAAAAAATCTCTCATGCAGAATACGTTCAGATTTTTTTATTATTATTTTTTATTGTTGAGAATTTTATTCAATATGGACAAGAGAAAACATTTTTCCGTGAAATGCTGGAGAGGTTTTGATGTAATGGGCAACTGGGAAACATTATAGATCAAATTAAAACCTTCTGAATTGGATTTTTCACAGTGGTTGGTGATTATTACTTGTTACAGTACATATTAAATTGCCTTTGCTCACTCCTGATGATTTAGCTTACATATTCACTCTTGAGCAGCAGAATTGATTCCACTTGGAAAGAGGTTCCCAGACTTCAGCATAAGATGTATGTTTCTGGTCAAGTATTTCCTTCTTTGCTTGGCTGGAAGTTTTTCTTGCAGTGAGATGGCTTGAAAGGAAGAACTCATCGTTATTTATTGCAGAGATGTGTAGGTGCTATTTTTTAGTTTTACTAGGTGACATAATGATGTCTGTCTTAAAATAAATGCTTTTTGAGAACTTCATTTTCACAGACATTTCAGGTCAAATCCAGCTGAATCACTGGGCCAGCAGCCACCCCTAGTACTTGAGACCATTAATTTCAGGAGGATTACATCAATGTTCAGTTTGCCCAGGAAGCAGAAGATTCAAGATTAGTCACCTAAGTTAGAATGTTGAGTTGCTATTTAGGTTATTCAATTCCCTTATGGTGGGTTACTCAGTATCAGTATAATCAGAGTACCCAGCCATGTATCAGGGATCCAGTGAACCAAATCTCATTTTGTCCATCTTCCTCTACGGTGCATCTTTGTATTTTATGACTGTGGTGACCAATAGTACCAAAGCTTATGAGCTTTCAGACTTACTTGTATATATATATTATCAAGAGATCCAAAGGAAACGAGCATACTCATCATTTGTTAGATTGCTGTGCTATAAGTGCTAGTGAAAAGAAAGGATCTTCAGCAGCATAGGTTGTTCTGATGTTCATCAAGTCATTTATTCAGTAGTTTGGGACTAGAAACCCACAATTTGAATCACTAATGGCCTTTCACTTTGCTGTAAGGTAAGATTTGACAAATACGTCATCAGTATTTTCTGTTAAGTCTGTATTTAACAAGTTGAGCAGAACTGCAGAAACTTATAACAAGTATTAAAACCAGCATAAAAATATTTTAAATCTTCAACCAAGGTGGATTATTTTGCTATCCAACAAAACTTTCCTATGGTATAAGAACAGGCAGGATTAAGAACATGAGCTTTTTATTTTTATACGCTCTTTCTTGTTGCTCAAAACCTTTAACCCTCTAAACCTTATTTCTCTTATCATTGTAGAAAGCTATGTTCATTACTTATCAGAAACACAGAGGCTTTGCAACACAGGGGTGTTTTTCAGACAGGGTAGGAAAATTCACAGGCAAAGTACTGCCCTGTTGTGTTGAAAGAGAAAGCTGTTTAGCTCTGTTGCTATGTCACATGATGGAGGAGCAGGAGACACGTTTTAAGAGGGTGCTAGGGCCTTTCTTGTTATCTTCACTGAGTAAATCCATGCTGCTAGCTTCTACCATCAAGATGGATTACATTGCTAAAGTGTACTTATCTAGGTATTGACCCAAAGGTCTATTAAAACCAGAGGGTTCTCCATGTGGCCTTCAAGGGAAAGAAAATGGAAAAAAAAAATTGAAAAAAGAAGTTTGAACATTTTCTTCTTTTTCCATACAAACCTGGTCAAATATTACAAAATGTGTTTTGTGAGTTTTCTGCAAAATTTGTTACTGGATGCTTAATACAAAAGCAATCCAGATAGTTCTGTGCCTTGTTCTACCCTACATATGTTCAAAAATTCCCATAAAGCAAGGCTTAGTTACTTGTTCCTTTAGAATCATATAGAACCTCCAAAAAATTAATATTCTTCCCCTGTTCCTCTTAGTTGTAATGGTTTTCCTTATGATCTGAGAGTTAGGATATATGGCTGTGCATCTGGAAACTTTTTCTACTTATCTCCAAGATCTGGGTACGAATGATACTAGCAGGCGACCAACCAAGGAAATTATGGTGCTTGGACTGTGTCTTTGAAAAGGATGTTTTCGGTGATGCATGATTATAATTTTCCGGATAGCATTCAGATGGCAGAACTGGCAGTTACTTCCCTAAACAGCAGGTGTTCAAGCTGTCAGACAAGATAGTAATAAGTACCAACAGAGAATTTTGTGAGGAATTCAATAGAGCACAATGTCCATGTTTGATGACATGCAGAGTCATTAGGCAGTGAAAGTCTTATTAAATCCGCAGACTGATAATAACAGATACTGAACTCAGCACTGAATTTGGGGAAAGTCAGAAAGTGTTGTGTGTGAATGCTCCATTATTCCTTATTAATATGACAAAGACTTTCTCAGAGCCATCTCCATATATTTACCGCAGAGCTGTTCCAAGTGGGCACTCTTGTAAACAGCCCTGAGACAATTATCTGTCCTAACTCCTGGGATTGTCTCACTGCAAACTAAAGTGAAGAAAAAGATTGCATTAATATCTGAACTGTTCCCCTGAAAAGTTTTGAGGCATAAACATGGGTACTGGAGGCAAGTTTACAATTCTATGTATTTTTAACCAGAGTAAGGTTAACAGCTAGGTGTAACCTTTTGTATTGCAGCTCACACAGAGATGTCATGGGACATCCCTATGTGAAAAAAAGCTAAAAAAAACCCCAAAAAACCCACCAAGAAACCAGCCCAAAAATCTGCCTTTCAGATGTCTCTGGTTTTAAATCGTAGAAAAGATACAGGTCTTGTTCTAAGCCGCTGATCCTTCTGACAGACCTGTGCTCCTATCCTGACACATACATATTCACTTAAAATATACATTGTTGAAATTTCTTCCAGGACACTATTAAGCTAAAAAGGTGAGAGATCCAAAGAAAATGTGCTTGCTCTCAAAAATGCCTGTTGTTCCCTCACTTCAAATATTGATATTTGTCTGGGTGCTTCTCGTTGTTTAGCTTGTCCACAGACCAATTTAACTGAGGCTAGCTTGCCAAGAAATAAGACGTGTCTCAGTAGGAAATGTCATAATCATTACCACTCCTTAGTGCACACTTTCTGCCTCATTTCATTTTTTTATTGTAATCAATCAATGTAACTTAAAAATTGATGAAGCTGCTACCTGAATGTCACCATGCTACACAGTTCTGCCTTCATACTAATGTTAAGTACACCATTTTTTTTTTGTTTTTGCATTAATTTTCGTTTGATGTTTGGGTGTGCCTTACTAGATCAATATAGTTCAAAGATCTGTTCACTGGTATGTTACTTGAGGGTTTTAATCCACTGCTATGTGCTTGGTGTCAGAGAAAGCCATTAAAAGCAGCATGTCATATATAGATTACAGATCTATAGTCAGACAGAAAGTTTTCAGTTTAGAAAAATGTTTCTTTCAGTCTAGTTTTCACTGTAGAATGACTGAAATATCTTGAGAGAAGGAAAATTCTCATAAAGACTTGCTAAACTTAAAACATATCTTAATCTATTCTTATTGTTTGGTAACTTTTGCTTTATAATTGCTTTATATTTTCTATAGTTATGTTGTCATTTCAAGGGGCAGCTTAATGGCACAGAAGAATAGAGATAGCAAGGGAAATTCTGATTTAATTCCAGAAAAAGAAATTTACAGTGAAAGAGATCAAACACTGGAGCAAGATGCCCAAAGAAATATTAAAATATTAAAATCTTCATCCTTGGAAATATCCTAGATTTGGCTGGACATGATCCTGAACAACCTGTTCTAACTTCAAAGATGGATCTGCATTTAGAGGAGACTTGGACTAGATGACCCCAGGGAGTCCCTTCCAACCTAAATCATTCTCAGATTCTGAGAATATTCTGCTCTTTTGTCTATAGTTGGGTAAGCAAGTGCTAGCATACAAAGGCTTATAAAATCTGAATTTTTCAAGGATAACAATAAATTATAATAATAAATTTTTCTCTCTGAATGTTACTTGCAGTGAAACATAACATTTCACAAAGTTACTATAGACTACAATAGATTCACCATCATTTGTACCAGAGAGGTTGCTACTCTCTCTCCCTGGCTAATGGACATAACTCCTTTGGCATTGGCCTCCACTTTCCACTGATTTTTCTGGCACTTAGCCAATTAAAATAGCATAGATGAACATCCTAATAAGTGGTTCATTCCACCTCGCAGCACTAGAAGAATCTTCCTTACTGCCTGCTGATAGTGCTTTTCCTTGTCTCATTCTAAATCTCCCAAAGGACAAGGTTTCCACTACTGCGTTTGTCAACCTAATTATTAAACAAGAGAGCTCAATCTCATGAAGTTTTCCCTAATCCTAACCTAAGTTTTGCCCTCTTATCTCTTCCTGTTAATCTTACTTCTATCTCACATATTATATTAATATACCAAACTCACTCCTTGTGTTTAAATATTTCTTGTTCTTTTAGCAGCTTATATGTTGTAACCTTCATTTTCCTCCGGGTATTGCTCTTCCCAGCTACTCTTTGCTTCTCTAAAGTCTTGCCATATTTTTGATCACTGGGCATGTGGAGCTAAGTAGCTCCTTCAAAGCCCATATGTACCAGAACCAAGAAGAATTTAGGTTATTTTTCCCTTGATCTGTGATGAGGTGCCTCTGTAAGAAGAGGACAGAAGTGCATTTAACACTCCTTTCCTGAATTTATACTGCAGTGCAGCTGTAGAAATTTATCATCCACTGTCCCCATCAGGGTTCCTTCAGCGTTGCTGGCTCCCCATGGAATAGTCCCACTCTGTAGGTGTGCTCTGGGATGTCAGAGATGACCCTTTAAGACAGGTTGTAAAAATTACTAGGTTCATATTTCTCATTGGAAAAGCAGAAACTGAGAATAAATGTAGTGAAATGCTCTATATGCATTTAAACCAGCCAAGCCATGGGATCTGTCTCCAGCATAGCCTTCCTTTCCACATGTTTCAAACACTAACAGATGCTACCACCATGCCATGCAACTGTATGAAAGTATGGACTCTACAGAGATTTTCATGCAGCTCTTAACTCTCATCATGTGTCATAAAATGGTCACCTGATGAACATGGGATCAAGTGAGAAATACTTCAAACATGTGAAGCAAGCAAGTGGAGAAAGAAAGAAGAGAATCAAACTCATTGTAGGAAGGAGGAGGCCAAGAAAATGGTAATTTCCCTACTGTAAATACCCTATATGGCACTCTCACTCAAAGTTCACATAATAAACTAACAGCTACCCACATTCTCATTCCCTTTCCTCCTGCCAATCTATACTCCATCTGGCTCCAACCCTGAGGAGGCCTGCTGGCTGTGCGTCTCTCTGTGTGTGCACAGAAGGACCATTTCTGCCTGCTTATCTTTTGGGTACTTTCTTCATTCAACACTACCAGGAATATGTTTCTGTTTAGGTAGGGGAAAAAAATTGTTTTTCACATTGAAGGAAAGAAAATAAATCCATTTAAATTGCAAGAAGAAAAATTTCACAAATTCAAAATAGTCTGATGGCTCTCTAAGCTCAAAACAGAAGCATGGGAGGTTTGCCCACCAGTACAAAGATGTGAGTCTGAATCACCAGAGAGGGAGGCCAGCATGCCAGCAAAGCTCTCCCTTCACTACATCAGGAAAAATACAGAGCCCTGTGCTAACTGACAGTTCATCAGTCTCTGACAGTAATCCATGCACGGAAAAAAGTGCTGGGCATCTACATTTCTGTATTGGCTGCAGTGAGACACACAGGCAGCCTTGCAAACAGATAAATATCTTGCAATCCACGGAGGATGTTACTACACAGCTTGACCTGTGAAACACTGAACCTAGTGTCCATCATTTAGACCCCATTTGATCTGTGAGACACTGAACCTAGTGTCCATCATTTAGAGCCTAATCTATATCTGCTTCTGTTTATCATGAAACTTGACTGTAGGATCTATTAGATGAAACAGCCTTTATTAAACCTGTAAATAATCACTGTGCTGCAGTAACAAGCCAGTCATGTCTGTCCACAGCTTGGGAAAAGTGGTGCTCAGTTCAAAACAGTACTTTTATTTCCAACTTTTTAACAGAGATCAGCTTCTAAATATGATATCTTTTTGCTAGTGTATCTGAAAGCCAACCTTTCTGACCATTTTTCTTTGGCATCTACTATTCCAGCAAAGAATGATCTTAATAATTTTATATAGAGTTGGTTAGCTTTTCATCTCACATTTATTTGAAAAGCAACACTTGTGAACTGGTCAGTGTTTCCAATATATTTCCTTCAATATTTGCATCTCCAAAGTTAAAGCAATAAGGATTTTTCTTGTGGTTTTTTATTTTTTAAATTCTTTTTTTAACTATGGGCACATCTTAGGAACAACACAAATTTTGCACTTTAGCTTCCCTGTGTGCTCTGTCCTGCCATATGTTTTCCATCAAGGTTTGTGCTGACTTCTCTGCTTGTCGTTAGTGCTGAGTGACAGCAAAATGGCTTCCTGTCAGTGAGCAAAAGGGTTGTGGCCTTTTCAGTCTGTCATCTGTTCACAAATTAAAAGCCCGTGAAATTGAGGGACAGATTTCATAAGTTGTACCAGAGCTCTAAACCAGGCTACTGGGCTCTGCATCAGAAAATATGCTAAGTAAGAGTTTTAGAAAAACTTCTGCTGATCCTATATCTCTCAGTTTGGGTGGCGGGAAGGCACTTAGGTACTCCAAATAAACCTGATTTTCAGGAAATAACAGATGCTGAAAAGGGTATCCTTTAAAAGTATATCAAAGTAGGAAATTCCATTCAAACATTTTTTTGAATAACCATTGTTTTTCTGTCTCTCTTTTGTCACTACCTATTCAACATTACTAGCATGTTCAGTTCTTCAGCTGTGGGATTTCCACACATAATATGTAAACCTCAAGTGAAAAGATGATGTCTTAACAGAATCTTAAAAAGATGCTTTCCTCTCCATCTAGTATCTCTGTGCTGCAGGAGTAAGCATCCTGGTTATTGATATAGATATGAATGAACCTATATTTTATTTGTGAAACTATCATCTGAAAATACTAATACAATTTTTTATTAAGGAGTTATCTTTATTTAGTAGAGAATTCAATTTTTTTTTTCCAAAGAGATAATTGTCTAGAGATAAAAATTTTATTAAAGTGGGATTTTCCCATAGGATGTAGTCTCTGTTATTATTTTTCTAATCTTTGTCCTTTTGCCAAAGGAAAGTGAAATATCTGCAGTTCATCATCAGGGAGCAACAAACATTTGGTTGCTGGGAGTGGGGAGGGCTGCCCAGGGCTGCAGGGCAGGGTGTCTTCAGGCCTTGGTCCATCCCATTGCTCCTAGCCAGGGAGCAGTCCAGTCTGGGAGGCACCTGGGGACATCCCCATCCCTGGGCATCAGGCACCTCTGTGGTGATATGGCAAGTCCAAGGCCAAGTTGGAAATACAATCCAGTGAGTCAGGGTCAGGATAAGGTCTGGTGAGAGTAACCTGGGCCAAACACGGCTCAGTGATCACCAGATACATCCATTGTGATGGGCAGGCATGAGTCAGCTTACAGATCAGAGCCTGGGGGCCATGGGCAGGCACAGGCTGTGATGTGGTGGAGGCCATAGCTCAGGCTGGGGCCAAGCAAAGCTTGGAGCAGCACCTACAGGGAGGAGGTTCAGCTCTGGCCAAGTACTCATCAGGATCAGCAAAGGATCAACTCCATTATCTCTAAGTCAGTCCTGGGCCCCAGCAGCCAAACCTACAGGATGAAGTATGCTATCACGGCACTTACATTCTTTTTTCATAGATATTTGAAAACAGTATTTTTACAAACGACAAAAATGTTTGTTTCTAGTGGAGACTGTTCATTATAATTCAAAGAAAATCTAAGGCTAGGTAGCCACCTTGATGGTTTTTTTTCAAGGGGTGGCAAAATTCAAACAAAAGGCTTCCAATTGCCTCCAGTGCTTCTCCATGCAGCACCAAGAGACATAACATTCAGAGACTATGTTGTCCTAAGGATAGCTAATATTGTGTATTCCATATATCTTTTTAAAGAAAATGTATCTGAGGGGTCAGAGGGAAAGGATGAGAAGGGCTGACTGATGTAGTCAGGCGAAAAGGATAGAGATAATTCAAAATTCCATAAGGAAGATAATAAGATTCTATTTACTACCGTTTAACAACCTCTGAATTGCTTACTAGATGCAGCAGGCTCTTTCCCCTCTCAGTCTCTGCACTGAATTCTCAATTAAAACATTTCTTGAATAAAACGAGCAAGATTAATACTAGGGATTTGACTTTCCTACTGTCTTTTGTAAGGGACATAAACTGACATTCAGCTGGGCTCTTTGAAGCTGAGAAGCCCCACCTTGTTCTTCATAATTTCTTTAGTGCAACAGAAAGGACAACCATCAGTCCGTGTAAACATGCAATAGGGTTCTTACACACAGATATTGAACTTGAAATGATATTGATCATTTCTGACATTAGCAACCTAGTGCTTATTTCAGCACCTGAATCTTTGCTGTGTTGAACACCTACCATTACAGTTGCCTCAAATACATAAACAGAGATCAGGCCCTAAAATAAAACAGAGAGCCAACTATGCTGTCCCCGTCAGGCTCTGTTCTGTCCTTTGAAATGAGCTTGTTCTTTCTCATATTCTGTTTTCTCAGTTCTCCCTCTTGAAAACTTTTCCATTGTGAACTCAGACAATGAGTTTAAAACTGTGACTTCTGCCTAGCAATGACCTGTTATGCGCAGTCTCGCTGTAGAACAGGAATAAAAATCTCTCTGGAACAGCAAATTTAATCTGTTTTCACTCATTCCCGTATATTTTTTAGCAAATTGGGGCAGGGAGGAGTAGAAAGAAAACTATTTATTCAGGCTTATGCATTGTATTATCAATATAGCAGGAGCCCTAGAAAGCTTAACTCCTGAGAGGTTTGCCAAAAGTATCCTTAAAGAAAACAGTGAAAGAACTAATTATGTTGTTTCATTCTGGAAATAAAGAGGCTCTGTGTTGTGGTAATATGGCATCCTTATAGACCTGGAGATAGTATTATTTATAGTAGTAAAATCTAGTTCTTATTTGGCATTTTCTCTGACTTGGTCTCTGTTTCAGAAACCAAGTCTCTCATCTTATTTCCATGTTGTAGCTGGAATAACTGAGATACTGGCTGTAAACTGCTTGCAAAAGATTACCCCAAACACTAGTAGTAGAGCCAGGACCAGAATTTGAGACTTGTGGGCACTACACTTTGCACAGAACAGGAAGCCATGCTGCCCCTGCAAGGGGATTGACACCACCATCTGAGAGCACCAAATGACAGGGGCTATTTCTTTGGGGTAGATTTTGCAGAAGCACTCTACTCTCCCTCCTGTCAGCCACAGTTTTAATACTGGAGTCAGAGGGAGCCCCTGTCTTCCGTACATCTTCTGTGTAGCAGTATCTATTATTAGGGTACCGGTTTGCCTTAGTCATTGTGAGTGACTCCCACAGGATTACAACTCTGCAGGCGGAAGCCCCTTCTAAACTCCACTTTGGGATGAACTAGCTGGTCTGCAGGCTGTTAGAGTCTCCACATTTAGAGATAATACACCAATCCTATTATACCAATAACTTATGGCTTATTTCCAGAGCTGTATTTCCTGTGCAAATAATCAGTCAAGGTTTAGTGTATCTAGTTGTTGTCCTGCTTCTAAAAGGGCAGATGGTTAGCTTCAGTGTCTTGGGTTTTTCTCCTGGCTTCAAAGTAGCCTGAATCTTCACTACTATGGGAAGGTCAGAGCCTCAGCGAAGAACCAGCTAGCAGGTTTCAAAATGCTAGAGAGGAAGACCTTGGAAGCTCTTAAATGTCTTATCTCCTAGTGACAATGTCCAACACATGCCTTCCTCTCTGCTAAAAAGAAGTCAGCCCCACAGCATCCTTTAAAAATAAGGATAACAAAAGCATTCAATACAAAATAATTGTCATTAATAACAATTGTTACTGCCTCCCTTTTATTCACTGTAATTTGAACAGCTGCAGCCTTCATTTCAGTCTTGAAGGAAGTAAATTTAAAATTACCTCTATCCTGACATTTTGCATCTTTGGGCTAATTATGTTTGGACAGATGAATGGCTGTATGACATTGAACTGAGTCGAGCTCTAGCTGTTCCAGGATCTCGCAACCAAAATGTGACTAAAATCAGATGCCCAGAAAAGGACATCAGAAAGGGGCAACTTCACTCCAGTTGTTAGCATAGTCATATTTTCTAGCAATCTGCAATTCAGAGACTGAAGCAGAGATGATACTTTGTTTAAGTTCTGTCAGTAAAAAGGGTTGAGGAGACATTTGGTCTAGATGTAGTGCAGTCACATGACTAGTGCATTCCTTTCTTGATGCTATATTGCTTTCTGTTTATTTCATATTTTTTTTCCTGCAGCTCATGTAACTTTGTGAATTATTTTTCAAAAAGCCCATTCTTGTTACTTGGCCACAGTAGAGAATTTTATTACAGCATGAAGAATTTCTCTGATCTGATGTCACCTAACTCAGAAGTACTTTCCCTTTCAACCCATCTACCTACCAGCAATGTTTCCAAAAGATGCCAAAATCAAATTCTGTACATTTCATGCTTAAATCATTATCAAACTTCTCTTGAAAAGGACAAATCCTAATGGCAAATTAACATCTTTATTGTAAGTTCTTATCAATATGTTCAGGTTTCTTTCAGGAGGACACTTGGATATTTTGCTAATTATGTACTGTAATCTGGAATACTACAGGGACTGCTCTTTCTTCTTCATAGTAAGACCTGCAACTGCTTCTCCAAGTTGCTGAACACCTAATCCACTAAAATGGGGGCAGTTAATGATATGCTGTGTAATTAACTTCTTGAGTTACCTGACCAAAAGCACAGTCTAGTGGTGATGTGTCCCCTATCTAAACAATCTCATTGGACTAGTGGCATTGCTGTGAGGAAAATCTCCATTCAGCTTACATCTGTAGGTCTGACCCCTACCAGTTTGATTGTGGTGCCAGTAGATGTCCAAAACCTGAAGAGAGTTTACAGGTCAGCAAGGGAGCACCTGAAGAGCAGCACAAAGAACTCCCAGCCAGTACAGCCAATAAGGCATGTGAAGAATTTAGAGACTTCCTGCTGCTACAGCTTAGGAAAACTAATGCCTTCCTGACAACAGAAAATGTTAAAAACACAAATACAATTATTCTTCCATTTGATTTTATTTTCTTTGATTTTGAAATCAAAGCACCTGATTTAGGTGCTTTGATTTAAAAAAAATATTATTTTCATAGCTGCCTATTTAATATTACTCATTACCTTCCTGGCTGCTTTGCACATTGTTTTACTTTTCATTTAAGATGTATTGCTTACCCTGGGTGAAGTTGTGTAGCCAAGTTATTTGAGAACAAGGCCAGATGGCAGGAGTTTCAACATCCAACATGCAGTTTGCCGCTTGATACTATGTATGGCCTTGGACAAATTGGCTGGTAGTGCTGCATATCAGGTCCCATATGCATTTGTAAAAGGAGTAGAAACAATAAGAGCTACCCTATGGTAATATTCTGACTGTGTTTCAAAGATTGCACTGAGCATAGAGTGCTCAGTGGTCCTTTGCAGGAGCCAAGTGCTTCTGACATTAGCAATAACAGAAGTGGGACCCTGACCTCCCACAATGTCACTGCCATGCTGGCACTGTTGCACACTGCAGCAGAACCATCCACCTTTGTGTTATCAGTGGATTCAGTATGAAGATGTAGCATGGAAAAGAGGGAGTAAGAAGAAAGTGGGATAGGTAGGGGGTAAGGATCATGCTGGCCTGCTTCTCACCCACGTCATTCTCCCTAGAGGAAATCAAACATGACTTTTGCAGACACTAGCCTCTTAGTTTAAGTGACTTGTGGTAAGCTTCATTACAGCTGTTGTTGGGTACCTGTGCTTAGGCTTCACGTAGTTTTTTCCAATGGAATAATTCTGTAAGTAAAAAAATTAGAATGTTTGTTATATTTCTTGGAAGATTTCCCTGCCCATGGCAGGGGGGTTGGAACTAGGTGATCTTATGGTCCTTTCCAACCCTAACTATTCTATGATTCTATGATTCTGTGATTTTTTTTTTTTTATATATAATAAAGGTGAAGTTTTCTAGCTGCAACATAACCAGAAGCCAGATTGGTCTATACAGTCCTGCTGATTTTTTTTAACTGAAATTACATTCAAACTTGAAGAGTGTGGTGGGAGACTGGTCAGTGTCGGATGAGTTCTGCCAAGCAAGTGTCTTGTGCTTAAATACAGCAGGTTTTTAACCTGAAGCATAGTGTTTTCCTCTGTGTATTATCCCAAAGCTCAAGTGACTCACAGAAACGAGCAGGTCATTTTATACATAGAGAACTAGTATGCAAAGATTATTGAATAAAACACTTTCTTTTTTATCTTCAATTCAAGAAGTGTATTCATCCTTTTGTTTGTAAATTGATCCACAACACTCAGATCTGTATAGCTGATAACTAAAAGTCACTGAGCAAATATAAATTTCTCAGCATGAGGATGCTCAGAAGGTTTAAAGCTGAATTATTTTCCAAGAGAACCAGACAGCCTTTCTCCAGAAGTATATATTGCAGTCCATGAAGTTTTATTAAAACATGTAACCTGTTTTTAAATGGTAACCTGCTATTTCTACTTGAAACTAAAAAAGGAAGTATGAATATCTCTAGGTGGGTTATTTTGGTTTTTTTTTTTTTATAATGAGAGTTTCCTTTAAACACAATTATCAGAAAAATAGTTTAAGGAAACATTTTCTTTTGTTCCATGTCTTATGCTAAACACTGATCAGAAAGATGAGGCAGGGAATCCTCTGTGGTAACTTTCCTATGGGCTTTTTGCTCAGGTGTAGGAAAGGCAGTGCTTGTATTTTGAAAACACAATTCCCTAACTGTTTCAGAAAGAACCAAAAATCAAGTTATATCAGGTCCCTCTGCTCACATTGCTTATTTCTCTTGTAGAAGCACCTGAATTTAAAATCCACTCTGTGTGTTATCCCTGTGGTGAAGACAGAAGAATTATTATTGGCAACATTTTCAAGCCTTAGGTGCCTAGATTTTTAATCATCTAAATATGTGGCTTGATTTTTGAAGTACTGGACACATGCACACGTGCATACAGACGTACACACAAATCTTATTGAAGTCAGCTGGAGAAGCTGGGTCAAAAGCATTAAAAAAAAATCAGGCCACTTATTTAATAGTCTGACTATGGATTTATGAGCCTAACTTCAGACACACCCAAGTCTAGTCTTAGCTCTAACAGATACTAGTATATTGTCCCAGCACTGTGTGTCCTACACATGTCAGACTGGCTAATTTTTAAGTCTTATTCCATAGCCACACTTCTCTTGAATTAGTCTGGATGAAAAGAAAACTGTTCAGGAGAATTATTTCCATAAATTAAAACCAAGAATTGTAATTATTGTAATTCTAGGAGGGAAAGGGTGTTATCTTTCCTCTGCAGTAACTGGAACCTAAATACTGTTAGCTTATGAGAATTAGAAACCAGTTTTCTCTTTTGCTTCTTTTGAATATTAACATGTTTACTGAAATCAGTGGGGCAGCCTGCGATTATTTCTTATAAAGAGCAAGGGAATTGCCAGATAACCCCTGCTGTGCCTCTGCAGCATTGTAATTACACACTGCTTTCAGGCCCAGGCTTGAGATAATAATGTGACCTTACCCCAGAGGCATTAAAATCGAGCACTGAAACGCTTTTTACTAAAATGTTCCTGTGAAAGCTGATATCCATGAGGTGCAACTCCATTGATTAGCACCTGAGCAGGTGTTTGTCTACAGTGGGAGTTCACGCAAACATTGGGAGGGCAGAGTTTTCTCAGTACCACAAAGGTTTAATTTCAGACCTTCTTTTATATCATCAAATCGGTGACATAAAGTTTGTGTAAGGAATGTGTAGAAAGCTATTTCAATCTCTCATATAGTTCGTGCATATTCAATGAACTATTTGTATCTTGGTTGACAGCACAAAATTGATGACATTGACCTCAAGAGGGAATTCTTGGAGTCATTTTTGTTTGGATTTTAGCTTCAGAGCTTTTTTCTTCATCTAGCATCATGCCAGCTGCTAATTCTGTTCATCAACCATTGGTGTGAAACATTTCCTTTACTGATAAATGTGACTTTGTCCCCGGGCCCTGCCCAGTGTAAGGACAAATTAAATTTCTTCTTCTCCTTCAGTGGAAGGATCTATGTGTTCTCAAAAACTGGCACATTTCATAGTCGAAGGTGGTCCAGAAAACATACATAGGTTTGTGTGTTTTGATTTAGCGAGATATTTTATGGTTTAGTTTACTCTCAGATACTTTTAGACCATCTTTTCTCTTACACTTTAGTTTCTTTGTAATAGAGCATCTCTAGGAGGGCTGGAGTAGAATAAAACAATTCAGTGGGAGGTAAAAGCACTCAACCGTGTAAAACTAAACATGATTTTGATTCCTAACATTGCCTTTTGGGAAGCAATTTCTAAAACAATTGCTCTGAGCTGGCAGACATGAAGGTTATTTTAATAAAATCTGATGGCAAGGTCAGCTGAAAGACACAAAGTCATCCTGGATAAACATAACTATCTCTGTTCTTCTTTCATGTTACAAAGGTTATAAATGTAGGGATTCAGCCCTTTTGAATCTTTACAGTGTATAAATCTGTTATTTGGGATGGTATTAGTCTAGATTTGTACTAGTTAATGGAATGGAAACATGCACTTTATGTTTCACTGGACAAAGTGCAAATTCAGCTGTCATGACTGATTCAGATGAAGTTTGTTTGTTCCCTCCTTTTCTTTTCTCTCACTCCTTACCACAGAGAAGCTGTTCAAAGCAGAGGGCACCACAGGGCTTAAGGCAGCTGCACTAGAACTTTTGATCAGATTTGAAATGGTTCTTCCACTCTCCCAAGATGACTTTGTTTCCTTTGACTTTTCAGCACACCGTTTAAAAAGCATGGTCTAAAATTATATGAGTGCTGAAAAAGTAAAAGCTAAAATGCAAACCAAGGAAAGACTTCCAATGACTGAGTCCACACAGTAAAACATCTGTATGAATGTCAACCGTGTTTCATGGGCAAACTCCTTTTAATGTCCTAATTTGCTTTATAAAACAGTTCAGGTACTGTCAATTCCTTTTTTGTTTCTAAAAATTACCAGGAACATACATCTAGAATATAGATATTCTACATATAGAATTTTCACTGATACTGATTTTGCTCCACTGCAGGATGGGTTTCCCTGCAGTTATTTCTATTGTCTAGCTTCATCTTTCTCATCCTTTTCTGCAGTGCTTCATTTCCTAGATGCTCCTTACCAAATCCGTAAACAATGAATGACTAAGTGGAGACAGACTAGTAGCCACTCTAGTCTCAGAAAATAAATAGCAGAAGAAACTAAATTTAGCCCTGGGAATAATAGAAGTAGGCAAATAAGAAAGGAACTGTTTCAAGTGAAGAATGAAATGTGCATGCCAAGACCACAAAGGAAAACTGGGATTTTTTTCTTCAGACACCCAGTAACGAAAGCTTCAGTAAACAACAATGGGAGGTTCCCAGTTCATTTAAACAGCAATAATGCCAGGGTCCAATTTTCTGGATAAAATATCGAAACAGTAGAAAAAGGTGCTTTTTCCTCTCTCCCAGTTCTTAATCATCTTGAAAACAAAAAGTGAGAACAACCAAGGTGAACTATCAAATAAAAGGACTATGACACAGACAGGTACAAGATTTTTGGCTGGCTTCCTACTAATGACTTTCTGCTTCCAGATGTATAAATGACTTATCTGTTAGCTTCCTACCATGATTCAGTCTCTTCTTTTTTTTCTGCATCAATTCACTCTCCATTCAGTGTCATCACCCTGCTACTTCCTTACAGTTATGCTGCCTTGTCCACAAGAATATTGACAGTAAGTGTGCCATCTACTTATAGAAAACCAGACACTGTCAGGAAAGTGTGGTGGCCTGTACAGGGAGTATACTCCACAGTGAAGAGGTGAAGAAGTGAACTTGACAGAATAACACTGATGGCACTTCGCAAAGAGTACAAGAATCCAAGGATGATACAATCAGACAGGAGCATGGGTACATGGAAGAGGATGAGAGTCAAATTACTTTGAGGTTTTTCACTCATGCAAACAATTAACATATCAGTGTAAGGTTACCTCTGGTACTTTCCATCAGCACATAAACAGGCTGTCTCACAGTCTGGGAATGATCTGGGAACCATCTGAAGAGCAGATCATTTGAAATAATTATGCCAACACTGGACAGTGAAGCAATAAGAAAATTTAGATTTGTGAGGAAGAGAGGATTTTGAGTTAGTCACACTATAAAAAGATATTAAACAATGAACAAAAAATGCATAGGAATTGGAGATAGTGTCAGAAGATGAGACGTAAGAAAGGCCATTTGAGGTGAGAAACAAATCAACATGTTTCTAAGATCTGGAAGGATCTCAGCAGGATTTTCAGTCCATGGGTACCTTCATCAATAAGGATCCCACTAAAATGGAATAAAATTTCACATCAGATATTTTTGGCAGCAGGACTGAGGTTATTCAGTCATAGGGACCTGCAGGTCACGTGCAGTAAGAAGCCATTTATGACACCTGTAGGTGAGGGATTTTGTTGTGGTGGTTTTCTGATTGACTGCTACAAAAAAATTACAAAATTGAGTATAACTTTTATTTAGAGAGTAAAAGAAATATGCACACAGGTAGGCCTATGTAAAAAGCTCTTGGATGATGTGGCATAACTCAGGATTTGGGGGCAAGATGGGTTACATGTTTCCATGCTCACTGTTAGAAGCAGAATTGGTAGTAGATGCCCTGCTTATGGGCACACTAGGTTTGGTACAAAGATAGAGAAGAAAACATTCCTTCTTCAAAAAGCCTTAAAGCTTTGGATTTTGTTCCAGTTATAATACAGAAGGTTCTTGAACACATTTGAAGTTAGGCAAGCTAAAGCCTGTTTCTTACAGGCTTAGCAGCTTGAGTTTTCTGTGGGGGTCTTGGACAGTGTTAATGTAAATTTACCCTAATTTACTCCTCTCTTATACAGTGATGTGGTAGAAAAATGCTTCTCACCATCATTAAAAACTTGTCATATAAAACTACCTACCTTTCCACGTACCCAGAGCAGTATGCTCTGATTTCTCTCCTAATCTCCCCTGAATCCTCAGCAGCACACTTCAGCAATGTCATTCTTTCCTCTGTTATTTTCTAAAAAGTATATCATGTCTGGACTTCAGCAGTATAGTGTATTTGTATACTTCCGTATATAGTACATTTGAATCCTGAATGTAAATATGGGTGAATCAACTATTTTTCTCATACATGTGAAGAAAAATAGAAACCTTAAAATTAAACTATATATAACAACAAATCAAGTAAGCTTGTGCTGTTTTACTGAATGATTACATGTAGACCATGCTAAAAATTCTGGGTTCATTCTTATACAAATCTGGTTTTCTGAATGATAGTTATTTACTTGAGTTGCTTTTATCCAGAGCTTTAATTCATACAGTGCTTGGTCCATTTCAGAAGTCATCAAGAAACATATGAATCTGGAGTTTCCCTAGTTTCCTTAATAGTACTAACCAAAAAAGTCACAAATTGCAAAGGACACCAGCTTCCCTCTATCTTTACCAAATTCAGAGAGAGTCCACCACTGTTCCCATATTTTTTTCAACATCTCTGGGCTGATGTCATCATGTGTGATTGTAGCGAGGAATAGATTTTCTCTATCACGTAATGCACCCTAGCATGGTAGAGTTGAGGATTTTAACAGTGAAGCTTCATCTGTGCTTGGGAATAATTTAGTAAAGGGATTTGGTTGATCTGTTTCCATGAAATGGAGTGATTCAAGGATCAAATTCTTTTGGGGGGAACAGTGATACCAATCTTCAGCGCAGACATTGCAGCAGATTGCATGCAGAAGGCAGATACATGGCAAAGGGATGTTATTGTGCACACCAGCTGAAAATGCATCTACTTGTCAGATGAAAAGAGGCCTCATGCCTTCCCTGTGTGCTTTGTCAGTAAAAGAATAGTTGATGTTGTTGATGTTATATAAAAATGTGAAATTACTGCATGTCAAATGTCAAAGTTAATGCCTGTTTGAAAGGACACCAGAAAATCCGTATGTTTCAGTCTCGGGCTGCATATGAATGTGTTGCCAAACTTGTAAAACACACTGCTAATGGTGTTTTATCAGCCATGGAACCTGTAGATACAGGATTCCATCCTGGTCCCACTAAAGTTAGAGTTTGGGTCATTTACTTAAAAACTGAACTGTAGCACCAGGATATCATGACTTACATGGGGTTTTGAGATAGCATAAAAGTAGTGTTCATGACAGAAATACAATTCTGTCCCACCCCTGCACCTTATTCTGCTTTCCTGTGGTGCAACCTTATACAATTCCTGCTTGTACATGTTCCTGCACTTCCTCTTGCCGGAATTTATTTTTTATTGTGATTTAAGGGTGTCAAACAAAGGGCTCTGAAAACTCTTTTCCTTTGGCTTAGCTGTGTTTTAGGAAAGCATAACTGTATAAGCATGAACAGAATTTGTCCTAATTTACAGATGATCTGGCCTAGTAGGTAAACTACACTGATGTTAACACCGCACTCCAGTAAAGCCGGTGGAGTTTCATCAGTGTAGTTGAGAAATGAATGTTCATTTATCATTCCAGCCATTTTTTTCATCTGCTGCTATCTCTGAGCCATCGGCTCTTTCTGCCTGGGAATGTTTTAATCCTTTGTTTTCCTCAGTACCTAAACGGTATCCAATGAGAAACACATTTTCCCACAGATATTTAATATTGATTATGTAACTGAATTTAAATTTTAGAACTATGAAAGTTTGGAAACATCTGCAGACATTGAATGAAGTCTGTTTTCTCTTCCATAGTCTGCTAACAGCTGGAATCCTCAGCATGAAAAGCCTTCTTTGTTTCCCAGGTTTCCATTACACATGCAAACTATCCAGGCCTGTGAAGGAGGGACAATTCTTATTTTTGTAGGAGATGTTTTCCATTTTCCATTCTGCTCTTTTCAGACCTCTCCTTGTCCAATAAATGTTAAGTTGTTAAAAACATTCTTATTTTTCCCTCTGCAGCTATATTTTCAGTACAGATACTGGGCCAAAGTTTGGTTTTGCACCAAATTTAATCCTGTCACACAAAATTGGCTTCAGCAGGGTTTCTCTAGATTAGTGTTGATGCATTAACTTGCTGTTCATCTCTCCCATGGAAGCTGTAGAACAAATTGGACATGTGTTAACCATGGTACCTGCTCATAATTTTATCAGTAACACTGGTGAAGAGCTGTATATTCCTTTCTACCCCTCACCCTCTTATTTGTAAGCATAAAGTATGTTAAGTGAAGATTTATCGACCTTACTCTGCAACCTTTTATTGACCATAATTCTCATCTTGATATGTGACTTCACTGAAGTTCCTCTAATTTTCCTTGATTAGGCCTATCAAAAACTGGTCTTACATGCTGGGCATGTTATTAGTGCATGAAATTCTTCTGTAATTAGTATATTGCATAGAAAACATTTGCTTTTGAGTATTTATCAATAGTCTCACCCTAAATCCTTGGAATAATAGCAGGTTCTGGTCAATGTCTGTCTTATTTTCACCAAGGAAACAGAATTCTTCTCAACATGTAGTACTTGGTTAAGGAATCACTGAGTATAGATAAAAATGTCTATGAAACTTAGTAATCCCCACTTCCTAGAGATATATGACAGTATTCCTAAACCTGGTACTAAAATCAAAAGATTGAATCACAATATGTAGATATTCTTTGTTCTTTCAATTCTACACTTGTATCAGAAAAAAAAAAAGAAAGGGACTGTAAAAGGTTGCTTAGTCTACCCTTTACCAAGGGCAGGAGGAACTCTACTCTACTCTACTCTACTCTACTCTGCTTTGCTCTGCTGTACTCTACTCCACTACAGTACACTTCACTACACTACACTGCATTACATTACTCTACTCTAGACAACACTACACTACACTACACCACACAACACTGTACCATTCCATACTATACTATACTGTACCATACCATACTGTACTTTAAGTTATTCCTGACAAAAAAAAAATAAAAAAATCCAGCTTGATACTGAAAATGTTCCATGAAAACTCTATTGCTTTCCCATGCCATATATTACAGGGTGAAATAAGTTGATGCTTTGAAAAGATAACCTGTGTCTTCTCTGAATCTCTGCCTTTTTTCCTGCCACAGTACACTGTGGAGCACAACATATACATCTCCTCTTTGTAACAACTTCTCACTTTTTGGAGATTGTGCCTTCAAAATATTTTTTAAGAGACAGACAAAAAGATTGTGATAATCAAGGCATTTTGACTGAAATGCCGAGCAACCTGGATTTAAAGAACTGCCTTTTGGAGACTGTGGTGAATTATTCTAGAAAAAACCCGGAACAAATGTAAGTAGAGCATTTACCTGTGCCATGCTTTTAGTCAGCCTTCTCCACAATCTGGAACAGTTACCAACTCTGGATTGACTAGAAGGAGATTTTTTTTAAGGATAGACAAATCTGGATCACATGGGCAACAATGTGCAAAACTGATACTGAAAACTGCCTCAAAATCATGTGTCTAATTAAAAGAGTGGGAGATCAAAAGTAGTCCTACAACTAGGGATATTGATTAACTAAGGTATGTCTTTTTTTTTGGAATGACACCACCAGGAGCAAAATAAAAATAGCATTCACTGATGGCCAAAGCAGTTAAAAGGCAAGTTTTCTAAATCTTAAATCTGTTTCCACTGAGGGCCCAGGCTATGGACAAGGTTCTAAGGGAATTTTTATCAGTGTAGAAATAATCTTTGCAGAAAAATGTTTCCACTAAGCCCTCACCTTTCAGTTTGTGTACACTATCCCTTAATGGAATGACTGCTTATCAACTAAGCTCAAGCACAGATTTTAAAAGCAAAGCTGCTTCTTTACTATCAACTGGATATGTTGTATGAACATCACATTTGTCCTGCACTTTCAGGAGTGTGAGATAACTCATTTCAAAATGACATATTCAAAAAGACTCCTGTGTTACCTATTTACATAAATTTAATATCCTAAAGCTTCCTCCTATTAATTCTAGGTATTCTGCCTCCTCTACCTTTTTACGTTGACAGTATTTTTCTCTGTCATAAGCAGAAATGTGACATCTCTGGGTTTTATTTTATTCCAGTCAAGAAGAGCACAGGAGCTCAAATAAATTATAACTCTGAATAATAATAGTTATAAAAGAATGCCAGAACTTCTTGGCGACCATATTTGTGAGCCAGAGCCAGAGAACCAGAAACTAATGTCTAGTAAAAGATGTCAGATTCAATTCTTGCTGCCAATGTCTGGCAAGAAAAATCTGCTCAATAGATGGTTTACCTCATATGACCCAGCTGGCACTCAGAGCAAGGATGCCTAATCATCAGGCAGATAGTGCAGGTAAATTGTAAGGAAAGCATGCAGTACTTCCCATACATCCCGTTTCTTGGATACTATTGTTCTCTGGATTTTAACACTAGCCATTTATCCATAGCAGTACTGTCAGGGGTTTATAGAAACCTCAGTCTGCTTAAAATAGTGAAATACTTGGGATTTGAATCATTGCTGGCAGTGGATGCTAGCCCAGCAGATTCAAGAGAGCTTCTGCTCTTCTTCACTGACACTGTATCTCTTTTACTTCATTTTCATAAGGGAGTATAATTGTAAAGTGCCTGTATTTCTGTGAAAAGAGTAAACTTTCTTTGCCTCTGCCTTCCCCACTTACAAATGAGAAACCTTTTTAGAATCATAGAATTGTAGAATGGTTAGGGTTGGAAGAAATTTATCTAGTTCCAACGCCCCTGCCAGAGGCAGGGACACCTTCCACTAGACCATCAAAGCCCCCATTTTCCTGGTTTGCTATCTCCTGAAAGTGATTTAAACTCCACAGAGTCTTGAGGGGAGTTCTTTCTGTTTCCCCAAAGCCACAGAGACCTGTGCAAGAAAGTGGTTTAATCTGCTGCACTGGTTGAGACATGTATGTGTAACGATACTCCTCTAAGGGAAAAAGGCCAAGGAAGGATGCTGGTCCACCTTTTGTAAGTGCAAACAAGGCTGACCATTCTCATGATAGCCAGTCAATGCCTGAGTGACACTGTTGTGTTTTAATGGATATCTGCAAAGATGATTTGCTCTCTGCCTGGTAATTGTGTCCCCTACTTCCAGAGCCAATGATGAATATTGCCAGAGGACCAGAGAGCAGGACCTGCCTGGGACTGACTGCTTCTAGTCATGGAAAAGGTCAAGAGAAGAGGGAGCTGGAATGCATTTTCTGGTTCCGTCACTGTTGCCATAGAAAGGGGTTGAACAGAGATGGCAGCATAGACATCCCTAAGCCTAAAGCCCACCATAAGCTGCCAGTGTGCGTCTTTCATTGACTCACACGGCATACCAAGCAGTAGGTCCATGGCTGCATTGTCATCTCCCAACACTTTGCTAACCTAGGCAACTGCCTGTGTGACCTGTACCAGCACCAGCACCAGCTCTGAAGCTGAGAAATATATTGAATTGCACAGTGTTATTTTAAGGGTCAGAACATGTTATTTCTGTCAAGTACATGAAGCATAGTTAGCCACATCTCCGCTCTTGTTCCAGAAGGTTGGGAGATTGTGTGCTAGATTTTGGTGGTCTATTGGAGCTATCACTGCTCAGCCCAGAAGTAGCCTTGAGCTGGTCGTTACCTGTACTGACTGTGATGGAACAGCATGAGAATAAAACTGGCTAGCAAGTTTATCTGATGAGTGGCCAATTGACAGTAACAGAAACTCATATCCCAGAACTGTGACACCAGTACCAAAGTGGTACCTCTGAGAGTATGCCTGATATGGCCCAATAAATTAAAGATGGTATTTTTAAAATGTCATTTCCCTTGGGCTATATAGAAGCTATTCCCTGCACAATAAGCTCAGCATGCACGAACTGTTAGAGCCTGGCAACTTCCAAAAAAAGTCTGAAAACAAATTAAGTCCCATCTTCACTACTTACTCCTGAATGGATCTTCATCAGGCACTGCATTATCTTGGCTAGTGAGGCCAATCAGATGTAGTTGGCTATTTTTAAAAAGCAGATACCAGAACATCTGTCTTGCCCTTCTTGACAAAAGAAGGAAAATGAAGTGCAAAAAAAAAAAAAAATTCCTGGACCCTTGGTAAAGTAGCAAAACAAGCAAGTAGAAATTTATGCCTACTTAAAAGCCCAAATAATACCACCTGAATTCCCTGAATAGCATTTCATTAACATTCCAAGGCAGCTCTACAAAGCCAAGAGATCAAATCAAAGCAAGAAAAGCATCCCCAAAATGAAGCAGAACTCAAGTCTGACCGGTTAACACTGACTGCAAAATTTTCATCAACATCAAGTTGCTCAGTGCTTGCATTGGTCAGCAGGGTACCATTCAAATCATTTCTCTATGATGCCCAAAATGTGCTCTGCTTTGGTATCAGCAGCTTCTGTGGTCATCAGGGAGGCCAGTCCTCATTAGGGCTGCTCAACACGTTTAGTACAGCTGGCTGGAAGCATGCCACTTGTAAAAAAACAATGATGTTTTCAGTGCTGGTTGCAGTGTTCACGCCTGATAGCATTGCTGACTGACTTTGCAACTCCCAGATAGCACAGACACAATTTTCAATTTATAAAATCTGACGAATAAGCTGTCCCCTGGGGTTTGGCAGGACTTACTAACTGCCTGAGATCTGCTGTAACTTTCTCCACTTGGCCTAAAGTCTCTGATACAGGATGTCTGCAAGTTACACAACTAAAACCCATCTTTAACCACTCAAAAAAGCAGCCTTGTTTTAGAGACTCTGAAAACTGCAATTCCATCAGGAGCATATGGGAACACTTGCCATGAAAATCAGGCCATTGTCATAAATGAGTGCTCTAGGCACAGAGGTCTGGAAAAAAAAAAAGCCAATAAACTGAACGGTATCATTTGTAAATGACCTGCCAGTGACATTAAGTTGAAAGCTAGGAGATAGCAGTTTGGTTTTCATTCATTAAAATTTGCATGCAACTATTTTTCCCATCTGCTATTTAACATTATGGAACAACAGCAAGAACTATTTTTAATTAGTTTGGGTTCTACGCTTTGAGCACATTTTCTATGAAGCATGTGCTTGGCTAAAAGTTGCAATTTCATCTTAGCAGCCTCTTTGATGACATGCACTTTTGAAACAGATGCTTGTGCTGAGGGAGTGACATGTTCCAGGGTTAAGTGGGCCCTCCCAGACATAGCTCTGGCTGCTGCTGGGGTCACTAAACTACTTTAGTGGTTTTAATATAGCTCAGTGAATGACAACCCTTCTGATAGGGTTAGCTTCAGCCACATTCTTTTGCTTCCTAGGAGACTTTTCCTTACTTTACCATGCATGCAGAGGACAATGTTCTAACAACTCAGTCCTTACTAGTTTCCTTTTCTTCAGAGCCATTATAATTAACCATATCCATAGTTTACATGTTGGTCTGCTTGCCAAAAAATAATACATAGCAGCAAGTGAATATTGTTAGTCAAATTTTCATAAGCCAGAGTGCTCTCCTTGTTTGCATCTCTCATGAAGAGATGGATGCATCTTCATTCAGTGTTTAAGAAAGCTTGCAAGAGAAGAACAGTCCAGCTGCTACCAAGTCTCCAGGGATTGGTGTTCAAATCAGTTTATCAAGGCCATATTCTTATGCTGCTTTGTCATTTGATCTGTCAGTGCTTCAGATGCCTCTCTGTATAAAGAGAATACTACAGCCTCCTTCATCTTACAATCTGTTATTTTAAAGTGTGACTTTTCAAGGACTGGGAGGCACTCTAATGGTAGGAATTACTGTAACTTTACTCCTGTCTACAATCCAGTTTGTCTATGCTTATGTATATCTCACTTTAAAGCAAACTTGCTCCTAAGGAATAAAAAGTGTCATTCAGAATTAGCAGTTGTCTGTCTCCAGGCTGCAAGGAAAACTCACCATTTGCCCTCCAGGTATTTGTCTATTCCTCAAGTCTGCCTTTCAGGTTGTTTTGTATGAGAATAAGTTGAAAGCATATCCATGTAAGTCTGAGGTCCTTGTCATTGTCCTCTTTGTCACAGTGTACAAGTACTTCATAGTTCATAGAATAGCCACCCTTACTTCGCTGTTGTAAAGCAGGTAACAGCTAGTACTCCTTTCACAGATAACACTCCTTACTGCTTTTTGGCAGTGGCTCTAGAGGAGCACTAAAAATGTTTCCCCATTTAGCAAAGGAAGCAAAGAAAAGAGTACAGATCAAGTGCATAATGCCCATTTTTACCTCTTAAGTGAGATTTAAATAGTGTATAGGTGCCAAGTCCAGGTGTGGAATCTTTGTTAAGCGCTCACATCCTCTAGCTTTTCCAAAAGGGTGTCCCAAGTGCTAACCCTGTTTCTGCATATGCTCAAGGCAGCTTCTGATTTGGCAAGGCTCATCCAACCCTAGATCTGCTGTTGAGGAGTTTAATCTGATGTCTCTGGCAGTTCCTATCCTAGCCTTCTGCTATGGTCTAATTCATCTATCATTTGTAAACTGGTTTTGGTAGGATTTATGTATTGCAGGTCAAGCCAAATTGTAGTGTTAATAATGTTACTGTAGAAGCATTAGCAGATCTCCCAGGTTTACTCCTGAGTAGTTCATCTAGTTTACCTGAAATTCTTGAAAGAACACGTATTTCTTCTACTCCTAGTTGATGTCCAGATATCATTTTGGCTAAAGCAGAACATCTGGATCTCCTGGAGATGTTTTCAGTATCTTCTCACCAGACAAGCATTTCTTCCTGTAGGGCAAAAATGCTACTGATTAATTCGCCTTTATGCAAGGCCGCAAGTATTTCTTGGGAACCAGAAGCCACCCATCTGCATCAAAGAAGACATAGGGAGAATACATCTGGAAGATAATGAGCATACGGTTGTAAAAATGGCAGGTTTTAAGATCTAGGAAGCATGAGACTTTGTGTCAGTACTTCAGGAGATGGAAATGAGGGGTCAGAAAAGAAAAGGAGGTGTTATATTCCAGTTCCCTGTAACAAGCAATAAAAAAACCAAATAATATCTGATATTCAGGTTACCCTATATTTGGTAAGCGTGGTGATCAGTAAACTCCAGATACAGACTAAAGACAGACATTTTGAAATTCACTCAATTTATTTAGAGAATGAGTGAAGAATACTCTTAGTCCCAGCACCTGCTGTTGAATTCCCCTCCTTTTCTGTGGTTTTACTATTGCATTTTCTAGTTTTAAAAGAAGTGAAGCAGACTAGGCAGAAGATATTGTCTAATGCCCAAGGTAAATAAACTGGGAATATTTTCCCAAAGTGGGAAAATTGCATCCAATTTTCTGTAATAGCAAAGAGACTATTAAGTGAACAGTATTAAATTAAGTAAGGCTTCTACCAGGAAAAGTAAAAAGTTGAATGGTGTCCCTTTGAAACAAATGTCCAAAATGTCCATGGAATCCTAATGGGAGTCTCCCTCTCTGGAGATGTTCAAAACTCACCTGGACACATTCCTGTGCAACCTGCTGTAGATGACCCTGCCTTGGCAGGGGGGTTGGACTATATGATCTCCAGAGGACCCTTCCAATCCTACCAATTCTGTGATTCTGTGAATCTTTTTGTTTTACTTCGACACAGAATATGAAATATGAATAAATCTTTATTTATGCAGTAGATTAATTACACATTTTTAAGGTGAATCAGATCTTTCAGTTTCTGTACTTAAAAAAATCACCTTTATTGGCCCCACATGAGATCACGGTGCCAAGACCACCCAGTGATATGGCTTCACTTTGAAGAATGGGGGAAACTGTGTAGTCTTAAATTCTCATCTAATGCTGATTCTCAAATTTCTAATTTGCAGAATAGGAAGATGGAAACTTATAGCACTTTACAATAAAAACACCCTTTGCACCTAGAAGAGGAGAAGACACTTGTGAGGTCACCTTCTGGTTTTCCCTGTGTTTGTCTGGAATGTCCTCAAAAGCGGAACAAAATCTCTCTTATCTTAAAGGCAATTATCACATATCAACAACTTCCAGCCTAGGGCATTATGTAGGTGCTTAAGAAGCTGCATCATTGAATCCATTCTGCTCTTTGGGAATGGAAAGACCTAAAATGGGAAAGAAGGCCAGTACCATGTTAAACTACTTAAGAGGTCAAGCAAAATCTGACTGCAGCCAGCAATGTTTGGATTTTTCCTTTGGCTCGGAGAACAAGCTGTAAATCATCCAGCAAATGTGTACCCTACAAGGGGTCAGAGGAAAAAACATCTGCCCATACTGGGCAGCCACTTCAGTCCACTCTTGTTGCCAAATTCCTAAAAAGTGCCCAGAAGCACCTAGTCTGATGCACAGGTCTTTTGCTTTTCCTGGGCTAGTGGTTTCATGTCCACCCCAGACCCTTATGTATTAATAGTGACATGGAATATGCAGAAAGAAGTGGAAGAGCTTGTCTTTGTCCTGACAAAGCTGCACCTCTTATGTTAGGGGGTTTACCCCCACTTGAAGGAGACTGTGGAAACCTTGAGAGGGAGAGCAAGCTCCACACTCTTTGCTGGTTTGTGTCCAGTCCACAGGCTTAAAAATCAAGTACGTTCCAGCATTACCCTGAATACAGTTTTTCTACTTGCAAGAAAAGGAGATAAGACTCTCAGTGAAGAGCATTAAACCAGCCTGTTTCCACTGCCCTCACTCTCTGTACGAAAGCCAGCAAAGCAGGAGGTCATGAAACCTCCCTGGAGAGCATGGCAGCATTGGAAAAGTGCATGGCATAGGGAGGGCTGGTTGCATTAAAATTTGCTGACCCATGTTTTTCTTGTGACTATATATTAAAATACAGACATAGATTTGTGTCTGTGTATTTTTCAGTCTCCAAAGCTACAGAAGTACAACATTCATCAGTGACAACAGGGATGGACTTTCAACAGAATCAGCTGTTCTGGGACACAATGGAGTCGTCATAGATGTGGGGGAAACTTTTTTCACTTTCATATACCTGTAGCTGTACTACAGAATTCAGCTAGGGCTGAATTCTGACAGGGTAAAGCAAACAAATACAAGAAGTCCATGGTGCACTGAGCATGCTGAACTTTACAGCTACCTTCACTGATGACATTTTTAGTGTTTCGATATGGTCTGAGATGGCAGCAATCTGCAAAAGGGATGGAAGTGATTTTTCATTTTCCTCTGAATATGCTATCTATCTACTTGACTTTACGGCAAAGAATTTAGATTGGAGCTAGTGCGGGTATTTGGCTAGGACGCTGGGTTCCTGCCTTCGCTTTGAGCCTCTTTTTTTCCCTGGACATAGGAAAACTCATCAGTCCGCTTAAAAATGAAGAAGTCGCGACACCTAGCGGTGAGTTAAGCACCAATGACTTCTAGTTCCTTCAAAATTCACTCTTGTTTTCCATAGGCATGTTGTTCTCAGTCAGATTGTAATGTGAAAGGTGTGGCCATTACCCACAAGGGTAATTACCTATGAGAGTCGTGAGACTCTAGACATCCAGGCAACCCCTCACTTCTTTTATAGTCCCATGCAGTGTGTGAATGTGTGTGTGTGTCTTGTATTAGACTCTTGTGATTCTGCACAGAAACCCCCATTCATTAACGCCCAGTGTCCAGGCCCTGGTTATGCTCCTTATTGAACATGACATTTTGAATAGCCATTTATGCTGAGATCAGGTTAAGTGCTTTGACTTTGGAGAGAAAGGGAGCATGACAGAATGCTGGCATAAAACCAAGTGGGAATTTCAGGCTTATTTTCTTGTCAAGTAGCTATTAATCAATGCTGGTTTTAGAAGGTGACTCAAAAATATATTGTATGGCATGCAGCAAATTCCTGGCAGGCGGTTTAAACTGACGTAGTTGCTGGCAAATTCTTTTGCTGTTGAAGACTACTCAGAGTCTGCCTTGGTCAGCAGCAGTCAAAAAGTACATACTGGCTGCAGTACCATGACAAGAAGTCACACTGAAAAGCAGTAAACCAGTCTAGACATGTGTAAAAAAGTTGTAGGTTCTTTCCAAACAGTGGCAAGCCTTAGAGATGTTTGGTTTTGTTTGGCTTGGGGGTTTTTTTTAGGGAAGCAGAACAGTGATGAGTTGTGCCAGTGGTAACTAGGCTGCAGTCACCAAATGGCAAGCTTTCTTGGCTTGTTGAGCTAGCTGTCTGGGGACCTGCCATTTTTTTATCATAAGTATGAGCTTCAGTGCAAGAAATTTCAAGTCAAAACATCACTGTATGTTGTTGGGAAATTGGGTGCATGCTTCCTTGCATCTGTAAGAGCTGTTAGCAGCGCAGCCACCCAGTTTCATGTCCATATTTGTGCATGCTTTATCAAGCATACTTTCCATTGCCTGCAATGAGACAAACTCTTTCCTCCTTCTCCTCTGTCTTTCAGAAGAGATGCATGATAAAATTACACATTATGAACAAGAAATGAAAACCAGATTACTTGAATATACATTATTTTCTTCATCTAAAGATATATTTTACCACATATCCACATATATCAGTACCTGTAACTTTCCCAGTTTGCTGTCTTGGGTGTAATTAGCACTTCTACCACCAAAGTGTCTGGATATAAGGCAAGTGAATATAAAAACATCAGTTCTGTCCAAAATATTCCAGTTTCCACCCCTTGAATCATCAGCACGTGACAAGGCACTGGAATGGGTTGCCCAGGGAAGTTGTGAATGCTCCATCCCTGGCGGTGTTCAAGGCTGGGTTGGACAGAGCCTTGGGTGGCATGGTTTAGTGGGAGGTGTCCCTGGCCATGGCAGGGGGGTTGGAACTAGATGATCTTCAGGTCCTTTCCAACCCTAACTATTCTATGATTCGATGATTCTATGATTCTATTCTGTGCCAACATTAATAACCATTGCTCATGGCTTTCAAACAACTTAAACTATTTAAACATTAATTCTGTTTACAGTCCCTTACAGAGGAAGTATTTTGTGTAGGAGGATAACTCAAACTGACTAGTGGCTACCCACAAAATATGACTATCCAGTAACAAAATTAATCATTTAGAACTAGTTGGCAAATAATGGGGGTATTGTTGGAGAAAACATAAAGTGGAGATCAGATCCAGCAACTGGGAGCCCTGGGTTCTCTTTCCACTGTACCATGTCTTTCCCATGCTGCTCTGACATAGGCAGGCCTAACTGCAGTGGTGTAGGCAGCTCCAATCCCCAGTCATCCCTAAGCACACCTTTTACTTTTTTACACTGAGCTGTAAGCTGTGGGACTGAAGTGCCCTGTTTAGTTGTCACTCCTAGAAACACTTGCGGTCATGAGTTGGAGCTCATAGGCATGCTAGTTTATACTTTGCCTTTGTTTCGCCCTCTGTAAAACAGAGATGGCCACCGACTGATGCATGACAAGCTTGTCTGAATCCCTCGTATGGGCCCAGGGCTAGTATTATTTCAGTCTTCACTGCCGCTGCCATTGCTGAAGAGTAACAACAGGAAATGGAAAAGCAGTACTAATACTGGCAGCGCAATAACCTGAAATATGTAATTCAGTCCTGAGCAGAACGAGTGCAACATCTGGTGCAGCAGAAAATTAGGTTCTGCTAAATCTTTGAGTGCCACTTTTTCAATTTTGCATTTGTCATTGTTGCTACAAGTCCAGACGACCCCACAACAGTCAGAAACAGCAGTAAATCTTTCTGCTTCTAGCCTCTCTCTGTAAGAAATATCTTGACAGGTTTATAAGGGAAGGGACCTTGCACAGCACTTAGCGTGGCTGTGCTAGCCTGTGAGGCAAAGTTTTTGGATGGCCAAACAGAAGACATGACTTTGGGCTGTAGGTCCAACAACAGTGATGTGTTTGATCATTCTCATGCCAGGCAGGACATTGTGCTACAGTCTGTGTTACATGGGTATACCAGAATCTCTGCTGTCTCTTGTTCCTGCATTTCCATGATTCCCCTGCTGACAGATGGGACATGACAAGAGCTGTGAGGTATAGAGTAGCTGTCAAAGTCAGCACTGAGGAGTAAATATCTAGGCAATATTCACTCGCATAGGACTTAGAATATTCATCTAGGATATGCTTTTTAAGATAGTCTCTGTATTGAGTGCAGAGGTGATTTGTACAGTAAATCTCCAGTGTATCAGACTCACTTGCATGACTAAGCCTGCAATCACAGAATCACACAATGGTTAGGGTGAGAAGTGACCTCTGGAGGTCATGTAGTCCAAACCTCTTGTTCAAAGCAGGCTCAACTAGAACAGATGGCTCAGGACCATACTTGGCTGGGTTTCTCCAAGGATGGAGACTCACAACCTCTCTGTGCAACTGTTCCAACCCTGCATCACCCTTGCAGTAAAAAAACAAACAAACAAACAAACAAACAAAAACAAACAAAAAAAAGAAAACAACTTTCTGATGTTTAAATTATATCAGTTTGTGCATTTGTGTCCTTTGCCTCTTGTCCTTCCACTGGATACCACTGAAAAGGGTCTGGCTCTATTTTCTCTACACCCACCATATCAGGTTTTCATATTTAAAAATCCCCTCTGATCTTTCTCTTCCCAAGGGTAAATAATCTCTGTCATGTCTCTCCTATGTCAGATACTGCAATCTGTTTGTCATTTTCGTGATCCTTCACTGGACTGGCTCCAGTATGCTCATGTCTCCTTCATACTCAGGGCCCAGCACTGGACCCAGCACTCCAGATGTGGCCTCACCAGGGTTGAGTAAAGGCCAAGTATCACCTCCTTTGACCTACTGGACACACTCTTCCTTATGCAGCCACAGACATTGTTGGCTGCCTTCGTTGGAAAGCACATTGCTGGCTCATGTTCAACTTGTCCACTGAGACACACAGGTCTGCTATTTGACATCTAGTTGCATATTAATGGCTACTTCCAGCTGTAGGTTTCTTCAGCTTCCTGGATTTAATGGTTTGAATTTCTTTCTAATAAATGGATGAACATGCCTGGTCTGTTTAATAGCATGGAGGGTTTCTCCATCAATGCCATCTAATTATCCAGTAGCCCTGAGAGGTCTCATAAGACCACCAGACTGTTGACCAGTTTATCAGACTGGATGCATACTTAACTGCCTGTAGCAAACAAAAGCAGCAGCAAGTCACTGTGTTTTCAGTTGAACATGGGTGATACCAAACCTCTTGCTATGCCATAAGCTTTAACAGCAACCTAACAACTGCAAAACAACTTAAATTGAGGGAGGAGCTGCTTTTCCTAGTAATCCGGTTGTTGTCCTTCTTGTAGACCAAACAATGACATGTTTTCTGCATAGGCATTTGGGCAATCTCTAAGGCCAACATTTCTTAGCCCTACTACAGAAAGGAAAGTTCACCCTTTCCCTGGTCATGGAGTGAAATCCTTCTACAAAACCACGATTGCATTCTCCAGAGAGCAACAAAAATGGGCACAGTGGGTTAATACTCCAAAACCAGGAAACATCCCTAACCAACGCTCTATGTCATCACATAACCTAGATTACTGTCAAGAATTTGGGTGTTGTTTTAGATAACAAAAGACAATATGTGTTCGTCATTAATCTTCTTGAACATTTGTTTAGCCAGAAACTGTCTCTGATCAACCCTTAATGTAAACAGGTCTATGCTTCAGACAGAAGTGGTAAGATATTATTCCAAGTACTTGCATTATATGGAATCTCCCCTTAACTCTAACAAGATAATTTTAATGACAGGCTCAGTATCGGTGGCTGTACTCCAAAGACATTTATGTTCATTTTAAGTTTCAAAAGTAAATAAAAATTTATCTTGAATCAAAGAGGAAAAATATTACCTCTAAAAATCTACCATTTGTTCCTACTCTATTTGAGGTTTCACTATCAAACACTTTTGCATCTGGCTGGCAAAGAACTGAAAAGGTTTTTCTTCTTTCATTACCAAATGACAGATGTTGTACTCATTGCAGCTGAACACCCTGGAAAGGTTTCCATTTATCATGTAATTTTTTACAGGTATAGAATCATAAACAGCAATGAAAGAAGAAAAAAAAGAGAAAAATAAGCTTCTTTTATATAAGGAAAATAAATGCTGCACTGTATTTTCTCAGCTAGTTCTGGGCACAATTAGTACATTTCATTTATGTTTGAACATGCAGTCACATAAACTATGAAAAATGTTATTGGTGGAATAAGTTAAAACATGCAATTTCCTACTCCTCCTCCCAATAGTTGGTCTCTTCATGCCTTTTTGTTTCAGAACAAGAGCAAGCAAACACTTTCAGTCCTGCCAGTCCAGGGGCAGTGTGTGAGTGGGGAGTAAGACTCTCAGTTATCACTGCAGCTGCTTACTGGCTGTGAATCTTACCCAAAGTTCTTTGTCTCCAATTTCTCATGTGTAAAATGTAAAATATAGCTAAGAACTAGCCAACAGCCTTATACTTCCTGCTGGGGAAGTTAGTTCGTCACAGTCAAAAAGACTAAATGCTTTGATTGCTTGAAGGTTAATCCAAGGCTTTAAACTGTCTGATAGGAATCAGACAGATACAAGGACCCTCGAGTATGCAATAAACAGAGCCATTAGAAATATTTATCATTGAGTTAGAGCATTGAAAGTTAATCTCAACTGTGCCAATTCCAGAACACAGCATCTTAATTGCATTACATATTTTGGACATTGTCCTGAAATGCTTCTGAAGATTGTTAGAGATATGGAATGCTTGAGATATGGTTTGGGGTTTTATTTTTGTTTGGTTGGGGTTTTTTTAATCTGGCTTTCAGTTTACCCATGACAATTGTTTTAAGAATTTCTTACAAAGTCCTACATTCAGTAGCTGGGAAAATGGTACAGAAAAGGCTGATAGACATACAGAGTAATAAGAAAAGGACAGAAGCTAGAAGGAACAGAGTAAGGGGAAAACAGACAACTGCACTGCCTCTTAGTATTTTAAGTGCCTGGAAAGGTGAGAAGAAAATACAACTTCTTTTATAGGTGGAAAGAGAATTTGGTAGCTTTAGAAAGGTGACAGCTGCTATAAATGACATGGGAGGTGCTGCTGCTTCTTCTCTCTCCTCTTGGCAGAAATGTTCCCCTCAGCAAACATGCTGCCATTCAGCTGTATTTTAATGGGTTTAATGCATTTTAAAGCCAGACCTGCAGAGATTGCAGCCAGAGAATCAGAAATGCTGACAAAATGAACTAAAGTCAAGCATCCACTTCCAACTCCAAAAGCCCTTTTCCATTTGGACTTAAGTCCTGGTATACTGAACTGAACAGTTTTAAGTACTTTTTTCTGCCAAGTGTTGTTCTGCAGCCACTTCATTTATGCAGTTTGTTCTGCCACACTGCTGTCATGGCAAAGTTTCATTTAGAGATATTTTCCTATTGGTATCTACAAGTGATTGAAATCCATAGAAGTCTATATTGGTTGTCTGGAGTTGGAAATTAGAAAAATCTAGCGTGTTACATAAACTTGTTTTGAAAGCAAAAAGAAATTAGAAGCAGATAGGTTGGCTGATAAAACAGGTTAAGACAGTTGTGACAGTGAGTATTTACATCTATTGAAATCATGCAATGATTAGAACAAAGAAAAATGGGGGGAAATGTTTGTTGCTGGAGCCACCAAATGTGTCTTAAGTAATGCTTATGGAATGTGGTTGTCAGTTTTCATGTTGTTTTTCGCATGAACAAAGGATCACTGAACAGGGGCAGAGGGAAATCTGACTGGGAAAAGCTAAGGTCATCATTCTAGTGTATCTCAAAAGGATCCGTCGTTATACTAACACTCTTCTAACAGAAGCCTGCTCTGGTGCTAAACCTGAATTTTGGATGGATATACTCAGTGAGAAAAACTCACCTGGGAGCCCTCATTTCTTGAGTCACACTCTGGAGCATATTCACTAACTTAATATTTAATAGCTTTGGGGAGAAGAATGCCAAAGGTACCAGCAAGTAAGGTGTTGAACAGTTTTTTTCTAAAATAGAGCTAAGAATCTGGATAACTTCAAGGCTCCTTTTTAGGGTCTGAAAACTCAGTCTTCCGGGATTTGGTATTTCTAGACTTCAAATATGTGTAGAAGTTTAAGAAGGCGAACAGAGCCAAATGCCTCCAAGTCTGCAGTCAAGATAATTTTGTTTTGCTACTGTCAAAATGTAATATTTAGATTCTGGGTTTTTTTATACTTTCTTTTCCAAAACCAACTTCAGGTTTCCTTCTGAGGTGGTATTATTTCCTTTCTCCACTTCATTCCATCACTCTCCAATTTCCATCCTAAAGAAAATCATGACTGTGAAAAGCTCCATAGTTCAGCAACATCTAAAGAGTGGAATTGTCACAGAAGGTCCAGTAAACTGATGTTGTAGAAATGGGATGGAAGAATCTGGATTACTTGGAAATAGGAACTTGACCATGAAAATCTTCTCTATAATGGAAGGAGAAGTAAGCTGGGCAATGACCAGTTACTTTAAATACTCTGGGTTTTTTTGTAAGTATAGTATTTTTTTTTTCCATGTTCTTCTCTGTAATGGACAGAATTTAATCTACCATGATTTTCATAGCAAGCCTGCATCTGGAGGACTGTGTAAGTTCCACTTGCTCTGGATGTTACTGTTTCAATGAGTGGATATCTACAACATATTTATTAAATTTCTGTTAGTTTCAGTGTAGTTTATGAGGGAACCAAAGGAGCTATATAGTTTTAGAAGGGGATGGGGTAGAATATTTACCTAAAGTAGTACTGAGTGTCCTGCAAAAAACTGAAGTGCTGTCAAATACAGACTGGACCTGAAACTGTTTACAAACAATTGCAACTGAGGTGGAGATTTGAAGTGGTCAGTGCTCAAAGTAGTCTTGGTATGAGGGACGCAGTGTGGGAAAGTAATTAGTTTTCTCTTCTGTAATGGATGTTATCTGAATTTATTTCACAATTATTCTGTATGCAGTATTGGTAGTAAAAATATAAAAAAGCTTGATGCTGTATTTCTAAGGACCTAAACCACTGGCCATTTCTGAGTATCTTTTGCGTACTCAAGCTGCCTGAAACCTGACTATACATCCAGCTTTTTCAGATGGGCCTGTCTCTCCAATGAGCCTCTCTCTCAGTGATCCAAACCAAAATTCTGATTCCAGCTGCCCCTGTTTTAAGAACATTTCCATGTCGATATCTGAATTTTGCTGCATGATCTTGGCCACAGAGGCGCACAGCCATGTCTGTCTACTACTCATAGTAGGCACTTCAGTTTCCAGGAGCTGTACCTGTGATCAGAGGGAGCAGCAAGACTGTTCTCAAACTATCTTCAGGGTCACACTGAGGAAACACCTTCTTGGAAGCTGCCTGCCTCTTTGTTCCTTCCATCAGTCTAAAGTAAATGTCACTGAAAATGTCTCATTCCTCTTTGTGTATGCAAAGACCATGGGAACACTTGCAAGTCAGCCTCTTTCAGATACCGCATACAAAACCAGAGGAAATAACAATGTTTGGGTCTTTCAAGAAAATCCAAAATGTCCAGATTTCTTTGGCAGACATTCTTACTTTGTTTTTCCAGGCTGAAAAGCATGAAAGTACCCTTTTCACCGCTTTCCACTTCCCTGTCACTTACAAATTCAAGGCTGATGATGCTTGGACTCAGATAAAATTTAGAAGTGAGTGGAAAAACACATCCAGCTGACCCAAAGGGGAATTGCATCCTCTACCTGCTACTGTCTTCCTCCCCATGTTTACCTTCTTTCTGCAGGTAAAGTGATTCACTACATTCTTTTGCCATTTATTTACCTTCTGTTTTCCCTGTGTGCACAGCAAATCTCTGATGTTCATGGGACTGCTCCAAGTTCAATAACATTTCATTTTCTGATGGTTATAAGGTTCCTCAAACTCCAGTCAAGATCTGGAGCCAGAAGGGGGGAAGTTTGCATAAAATCAAAGCTCTGCCACAGCCAAGTGACCCATATTGCTCATTAATAAAGTTCTCAATCATAAAGTGTGATTTTCTATGTGGGAAAAGTCAGCTTAACTGACTATAAACTGTTGCTGAAATTTTAGCTGGAATTCTGCACACAGTTCTGGCTGGCGTAAGCAGAAAATATTTGCACAGACATCCATTGTCCTGACCCACAGAGTTCAAACAAACACTGATGGGAAAATGAAATTAGGAGAACAGGATATTGTCCTTCATTCTCTGCATTCAGGCTACTCAGATGGCAGAATCTGAAATTTATATGGAAGGTCAAAATGATTCCAAGGTTGGATCTGAACAGATTTCATACATGGATGTTTAATATTCATAACGTTTGCCAGAAGGATGACCCTAAATGTTGAAACTTTGCATTCATCTACAACACAGGGGAAGCAACGGAGGTGAACAGTGGAAGCTTATGCAGAGTACCCTTCATGTGCTCCTCTGTGTTGTGCTATGGTGATACAGAAAACAGCTGAAATGTTTACTTTCACTAATAGTATGGATGATTCTATTTTTCTCTTTATTTTTTTATTTTGACTGCATCAGCCTCCATGCAGGAAGTTAAATCGGGTATGGCAAAAGAATTCAGCATTATAAAAAAAGTTTTTGGCTTAGTTGGGCAAATGGAAAAGTTGGGGAGAAAAATTTATTTTGGAAAACTTGACATGGAAAATAAAATTAAAAATGAGCGTTAATGTAAGCATTTGTTTTGTCCCATCTAGCATTATTTCATTTAGTGTTTGGTTTAAAAACATTTTTAACATTATAAATATATGTAGATTTCAAATTTAAAAGAAAGACTATAAATATTTCTTTTTAAATGTTCAAATGAAACATGCATGAATAGAATGAAACATTGGCAATGCTATAATACCAGCCTTATAAACAGCTCAAACCTGTGATTTCTTGTTTGCTTTCTTTTCTTTACAGCAAATAATTCTATCCAGTCTCAAAAACAATCTATAAAAGGATCACAGAAGTATAACCTTATCCTCCATCAGACCCCTGTTAGCACCTGTCCCTCTCAGAAGGCATAAATCCATTCCGAAGTCCAGTCCCTATCCTATCCCAACAGAACTGGCAGCAGTACATTTTTTAAGATCCTCTTCCATCCATATTTTCTTGATGTCAGTCTTCATCTCAGTTTCATAGAAACCCATGCTGATCCTGGACCAATTACTGAAGACCTAAAGCAAATTCCAATTTAAAATCTTGTCCAGAGTCTTATTCATTCCTCAGTTTCTGTCACATGAGACATACCTGCTCTTCACAATTGAAAAGATCAACAGTGAAATGGGGATTATTGGTCTCCCAGAACCCAGCAACAGAAAAAGCTTTTCAGACTTTGTTTGCCTAAAACATAGCAGCAATCATTGATCTCCTCTCAGTAAAAACCTTCCTTGCCCATGTAGAAAGCATACAACCTTCCTAACAGTAGCTTTCATCTGCCCTTCAGAACTGATTACCTGACCTCTGCAGCCCCTGCTTTCCTCAACTGCAATTTTAACATTAAGTCTAAATTTCTTCATAAATTCCAAAAATATCATCTCGTGTGTTGAACAGCTCCAGGCCTCAGTGCCCTGCAAGAAACTGCACTGATATTTGAGTTTTGCTGCACAGATGCATAGCTCCAGGACCCCACATTAAAAGCAGATCTCCCACCTCTGCCCTCCAGAATCCTAATCCTAACTACAACGAATACTGTCACTTTCATTATAGTTAGTCACTCTCATTGCCTCTAGGATGGATTATCAGATCTTCACTCCTGGAAAAAAAACATCTGAAATATGGGCAATTGTGATACAATTCTGCAGACTGCTTTCGTAAATCCAGACCATGCATCCAAACTCTCTACTGCCTTTAATAATAACACTCTTGCCACCAGTTCCCATTGCAACTAGTCAGAAGGCATAAGTCCTTGCCATCATCAGCCCTCATCCTAGACCCACAACATTGATAAGATCCTGCAGAACAGGTATTTCTCCGGCTTTTCCTTCCCCAAACTTTAACTGTAGCTGCACGGCTCATTCCTCCACTCCAGAGCATCAACCCTAATCCCAGCCATGAATGTAATCTTAACTGTAACAAGGTACTTCTCTCTACCACAGAACAAATCACCTGGAGACTAATCATCTCTCCACTGCTAGATGAACAATCCCTGAAATTAGGTTTAAAGGGCAAAATGCCAATATAAGAAAATTATCTTCCAGTGATATGTTTCTTATTTTATTTTTTTTTAATCATTGCTTGAAAACACATTTTTAAAGGTGTCTATTGTCAGTTTTAACAGTGGTTTTGCTTGGAGCAATGAGCTTTTGTTTTAGTGTAGCTTGCCAGCACTTTAACAAACCCTGGGCTAACAGACAACCTTTGTTTGTGGCTTACTAGAGAAAGGGAAAAATGTAAAGGCTTCTTCAATATAAGGCATGCTATGCAAGGGTAAATACACAGTCTCCACTAAGTGTAGAAATGCTTTTCCAAATGTAAGCTGGATAGAGCTTTGTAAGATGGGACTTCTATCTTAATCTTTCCTTACATTTGCATGTGTTGAAAGATACTTTAATGTATTCCAAAAGCATTGAATAAATTGATATAATTATATTCTCTCTTTTAATCTGTAAAATTCTCCTAGGAGCACTCACTCCTTTAATCCAGTGCTGACTAAAAACTTGTGATTCACATTACTTTTAACAGACACCAGAAAAAATGGCAAACAGATACCCTATGAAACTAACAACATGATGAAATAATGTCTCAGAATTAACATTAACACTTCTGTCTATAGATATATTTCTTCAAGAGCAATTGACTGGAGAAAATATACGCCACAGGTTTTCCTAATCGTATTTCTTTTCTGGTAATGCAAAAAGTCATTCCCCAAGGACAATGTTTTGTTCCCATTCAAGTCAAAGATAAAAAGTCTCTTGAGTTTCATGGGAACAAGAGTATTCTAAAAATAAAAATGTTCCCCTGATAACCTCTAGTGGATTTTTTTTTTCCCAAAAAGCAAACACAACAAAGACAATGTTTTCATCATTTCCATTTCTGTCCTCAGGGTGTAATTCTGTTCCGTGCGAACACAGCTTAGGGATATGTGAAGGCCCTTTATGTCATCTCATGCACCCTCTGGATTGCCCTGAGGCCAAATTGTCCCTTTCTGGTGGTAATTTACAGCTGTTTCTAAGCAGCATTATAGCTCAGGAGCCTTCATATAAGTAGAGGAAAAAGTTGTTAGTGTTGTACTGCGTCACAGTAGGGGCAGCTCTTTCTTGGACTCTTGCAATTTCTCATCAGCCCGGGTATGCCACCATGATTACCACAGAAGACACTCTAAGTCTGTTCATAATGACTGTGAATGCTTCCTGAGGATGGCAAGAAACAGGGCTGCCGCAGAGAAAGGTAGAACACAGTACTAAACTTGTATTCCAGCTGCACACTGAAAGTCAAAAAAGAATATAATTACATAGATTCAGCAATTGGTCTACTAAGGCCACTGTGCTTGATACTCTATCTAGCTGTAAATTCTTCAGCTCTGTGCAGAGTCCCACAACAGGCTTTGTGACCCAAGCCTTCCAGACAAGAGGGGGATGTTTAAACTTTCTAGATCTCACTTTAGGTAAAACAATGAGCCTTCTGTTTGTGATGAATGCACATTGTGTGCCATGCCCTTCTGTCTCATCTTCAGTTGACTCTTGCATTTAAACAAGGCACTGAAGGACATTTCCTAATGTCTTTTGGAGACTTACTTTTTGTTCTGCATGAATATATAGTACTGCTGTTACAGTACTTAATGGAGGCACTTAGCTGGGTGACCATGCTGGGCTCAGCAGACACCATTTGAATCGGTGCTCCACATTTTGCTTAGTTATGTGCATGGAGTGAGGGAGGGGACCACACAAACACTACCTATACCTATAGAAAAGCATTGTCAGCCTTTCCTAGAATAACTTTGCAATCATCTGTGCTTAAACAAAGGGGTTGCTTGCTGAGACAGAAGCTGAAACAGAAAGGGGTCTTTGCTTATATAAGTACTATACTGCTTCATTTTTTCTGTTTTACTTAAGGTGGATTGCCTTTCATAGCTGGATTTTTAAATCAAAGTAGTGAATATGTGGGCATCCAGATTACAGCAGATATTACAGGACCTGGGACACTCAAAGTAGGGTAGTTTCACAGATGGCAAGGAGGGGTTGTGGTAGACTACAGGAAGGAGTGAAAGTCTAAAGTGCTTTATCCAAGAGAAGAGGGGACAGGTGCTACCTCCCCAGCTTTTTGGAGAAGCCTTGCCCCTACCAGCTGGGCAAATTCTGAGAAGAACAAACCCCTCCAGAACTCATAACTACCAACACCCCACTTCCTCCTCAGCAATTTGAGCTCCCAGGGCCTGGAGCATCCTTGTGTGTTAGCCCACATCCTCCTGTCCTCCCAGAAGGCCCTCTTGTTGGAAACAGAGCTTGGTGACAGACCCCCTGTGCTGACAGTACATTCTTGTACCCTTGTTATGTCTTGTTTGCACAGTGGAAGGGCAGAAGCGAACCAACATGATGGGAACTCGGATCATTATGGAGGAAAATTTTGGCAAGAATTTCTTCCTGTCTTTACAGTGGGGGCACCAGAAGCAAAACAACCCTGTGTGAAGAACCTATCACTGCAAGAGAGACATGACCAGTGTGAACAGGCACAGGAAGGGCCTGGTGCCTGAATGCAGCCCTGATGGAACCACATGGGCCTGCATGGGGGGAACACCACAGTTTAGTAGGACAGCTTTTCTCTTCCACAGCCTTCAGGCAAATAACACAAGGTTTCCCCCTCCTGGTATGCCTGCACTGTTTCTACTGGGTTGTGGTCCTGGCAGAAACACCTGGGGTGAAGATGGAAGAGATCAGCAAGGTTGAGCTGCTGAGTCCTTTCACAATTCTGGACAAGACTACCACAAAGGCTGCAGAGGCTGAAGGCTCTGGGCAGTGTGCCCATGTCCCTCTTCCCAGCCCCTTCTTCCCTGTGTACCTTCCAGTCAAGGGGACACAGGGCTGGAGGTAGGCTGGAACAAACATGGGTGTTTCCAGGCATTTGACATGTTTAGGCATTTACAGAAAAAGATATGAGAAATTATTGTCCACTTGGCTACAAAAATCGAAAGTACTAATGCTCTTACCTTTGCCTGTCATCTAGCTCAGCCATGGCTCTGTAAGACACAAACTCAGTTATTATTTTACCCAGTATAAAATTCTGAGTGTTGTATTTATCATCCTCACCTTAAAAAAAAACTGAATCTTTAGAATCTGGAACTATTAAAGGTGTGAATTCAGACCAGATATAAGGAAGAAATTTTTTACCATGAGTATGGTGAAACACTGGAAGAGGCTGCCAAGAGAGGTGGTAGATGCCCTATCCCTGGAAACATTCAAGATCAAGTTGGATGGGACTCTAAGCAACCTGATCTGGTCGAAGATGTCCCTGCTCATTGCAGGGGAGTAGGACTAGATGACCATTAAAGATCCCTTCCAACCCAAAGTATTCCATAATTCTATGATTCTATGACTATCCATCTTTAAGTAGTTGAAAGCACCTGTCATGTGATAAATAAAGCAGCAAATATGTATGATTTTAGCATAAGGTAAGCTAAGGTAAACCTCTGAGAGCCCGTTTTCAAACATTCTTCAACATGGCCTATAAATTTGCAGCTAAAATTCAGGCCATTCAATTCCCATTCAAGCAAAAATTAATGGAATTTTCAATAAAACGAGAGAAAGGAAGAAGGAGAGTTAATACCACTGGGAAACATTTTCCTCCATATACAGTAATGGCAGAATGTTTACATTAAGCTGCTGGATTTACTTGTAGCAACTGAAGTTTGAAGACAAAATCAAGTTTTTAGACACATACAAAAGTTAAATGATATGTATTTAATTTTAATAGTACCAACATATTAGTTTGTATAGCTATTACAGCTTTCGTTTAATTTAAAGTCTATTAAAATAGCTCGCATACCATTCAAGCATCACTTGCACAAGTGCCCAGGCGCTTGTAGATCGGTACGTGTTCTTCACCAGTAGAGAGCAGCACCAGCGTACGTATTCTCCCAAAGCAAGAGCTGCTCCACTTCCACTAAAGTCAATGGAAGTTTCCTCCCTACGTTTTTTAACTGTAAGACCTGGTCTCACTACTGAGTGTTTTGCAGTGAAGTAAAATGTAAGCGTATGTTCATTGCTGACAGAAATCTTTAATGATCACCCCATCACAAAGCTGCTGTTGTGCCTGTTTTTTAATTTCCGGGGTACGTTTTACTTGGAGACCCTCTAACATTTCTCACAGACACAGACAATACAGAAGTTAAATGTGAGTCTGACAGGCAGATGAGCATGCTGTGTTGCCTACAGTTTGCTTTTTCTGTTATGTTGCTTCTCCATGGACTGACGGAGTTGGGAATAAGGGAAATGCGCTGAGTGGTTAGGATTTTTCTAAGAATCACTGTCAGAGATATTAGAAATAGTGATTTTAATAGAAATGTATACAAGTGTGGTTCAACATAATTCAATGGGAAGGTTCACTCTACTACATACAAAGGAAAATTGTCAGAATTGGTAATGATTTACACAGACCAGGGCTAAAATGATTTATACAGAATTGGACTGAAGTGATGTGTACAGAAGCTGGGGATATAATGGAATAAGGGAGGCCCTCCTGTTGAGTAATGAGGTTCAGAGTGGACCCCCTTGCTTTCTGAACTCCTTAGAGAGGAGTGTAGGTGTGGTTTGGGACTCCTAGTCCCAAACTTGGTCATCAGTTTATACATAAGGAGAAGGGAGACCCTCCTTTTGAGTCACGAGGTTCAGAATAGACCCCCTTGTTTTCTAAACTCCTAATGGAGCCTAGGTGGACCTGAATCCAATCTTAGTCTCAGAGTTGAACAGTGGTTTATGTCTAATGCAAAAAATACAGGGAATAAGGAAATCCTCCTGCTGAGTTATGAGGTTCAGAATATACCTCCTTGCTTTCTAAACTCCTTCTTAGAAAGGAGTCTAGGTGTGGCTGGATCTAGTCTTAGTCTCAGACTTGGTCTATGGTATTAATCTAAAGGGTTACAAGTGTCATGTTGTAGCAGTTTGCAGTTTTAAGGTGAATTACAAGATTTCTAACAACACTTGATTATTAAAGCTAATATATATGCTCTTGCAATGAAAAACCTAGACCAACACACACACACACAAATAGATATGTGTACATGTGTATGCATATAAAATATAGATAATATATTTTTACATTTATTTTAAAATTTATTTATATTTTATATATATTATTTAGATTTTTATATATATATTCACTGCATCTCTAGTGCAGTGAAAATACTCAGCTTTCTCAGCATTCCTCAGTGGGTGATGGGTTGAGTGTCAATGAGCAGAATTAAAGACCCAGGTAAATGGTCCCTCTGTTTCATAAACTTGAGAGTTTATGGGCCACTCAGGGGAAACAACTGCTGAGGAGAGCTCAAAGGATCTTTTTATTGGGACCACTATTTTTAGGGTCGTAAGATGACTGGCTTTAGTCTTCAGTGAATTTCCATCCTGGCCTCAATTCTGTTTCAGTTGCACCAGCTGCACAACAGTTATGTCCCAGGTTGTCAGGGAATGACTGTTCACCTCAACAGAGCTCCTGGTACAACTGCGGAGTCCCCAACTATCCAGATGTCTGTGTGTCTCTCCCTACCCTTGCTAGGTAACCAGAGTTCTTGGTATGGACATGGAGTGCCCAGCCATCCAACTCCTTGCACCTGTGCGATGCCTGGGGCCCAACAAGAATTCCTGGGGAAAAAGAGAGGTCCAGGATAGGGGGTTGGGAGGGTGGCATCACCACACATCCTTAGGAAGCACACAGGAAAACAGGGTCCTTGCCTTGAAACGTATTCTATCTTACCTAAAACAAGTATGACCCATGCAGGCAGATAGAGAATTGTGGCAAGGAGGTAAGCTGCAGATTCTGCTCTGCTCTTCACAGAGGAGCATCATAGGCGGTGCCTGGTACCTCCTCTCTACCTAGGGATTCACCAGCAGAACTTCTTTACTACCTAATTAAAAAGATGCAGTGAATTGCTCTAAACCCCTTGTTATTTCAGCTTTTGCATTAATCCTGGCTTGTGTTCCTCAGACCAACCTCATCCCTATATATGATCCAGGCTCTGGGCTGTCCTTGGCTGGCCCTAGTTGCCTCACTTGGCTAGCATGGGGCTGATAAGGCCTCTGCCCTACTGTCCTTGTTATAATGCTTCACTCCCAGCTGTCCAGTCTGTAGGGAACAGCTGGCCTTCACTGTGTCTTAACACTCACCCACCTCACACCAGTTCAGACTGCAGAAAAATGAAATACAGAAAGATTTAAGTTTTCCTTTGTACATAGCCTGGGCAGTACTCTATCTCCCTGCTTGCAAGAGTCCTTTTTGTTTAAGCCGTGGGGTTGGTTGGTTTGGGGTTTTGGTTTTTTTTTGGGGGGGGTGTGGGGGTGGGGTTTGTTTGTTGGAGTGACAAGAGTTTTCGTAATCTGCTTTAATGAGAAGATTGTTTTAAAAACTGTTCTTTATGTCACATGGTCTGTTCTGTGACCTGAAAAAAAATCTACTCCCAGTCTTTTATACACAAAAATTCAAAACTGTAGTGAACACCTTCTGGAAAAGAAGTAGTTATAGATAAGATATAGCCTTGGGTGGCATGGTTTAGTGGGAGGTGTCCCTGCCCCTGGCAGGGGGGTTGGAATGAGATGATCTTAAGGTCCTTTCCAACCCTAACTATTCTATGATTCTATGATTCTAAGATGGCTTTCATAGCTTGGAAGCTGTAGTACCACTGCTTTAGGAGGTAGGCAGAGCTTTGTTAAGCCTTACAGGGAGCCCAGGTCTGGACAACAAAATGAGAAATTATAAAGATTATGATATTTTTTTCCACCAGATAGATCTGTAACTCTTGAGGTAACATCATTCCACTTACTTTGTTTTACTTCTCTTCTGAACTACAAGTTAGTTTACTTACAAACTTCTTAAATTGAATTTTGTGTTCCAAGAGCCTTTGGTTTCATGAGACATATGCATAGATTTCCTGCTCCAGACTTTAAGGCTTTTCAAGGTTCAGCCTTCTTGCATTCTTACCTGGTAAGGGAATGCATCTGGCTAGATTCACTTTTACAGTTGCCTACTGTGATTCTTGCAAGTCCTGGGCCATGTCATTCTGTCACTTTGGATTTGGCTTACTATTTTCAATTATTGAGGTATATATAAAGACCTCAAAATTGTTGTATGCAACATCTTCTTCATGGGCAGTGAACATTGGGTCTGGCATTTCATAGTGAAATTGATCTTTCATTAAGGCTGTTTGTGGATTCTGGATTGTTTTTTGGTTTTTGGTTTTTTTTTTTTGATTGAGAGAGATGTCAGCTGTTCCTTAAGAAAATAAGAGTGAAGTGCAGCAAATGAAAAAATCCTATCAGAAATTTGTTTGCTTAGAAATATGTCATCTTAACTTTTATGCTCCAGCCATGGCATTGTGTCTCCAAACATTTTTGGCTAATTTTTGTCCTCCTCAGCCTATGTGCCTCTTTTCTTCCACAAGCAAGAAAAAAGCAAAAATAATTCATGGCAGGTGGGGTTTTCAGACATGACTAGCATTAAGTTAGACCAAAGCTAAACATTTCTGGAAACCATACCAAATTGATTGTGTACATACATGCCAGCTATTTTTCTTTTAAAAAGTACCATATGGCAAATTGAGAACTACACAGAATCAAAAATCATAATTATTTATTGTAGAACAGTTTGGGGAGTTACCTTAAGTACAAAGAAGGTTTCAATTCTAGTTGGGTCAGAGCACTCTTGGAGAATGAAACGCAAAAAGACCAACTTTACACAAGCCAGTGCACTTTTTAAGAATGCCATATGGTGAGTTACTGATATTCGAACCAATCCAATGCATACAATAGCATGTCAAGCCACTGTATACCACAACAGTTGAAGGCAAGTATTTGGCACACACAGCCATGTTCCAGAAGGACATTGTAGCAGTTTGTAAGTGACCAGTAAGTATAATTTTAAAACAGAGTATGGTATAGTTTCTGCATAAAGCAGTATGTTTGGTAAGAGTATTTTATCTATGGAGAAGTGCAATAGACATAATTTTACAGTAGATGCACATTACTGAGATTCTCTGAGGACCTATGGGGAATTAGCACAGACGGTTTAGCCCAACCTTTCTGAGCACTGGCAAATCTCTTTTCTCTGGTCAGTGTTTCAGGCTGTTACCAATGACAGCTAATTCTCAGAGCCACGTATATCTCTAAAGCACCCTGGTAAGTGTTGCCTCAGCATTGATGATATGGCCAGCAGTAGCAATACCTGGAAGACTTGTTTTCAAATGCCCTATCTCCTCCTCACATATTGAGCTGTGTGTCAAGTGTAGGCACACTTTGCACTTTCTGTAGCTCTTAAAAGTAATCCTAACAAATCATGATAGATGGTACACTGTACATTATACATCTTCTTAGGCCCACTTAGTCCAGTGATCTCTTGTCAGAGAAATAATGAAGAGCTGTGAAGAGCTATAAATGGCTCCAAGGAAGTTACTGAAACTGTCAGCAGCTAATACACATTCAAAGGTCTGTTTGGGTTTTGTGAAGATAAAGGAATACCTGCTCAGCATTTCCAATACACTGATTAGTCTGCAATGTGAGCAATTCCTATTGCTCTGTTAAAATAACAGTATCCTTTATTTTGAAAATCTGTTGTGTGTACAAAAAGAATCTGACTCAATATGAATATTTACTGACAATGTTTATTTGCATTCAGACTCTCTAGGTTGGGTGGGATATTTCTGAAGAGATTCCATTCGTAGCTTTATGTAAATGCTGCCTAATCACAGAGGTGGGAGATAGGTTCTTAAAACCATGAGGAAAGGTATTACATTTTTATTACAACACATCATTCTGCCCAGTGATGGAATCTAGCTGCGAGGTGCGTCTGGCAATTGCATATCCTCCCCATGGCTCTGGTTGTCTCAAGAAAACTCTGGGGTATATTGTAATCCTTATCTAATGTTCCTTAAGATATCTGAATTCTTTTGTTTGTGAGTAACAGTATTTCATCTCCTCTTTCATGACAGATATGCATAAAATAATGGCCCTTTTTTTCTAGAAAGGAAAAAAAGCATGCCACAGATTAAATGCTAGGCAAGTAATTGCCTATCTATAATGAGCAAGGACAGCTACTCCGCAAATATTTTGCATTTTATTCTTTTCATAGGAATGCCTCTGCTCTTCCTTAAGGCCACCAGACACAGCAGAATTTAGATGTCTGTGCTATTTCTTGGAAATAGCATTCTTGCACGGAAAGATAAATTTCTTCTATTACAGACACTCATCTAAATGCTCTGATGGCTTGATCAAATGCCCAATAAAGCTAGTATTTCCATGGACTATTTGATCAGACCTGATAATAACATTTTTAGCTTGAAGGAATAAAAGCTAATAGCAACTCTTTTCTATGCAAAGCCATATACTTTCCTATATAATAAATAAGAATAAAAATCAACCTTATTATCAGTGCAGTCCCATGTGTTTACCCCAACTGCCAAGCTACAATCCGTGTTACTAAGGTGGCCTTTTCTTTTTTTCCTTTAATATTAATAGAGTGTTTATTTCTTTACCCTCTTTAAACTCTGCTTGATCACATAAGGAAAATACTAAAGGAAATTACAGTCTGCAGGGAAATATCTGTGTTTTAATACTAGCTGTATGTCATCCAGGATCCCACTGGAGATTACATTATTGCTTTTCAATGGCAAGAGCTGGTCACATGGGAGGTGGTGTTTTTATTATAATCAGCTGCAGAGAACTGGTGAGGGTGAGCTCATCTGCAGCTGAGTATGTTTGAACTTTTGTACCTTTCAGTACCTTTCTGTGAGCAGAGGAAACTCTCCAACTGGGATATGTTAGAGAGTTAGGTTCCCTGTAAATGTTGAGATCTTAGAAAATGGCCACAGGAAACGAGCTTTTGAAAATGAAATTGAACTGGAGAATTACGATATTGATCACTGAACAAAGTAGTCTCATCCAGGTTCAATAGGAAAGTATTGTTCTGGTTTAAATATCCAATTTGATTTTAGTCTTCTGTTCACAGAATTACTCAAAAGACTATTTGAATTTATGTCTTATTACACAAAGCAGATACCACTTATGCTGTGGTCTGCCATTATACTGGAAGTCTCCTGGGAGATGCTGAACACCCTCAGCTCCTGTGTGAAGACTCAAGGATTGGTATTTAGTCAAAGCCTTGATAAATACATCACATTTGCTTCCCTGGAATAATTTCCAGGCAACATGCATTTTATTGAATTTCTGTGAGGAGTAAGTGAAAATCTAGTGGCACATCTGGTGCTGCCTTCAAATAAATTTACGGTAGTCAAATGGGTTTGAATTGGCACTCACTCACATGAAGAACCTGCCGTGCAGCTCTTTGCTTTCTTCACCCCACTGACTAGTCTGCTTAACAATTGCTTTTACCCTAATGAAGATTTTGTTGGAAAAAAATATGACAATTTGCACATCGTTGAGCTTTAAGGCAGTTAATGAAATTAAACCAAAGAACTCCCAGCACAGTAGGAAACCCAGATAACAGGAACAACCATTTAGTCAGCACATTTCTGTTCTCCCCGGAGCCAAGGCTAATTATCAGGGCCAGGTTGCATCGAGAGGGGTGGGGAGATGACAGCACAACAGTATTTCTCTGCACAGCTGCTCTAGTCAAATTCATTTATAATTTCTGGAGAAACAATGCTTTTAGAAAAGATTTATTCCCAGTGCAGGCTGGGAAGTGTAGCTAATGTGGCCATGTAGTTGCCCTATCAAGCTTTCACAAGCATTTGTGGTGGTTGAAAAGCAGTTTAGGCAGTTTATCCAGTACCATCCATATGGGTCAACCTTGAGTAATTTTGAAAATGACTTACCAAAGAAAAAAGAATTTACAGAGGGAAAGGAGAAAAGCAGATCCAAGTAGGGAAATCGTCTCCACAAAACAGACACTTTTTTCTTTCCCTTCTTCCCCCTCCCCCCCAATTTAAGTAAAAGAAAATAACATTCCACAGTCATCAAAGCATGTTCTCTTATCACAGTGTAGGCTTTGGGTTAACAGCAAACTTCCTGATCTTTCTCTATTGTCTTTACTAAACCAGATCATAAAAGGCAAGAAGGAACAGTTTTGTCTAGAGCACTTTCATGAGCTAAAAACATTATTTTTTGCTTAAGGCAGTGGGCCAGATCTTCAAACATCTGGTTTAGTTCCTGCCTTTTCCATAAACTTCCTGTGTGACAAAATATATTTGCACTTCAATTCCCTATCTACTAGGCAGGGATTGTGGTGTTTTATTGCTTTACGGAGCTGGTCAGTTCATGGAGCCTACGCAAATACCTGGTGGCCCAGTTCAATGGACTTCAAGCTGTGGACAATGGTTGATTACCTGATATTTTGAGTATCCAGTTCCAGCTCTATCACTGTTTTCTGTGGCTTGATATTATCTCTCTCAGTATTGCCATCTGCAATATGAGAATAATGCTGCTTTCTTACTTGCAGTGGTAGTTGTGTGGTAAGTTGTTTGCAATGCTTCCTAATGCTTAGACAATAAATGTGCTGTAAGGGTGGAAATTATTTCAATCACGTGAACCCCATCCACTAAGGTATCTTTTGTGTAAGAGAGTCCTTTCACTGTCAGTTTTGCTACTTCTGCTCATGGAGCTTCTTCCTTGTTGTTTCCAGTATGAAAAAGTTCATTCAGACTTCACACATTATTATGTCCCTACTTTCAGATGCAAGATCCAGTTGCAACAGCGTGAAAGACAAGGAATGAGTAAATGATGGTTGCAGTCTGATCTTGGCCAAAATGCAGCTAAGATTTTATCTTAACAGTGCCTTTGGTGTCCAGGGAAAGACATTGACCTGTGGGAAGTCTTCCAGTTTGTGCTTGATTGGAATGCTGGCCCTTCGTCAAAAGCCCAGGAGAAAGTTAAGTTGTGAAACAGGAGAAATATTTGAGTCAACTCCTGACTCAATGTGTCAGATGCATGGAGTGGTTGTAGGGAACTAAGTTTTCTTACTATCCACCTTTCTTTCCAAAGATTTTATTGCTTCTGTGGCTTCCTGATAATTTTTCAGCAAGATTATGATCTCAGCCTACAAAGCACTGGGAAAATCAGTCCTAACTTCAGCTAGGTATGATGTGAACTGATAAGTTTCCATTAAGTCTGCTTTTCTGTATGGGAGCTGATTGTTTGGAGCAAATGCTGCAGACATCTCCTTTAGGCTGATAATTTCTGTTGTGGGTTAGTTGAAGAAAATGTTCTAAATTACTATTCAGGGCCATTACTTTCCCAAATGTAAATATGCTAGTTACCAGGTCCTGTTCTTCTAGCCCTGTGAATCTTTCATTTTAATCTTTCATTGAAGAACAGAGAGTATTTTCTCAAAGTTAGATTCAAATGTTGTAACAACTTGTTTAAAGTATTTCTTTAAATGGTGCTGGTCCTCTTACTGCTGCCTTCTAACTGAAGGGGTATATTTGTCTGTAATGAAGGAATTTTTTTTCACAGTAGTGCAGGATTCAGCACTTCTGTGGAGCCCTGAGAAACAGTGTCAATATCCTCCTTGAGCCAAAAAGAGGAAAGCAAGCAAGCAGGCTTTTGAGGAAGGATTTGGATTTCATTCCAGGGTTCTTAGAACAGTATGCATTCCACAAGCCTGCCTGTTACCAATAAACAAAGCACACTCTGCTTTTTGGGGACAAACATTTTCAAGTAATTTAAAGGTGAATATTTTGATTGATGAAATGATAAGCTTTCATCTATCAAAGTGTTTTGAAAGAATACATGAGACATCAGGAAATTATATGCATTATATTGTTATACTTTCAGTAGAAGCACACCACACAGTGGGGTTCCTCAGGATGTCACACATGAGTACCCCAAAGTACTCTCCGAGACAAGAAACAATGAAGGCTTTTTTCAGGATTCCCCTTTGCCCTGGGGAAATAACAACTAATATTTTGTGGTGAGTTTTGAGAAGAGGATGATCAGATAATACAACACAGCACCTGCTTCTGGAAAGCAGGGTATGAAGAAAAGGTAGTAAAGAGGAAGCACCAGGGACTGGGAATGTTTGAACAAGTGCAGCATGTATTTGATGGCAGACAAGAATCCCTTCACACCAGTCTAGCAATGCTTAGTAAATAATTAAAGGAACAGTGGTCTGATTCTAGAGCAAACCATTGCTTAGGAGCTACCCTTAACAGACATAGTTTTTAGAAAATCATGTCTTTCATTAGAAAGAATATATAGAAGAGGTTTGTAATATGCAAACGTGTGAGTTTTGGTAGCTGTATCAGCAGGTATAGAAAGAGATTACCTCCTTGCCTCACTTACAGCCTTAGGCTATTACAGCTACAGCCACGCTGCTACATTTTAATGCTGTTATGGTCTTCCTAGACAAAAAGAGTATAAAGGACCAGCTTGTGAAAATCTATAAATCTCCAACAACTTCAGCATTTTTTTCTGATTTACATGAAGTGAGAATCAGGCCTGTGTTGTACATCAAGTCCTTTGACTTACACTGTCAAGTCTGGTGTAGAAAAAAGGAGAGAGTTTCATGAATATTTTTCAGAACAATGATCCAGATGGCTAAAGAGATTTGGACAAGTACGAGTGGAGATTACAATGATGTGAAAATGTCTAAAGTGAAAAAATAAAGTAGCATCTTGAAAGATGAGAAAAAATAGATTAAATAATAAAGCCCCGTGACAAATATTGTGAACAAGCAGGACTTTTACATCTGAAACTCAGTGCAGAGAATTTCATTCTCAAATACAGGTCAGACTTCCAGATGCTTCCTGATAATGTGGGAGAGGCACTCTGTGCCTGTATGCAATTCCTCACTTAGATAATGCCTAGGAAAAAATATTATCTAAATTCCCAAGGCAGTTGACCCTGTGTGCAGTTGTGTAGGAACAAAGTTATGTACAAAATACACAGATATTATCAGGGGCTTGTGTATATCATGATTCCATAGTAATGGAATTTGCTGAAGAACTGTGGTCTGGACTCTTGCTTATTATTAGACACTATACAAAAGGGAATGAGAAGGATTTTGGAAGTCCTCAGGGAAGTCTCTGTGGTGGGCATTTGCAGACTTATAGTAAGTGACAGTCCTGTCCCTAAATGAACACAGACTACACACTGGGAAGATGCACCAGAAGGTGTAAATCACAATAGTAGTTGCAATAGCTGTGACTAAAAGGAAAAAAAGAAAAAAGATGGGGAGTGGGAGCTATAAAGTGGATAGGTTTCTAGTCTGTATGAGTGTTAAAATACCTTTGACAATGCCAGCCAAGTATCATCAGTGTACTAAACTATGCTTTTAATGGTAGCTGTGAGAATGATGAACTCCTCATCATCTGGAAGGGACCAAAGGTGAATTTGGAAAGGAAAATTCCATTTAGAAATGGTGCAATTAAGCATATCACTGCAGAGTAATTCTCTGTCTTCTACCCACGTTCATCCCACAAGCCCAGACTGCCTTCCCTGAGAAGTGCCTTCTGCTCTTTGTCTAGTTGCCAGAATTTCCAGCTTTTGCGATACAAATGTTGCCAATAGCTGAATATGAAAAAGTATACAGAAGGCATAAAATTAATTTATAATGAGTATGAAACTAAAGGGCTTCTTTGGACTGTTTGCGTTAATGCTCAAAATATTTTTTTAGAAACTCTTCCTTTTTAAAATATAAATTAGAAACATGTCAGATTCTGGTGTCTTCAACATAAAAAGGACATGGGACTGTTGTAACAAGTCCAAAGGAGGGCCATGAGGATGATCAGGGGACTGGAGCACCTCTCGTATGAAGACAGGCTGAGAAAGTTGGGGCTGTTCAGCCTGGAGAAGAGAAGGCTGCGTGGAGACCTCATAGCATCCTTCCAATATCTCAAGGAGGCCTATAGGGGTGCTGGGGAGGGACTGTTCATGAGGGACTGTAGTGAGAGGACAAGGGGTAATGGGTTCAAACTGAAACAGGGGAAGTTTAGATTGGATATGAGGAAGAAATTCTTTACTGTGAGGGTGGTGAGGCACTGGAATGGGTTGCCCAAGGAAGTTGTGAATGCTTCATTGCTGGTGGTGTTCAAGGCTGGATTGGACAGAGCCTTGGGTGACATGGTTTAGTGGGAGGTGTCCCTGCCCCTGACAGGGGGGTTGGAACTAGATGATCTTAAGGTCCTTTCCAACCCTAACTATTCTATGATTCTATGATTCTATGATTTCTATGATTTCTAATATGCTGCTCCAGAACATCTCATACCCAAATTCTTAGGTACACATTGAAAGTGAATGTGATAATTTTTACCTAATCATGGACACCAATATTAGTAACATAACTGAAATTTGGTAATATAGGTCATGTACCAAAATCCTGGAAATAGGTCAGCCTATGCTGTGATGACATTTTACCTGGGAAAAAAAAGGTGCTTTGTACAATGTTTTCCAGAAATAATATGCAAAATAACAATCATGCTTGTGTTGGTTTATAGTCCTTGATGACTCCATAGCCTGAAGAGTTCTCTTGCATGGCCATGAACTCGTTTAAGTTGCACTAAACAGTTCCTATAGGGAAGTATTATGAGACCACAGCTAAGACTCAGAATGAAATAAGCCTTTGTTATTTCTGAACTGGTATATTAAAAAAATTGAAGTGATTTTAATTCTTGTGCACATAAATATCTAACAGTCAAACAGTTACTTCTGAGTTAAGAACTGGATCAAATCTTATGTTAAATTTAAATCCAGTTATCAGGTCTAGGATTCATTCACACTCTGGATGTGCACTAAGAGGGCCCTAGACAATTCCTTTCTCATTTTATTTCAATTTTGACATCCTTTTGTTGGCTACCTTTTGTATTGCACAGCCTCAGTGCAGAAACTGAAGAAACTGCACCCACAGCATTCCACCAGAACACAAGTAGTCCTTGCAGAACCTGTCTGCAGCCCATGAAGAGGAAGTCAGCAGCAACCTGGATGTAAGTGAAGCACAGGACAGTCATGCCAAACGGAGTGGAAGTAAGTCATGTTAATGGAGCCTGCACTGGCATTCCTATTTGGTGAGTTTGGCACTGCAGTTTACATGGGCATGTCTTAGGGTTACTTTTCAAATCTCGTGGAAAGTGAACCTGTGGATATATCCCTGCCTTATGCATGTTTGTCTAGATGTGATTTTATGAATCTGCAAAATGCTTAAATTTCAGTGATAAGGTTTCACACTGACACAACTCCACTAGACGAGTGGTTGTCTGTGCTGCTATGACTGGGCTACTGTGTGTTTGGGGGTCACCTGACAGTTATCAAAAGTGAATAGAGTCAAGTTAAGAAAGCTAAGATTGGGGAGCAAATTCTCTTAGGAAGACAAAATCCAAAGGTGCCTCTGATTTCATAGGCAGACCATGATCAGGTATCTTGTTAAAGGATTTCCAGACTCCTTCAAGATTGTACTAAGCACAGCCTAGTGTAAGAACTATTTGAGCCCCACCAGGAAAAGCTGAACCTGGAGGAGCATGTAACAAGGACAAGGAATCCTACGGAATGAAGCAGAGAGGTATTCAAGAGTCAAAGAACAAGTAGTGAATCAATTAGAGCCTGAGGGGAATTTATAGAATCATAGAATCATAGAATAGTTAGGGCTGGAAAGGACCTGAAGATCATCTAGTTCCAACCCCCCTGCCAGGGGCAGGGACACCTCCCACTAAACTATGCCACCCAAGGCTCTGTCCAACTCCGCCTTGAACACCGCCAGCAATACTTAAAGCTTTCTGAAGCCATAGGGAGTTTTCAGACTATCTCTATAAAATTACGTTCCTCATTCTTAAACAGCAGTGGCAACTTTAAATGTCTTTTTCCCTTTTTGGGTTTTTTTTCTTTACTCTGGGAGGAAGTGGGGAAAAAAAAAAAAGACTTGAGGTTCTGTATAAAAGACTCAAGGTCCACAAAGTGCAATCTGGTACGGCAAACAGTCATTTAATAAAAATCTACTCTCAAAACTTTTTAAATATAATTGGTCTTCTTGCACCTAGTACGTCAGAAGGCTGGTTTAGTAACTCCCTGCTCTGCTCTTTGGAAACCTTCTTTTAGCTGTCATTTTACCAGTATCATCTTTTGCAATGAAGAACAAATTCCTCTTATCTATGAACTTATGTAATTGCTCATTTGAACAATATATACTCTTTTAGGCACCATAGCATGATAGGCTGTTTGTGAATGTAGTTAGTATCCAGCCTCCTGATAACCCGAGTGTCCAGTGTATGAATGTGTTCTGTGCACTCAATCCAGATCAAATTAATTTTTTTTTAAATGGTGAATAGAACATGACATTCTAGGGGATGTTTTATTATTTCATATAAAATGAACTTATCTCCTTTAAAATATCTTGCCTCTCAGTTGAGGATCACATTTGTCTTTTTCATGTCTTCCTGTCAGTCATATCTCAAAGTTGGGCTATCAACCTAACATAGAGGTCATTGCCCCTGGACACCTCCAGTTGTTCAACTTCCAACTTTAATGAGAAATTCTTATTAGTCTTTACATTTATTATTATTCCTGTTCATCACATTTCCATTACTCCTGACTTGTTTCAATCTTTCTTGTGTGATAATCTGTTCTCTCTCCTTACACAATGCTTTGCTACTATACTGAAAATGCCTCCAACTGTGTCATCAGCAGATTTCATTAATATGTTCCTAATCTTTATGCCAGTGCTATTCATGAGAATACCTTGTGTACTGAGTTCCATAAGCAGTCCTGGAGGTTTGTCTCTTAATCTTCCTTGAACACTCAGTGATAAACCCTTGTTCTATCTCTCCCTTACTCTCCTTGCCAAACACTCTTATTATCATATTAATTTGTATTAATCCAGTTACAGTCAAACCCCTCCTCTAATGTATTTCTCGTTTCTTGGGTTCAAGTTACAGAGGGGTTTTGTATATCTCACTCACAAATTCTCCCAATTTTCTCGACATTCAGGAGTTTGACCTCTTCAGTCCAGCCTACTTCACGAAATAGTTCTCTTTGTTTTATCAATTTTCTGCTTTTTGTTTATTTAAAATAATTTCATTTTTATTGATCTGATCTAACTCATATTCATTAGACACAAAATTATTTTATGCTACTGTTGCTCTTCAGCCAGTTGGAGAAAAGACCACAGTCTTTCCTCAATAGCACTTTCCAGTATATTCTCAAGCTTTTTCCTTCCCTGAGGTAAATGAAAAACATTCCAATAGAAAAATAATGTATTTCTTATATTAGAACAGCACATCTTCCAGTTCATGAGATGGCAACTCTTTTTACCAAGTCTCTGATTTGTAGCATTGAAGAGGCTGATTCATTCAATACATAGTCTTTTCTTCCCAATGAAAAAACCTTAGTCTCACTGTACCTATTTTAGTGATTCCCACTTTATTCTTTAAGGTTAGAGCCCTTGAATACTCCTGATAATTTCCAATGGGGCAATTTAGGGCACAATTTCTGAGAAGACATAACCAAATCTGACCCAAAAAGAAAGACAATGAAGGTTACTGAGGGAGGTGAATTTTTATGTTAAGAAGCAGTGTGCTAGTAATTGTGGGAAGAAATTCAAGTTAAAAAATAATATCAGGAAAAAGTATGTGGAGAACAAAATGCACTACAGTCCAGAGACATCTTCCAAAGGGAATCTTGGAAGCAGAAAGTCCTTGTAGTTTTAAAAGAAGATTTGACAAAACAATGGAATAGGACCTGCATTTTTAAGCTGGCCAGCAGAGATTTTTTCCATGTGTTTGTTTCCCTACCCCTCCTCTTTCCCTGACAGATGTTCTACTCCTCATTAAATAAGGAAGTAACAGCACCCTTTACTGTTCCTAAGTTTTCACTCATAGTTTAACCTCAGATTTCAAGTACTGATGCACTTCTTTGCACCTATTCCACTGAATGTAATTCCAGCTAATTGCTGTCTTTTTGGTGCTTTTCCTGTCTGTGGCTCAGGAAAGGAGGGAAAGGAAGAAGGAATGTTACCTGATGGTTAGCAGTTCTATGAATGAAAAACGTACTTTTAAAGCACAGCTTGCAACCTGTGGGCAAGACTAAAAAAAAAAAAAATAGTTTCATTCATTCTGTTTAATATCATGTACTGAAGCTTGAGGCACCAATGGTATGTGATTGATTTTTGTAGAAATAGTTGCCATATCTCTAATTTCTTTACAATCTTTCTGTGTGCCTTGTTAGATTTACATGCATTCCCCCTTCAGACATTAGGCTGGAGTCATTCTTATCTTCCAGGGTTAACTAATCCATCATTAGATGGACCCATGCAGATCCATATGACACGCTTGTGAGGTGGGCGGATGCCAAGCTGATGAAGTTTAACTATGCCAAGTGCAAGGTCCTACAGCTGGGTCAGAGCAATCCCAGGAACAGCTACAGGTTGGGCAGAGAAGAGGTACAGAGCAGTCCTGCAGAGAAGGACTTGGGGGTGTTGGTCGATGAGAAAATGAACATGAGCCGGCAGTGTGTGCTCGCAGCCCAGAAAGCCAACCGTATCCTGGGCTGCATCAAACGGAGCGTGACCAGCAGCAGGTCGAGGGAGGTGATCCTGCCCCTCTACTCTGCTCTCTTGAGACCTCACTTGGAGTCTTGTGTGCAGTTCTGGTGTCCTCAACATAAAAAGGACATGGAACTGTTGGAACAAGTCCAAAGGAGGGCCACGAGCATGATCAGGGGACTGGAGCACCTCCCGTATGAAGATAGGATGAGAAAGTTGGGGCTGTTCAGCCTGGAGAAGAGAAGGCTGCGTGGAGACCTCAGAGCATCCTTCCAATATCTCAAGGAGGCCTATAGGGGTGCTGGGGAGGGACTGTTCATGAGGGACTGTAGTGAGAGGACAAGGGGTAATGGGTTCAAACTGAAACAGGGGAAGTTTAGATTGGATATGAGGAAGAAATTCTTTACTGTAAGGGTGGTGAGGCACTGGAATGGGTTACCCAGGGAAGTTGTGAATGCTCCATTGCTGGCGGTGTTCAAGGCTGGATTGGACAGAGCCTTGGGTGGCATGGTTTAGTGGGAGGTGTCCCTGCCCCTGGCAGGGGGGTTGGAACTAGATGATCTTAAGGTCCTTTCCAACCCTAACTATTCTATGATTCTATGATTCTATGTTTGCTTTTAAAGCCAAGCTTTCTTCCATCAGCTTTTGACATTTTATTCACTCAGACAAGCTGATTAATGGTGTCAGCATTGTACCTTTGCTGTGCAATAAATACCGAGCAGATGTTATACTGGCCTATCGCCCCACACTGAGCATGAATCCTGTGAGAGCCTGCTTTTGATAGCAGGTCAGTTACCAAAAGGTCAAATAGTGTCCCCAAGTCTGTTTTATGCATGAATATGATATTGACTAATCTTAGATATTTTGATTCAGGTCTTCTGGGAGGGGCTTTATATTAGAAGCACAGGGTCAAAACCTGACATGTCAGACTAGGCAAAACATCTGCTGACTGAAAGAGCAATTTTTTCTGTGAACGTTTCCAGGTTGAGCCAATTGTCAGTTGCTGTCGTTATACCTTGTATTTTCCCTCCCAGCAGGTATGCAGGCAAGGTCTGTAGGGAGAACTAATGTCTTTTCATTGAGCCAATGGGATGTAACAAAAGAATGTTTCAGACACCAGGTCTCTTTAGGTCTGAAATGGAAACCACAAACTCCAAGCCCAATACAGACTGAAAAGGAAACAGTTCTTTCAAAAAATCTGGGTGGAGTTCCTCTCTGATAACAGGAAATATTAGCAAGAGAAGAGCCATATATAAGCAGTTCCTTCAACACGGGCTAAACTTCAGAAATTAACCTACTGAAGTAGAAGTGCATCTGTTTGACACTGCCATAATAGAATCAAATTACAATACAGATTTCAGAAGTGGGCCTGTGCCATAAAGTTGAGTCAGTTCTGAAGTATTCCAAGGTTCAGAAAGTCTTCAGATCCAGGGTTCTTGGGCCTTTCTCACATAATTTACAAAATGGAGGCTGTAAACCCACATTATCTGTTGTCTTGGGGCAAAGATTTTGAATATACCATTCTTCCAGATAGAACCAGAGTTATTGTCTCCCTACCTTCTTAAAATCCAATAGAATTATTACTATTATTTAATTTACTAGTGTATTAATTTTAATATATATATGTGAAATTATTAATATATTAATTTTGTATTCCCATGTGGGTTTTTTTTTTTCCAAAATTCTTTATCCATTCTAAGCAAAAAGAAGAAAGAAAATAGAAAAACTACACATTAATCCCATACAGCTAAAACTTAATCTGTTTCAGTGGATGCAAGATATGAATATTCACAGTGCTCTCAGGTATTATAGCCATCTCTAAGGCTCATGGACTAGCTCCCAGCTGAATCTCTATTAATGCTGAGTATTTGTGATATTTGAATACCAGAAGTATGATATTATTATTTTTATGGCATTAAATGTTTGAATGTATGCTACTTTGGCTAGAATGGCACAATTATATTGACACAATTGCGCTGTTCAAAAGTATATCTTCCTTTATGACTGTTCTTGTTACACATATTCCTGGGAGCTTCATTATTTAGCTTAAGTTGAAGACAATGGATTCAGCTCTGGAGTTCATGATTCACTCTGCTTTTGAAGGGTATGATTAATATTAAATCTAATATTTCATTCACCTCTAAAAGACAAACATAAAATGACAAAGAAATATAGGTATAACTAGACCGTCTTCTCTATTAAGTATACTTGCCTGATAAGTAGACATAGGTTATTTATATTTCTTTCCTAATAACAGGTACTCTAGTAACCTGCATTTAATTAAAATAAGTCCTTCTCTGGCTTAACAACCAATGCATTTTAAAGATGTTCATTTAAACTATTGAGAGTTTATATGCACAAAACCCCTAAATGTAATGAGGCTTTTACTTATTGAACACCTTTTATATCCCCAGTGTGTCTTTTGCTGTGTAAGCTGAGTCTTAGTTGTGACTTAAAGTGGTTTCTAACCAAATTCACTGCCTCCCTTTCCCTTGAATAAGAATTTGCAAGCAAGAAAGCTATTGAAAGGTCAAGGAAAAAAGAGAAGAATCACCCTGAACAGAATGACACTTGTTCCTTCTGCCACTTCAAGTTACGGACTTCATTGCAGTCTCCATGCACTCATTTGCATAACAGAGGTGATCATCTGGCCTTTATTACAGCAAATTGAATATAAATCAGTTACTGAAACATAAAACATGTCCTAGGGAATTCTCTGAACACTGGCATACAATTGAAGGCCTTAGTGCTGCCTAGGAATAATGGAGGTGACAAAAGAGAAGTATTAGTGTTGCTGATTGACTCTTATTGTTGCAACATGTATGAGAGGCTACAGCAGGATTTCACAGTCTTGGTGAAAGAAATGTTTGTTTTAGTTCATCTCCCTTCTTCCATTGCTGTTGTTGTGGTTCAAGCCTCTCTAACTCACGCAGTCTCTCTCTCACTCACTTCCCCCTCTTTCTTCCCCCCACTCCCGGAGGGATGGGAAGGAGAATCGAAAAGAATGCAACTCCCACTGGTTGAGATAAGAACAGTTTAGTAACTAAAGTATAACACAAATCACCACTGCTACCACCAATAATAATAATGACAAGGGAAATACAAGGAAAGAATACAATTGCTCACCCAACCCAATACCAAGCCCGACCCAGCAGTGCACCCCCACCCTTTCAAGTCTCTGCTCCCCGTTTTTTCATCCTGGGCATGACGTGCTGTGGTATGGAATAACCTCTTTGGTCAGTCTGGGTCAGGTGTCCTGTCTCTGCTTCCTCCCGGCTTCCCCTCCTCCCTGGCAGAGCATGAGACTCAGAAAGTCCTTGGTCAGACCAAAACATCACTAAGCAGTAACCGAAACACTGGTGTTATCAGCGCTGTTCCCAGGCCCAAAATCAAAAACACAGCACTGCACCAGCTACCAAGAAGGAGAAAAATGACTGCTGCTGCTGAACCCATGACAGCTGTAAAGTTGTTTAAGAGACTGGACTCATATTTCAGTGTATAACTTGCCACCAAAACCAGCCCCATTTTTGACACTGTCTTGGACTGAATTGGACTCAAAGCTGGGAGATTTCTGCTTACATTGAGATATAATCATGTACTTAATGGCCTTATTTTTAATTACCAAACCTCATGAAAAGGACCTCCTGATCTGCAACATTTTACTGGGCTTTTCTGTTTAGAATATTTTTCCAGTTTCTCTGGTAAGACACTATTTTCCTTCTCAACATAAAACCAACTGCAGGCTTTTATTACTAACATTTAGAAATGAACAGAGAAGTATTGACCACTCTCCTCCTACTCAATCTTTTTGACCAGGATTCCCCATCTTTCGTTTCTGCTAGAGCAGGCTAGGATGCCTCCTCTGTCACTTAACAGAACTACTACACATACACACTAAGTCCAGGACTTCCTAGGAAAAAGGCACACGTGTGTTGCTGTGCTTTCTTTCAGAAAGCCTATCAGTTACTGCTCTAACTGCTCTAACCTTCTATTGTATGTTCAATACAGTAATCTCTTCCCCTTTGAGTTTGCCCATAAGATACAACTTAGTGAATCTTTTTCTTCCCATCTGGTGCAACTGGCTGTCCAAGTTCTCCATTACTGTCTTCAAATCAATTTTCTCTAACATTTGTGTAAGGCACATCTCATTCACTCAAGGAGAGATTGACACTACTAGGTTGCAATCTCATCCAGCAACTAACATCTCTCTCATGAAGATGGCCTTAATGCCATTATTTTAAGGACTAAACCTAACAAAAAGGCCCTCCTTATATGCAACATTTTGAGCCATTCTGTTTAGAATATATTTCTGTTTAGAATATATTTCTGTTTAGAATATATGAAGCACACTGGGGCATGTGTTGGCAGAGAAGCTGTGGTCTTGCATTCCAAGAGGAGTGTGTGTCATATTTGCCTCATATATCTGAAAATGGAAAGGGGATAGGGAATTATTTCCACTCATAAATTTCGAAAAACACTAGAGCTGAAAACACAGTGCTATTTTAAGAAGATGTGGGGCCAGGGAGTGTGAGTCTTTCTTCTATCCTTGGGGTTTATCAAACTTTCTGATTGATTTGGGCCATATTTTAAAATTCATCATGGCCATATGCTTACTCTTTTGTAACATCTTTTATCTCTTTTTTTTTTTTTAATTTGAATTTTGATTTTTGTAAACTCTTACACAGTCATCGCTTGCCAGCATCCAAGTGCTGTCAACAACACAACACAACACAACACAAATTTCCTGGGTTTTATAGTAACTGGCAATGCTGTTCTCCAGGGAGAAATATTAGCCCTGTGCATAAAGCTTGGCTTTCATATAAAACAGCCCTATTTCTGCTTTAAATTTGATCATAATGCTCTTATTTTCATGTCTGTCTTTATTAGTATAGTACAATATTTCTTTTAAAGCTTTGAATATTTTCAGGCTTCCTCCCATTTAAAGTTATAATTCTCTGCTATTTCAGTTAAATTCTACAGCAATTTTCTTGAAGTCATTTTTGCCTGCAGTTCTAGCTCTTCATTTCATCAGCACCAGTTAGGGCTGTCCATCAGCAGCACATTACTTAAAGCATACAAAAGATATAATGGACTCTACCCTTGATCTGGTGTTTCTAGACTATATTTTCACATTTTGAGTCTCCTCTTTTCACTACAAATCAATTTACTCATCACAGTACTGATATGGTTGCAGCTCAGCTCAGCTCAGCTCAGTTTGCTTTGGTGGGACTACAACCAATCACACAAAAAAAATTAGGCTGTTCTCCAAATTCTTTATCTATCTGGAAGAAACAGAGCTGATACCAATATGTTCATGCTCTGATTCACAACTTTAAGAGCAGGGAAAGCATAAAGTCTCGAAAAAAATCAGTTTATTTGTTATGGGGATTACTAATCTCATCTGCAAACACAGAAGAATGCCTCTATTTCTGATATAGGAAATTTCTCTTGAAGTTTTTGCTTTTGAATCTTAGCTTCTAGACATTGTCTTCATAGGTCCCAAACTGTAGCATTACAGTCTCACCTCAAGATTCTGTTTAAATCTGAAGCTCCCGTGTAGACAGCATTAGGCACAAATATATTACAACTAAACATTAATCCTGTTCCCTGATTTTGATGTATGGACACAGTTTTTTCTTTAGGTTGGAAATAAAGACCTGGAACATTTGACACTTAACTCCTCTCTTTCATCTTCATAAGGGTGAAAGAACAGGTCCTCTTAATCATTTTCCTAATTTCATAAATGTGATCTGTTCTCCTCAAGCATGTAAATGTATCAGTAAAGAGCTGCATCTTTTGAGGAGCCAGACAGCTAATTTTTTTCTAGTTACCACTGGTCAATGAGATCGTGATCAGAAATTAGTGTAAAATCAAATTATGATACAACCTGGTACAGTGACTAAAGTAATTCAGAGGCAAGAATGAGTAAAGATGCAAGCAGAGAATAGGACTAGAAAAATATAGGCAAGACACAGACTTTGGAGGAGTTAAACAGCTCATGAAAGATTGTTTCAACCTGGGGATTGCATAAAAGAAACAAAGCTAAGAAAGGAAACTACAGTTCTGACAAAAATGTAAAATATCAAAAAGAATGTGGAGAATAATACATTAACTGTAAAAGAGAGATGAAATATGTGGAAATAATGAAGCAGCAGGCTCATGCTTCCTGGTTCAGCAAAATAGCTACAGACTTAAGTTTAAGCATTCTTTTAATTCTCACAGAAACTGAATCCTTGATTAAAATCCTGCCCATGCTTATGTGCTGAATTAATCCTATAGTAATTATAGTCTCCTCCTTCAGCTTTCACTGAGACATAGGATTCACTGCATCTAAAATATTTAGACTGCTCAGTACTTCAAAATACTGCTTTTATGTAAGAGTACCAAACCTGTAGCTATAAGACACAATTCATCTTTAATATTTTTCTGTTTTCATTTGAAGGATCTTTGTAGTACTGGGCATTGATCCAATAAACATGAACTCGGGCAGAAGATGATATGAGATCTACCCTCATATTTTCCTTCTCTATGTTACCATGTTCAAATAGGAAGAAAATAACTTATTCTTCCCCCAGTATCCCTGAATTGTTTCACATATATAATGCAGTAAAATGTAAAAGAAAATTGTTCTTGGAATTTATGCCACCATTTTTTTCCTGATAATAACTTTACGCACAGTAAAATTAGTAGATGCTTCTTACCAAAATAACCCTGAACTAAATTTTAAGTGTTTATTCTCTTCTAAAAACATAAACCAATCAGCAAACAAATAAGTCTACAGTGTCAAATAAATGTGCTTTATGTATAATCATGAGGTTTCTATCTGAAGTGAATTAAATATTAATCTTACATAAATATATCATAGTGGTTTTGTAAATGTGTTTCTGAGGATGAAATTAATTACATACATTGATGTGAATAATATACAGTCAATACCCATTCTGTAACTAGGACTTTGTTGTTATTCTTAAAAAAAAAAATAAAATGGGAACAAAGAAAAAAATGAAAACAGAGAGAGGAGTAAAAGGATTTTTAAGGAAAGCTGTAAGAAAACCTAGAAATCCCAAACGGGAAGAAACTGAGTAGCCAAGAGCAACAAAAGCTAGATCCTAAGGCTTAGATCCAGCAGTTTTTTAGTACCACGCATATATCTAGTGCCACAAAGCATACTGCAAGATTCTGGAAGTGTTTGCAAGATCATGCACCAACCATTCAGATTGGCTGTAGGTTAGTATTGTTAATAAAATAACGTTTAAATATCATGTAAACCACTGAAGCTCCAGAGATGTTTTCATTCTGTAGAAATCATGGTAACTTAAATTACTCACAATTTCTCATGGGTTTTCTTTGGCTATTTAATTTAAAATACTGTGGAGCTATTTACTAAACTGAGTTTTCCAGAAAGCAGAATTGTAGCAAAGGAGAACAATAACTTTTTCAATGACAGTTTCTGAATTAAGTCAAATACTTAAACAATTAAAAATAATAAGAAAAAGGTGGGGGTTTGTTCCAGTGTTGTTGTAGCTATTAAGTTATAAAGCTGTATTTTCAATGAATAATATTGAAGCCTGGACAGGTTAGAGATGGCATGTTTTTTCCATTACTTATGTCAACCCTGCTTGCTGAGCTGGACCCAGGACCATGGGCAGGACACTGGAGCTATCCATTCTGAGGTAAAAGGGCTACTTACCTAATGAACATGGAAGTTAAAGATTTCTTTTAGCATTAAATGAGCTTTTAGAGTGGCGCAAACACATCCCTGTATTGTAAAGAAGTTTGCATTTTCAGTGTATCTGCTGGATGGTTCACTGTGTCCAGGAGTGTTAAATTGAACACAGCTTCATAAGAATATTAGTAGAAACTAAAATAGAGCAGAAGAACTTAGTCACTCTCCCACTCTGGAGTGGACTTTACTCATGTTAAACTCTTGGAAATGCTAGAAAACATTTTGGCTGAAGAGTATTCTGTAATTTAGTTTAGCTTTGAATATTATATACTTCAAAATGTTTGCATACTAAAGTATGAATGTCTCAGCAGATTGCAAGATCTAACCTACATACTGGATTTTTTAGAAAGCCCTTCCACAAAGTTAATGTGCAAGTGAGGCATTTGTCTCTTCTTTTTCTGGTGATAAGACCTCTACATTTATCAACCAAATTTGACTATTACTGCCACTGTAGCTGTAATCTAAACAACTCTAAGAATATGCTCATTCAGCATATAGCATAATTCTTTTGGCTGGAATTCCACCATAAGCAGTGGAATTTGTTTTCTAGAAAAAGAGGTAAAGTGATTTAATAATTCATTGGATAGCAGAGAGAAATTGTGAACCTGAGTACAGATCTTGGCTTGCTCACAATTGATTATCTGGGAAAAGTGCTAGTAATAACCTACAGGTGGCTGCTGACATCTAAAAGGAGACATATGGCCTTTAAATGCACATACAACCCTTGCCTTAGCTGGGTGGGGAGACCTTTGTATTTGCTGTCACAGAAAAAATCTAGAGCATATAGAGCATTTAAAGATTTCAAGGATATGGAGATGGAGGTGCTAGCAAAGGCCTAATGTGTTAATATCATGAAGTCCATAATTTGTCTGCTTTAAATGCATTATTTGTTTTCTTTACGTTCAGAAGCATCAACCTTTTCAGAATAAATCTTTATTTTAATTAGAGAACATCGATAAGTAACTACAAAAAATGGAAAGTTGAAAATCTCTTTTGCTCATTTACAACATCCCCTGTCAACAAGGTCTCCCCTTAGCATTCTCTTTTCCAAGCTGAAGATGTCCAGTCTCTCAGCTTCTTCATATGCATCATGCTCTCCACTCCTAACCATTTTGGAGGCCTTCTGACTGATTCTCTCCTATATGTCAATATTGTTCTTGCTCAGGAGGGAACCAAAACTGGACACAGTACTCAGAAGAAGTCTTATGAAAGATCACTTCCCTGGCACTCTTGTTGGTACAGCTCTGGACACTGTTGGCCTTCTTTGCTGCAAGGGCACACTGCTGACTTGTATTCAAATTGTCCACTAGGACAATCAGGCCCTTTTCTGCAGTTGCTTCCAAACGACCCCCAGCCTGTACTGTTGCATGGGGCTATTCTTTCCCAGATGCAAGACCTTGCAATTGCTTTTGTTGGACTCCAGGAAGTTCACATCAGCCTGTGCCTCCAGACTGTGGAGCTCCCTCTGAATAGCAGCCCTGCCCTCCAGCTGAGTTCAGCTTTCAAAATACAACAAAAGAACGTAAAAGCTAGAGAGCCATGGTGGAAAAGAAGCCCTGCGCATCAGAGGCCTCCCAAGCGAAATGAGAGAACCAGATGGAGACCATAGTTTCATTTACCTCTAGAAGTTACTCGCAATGGGAAGGAGACATTGCAGAAATGTTTAGTTGGCTAGGCATTCTTCTATCAAGCAGCAAGAAGTTGGTTTGATCTTCTGTCTTACCATCTTGAACAAAAATACTTGTGCTGATTTCTTAAGATGTGTTGGCAACTTGCCTTATGATATTGGCATCATAGGACGCTATATTTGAATTTGCTTCCCACAACACTTTAATTCTGAATGCCTTTTGATTTGATGACAGGGACAGTTCTAAATCACATACTAAAATGGAGTCTTTATTACACAGTTGTGTTTCCCCCAGAGGAGATGCCTGGGACCTCTCACGGACCAAAATGTGTACTACTCTGCAGCTGGTCTATTTAAATTCATTTTGTGCTGAAATCTTCTGAGAAGAAGGAAGGTTTTGAAAGCCAAGGAGACCATCTGGATTTATCTAATTCTTCAGATTGTTTTTGTTGCATAAAAAGCATAAAAAGACAAGCCATCCAAACAGCACTGCTAGTGGAATCATATTCCTAATTCTTTGGCTTTAGAGGGTCCATAAATCTTTAAGGCTTTTAGGGTGTATAACCTTTCATAGTTTGTACCATTTCTGTCAGGATGGTGTTCCCTTTGCAAAATATGTAACCTAGGGCTCCACATAAACCATTTGTGCTCAGCAAATATGGCTTTGGGACAAATTTCCAAGATAGATTAAGCAAATTTGGCTTTTAGGAATTCTGCAAGTTTTCATTCCCCTCTTAGAAATCGACCCTCTCGCAGATGCATATATCCTTTTTAATGAACAAATAAAAACCTTTAGAACAGTCAAATCAAGGTAACAAAACACCCCACACAGCCTTCAAAACAGAAAATAATGCAGGATGAAACCTCTCTCAGGTCCACCAGAGACCGCTATTCATTTATGTGTTCAGATGCTCCTGTTAATGCACCACACTATTAAGCCACAAACTATTCAAGGAGTGATTTTTCCAGTACACAACAAATGCCACTAATGATTAGTGATCTTAGGAATGTGCTCGCTCAGAAAGGATGTTACTGTAGTGATATAACTGCTTCATGTGACCTGTGGCAAGAACGTCTGTGTCTGGTGAATGGAAGACAAAGGAACACATATAAATTACTTTTGATTCATCTTCCATTATGCATTGCAGGGTGCCTTGGTGGCCATTACATCTTACAAGTGGACTTAAACCAGCCTCAGCTGAGATAGCCTTCCATTATCTCTGCCTTCATTGTGGTCTCTGTCTGTTGCTAAAAAGATTTCAAAAGGGGCAAAAATAGGAAATGCACTAAAATCCTCATGTTTAACATTGCCTAAATATATGAGAAACCACCCCCTGGCAGCTGTGGCACAATTGTCGGCCAAATGAGTAAAAAATGTGTATCACTATTTTGCTGTCTTTAGTCTGAGCAACCAAATCTGTTCTGGATTCTTCCATGATTTATCACAAGTGGTATGGCTGGTAGGCTCTGGCAGTGATATGGCTGGTATGGAAGGAGAGAGAATGCTGTGCCTGTTTCTTTGTGGGGGAGAAAAACAAAAAAAGCCTTAATAAGCTCTGAGCACAGACTTGGACATAGTTCAGTTTTCGTCATGTGAACGAGGAACAGTAATGTTAAAAACAACTAGTAAACATCATCTACATAGTTCTTCAAGCAACTCAGTGGACTGGGAAAGACTGACTCCTGAGGTAGTTTTCCTGTCTTTTCAGTGGAGTCAGCACTGGACTTCACTACTGGCCAGGAAAGCAGTATCTGTTTCACAGAGCTGTTCAAGAGAGGAAGTAGAGAATGATCTCTTCCTTAAGACACTTTACACAGTGGAACCACTAGAGCTGGCCACCACCAGGACATGGGGTTGACTTGCAATGGCCCTTCCACAGCAGAAAAGATGAACCATGAGGCCTGTACTGTCTGAGAGGCTGATCTTTGGAAGCTGCGGAGTCCCAAGTCCCTTTTGCTTTGTGATGAGAGTGAGTATGGTCAGTGGAAGGCTAAGGAGAGTTCAATTCTGAAGCTGGCAGAAACGTAAAATGATGTCTGTGCGGGTGCTGCTCCGACCCCTCCTCTTGTTCCCTAGGAGGAAGCAAGGCTGGGACTGTAGCTATGTAAGCGTGGACACAATGTTTCATCAGCATCTGAAAATTACATTTCTTTCATATACCACGGAAAAACAAGGTAATGAGGTGCTCCCTTCCGTGATGACGATGGTGTTACAAAGGTGAGTCTTTGATCCTACCAGTGCTTAGGATGCTTTTCCCCCCAAAATATGCTTTCTTGACAACCATGGGGAACTGTTTCAGTATGGTAACAGCTACTACAAGTCTCTGCAAATGTGCTATTTTGTTTTTTATGATTCTAAGACTTGAAAGTTTCTTTTTTTTAACTATCTATTCCCTATGGGTGAATTTATCCTCCTAAAGCAAGCCTCTCAATGACACGCTGTAAGTGTTCAAAAGCTAGGTAACAAGAACTAAAATTGCAATGGCTTGGGACTTATCTGCCAACCCCATGCTTTCTAGAGCTGAATTCTCATGTGTGTGTGATCTATGACACCAGTTTATCCTCTGCTGTTAACAACAGCAATAGCAGTGCTTCCAGAGTGTTTTGTTTCTTCCAGTCAATTTTGCCTCACTTAATCTCTACTTTGGGGAAAGAGGGAAGTTAAATATTCCTAGCCAACTCGTTAAGGAGGATGGAGATGGAATAAAGAGAAGTAGGGGCTGATTCCCAAGGACCTTGTTTCGGGGCAACTACCCCCAAGCAGGCCGCCCCGGCGGTGCCGCCCACCTCCCTGCACACCCCTGCCACGCGCAGGACGCGGCCAGGGCCGGGAGCCCGCGCCGGACCCCGCAGCTCCTCTGGCACCTGGGGCTGCCTCTCGGCGGCGGGGCGGGGGAGCGGCAGGAAGCGGGGCAGCCCTGCGGCCGCCGGGGACCGCGCCCCGCACCCGGAAGCGATTGGGCCGGCCGCAGGGGGCGGCTGGCGGCGCGAGCTCGCTCGCTGGCTCGCAGGCGCGTCCCGCCGGCGGCCGCGGGGCGCAGCGCACAGACGCGGCAGGGCCCGGCCGCCCCGCAGCCCGCGATGCCCTCCGGCTGCCGGGTACGCCGCGGGGCATGGTGAGCCCGGGGCGGCCGCTCCCTGCGGGGACCCAGCAGGCGGCCTCGCCGTTCCGCCTCAGCCTCCTCCTCCTTCTCCTCCTCCTTCTGCTGCTGCTGCTTCCGCGAGGCACCGGGGCGCAGAAAGGTGGGTGCGAGAGCGGGCGGGCAGGGTGGCGGCGGGCGAGGGAAGCCGACGTTCTGGAACATGGCTGCATGGCGAGGGGGGGAGCCCCCATCTCTGGTCTGCCGTTCAGCATGTGGCCCCACGCCCCGAGCCTGCCCGCTCTGTGGCCAACAAAGGGCCAAAGAAGAGCCTCGTTCTTGGCAACCCCGTTTTCTTCGTCCTCACTCCCGTCTTGTGGGGCAGCCGCCCCGTCGGGGAGTGTGGGGCTCCTTCAGGTGCGAGGTTTGACCAGCTCCAACCCCGAGGGGAGCCGGGGCGGGAGGGCTTCACCCGGGCGGGGTGCGGCCGAAGGGGCGGGAGGCGCTGGGCTGTGGAGGTAGTCGGGGACACGAGGGCAGTCTGAAGGCGGAGGGCGCGCTGGGGTTTGTCGTCCTGAGCCACAGCCAGCTGCTGGGGGAGACTGCCCAGCCGCGGGTGAACCCCTGGGCTCTTATTCCGCGGGCTGTGTGTGAAGTGGTGTGAGCCAGGAGGGGATAAAGGGGAGATTCTGCTTGCTCTGAAAATAAACTTACACGTGCTCAAGAGCATGTAGAAGTATATATAGGGGTGAGCGTCTGGAACGTGTGATAGACGAGGGTAGTTTGTTTGGGTTTTGGTGGGTTTTTAAGAGAAGTCTGTGAGATTTTGCCTCCTCGGGTGGAATTAGTTCATTAGGCTTTAGCACTTTTGAGGCACGATTTGGTCACTTCATGGCAGAAGATCAGAGGATGCCACAATAACTGTCACTTTGATCATATGCTTGGGAGAAAGTGGTGGGAGTGAATGTTTTGACAGCATCTTGAAACTCACTTGTGAATACACGGGTTGAGAAGAGAAATTTTATGGTTTTCGATTCCATTTGCTTCTTGCACCAGTCTTGCTTCGTTTTGGAAACTCAGCTCTTGTTTTCACATAACTTTCTGTACATCTCAGAGATGGAAATGTATTTGAATGTCACAAACTCTATATTAAAATGCACAAAGGGAATCAAAAGTGTATGCATTGTATTGTTAAACACATATTTCAGTTTTTTTGAATGGAAAAGGTCAGAAATCCATGCACGGATCAAGCTAGTCAAGCTGACTTACCTTTTCCTCTTATTTCCAGCTAACTGCATTTAGTTTTAAGTATGTTCCTGTACACATATGAAGATACTGCTAATATACATTTGACATTCCTGATTTTGTTTGGGTTTAATTTATGATGGAGGAGGAGAAGTCCCATTTGCTTTTGAAAGGAAATTGGGCAATTTTAACATTTAGCCTTTTGAAGACTGTGGCTGGGTGAGTCGGGTAGCAGCAAGATATTAGTTCATGCTGTAGGAGCATCACACTCCAAGTACTAGTGCTGACCTGACACTTATCTGACCTTTTGGTGAGCAGGCTGAGTTTGTTATTCTGGGAGAAAACTGGAATAACTGTGTGGGGGAGGGAAGAGTCATAATTTTCCTTCACATTACTGAGTCAGATTGGCTCAGTGAGTAGTTAGAGGTGTGCTAAAGGAAGTGGGACCATGCAGCAGAAAGTGGGACTGCATGGACAGCAGGCTTTTAGGTATGCTGTTCACTTTACCTTTCTGTACTCTGAGAAACTGCTGAAGAGTTCCTACCCAGAATTTCAATGTAGTGTTCTTTCTTGTTTGCACCAAAGTCTTGCTTTTGAGCAGGAGGGCAACCTCTTTATTGACAAGCTTCATTTTATTTGGTGACATAAAACAGAGCTTGTTTTAAGGTTAGGGTCTGTGGTGGTGTTAAATACAATGCTCTTCAGTATGAGAAACTGTTGGGAGCTTCTAAGAAAGGCTCTGCTTGTGAGGGACTGTTTCCTTGCCAAAATGTTTTCATTTATGTTGTTCCAGAGAAGGTTGAGGAGCACATATCCTGTATCTTTAAGTGCTGGCATAGTTCTAATTTCATATAGAAATGAAACTGTTGTCTTGCTCATGAAGGGTCTGTCCAAAGCAGTTACTAAATTAGCGTATTTATGTATGCACAGGCTTCTAAAATAATACGTTGATTGCCAGTGGAAGTACCCAAGGCCTAGGAAATTCCACAGTTAAAGCTGGTTTTGAGCTCTTTTATAAAAATGTGGTGAGTGATACTGTGTAGGAACCTAGCCTCATTTGTTACATTAGGGAGGCTGATCCTCTGTTAATAAGCAACTGTTCATTTTCTTTTCCACTGTTGAGCAGCTCTAAGCCTCACATAGTACATGATATTTAAATCTTGTTATGAAGATAGTGTTTTCATTTCTCACATGCTTTTCTTTAGAGCACCTCCCTAGTATGAACTAATTTGAAAATAACAATATGGTTTTGGTCAATGTGAAACTTGTTTTGAATACTGGGACAAGTGATCCTCCTCCCCTTCCAGATAGCTGCAAACTAAAGAATGAAAAAGTGCAGGTACTGCTGTGCTTTCCACTTAGTAGCCTACAGTATTATCTTGTAGGATTGGAGTGAGATTTTTTTTCAATCTATCATGTTGAAAATCACTCAGTGTATGTAGTTCAGCATTCTTTGGTCAAGGTCTTGAACTTGAGCATCTAGCTGTCTTGAAAAATATGAGCATTTTGTATGAAGTTGAAAACCTTCAGAAACAGTGAACAAAACTCAACAGCAAAGTACCCCGTGATGTGTTTCATACAGTCTAATACATTGGCACTGTCCAGCCAATGGCTGTGCAAGTCAGCTGTTGTGATTTTGATGCAATTCTATAGTGACTTTAGCTCCTGGTTGCAAGGAAATTGATATTTCAAAAATACTTCAAGTGTTTTATTTGTTTTACATGTAATTAAGCAAGCCGGCACCATGTAAGCTTCCTGCTCTTTGTGGCTTGCGTTTTGAGAAACAGTGCTCATAACAGATGTTCAGCTATTGTCATAAATTTGGAATGGCCTTTTTGTTAGTTAAGTTTAACTTTTGGGGGGATTTCGAAGAACACAGCTAAAAGAAATGTTGCTTAGCTTTCATCAAAGTAGAAGTTGAGTAATGTCTTAGCTATTCTGAAGGTGTGAAGACTGGGGCAAAAACTTTGTCATCACACGTGTAGTTTGGTAGCTCTCTGTTGGAATTCCTAGTGGATACTGATTTGCGTATAAAAGTGGAATAAAGCCTTAAGTTACAAATAAACTTCAGATTCTGTCGTTGATTCACAAGTAATTCGAAGCAAATTTGTTTGCAACCTTTCCTTTAAAAAAACCCCGAACTCTGGATGCTTGTTTTTGAATGTGATTCTCCTATTCTGTCCTAAACAAATACCAACCCATGTAGATGTTACGTGCTCAAACCTCATTGAAGAAAGTACAAAAAAGTGATTTATCACTGTAGCTTAAAAATGTTTGCTTCAGCGTAGCAAAGAATTTTTGATTGTGTGGTGCTGGGTTACCATGACATAAAAAGCTGAGTGAAAGAACTAATGGCTCTGTGTACGTTGAGCCTAATTAAATACTTTTCCATGGCTTTGTGTTTTGTGATTAAACTGTAGTATTCCTGGATCTGTTGTGTGTTCCCTGCTCCTCTTCATTTCCTCTGTGTGCTCTCCCCATCTCTCCACAGTGGTCCTGCTCTCACCACTGCTTGTCCACCCGGCAGTGCAGCAGATTATGGTGGCTTTGGCTGTGGGCAGTCCAGAATCAGGCACATGGTGATACATCAGCCTAGCATCTGCCTTTCTGTAGGACCTGAAACAGCTTGGGGTCATTTGTGTGTTGGTGACTGAAACAAACAACTGTGGCAACTGTTGCAACTTCCTGTCCCCTTACTGTACATGGCTGTCTTAGTGCCTTTGTCACCGAAGTATGGCATTTTGCTCCCACTGTGCTGAGTTCAGATGTTCCTGGAACAGTTGAGAAGACTAGAACTAGCTGCGTGATTTTGTGAACTTTGTTTCCTTGAACTTTGTTTCCTTAAACTTCGGAAATAACTGTCTGTCCCTTTTGGTCGCTAAGGTAACTTTCCAGTTGTGAACTTCAAGCTTTAAAGTATCTAACGATGTCCTCCAACTGTAGATTTGGAAGAGAGGTGGCTTGGTTTGGGGACAAAGAGAAGGTGGCTCTCGCTGTATATCCATCAGCTGGGCAAGAAGGAGGGAGAGAGGCTGTAGCTTCTCCCTTGATGTCCTGGAAGAGGTTATTTCCTTCTGGAACAGGGGACAGACAATGGTTCAAGCTGCCAAGGTAGCCCATCGCAAGTGTCTCTTTTTTCTTGCTTCAGAGGGTTCTTGGTGTGTAAATACAAAGCACCACCGTAAAAACTTCTGCCATATGAGCAGTTTGCATCTATTGCCCTTCATGCAAGTGCCATTTTCTACATTTGCTGAATCAGATTGGGTGGTGTCCTATCCATTGTCTTTGGCTGGGCTCATCTTTGAGGAACAGAGTCACAGCCAAACCCATAAGAAATTAGTTTGATTAAAAAGCCCCCCAGCTCTTTAGAGATTTATTATCTATAAAATTAACATGAGAATAAGTGTTTTATGATGGGAGAGCAGCCCTTTCTTGAGCCATTTGGTTTTGCTAATAGGATAGTTTTACTTAAGAATGCAGAGTGTTTTGATGATGGAGTTGTGTGGAACTCTTGAGGATTCAGGGGTTAGGATTAGGCAGGAGTGCTGAGGCAAACCCCCTTCATCCTTATTCTGAGAAGTATGGAAGAGTTCACGACTGCAGCTTAAAGTTCTGCAAGGCTTAGCTGACATGTTGGATGATTCAGCTATTCTGATGTTCTTTTTCACTTCCCAGCATTGTGTCTTGGAGATAGAGGTAGTGAGGAGGAGGGGGAACACTGTGTAGAGGAATGCTGTTCCTAGGGGGAGAGTGAGCTGCTATTGGAAGTATAGACCTACACCCAGTGAAAATTCTTTGCTTTTGAAAACAAGAATCTCTGTAAAGTTATTTTTCCTCTTTCAATTAACTGAGCCTTATTTGAAGTGGTTAGGTTGGATCTGGTGGGCAGAAGGTACATCCATGTGTTCTGCAGAGCCATCCTTTCTGGGAGTTTGCTTGTGGTGATGATTCTGTTCAGGCTAGCTCATCTTTGGGTGCCTGTTGAGGTTGTGCTAGTCTAGTCTACTCCTCTAAAGAAAGCAGGAATTACCATTTTGTGTAAATACTCCTAAAGTTCTCATACTTGATCCCAGAATTTTTTACATTTTGCTTTGGACTTAAGCAGTACAATGCATGTTGGTTTTATATATATATATGTGTGTGTGTGTGTACATGGCTATAAACATTCTGTCTGAGCTAGTGGTAAAAAGGTTCTTTCAAAAGCTTGTATGCTGTTACTGCATGCCTCTCAAGATAGTGACCTTCTATCATATTAGTGCAGTCTTTAGGAAAATTATTTTCATGCTACTGAACAGAGAGGTTCAGCTTTCCAGATTTGGAGGACTGTTTTCTTATGTTATTCATATAAAAGAAAAATAATCTGTCTCCTTTTCCTGCAGTTCTGTTATCTGCTTTATACTCTGGGAAATGCATTAGGTTTTTAATGTGATCACTGCTGTTCTGTATAGTTTCTGTAATCAGCTAGTTAAGTGCTGCCTTGAATGCATCAGCTTTGATAGCTCTGATAATCTTCAGTATAAATGCAGTTCTTGTTGGAATTGCTGTTCACTGTATTTACCAATGTTTCTGTATTGGTTATTTTACCAATCTTATGAAGGGGTTTAAAATAAGCTATTGTATGTTGCTCCCACATCTGTAGCTGCACCCTATGCTTTGGGAAGCAATTAGGATTACCTGAAATTTGTTTTGTAGTCAAAGGATTTCCCTCTCCTCCTGCACTTTCTGGTTAAGAGTTGCTTTTAGATTGATTTCTTTATCAAATATTATTGAATATACATAGTTCTTTTTATAAAAAAGTGGTATAGTTGAAATCATTGTTCAAGCATAGACTGAATTTGTTACTAAACTGAGGTTTGGAGAGGGGAACAGTAGCAATGTGAACATAAAAGACTGTAGTAATTTGCATTAAAATAGGATCTTTACAATTTTCAGTGCGGTTTTTTTATGTAGAGTGATGGGTTATTGTCTTTGAAGCCTGTTCATTAATGTGATAAGACTATGAAATACCCGATTTTGCTAAGCTTCATGCTTTGCCTTCCATTATTTGGGGTGAGCAGCTTGAACTGTGCTATGCATGTTTTATTGTTTATATATGAACACTTTCTATGTTATTTGAATTAAAAATTATACTTGAAAATGTGATAATGATTTGAGATTTGGATCACAAAACAACACTGGCTTTGCAAAAATACTTTTGTTGAAGAATTCTTTGTCTAGTGTTTGGAAAAAAAAAACCAAACCACAACCACTGGATGAGTTTTAATAATGTAAATCCTTTTGAAGAAAAAGGATTCTGGAAGCAGAATATGTGTATATGGGGGCTCAATATGTGCTTGACATATGTACTTGCTGTTAATTTTTGCTAATACAAGGAGGATATTTTGGCCTCTTCACTGGTCTCTGTGTATGATAGATGTTCTACATTTTGACTCAATTATTATTTGTTACAGTTAGTTGACTGCTGATCTTAAGAACCTTTGTTCTTACTATCTTACCAAAAATACTAAGTATCAAGTTTTTTGCTGAAGGAACTTCTGTCCTACTAGTAGAAATTCCATGCATCTAGTTTTTGAAGGGTAACGCAATGAGGAAAGTTCCAGTTCTGCACCACTATTGTGCTAGCACACATAGCTACTACATTAGTAGATGGTTTTTTGTAAGCTGAATTAAATTTATGAACCTAGTTGTGTCATTCTTCGCAGCAGTAGTATTGAATAATAAGGAATTCACCCATATGCCATAGATAAAGTAGGTATATTTTTAAAGAATATCTTAGAAACAGTTGGTTTGGTGTGGTTTTGTTTTTTAAAATAGTTAAAAATTTTCTCTCTCAAGATACCTTTAAATCAAGTCTGAAAACTTTCTTGAAAGTTACATTTCATGCAATATCCAAAATTTCATTTGGCTAGAATCATGACTAGCCAATTGTAAGTAGTTGTGGTATACAAGAAAACATACTTCAGAGGGCCCTTCTGTGAATCCATCATTTTATCCATAGGTAAAATGGCCTATAAATTAGGATCAGAGAGGCTCAAACTTGCCACTCTTTTCTTTTCAAGAGGTAAAGTTTGAAGGTTGTTTATTTATGTTGTTGGTTTGTTTTGGGGGGGGGGGTTTGTTTTTTTTCTTTTTTTTTTTTTAAAGTAATGCTTCTCTGTTGCTTTCTTTATGCCACAGTCTTCCGTAGCAAGTATGTTCCATCAGTTTTGTTAATTGTAGTGTTAAAAAAGAGGATATTTTCAGATTTTTTTTTTCTGTTCTGTGTGGGTGTCTTTGGTTTTGTTTAACATTTCTTATTGTTCAGTGAAAATTTCAAATAAGTGTATTGCATTTTAACATTCCTGCATTCTTTATGATGTGAAAACTCAATTCAGCTCCAGCAGAATCACAGTAGACTACCTTATTAACCATATTCCAGAGATGAGGCATCACTTATGTACTGAAAATGAAAATAAAATCAATATTCAGATCATCTGTATGCTTTATTAAACACTCTCCTCCCCACTTTATAACTTCCCTTGTTAATCCCCACTCTAAACCTTCCTCCCAGATTTTTGAAGTTCTTTCCAAGGTTACTTTTAGTTCAAGGAAGAGGTTTTTTCACCCAGGATTGGGATAGTATCCATCAGGACTAGGATGGCCAGCCACTGATAATCAATCTTGCTTGAATTCTAGGTGGTGTGCATGAGGCCACATGAATTCTCATTTCAAACTTTTCTTCCCCACAGGAGTTCTTCACATAGACCCATTTCTTTGAACAATACACTGATTTTCTTGGTTCTTTAACTGAAGTGCCGTGGGAGATAACGATTTGATGTGTCCTTGAGGAACGTTGTTAATAGTGGAAAAAGGAACTTGAAAAGCTTGTTGTGCTTCTGTAAGTGGTTGTGAGCAGATAACTCTTCTGTCCCAGTTTCAAAAATATGATGGTGTAAAAGCTCTCCAATTTCAGTTGCATTATACTAATGCTGTTGATCTTGGTCTGGCATTTAAACAAAAGTTGTAAATAAATGTTTTGTAAAATTATTCCAGATTTGCAGAAGGCTAAATTGTTTTTCATCCCTGAATTTATTTTTTTTTTTTTTTTTGTGTAGAGAAACCCCACAGGAATGAGGCAGTTGAAAGGTCCTCAATATCTTGAGTGGAAAGAAGAATTAAAAAAACCAGTGGAAACTGAAAGTGAATTCCAGTGATGCTGTTTTGCTTGGTTCCTTCTCAGAATTAGGAGATTATGACTCTGAAAGGATGGTTTACTGCAGTGAGCCAGCATGTATGTGGAGTATGCTGTTCATGCCTATTTGCCAGCAAGTCCACAAGGGTTTTCATAGTTGGCAGCTGTTGCATCTTTAGCAGGAGTGTAGCCAGTTAAAGTTGTATCTGGTCATTTTAACTTTGCTTCAGAGTGGTTGAGATGTGGGGGAAAAAGTCTTGTCTTGTTCAGTGTGGTGGAATGAAGCCACTGGTGCTTAATTTTTCTTTTAAAAATCTGTGAGTTTTGTGAAACGAGGAAGCTCTGAACTGCATTATCTGTTAATTTCTATTTTTATGCCATTGTCAAAATATGTTATCACAAGACAGAGAAAAGAGACAAGAAAGATGACTTAAATTTAATGCTTTTGAACACACACTTACCAAGTCCAGTGGTGATCAGGTTTTGTCTTTTTCTCAAGTATATTTGAAAATATTCAGTAAAGCAATTACATTTAGCAAGGCTAAGTGTTACTCTCTTGTGTAAAATTCAACATTGGAAAGCAAAGACTGCATTTCCAGGGATGGTGATTGAAAAGCTGTGTGTACAGATGAAAATGATGAAGTGCTAATTATGACTAGCCCAGCGTGTGGCTAGGGTTGTATATGAAAACAGTAAAATTTTGTTGTAATGGCATCTTAAATCTTGTACTTCTGCTGTTAACAGCAAGAATCGGCCTCTGTCTGGTCCCTCCCGCACTACTGAGCGGCCAGTATTTGAAAGACAAAAGGCTTATTGTGCTTTACCTTTCGCATCGTTCCTGTCTTTGTTAAACTTCAACCTGTAATTTCATTACCTTTCTAAGGATGCTCCACAGCAAGTAAATCAATCCAGCCGTAATCCCACCTGCCCTCCTTGCAGTTGCACTTCGAGTTGCACGATGAGCTGCCTCAGAGAGTGGAGCTGGCCGAAATCTAACACTTGCTGTAGGAATGGGTAGGGGCACTGGTTTGGCTTCAGCCAGCTCAGTTACTGAAGCCTGCGTGGCACTTTCGTGTGGCTGGTCTTCCCAGGGAAGGGATGGGTTTCTACAGGTTGGGATTCAGAGTTGTTTAAAACGCAAATGCAAGCTGGCAGTGCTGATGAAAGCAGCAGTCGCTGATGTTCCCCCTACTCCCACGCTGTCCTGTTCCTCTGTCAAGGGAGCCATTGCTGTATGCAATGAACTAAATTAGGGGAGTGCTCTAAGTTAAAACTAACTTTTTTTTTCTTTTAACTCGAGTGCCTGGCCTGGTTTGCCATGTGGCTGCAGAAGTGTTTACCTCCAGTACCAGGAAGGGTGTGAGAACAAGTGGCCAACAGATAGAGGCAGACAAGGCTTGCTGTTGTCTGTGGTCGCACTAATTTAAAGTGTCTTCAAGTATTTATTGAGCAACGGCTTCACTTGTGGAAGTGTGGGGTATTTTATGTTGTGAAACATCTGGAATGGGGATGAAATGCTCAAACAAGTGTGTTATGAAGGCAAATAAATGGCATAAAGGTGAAGGTGGACTGTGTGCTTGTGGGCTTGTTAAGAAAATTAATTCTGACAGAGGAACAGATTCCTTTCTGAAGAACAGAACAGAAAGGATTCTGTAGATTTTGGTGGAAATAGCAATGATTTTGAAGGACTCAAATAAGGGCATTTGAAAATACCTGAAAAAAGCTAATTAGATTTTGATGTCTCTGTGGTCTTAATTCTCTTCATGAGGCATTTCTGCTGGTCGTGTAAACTTCCTTGCCCACATTGAGGAAATCAAAGTAGATGCAGTGTCTTATAGTTGCACACTGATAAAAAGCAGGGAAATGCAGATCATAGGAGCTAAACAGAAGAGGAAAATTATAGTATTGTATTGAATAAGAAAGAATAGTGTATTTGGAGTTAAAATGAAAGCTTTAAAATACCTTTTTTTTGATTACATAACTATAATAGATTGGGTTCTACCTTAGTTAAGAAACATTCAGTTACATCTTGTATATAGTCACAAAGTACAGAAAATCACAAGTTAAACGTAAATCTTCTCTGGAAACCCACTGGTTAAATTGAGTGTTCAAAAGAGTGCCACGTGTTAAAATTGAGATCAGTATTTTGATATGCATCAGTTATGCCTTACAGACTGTGACCTTCAACTGTCATATGTCTTTATTTTATGGTTCTTCTCCAAGTAAGGAATGGGAAAGCATTCTCTAATCTAAAAGATTAATTTTTAACATGTTTTGGTAGTGAGAACAAGATTAGCAGTTACTAACAGTGGCTGATCTCAGGGGGAAGAAGTTCTGATTAATTTACTTCAACAACTATAGAGAATAATCTTTTTTTTTGGTGGGTATTAATAGCACTTAGCACCCACACCTGCATGTGCAGTATCCTCTCATTTCATGAAATCTTACATTTTCCTATCTTCTTATGTTTGTGTTGGTTCAAGCTCTGTATTTTGTTGACGTAAAGAACTTGGGTATGAGAAATCATTTTTAATCATCTGCTTGATCTCATCAGACATCAGTGAGCCATAGCTTGGGTGTCATATGTAATCTGTCTGGATAATTGATCCAGATGGCATTCAAAGGCTCCTGCAGAAGAGATGAATGGTGTTCCTGATGACAGTCTGAAAGCAGTCTGCTTTCCTCTACCAGCTTCTTAAGAGACGTCCATGTTTCTAACACACATTTTGGTGAAAAGCTGAGCTTACTCATGTTTGCTGTGTGCGTGGTCCTCAGGGTACATGACACTCAATGCACATATGCAGACCTTCCAGCAAATATCAGGTGTAATGTGTATGTGATCTGCTGCTTCTGTAAAGAGTTTTGTCTGTTCTTCAAGTGCAGTAGGTCTGGTGTGACAGAGAGGGCTGAAAGAAAGCTCTGCACTGACAACAGAAGTTGTCAGCTCATTCATGAATAATTGATTTAGGAGTTGACATCTGTCTCTTTGGTGTGTTCTCAGAAACTCCACTCTCATGTACACAGATTAACAGAAACAAAAGATTCCGTGGCACTTAATGACTTCAAAATGAATGAAGTAGCTAATGTTTCTATATATGTGACTATAGTGCTAAGACGTGTACTTTTTCTTGGAGAAATTGCTGAGTATTGCAGATTGCTCTACTGATAGAGGATTTATGTATGTGTCTCTGGACTTGATCGGTGGTATTTATACAACTTTGGCAGAAATAATGAAGCACCACTTACATAAAGAGATACCCTTTTATAGTACCAGTAAAATAAAACTAGGTTTCATTGTTCTACAAGTTTCACTGGAGCTGTGTTTTTTAGAGATTTCCAAATAGCTCCTGAATGATGCTTCTGCCCTTGGCAGACTGTATATTGCATGCTGGACGTGCAGTGGTAATCTTTAAATTCTTCAGGCATAAAGTCTCCGGCACTTCTGCTATCACTAGCTGAAGTGAAACACACAACAAAATGAGATCTAAAATGTCCAGTCAGAATGAGCTACTTTTAAACATTAGCTCTGTAGTAAGATGATGCTTGTAGATGCAGTTAAGCACAACTTTTTTTCCCTTTCCATTTCTTTCTAGTATGGCTTGACAGCAAGTTCTTCAATATGGCTAGATTAGAGGAGTATTTTTCCTCACATGTTTTCCAGAAAGCCTACAACAAAAGTGAGATTTGAGATTTACATTTCCAATTTAAATTGTGTGAGGGGGGTTGGAAAGTTTTCCTTTCTAGCCAGTGGAAACAAGACTGATTGTTCCAAGCTACAAGGGGAAATTAGACATTTCTTAGTCATGTGTCTATAAAAGAAAAGTCTCAGTGTATTTTTTAAAACTTATCATATTTTATTTGCATTTTATCACCTAAATGTGTAAGTGGGGTTTTGGAGTTGTTTTCCTCATCAGAAAAGTGCTTCCCGTTCCTCATACAAACGCAGAGCCAGTACAGTTTCATGCTTGAGACAGCTGAACAGGAAGTTAAGTGAAGAGGATGGTTTAAATCAGCAAACTAGGGAATAGGATGGTTTAAGTGAATGTTAGGTATGATCTTTCCTACTTTTAACTGGAGAAATTTACAGTTCAAGTACTACTATTTGGGACAAAGAAGAGACTCAGGCTCTCCTTTGTCTTTGACTTCCAGCAACATAGGCTTAAGATATAAAAGCTTGGGGAGTAATCAAAGATACATTTTCAGATGCATTGTTGGTATTCCTGGTTGTAAGAAACAGCATTTGTGTGGTTACTGCACTCCAATAACAGGCACCTTGAAATGAGAAATAATTACCAAATAATTATTCTACATCTCGCAAGCATTTTTTATTTTACTTAAGGCACTCGGAACAATGTATCTGCTTGTACAGGTGAAAGCTACCATGATTTAATGTTCAAAAGGCCACTGTATTAGTGTATCTGTATAAGATTTTCAATCTGTAAACAGTTGCTTACCCCTGTCATAAGATAGGAAAAGCACAGAACTAGTTAACTGATTCATAGTTTTTGTTTAGGCCATAACCTAAAACTCACTGCTGTTTATGTTGATAATCAGTTTTTTATGTCTGCAGTATAAAGAGTTTTGAAATACTAGCCACAAATATCACCATGAATAAAGAACTAGTGTTTATTTGTTGGTTTTATTGTTAATATTAATTCTGTGTATTTTGTGTGAGTACTTGCTTGTGAAAAGCCAGTTTACTAGCAAAGGAATTGGTATTTTTCTCGACTGTTAAGCTTATTGTGGCTAATAAGGAATCTGACATTTAAAAGTTTACTAACTAATAAGCCAAGGCCATGCAGGTTTTGAATGATAAGTTTTTACCTGCTCTTAGGTTTATAACATGCCTTTGGGAAGAAACCAGGATTAAAATGTAACACAAAATGTAAGGTTTAAGTTGCCTCTTGTTACATTGGACAATTGTGTCTCATCTCTTAGAACAACAGTAATTTAGAAAAGTAATTTATCAGCTGTCACCCAAATGGAAATAATATTTGTCAGAGGATGGAACAAAGTGTTCTAAAGGAAAGTGCAAAAATTTCATGAAGAAAAACATGGCTAAACAGCAGCTTTATAATAGAAATTTTGATTTTACCAAAGCAGATATTCTATTTACCTTTTCCAAAGAAGATTCATTGTTTTAAGACTGCTAGCAAGAAAAAAAGCTGCAGTTTTGTTTGTTTGTGATTCTGTATATACCAGCAGCAGTTTAGCGTTTAGAACATGGAGCTCTTTCAGTCTGCTCAGATTATAAAGAGAATAGGTTTTGTTAATAGCAATTAGGTGCTTTTTCATTTTTCCCACGTGTGTTAGACTTACTTTCCCATTCACTCTTGAGCGAAACACATTTAAGAATTTTGAATATTAGTTGTAAGTCTAAATATGTGTACAACTTTTGTTCCTGAAGTTTAGCTTCCCTTTTTTTGTTTAATAGAGGAACTAGGCATATTAGTGTGCAATATGAAACACTTTCAGACTGATACTTTTAGCTGTCAAAACATGTCAATATAAATTACGTTGATCATTGTGAATTTCTGGTCATTGTGAAATCTTGACATGATGTTAAGTCTGTTGTAATCACTTTGTAGGAACTGTATACAGAGGCATTTTGAAGGGTAAAATGGACCTACAGATAATAAGTGTATTTGGAGTGATGTCGAAGACGTCTTTTAGCACCATGTCTAATCTGATTTTTGTCTTTGCTATTTTTGCTTACATTGTTCAAGATCCTGAAAAGTCCTGATTCTTTTAGAATAACATGTACAGGTGACATACAAAAGAATCTCTGGACCTTCTTGTGTCAAATCTTGAAAATGATAATGTTGTTCCTGGCCTAGTCATTTCATGGGACTAAATTCAATAAATAGGCTTTTTAGCCTCCAGTGCTAACAAAAATAAGTGTTATGAGGTGTATTTTGTGGGGCTTATATTACTGCAGGTGTTAATTTTGATGGATGTGTCCTTGTGCTCTGGAATACTTAGTTGCATCTTGATAGAGTAATTTACAAAGAGCTGGTGATGGTGGATGTTACTGAAAGTTTGTTATTTCAAACCCAACATATAACTAATTAAATTTGTATTACATACAGACAGACACTCCTCCACATGTTCCATTCCACACCGTTCGCCACCACCTCACCTGTATTCCCATTAACACAAGCGATTGCAGCCAGGCCCAGGGCACATCTGTCCCGTGGGGCAGTGGTGATGCCCGGGGCAGTGGTGATGCCCTGCGCAGTGAAGGGCACGGGGTGGTTTGCAAGGTCATCCCATAGCAGGGTCAGAGTGAGCCAGAGGGCTGCTGTGTCCTGAGGAGCCTCTGTGGGGCGCATCCTTCAAAGCCCCACTGGGCAGCACCCTAGGTCTGCAGCACTGTCCCGCAGCCAGCTCCCTCTCACCTCCTGTGGCTGCAGGCCCTGAATTCCAGTGAAGGGGTGCAGCAGTGCTGGATCAGTCTCACCAGATTTACTGTTGAGTAAACAGATTCATTGGTTTGCTCTTTATAAGTTGATTTTGAGAATATACAATTTGTGCTTTTGTTTTCCCATTTTTAAACACGTCTTCTTAGTATTGTTCCTGCAACAGAACAACGCACTAGAGGTTTGATGATGGTCAGACTTGGCAGTTATTTTTCAGTAGGGTATTTGCTTTGTCTTTTCACTTTTATACATTGTCTTTTCACTTCTGTTTTTTTTTTCATCATGCTGTGAATACAGTTAATAATAATAAAACTGATGTACTCTTGTTTTATTGGCAGGTTTCTTCCTCCTTTTCAGAACCTGTTTTCTTTTGTACATAGATATTAAGGGAACATGAAATAGCAGCGACACTTCCTGTACTGTCTGTTCAATTTTTAAGTGGTTATGGATTAATTTTTACCTTATTGAGGAAGTTGTAGCAGCTCTCTGCTGACCTGTGGTGAGAAGCTAAACATTATGCAACATTATTTGACTGGTATTTTCTCACAATTGCTGTTCCATCTGCATGTGACTTACCTTCGTGTTCACTTACAATGTGATACTGCAGTTAAAAACCCAAGAAATCCCACACCACTGCTGAAACCCAGGATGACTAAATCACCAGTGAAGCTTTGAAGATGAACGTGTGTAGCTAATTTATTTTTCTTCTTTTGTAGGTGATGGATGTGGACACACCATTCTGGGCCTCGAAAGTGGAACTCTTGCTTCGATAAACTACCCACAGACCTCTCCCAATAGCACAGTTTGTGAATGGGAAATTCGTGTAAAGCCTGGGCAGCGAGTTCAGCTCAAATTTGGTGATTTTGATATTGATGACTCAGATTCATGTCATTCCAGTTACTTAAGAGTTCACAATGGGATTGGCCCCACCAGAACAGAGATAGGTAGGAGCTTTTATTATTGGTATTTGAAAGCTATAGGCTGGTACAGAACTTGGATATACTGTTGGTATTTTTGTTACTTTTAAAATTTCTCCTGTTGACCTGCTCTGAGCGTAGAGTAACTACTGCATGTACAGTTAAGTACTTTTTCATAGCCCTAGAAAACTGTTATCATTCAGTTGGATATTGGGCAGGGTAAGATCTTGCCTGAATATGTCATACACTGCTTTGTACAGTGTGGATTTTGAGTCTTATAAGAAGTGATGAAAAGAAAGAAGTGGTTTTTTATTTACAGGAATCTCGAATAAGGTAAAGAAAGGAATTTCAGTAAATCTGTAATTAGGGTTGTGTTCTTCCTGAGCTTCATATCAAAGAATCATTGAATAGTTTGGGCTGGAAGGGACCTTAAAGATCTAGTTCCAACCACTGTGACAGGAGCAGGGACACCTTCTACTAGACCAGGTTGTTTAAGGCCCCGTCCGACCTGGCCTTGAACAGTGCCGGGAGTAGGGCAGCCACAGCTTCTCTGGGCAACCTGTACCAGTGTCTCACCACCCTCACAGGGAAAAATTTCTTTCTAATATCTATTCTAAATCTACCTTCTTTCAGTTTAAAGCCATTACCCCTTGTCTTATCACTAAATGCCCTTGTAAAATGTCCCTCTCCAGATTTCTTGTAGCCCCTCCATAGGCACTGGAAGTACTCTTAAGTTCTTCCCAGAGAGGTCCACATCCCTCTTGTGTTGGGGGCCCAGAGCTGGATGCAGGACTCCAGGTGGGGTGTCATAAGAGTGGAATACAGGGGCAGAATCCTCTCCTTCAACCTGCTGGTCACGCTTCTTTTGATGCAGTCCAGCATAAGGCTGACTTTCTGGGCTGCACACTGCCAGGACGCACTGAGCTTCAACCAACATCCCCAAGTCCTCCTCAGGGCTGCTCTCAGACCATTCTCCACTCAGCCTGTATTTGTGCTTGGGATTGCCCTGACCCAGGTGCAGGACTTTGCACTTGGGCTTGCTGACCTTCACGAGTTAAGTGCAAATCTTTGAGGAGTGCTGTGTGTACCTCCTCACAGTTGAAAAATAGACATCAGAGGCCAGTAAAGTAAACTTACTATTGATGGTACTGCTAGAAAGAACAGGTAAGGAAAAGATTCTCTTGTATGCCAGGTAGGTCTTCTGTACAGGGAGGGAATACAGGTGCCACTGTAACTTCCTTAAAGTAAAGTGGTAAAGGAAACAATTGTCTGATTGTCTTTCACTGGTGACATGCTCATTTCAAATACGCTTAGCATTGTTGCTCAGCAGATGACCTCTCTGTTTGGAATGCCAGAGTGTTCTAAGTTATTGCATTTTGTTTACTGTTATTAAAGCATATGTAAATGTCTGTCTTCTTGACACAATTCCTATATCCTAAAAAAAGTGATGTTGTGTAATAATGATAGCAGAACATCCTACATTTTGTTTGTGCATGCAACTACTAGATGGTAAATGCAACACAGATCATAGAATAATCTTTAATTCTTCAGACTTCCAAGGAAAACTCTCCTGTAATGTTTTTGGGCTTGTTTTTTTTCTCAGACGTTTCCCAATAGCTTGCAAAGGACCTATAAACAGTGGAGAGGGAATTGCAAAACTACGAGGATCTTCATTAACAGAAAAAAAAAAAAAAGTTGTATATACATGTTACCAGAAATGCCTTTCTTTTTATATGGAATTGTTCTGATTTGAATTGTTCATCTTGATGGTATTTAGGATGTCAGTCATCAAAAATTGTGTAGTTCAAATGTTCCCCATCTTCTGATAATATCCATAGTTCAATGTTTGTGCTCAAGAAGAGAACAAATTGAATTTCATTACTGTAAGGCAGGGTTTTTTTCAAATAGCAGTGTGACATTATCATCTGCATCAAGGTATATGTAGGGTTTAAAGGCCCTTGTTGGTTACTTTGCATAAAAATCAAAATGAATTTTCATTCTTCCTTCACTAAAATTAGCTGTTACTGTGCAGATTCGTTTTATTTTTTTTTTTTCCCTAAAGCTTTATCTGGAGAGAGAGAGATTTACTTCATCTAATTTGTTTTTGTTCAACTCAAATGCCAATCCACTAAACTGTGTCTTTTATAAGAGGCTAGTGGAATCATTAGCTTTGTTAACCCTCTTTTCCAACTGTCACCTAGGTAAGTGTGTGTGAAAATAAGTATATGCTTGGAGCTGTTGAGCCAAACTTGGTCTAAAATAGGAAATGCTGCAGTCCTTAAATGGCAAGGAATGTCCAGTTCTGATAAGTTTGTTATTCACTTTTACAAGTGACATAGTGGGTTCGAGTAAGTTTTCTACTTCATTTGTCTCTCTTGACTTTCAGCTGTTCCCAGCTGTTATAGTAGCACAGTATGTTTAGCAAATGTATGTGTTATTCTGCTCTTAAAATTAAATCGCAGAACAAACAGTGATAAATAAGAGTGTCAGATACAGATGATGCAGATCCTTGAATGTTCATGGTTGAAGTAACAAACACGGGAGAGATTAAACAGTGACCTGAATTTGTTTGGAGAAAATCTAGATTTATTCTGAGCTTTTCCATTCAGGACTACTGACATGGTCTAAAATTAAAATACTTATATTATGTAAAATCTGAAATTCCTTGATACCTACTTTAACTCAAAATGACTTGAAAATTGGCTGATTAGGTTAAAAAAAAAAGCATTAGTAGTAGGTTAGTTCATTGATAAACAGAGAAGGTTTCTAATGAAGCTTTTAAGGACTAGTTCTCATTGCAAGTCTTTTGAATATTTATCAATAAATCAGAAGAAGATACAAATCCATGATGCTAAGTTTGTCTCTAGTTTAAGTAAGACCTAGAGGTGTTGTTTGCTAGATTTCATCATAGTCCAGTCATTGTGCATCTACAGTCAGGTGTACTTATTTAATACAGACAGCATAAGCCCAGACCTCTAGGAGCAGAGAATGTAAGCTACTGTGGGAATTCCCTCTCCTGCTGTAATGCTGCTGCACAAAAGCACTTGGAGTCCTTTAGTGGATAAATACAGACAAAATAGCAATATTACATCTTCTGCACACACCATTGGCAGTCACATTTTGTCCATTTCTACTGCCTGTTTTTTGAAAAGATTGCTAAAAATCTGTTTAGAGGCCAGGGGAGAGTTAGAAAATGATTTATATTCTCAGAAGTATATGTCTTGCCATGAATCAAAAGGTACCTCAGTCTACAGTTTGTCAAAGGCTGTATCTCCATGGTGCATGCACCACTGAATAGTTTATCCAAGCTAGATTTAAATGTCTTGCCTTGTGTATTTGCTTGAAGAAGAGTATAAGTGGTGTCTTGAGGACAGTCTGACCTACCCTGAGAGGAGTCTCATGCTGGTCAATTGTGTGACAAGATCCAGTGACTGAAAACAAAACTGAAGGAGAACTGGTAGTTGGAAAAATGCCGCAGTTCATCATAATGAATGCAGTTAATCATTGAAATATGATTTAAAGCAAAACATAGGGTCAGTGTGGAGCCTTACTTCTTTGTTAACTATTGCTGATAATCAGTTTAAGTAGTGAATTGAGGTAAAGTTATATTTGTATATTATGAATTTCATTAAACTATTTTATTTTTTTTCCATTAGAAAATACCCTTGCTATGTTCAAAAAATAACTGAATAAGTAACATTCAGAAAGCTCTGAATAGTGATAGGAAATCGTATTTCAATGTTTTTAATATTATATTAGTATTTGTGAGTGCACTTCACTTTTTAGGGGAATTTGACATATTGTATTCATTTGTGTTGTATCTGTTTTGTATTATATTTGTTAAGAACTACTCCTGCAGGACAGTGTTATTCCATTCACTCTTCTTTAGTATGGTAATTTGCTTTTAGTTGAGAAGGGAGTCTGGCTTCTTTTTTTCCTATTTTATGTTATATTAAAATAGTTATTATCAAGGAAGCAAGTAAATGGATGGTAGACTGAAACATCTGCAGTATCATTTGCTGCTGGTGATTATCCATTTGATTATCCACTGTAGATTTTAATAGAGTTATTGATGGTTTACAGTATTGAAAGATCAAGAGGACCTATGGAACAGAAGTGTGTGGGGTTTGTTTGGTTTTTTGTTTGTTTTTCTTAATTGATTAATAAACTGATCAGTATTTTACTGCAGTTTCTAGTTAGTAGGACTGGAGAATTCATCCAGGTGGTGTTATTTGGTAGTAATTCTAGGACTTTACAGGGCAAGTATTGTCAATATCTACAGACTGCAGCATCTCCATTTAAAATGTATTATTTTTAGTCATTTTGGATGACAAGAGAAATATCCAGATGCAGAACCTCTGTTAGATTTTATAGCTACAGCAAAAAAGAAAGTAAACCAACTGGCAGTTTATATTAATGATACTCACATATCCTTGTATGTTAATGCTGAGCTGGAGTGAATCATGCCTGCTCTTGTCCAAAACTAAGGAAAATAGTTGACGGAAACCATGAAATAGTTGACAAGGAAGAAGTGCCCCAATAGCTGTGGGAAGAGAAAGGCTTTTTTCTCGCTTGCTTCTCTAGATGCTTCTCATTGCACTGATTTGATCCTTTTCCTTGACAGATTTCTTGCGATCTTTGAAGAACTTAGTGCAAGGGTTATGCATGCTACACATGAATGGGATAAGGTCACATTTATTTGCAAGTTTTAAGGGTCTGAGAGACACCTGTGGACAGTGGCAAAAGAAATGCATTACCCGTATTCTACCATTTGCTTTAAATGGTCACTGACTACATTATTTAGTGCATATGTATTTGTTTTTGAATATTCACCAAAAGTAATGTGAGCTTACACTGCAAATGAAAGATGATTATTACATGTGTTGGTTTTGGTCTGTGTCTGACCTTCCACTTCTCTCCATAGGAAAATACTGTGGGTTTGGTTTTCAAATGAATGGTTTAATTACTTCAAAAAGTAATGAAGTCACAGTACAGTTCATGAGTGGAACACATACTTCTGGACGTGGATTTCTTGCAGCTTATTCAACCACTGACAAATCAGGTATTTCCAATCATTTGGTATGTTTCATGTGCTGGTAAAAGTAGAACCAATAAGAACCCAGAACTAATTTATTTATTCACACATTTTCACAAATTACCTTCTGAAAATGAAGACTTTTACTATGGTCTTCCTGGTACTTCTGTGTAGGAAATTGGACTGTAAGTTACTGTAGCTTTAAAAAAAATAGTATCAGACCTTACCTTGGGTAGCAGAGGAAGAATCAGAGTAATCTGTTATGAATTAAAGAGCTGGTTCAGACAAAGGACAAAATGCATTTGTTTCTCAGGCAGCACTCAAGGTGACAAAGAGTAAGTTTTCTTATCAAGCTGTATGTATTTGTACAGTCATGGAAAATTTTCTTTCAGTAGTGGTATTCTGTACTCCCTCAGCTCTTTAATTATATAATCTGCTGGCTACTTTTTAGTCTTTTTGCCATTTCTGTGGGTTTTCTGATGCTTTCCTCTCTGTGTTTTGCACTGTATATGCTAATACACAATAGACAAAAAATGAAAGTATCAGCCATGGATGTAAGTAACATGTCACTCTAATATTTGTTCCCTATGCTGCCTAGTTTCAGTACCGTAGGTCTGTTAAATGCTGAAAACGCAGGTCTGTTTAGTTAGTTTATTAATTTAATTTTTAATTTAGTTTTGTGAAAAGAGCATAAGTTTGCATCTCTGAATTATCTTCAGTTCTCTGAGGTATAGCTATGAATTAAAATTAAGCTGCATAGAAAATAAATTTTTGTAGTATGTCTCTTCTTATCTATGTCACTTTCTCAGTGGATTTCCCAGTTACTCAGGCAAATTATCAAGGTTCTACTGTGATACAAAATCTGTTGCAAGAAAATTTGGTAGAATTTTTCATTCTGAGACTTCTGGTTTTGTGTACTTGAAGAAGCCTACTCAAACTTGTTTTCTGTATCATCCTCTTGACCTAACATTTTTTCTTTCCAGACCTAATTACCTGTCTAGACAATGCAAGTCACTTTTCCGAACCAGAATTCAAGTAAGACTGATTTTTTTATCTGTTTCCTTCTCAGTCTCTTTAAACAAGTAATTTTAGTGTTTCTGCTTCACTGTTACATATACCTGATGCAGCTTTGGCTTGTCCAGAGACCTTAAGAAACAAACTAATCAGGGTTAGAGCTGAATAATTTTGACCTTTGCACTCCTCCTTCCTCCCTCTGTCTCCCTGTTTTTGTTATTTACATGCAGTATACAGTAGAACCTCGTTAATTTGCATTAATGCATAGAAGCCAATATCTTTTCCATGGAAAGAATGTTGCTTTTATAAACATATATTACAGCAGGTATGCACCTTGAATGCTGAGATTTATATTGCAGTTACCTAAGGAGCACTATGAAATGTGTTAAAAATTGCAAACCCATTTCACAGTTTGGTGTGAATTAATGGGGTTCTTTGAAGACATAAAATGCTGTACCTTCTGATGGGGGAAGCTGAAGTAATTTCCCTGTTTTATCCTTCTCCATTTTCATCTGAAGCAAGGGCAGTGTTTAAAACTGCAGAATTGTGAAGTACATAGCTTACTTTTTGGCGATCTTTATCCCATGATTTCACCATGCCATGGTGAAATGTTTCAAAGTGCAACTTTTGCATTTCTCTTTAATTTTCCCAAGTTCCAATAGGGCTCTAATTGTAGCTTCTGGCCTTATACCACATGTGCTTAAGTCTCTGAATCCCACTATTTTCATGGTAACTGCAGCGTTGCTTCAACTGTTGTTGAACTGCAGTGAAAATGTTAATGGTTTACGCCAGTTACTGCTAGATCTTGAAGATTTATGAAGATTTAATAGTTTTTGTATATGCAGTATGAAATGGCATCAGGACATGAACATGGGCTTGCATTAGAGGTGCAGATGTCTTGGCCTCTTGCTTTTCATGAGCTAGTGGTATTAACTGAATTTGGCCCGTTTTTTATGGTCAAAGCATTGCCAGGAATATTGTATAATAACATTACTTTTCAGATGTATTATTTAAAGATGCAAACCAAATAGAGATACAGGTGTCTAGTTTATAAAATAAAATTTGCTAACCTATATGACTTTCAATTTACAGAAGCCGTCCAGTGTTCATGTTATAAAATGCTGGCTTTATTACATTGAGACTAGAACTGTATTTTCAGATGAGACTTTTAAAAATGTTCTGTTCTCCTCTTGTGTACTTCTCTTCCTATTTTTTGTCCGCTTTGAGAGGTCTTCAGTCAGGTTATATCCTTAAATAGTGATATATGAATGATAACAGCGTATTGTAAATCAAAAGCACAGTGACTATTTTGTAGTTGCATGCATCTTTTGACTTGGTATTTTGTTTTCTTCTAGTAAGTATTGTCCAGCTGGATGTGTTATTCCTTTTGCTGATATTTCAGGCACTATTCCCCATGGATACAGAGATGTGAGTAAAAATACTGTGGGCTCATGAGAGTTTTGTTAAAACACACAGTGTATAATCACAAGTCATTTTTAGTTCTTCATGTTAGTTCTGCTGCCTGGGTTCTGGAATATGTTCCTCCTAAAGCTGAATAGCATGGTACTCGGTTTTTTTGCAAAGCGGCTAAGTGCCTGGTGCTTCACATATTGCCATCTCCAAGAAGTGATGTGGTAGAGACATTAAGGCCTGCTGAGAAAGGTGGATCAATCATAATAATGTGTTCTACTTTCTCTTTGGTTTTGTGGGCTTTCTCAGGTTGGGAAATTCAGATTTATAGAGAACCAGTTCTATTAATGATGCCATCTTGGTTTTGACAACTGTAATGCCTCTAAACAGAGGGTCACAGTGGTTTTCTTAATTTTTATTTACACCGTGAAAGATGAACTACTATTTATGCTTGGCAGCTGTAAAACCATTTTCAGAACAGAGTTAATGCTGCAACATTAATAGTTCTGTAAACAGGAAATTAAAATCTTTAATAATGTACAATCTGCTTAGAACAGTACAAACCCCTATATATTGTTTTCCTGATGTAAACTTCTACAACTGAATTAGCCTGCCATAGGACTGGAGCGAGTTTGCTTTTTTTATTTTTAAGTGATTAGAATTTTGCTAGTAATCTAGTAAAAGATTACATTAAATCTCTTTGTTTACCTTAAAATACTCTTTTAAGAAGCCATTAGATTTGACACAGAGGAAAGACAAATGAAAACATTAAATATGAACCTGAAGTGCGTGTCTCTGATTTTGTTTTCTCAAACATCAAAATCCTAGGATACCTGTTTAAATAATTACCCATATGTAAAAATGTCATTACAGCGTAACTGCGTTACATGCTCTGGTCCACCGTGAGTCCTTTCTAAATGGCTATGAGGTAATTTTTGTAGCTAGTAACAAGATGAAGTTGATTCTCTGCCAAACATATTGGCACCATCTGTGGGACTTCTGCTTGTTGGGATTTCCCCCCCCCCCAAAATCTGGGAAACTATTTTTTATGAAGAAAAAAGGAAACTTCAGGAAATAAACGTCTTGTGACTTTTTGTATACTTTATTGCTCTGAATAAAAGGGCAGAGAATTTCACAGAAGTCAGGCTGTGTGGAAACAAAACAAATTGTCTGGCCCTTTAGACCAAGTTCCAGATACAGACTCTCGTGCATCTCTTCCAAATGATAGCAGCTGCCTGTTACTTTAAAAGATACCCGAAGTTTTGATTCTTTTGTGTGTGACCCCAATGTCCACGGTCCTTGAGGACTTGGAGCTCTCATTGCTGACATCTTCTGGTGAGCAGGGAGAGGAGAGAGCTGCATCTGCTGCTCTTATTTCCAGGGAACATAGGAAAGGAAAGAGAAGCTGCAGCACAAATGAGACAATTACATTTATTTAGAATGCTTTGGGGATATTTTGGGGGTGTGAATATACTGAGGAGGATTACGTTTGGAAAAGTCTTGGTGAGCAGGGTTTTTTTGCTAGTTAGCTTGAGAGATATGGGCATCCTGGCCTGCTGCACCATGCAGTTATTTCTGAAGAAGCCACAGTGGAGAAAGTTGTTTTGTTTTTAAAATAATGTGAGGAAGAAAATCATCCATGAAGTCTTCCTTCTCTGGAAAGGACCTGCTGATTCCTTTTGTGGTGAGACTATACAGCACCTAGTGGACTGGTTGGCAGAGCAGTGCTGCAGATGTGTTTAGTAGCAACAGCTAGTAGTGGACTTTGCTCTCAATGGCACAGGCAGCCTGCAAGCCTGGGAAATGCAAGTGCCACTGTAACATTTGTTAGTGGATCCAGGCTAACAGTTTTCCAGTGAGAGCAGAAAAGGACAAGATGTCCTGCAAAAACTTGGTGTGTAACTGATGTCCACTGACCTATACAGGCTTAGGTAATCAGCTTCTTTAGAGGGAATTCAGGTAGTTAGTGTGGGTTTGTGTGGATCAGAGTGCTTTGTGGTTAAACCATGAGTTAAAAAATATAACCCATCAGCTAACAGCTACAAAATCTGCAATGCATCACTCTTTAAGTGTGCTTTCTATTAAAAAGTTGCCTATGTATTTATATATTCCACTTCTGTTGTCTAACATAGTAGATTTATTGTAGGCTGAGAGTCTGGCTGTCTGGCTTTTTCAGGCTCATTCACCTTGCTGTTTGTTTGAGGTTATTTAATTACATGAGTTATACTCCAAATACATCTGGACGAGGACGCATTGAAATGTAGGACCTTCTTTTTGTGTTTTTATAAATTCCGTAATAAACTGAAGATGAATGGTTTCTAAATAATGGAGATACAGTTCAATAAGAACAGTGTCTTAATGTAATAATAACAAAGACTATAACTAGACAATGTAACACTTACAATATACAGTGTGGTATTTAACTTATTTACAAATCAGCGTTGCATTTTCTTTTTCTCTCCTCTTCAAGTCATCATCGCTTTGTATGGCTGGTGTTCATGCAGGCGTTGTATCAAATACTCTGGGTGGCCAAATTAATGTTGTAATCAGCAAGGGCATTCCGTACTATGAAGGCTCCCTGGCTAACAATGTCACCTCAAAAGCGTAAGTATATTTCCTATCTTCTCCTTATATGTGTAGCACTGTAGGTTGTGGTAGTGTCTCATTGTGGGATTAATTTCAGCTGGTGGAGCTGTGTGTTCCTTGGACTGGTTTTCTTCTGGAAGGTTCTTGCAATGTTCTTTTGCTGTGGTGCGATTGTTTTATCACATATTTTGAACCTCTAGACCATAAAGATGAATTTTCCAAATTCTGCAAGGGTAGGTTTTATCTTCCAAAATGCATGGCATGACCATAAAGTCCTAATGCTCTGTGGAGATATAATAATTTAACAACAACTTTCTAGCTGCCGGGAAAGAGTATGTCTTTTTATCTCAAAAGTCCCAGGAATAAAAGCAATCAGAGGAGATTGATTCTTGTTATTGTGATTAGCTTAATTTAAAAGGGAAGCATTTTAATAAAGTCTTGGGTTTTGCTGGGCAGGTGTTTGTTTGAAATCCTTTAAGTCTGATAATATCTCTGGACTAGATTTCAGTTGGAAAGGTGTTTGTACTGAAAGTGCTGCAAACTTGGGGATGGGAAGTGTTACTTTAATTGTGAAGTGCTTGTTTAGGCATCTCTGCATAGGTTTCAGTGGCAAGCAGTCAGGCGAGAAAAATAAACTGAAGAATGTTTGTTTCATGTTTTTCACTGACTACCACAGAACCCATCTTCTTTTGTTCTCTGCAGGGGACCATTATCTACCAGTCTCTTCACGTTCAAGACAAGTGGTAAGCATTATCACATGTATTACATGTTGATACTTCCATACAAATTTTGTGAGTAGAAATAAGTAAGTGTGCATGTGTTTTATTTCTTAATTTTTGCTTGTTAGACTTTTTTCCCTGCATTCCTCACTAACGTCTATTTGTAATTACTTCCTCATTTTGATGATTAATCATCACTACATATATATATACATTGATGTATGAATTAAGCCTTGCTTATCTGCAGAAAGAGGTTCTTTCAGGTTATGTTCCTCTCTTATAGTCTGGTTTAAAGTGACTCCTATACTTTAAACATATTGCTAAATCCCATAAAAATAAAGCATATTGTTAATCCGAAAATGATTCCTCAACTTTTTCCATCTTCTTTTACTTTTTCTCTTCCCATACTATTGCAGCTGAAAGCTATGAGATAGATTACTTACCTCTTGCTCAGGAAGGGCATCTCTTGGGCCTTGCTCTGTGTGTAAGTTGTGTTCCTTCTTGACCACCATGTTTTTTCTGAAATATGTACCAGGTTGCTGATTGGTATAACAAGTGTTACCCCTTTTTAGAGCTTTTCATGTTTTTACTTTCTAGCAATTTCCCTGGTTTATAAATAAATTAGCTGTAGTTTTCTAAATGAAAGGTAGCTTTTCTGTAAGCCACTTCTAACATCCATTCAAAGATGGCATTTAAAGTATTGTGTAATCAGTGGCCTTTCCTTAGTTTCTTTAACTAACAATATAAAAAAACCTTAACAAAAGAATTTTGTCTCTTTTCTGTACGAATAAAGAGCAAAACAAAAAAGAAAGGGGGGAGGGGAATCATACACACACTCTTCAAAAGTAAATGAATACTTTTCCTAAATATATAAATAAAAGAGATGCTGAATGGGGATATAGAAGCAGGAATCTGATGGGCAGGAGTGTTTGGAGATGAAAATGTATACAAACAATATAATGTTCAAGTAATTTCTCTCCCAGATCCTTGTAAGAGCTGGAAGAAGGAATTGCATGTCTGGTGACCTTATGCATGGAGAATATTAAACACAGTGGTCGAGGCAGGGTTTTTTTTTGTTTGGTTTTTTTTTTGTTTGTGTCTTTCAGGATGTGATCTGATAGTGTATATAAAAAGGAAGTAAATGGCCTGGATATATGAAGAGCTAGGACAAAATGCTGAGCTAGACTATCTGGATTTCAGTCACATATTTGAAAAATTATTGAATAAGATAGAGACGAGGTGCAGGTCTAGATTAAAATTTGTGTGTATTTGGGTGGCCTGGGAGTTTGCTGAAGGAGAAAAAGGATTCCGTATCATGTTCAAATGAGGTTTATCCGATTGTGAAGTTACTCATGTGATTCTTCTGTAGCAGTTGATTACATGATGTGGTACAAAACAGAGGAGTGTGTTATTAATGCTAGAGGTGTGGTCAGTGCAGAGGAAGATGAAAGTTTGTACAGGAAAACTTGGCTGACTTTGAGACTTGAGTAATAGAAATTAATTTAAGAATTGCAGAACAAAAAGTGTAAAGTTGGGTACATAGAGACTCTGGCATTTCTGCTTCAAACTGGCAGCATGTTAGATGGAAATGACAGATGAGGAAAAGGATTTGGCTAGTGAAGTGCTAATGTAATCTTGTGCTGTAGCAGGTGACCATCCAGTAGAGACAAGAAACTGTTAATGCCATCACACAGGATATTGGCAGGGCTTTGTTTGGGATCCAGTGGCACTTTGGGTCTGCCACCTGTGCTTCGTTTGAGGCATGAGCACCCGACCTTGATGCAGAGAAGGGCTGCAGGGGCACCTGGAGGGGGTGGGGCAGCTAACAGCAAAGGGGAAACCGTGTTGGGTTGGTTGTTCAGGCTGGTGTACTGAAGGCAAAGATTGCTCTCTAGTGATATGTCTGGGAAATACACGTGTGAGGGGAAAACTACTGTCACTACAGAACAAGATTTTAGGAAAAAGAAAATGGGATATCAAATAGCCTCAAGGAAGTTTAGCCAGGAATTCAGGAGATATTTTTTAGCCATCAGCAGAACGTGACATGGGAAGAAACTTTTAGTAAGAATGGTAACAAAAAAATACAACTGATTTCAAGGATGTGTTTGAGCTCAAGGCCAGAATTATGAGATGGCTTCCTACATGCTATAGTGTATTGTTCAAATTAACATTGTGATACCAAGGTGGGTTTAAAAACCAAGAAGTTCTGTGACACAAAAAAGGAATGATCAAGTAGTCTGTTCCCCATCCCTTTGTCAACCATACATGCTTCTAAACCGTGACAGCTCTCCCAAAGCTTCTCGTGTAGTGCTTTGTGTGGGTGGTAACTGAGAGAATATCCACATGCTCTTGAGCAGACATAAATCATAGAACAGTCATAACCCCAAGTTTGGTTCCAGCATCACTGTTAGAAAGCAGAAAACAGTGTGTTTTGTTGGTAGTGTTGTTATGGAATAAACTTAGATGGCAGTTTAATATTTGCAGGTAAAGTCTTAAACTCCATGCAGGTAAAATCATTGAGTAACTTGAATTATGATTTTGAATCCTCTTTTTCTCTTGCTCAGGTTGCTATGGGACACTGGGGATGGAATCTGGAGTAATCCCTGACTCCCAGATCACAGCATCATCTATTCTTGAGTGGCCTGACCAAACAGGACAAATGAACATCTGGAAGCCTGAAAATGCCAGACTAAAAAGGGTTGGTCCTCCTTGGGCTGCTCTTATCAGTGATGAACATCAGTGGTTGCAGATTGACTTGAATAAAGAAAAGAGAATAACAGGTAAGTGAATCTGATCTGGCTTTTAAGCAGCATTCAAAAAGTTTTGTTACTGACATCCTTTTTTCTAGTGCTTGGTCTTAGATAAACTCCAGGTGATGTTTAATTATAATTACAGCAAAGTTGGTTCCATGTCCTAGCTAATACACTGGAGCCTGGAGTTGAACACCTCTTCCATCAGAATTTTTTGAAGTGTTCCCTGTGGTTTCATTGGATCCTTGATGTTTCCCCTGCTGACTCTCTCCTTGGAGGTGCAAATCCATGTCCAGTCAGTCCACTGGTACCTTTGATGCAGGTGTACTGCCTTATGTTTCTAGGTTTTCTATACTGCCCAGCATGGCTGTACTGAATCCAACAGTAGAATAGAAGCAGTTGCAGTGCAATGCAAGATAGCAGCAGAGTGAACTGGCTAACAGGCTCTGTGTCACCTCCTTGCCTGAAGTGGAATTCGGGCTGAGAGCTGGGGATGGTGGGCACCTCGCAGTCTATTGTGCTTTCCCTCAGCAAATGGACCAAACAGTGCAGACTGATACAGCCAGAGTCTGGGTTAGGCTCTGCTGCTTCACAGCGATTGCGGTGTAGACCATGACTGTAGGAGACAACTGGAGGTGCTTTCTCCCAGGTCTGCTCTGGATGGTTTGCTTCACCTTTTGGGAGTTGAGTAAGCTCATGGTTTCCTATTCCTGTTGATTGGTCCATGGTGAGTAATGAAGCACTAGACATTTATGGTTTTGGTTTAACCTCAGGGGTAGCCTTAAGTAGTGGCAGTGCAGCTATTGTATCTTCTGTGTTGCCGTTAGCGTTTTGTGTTTTAATTGTCCAGAGGTGATTCACTGTTGTTAATGGGCATGTCTGCAGTCTGACTTAAATCAAATATAAAGTGACTTTAGGTAGAGTGCTTCATAGAGTCCCAGGCTTTAAGACCGTTGTGAAACATCCTCCTTTGATCAGCTTGTCTCTTTCTCAAATGCGTGAGTTGGTCTCTAAGCTCAGCTGCACACTGTGCTATTAGCAGCTTGGCTTCCTGTCATTAAGCAACTCTGGTTCACCAGAAGCCTTTGTTATTACCTCCCTGGGGACTGTTTGGATTTTACATTACTCCTCTAATTCCTGTACTAATAAGCTTTTACAAAACCGCTTTCCTGTGTGAGTCATTGTGCGGTGCTGAAGTGTGGGCTTTAGGAAGCCATGGTTCTTTCAGTGGTGCTTTGTGGTTGGCAGTACAAAAGCAGGGAGAAGTACTGGAGACAGGAAGTGGGCCATGGTCAAATGAGCAGGCTGTTTGTATCAAGAAATAGGGGAAAAGCGCTTAGCAAGGTTGCTTCACAAGAACTGAAATATAAAAGTAAGTAAAATAACTATAAAGTTTTAGTCACTGTAGAAGTTTCAGACCCTGGCACTTTGGATAAACTTTCTGAAGTGTAACTGGGCCAGTGGAGATTCCAAGTGTGTAATTCTGGATTCAAAAGCTGATCTACTAATTTTTACAAGCTGGTACCACTTTTTTGTCTAATGGAGCACCTTCATTTTCACAGGTATTGTAACTACTGGATCAACCTTAGCAGAGTACTACTATTATGTCTCAGCCTACAGAATTCTGTACAGTGATGATGCACAGAAATGGACAGTGTACAGAGAACCTGGCATGGATAAAGATAAGGTAAAGATACCACACACTTTCTAGGTATCTACGACTGTAAATAAGACTAATTCTGGTATGGTGAGGAAACATTAAATAACTTCCTTTTCCATGTAATTTTGAATTATAAATGGCATCTACATAGAAAATATGCAGATATGTAAGAATTTGAACAGGCCTGAAATTCAGAAATTATTTTTATTAGTATTTGGGTGTGAGAATATTCTGTACAAGAAACTTCTGTTGTCAATGGTAGACACTTGGTAGTGTGTCCCTTTTAAGGATAATCAGATTTCTTTCAAAAGAAGTTATATATGTTAAAATTAAGGCTTACTTTCTTATCCTCTTGTGGTTACAGAATAAATGTTAGGGGCCGCATAATTTTCTGTCTTCTATCAATCTTGCTTTTAGACGCAACATGACAAGTTTTTTTCTTATCTAATAGGACAGCCCTAGCAGAGTGGAGTTTTCTTAAGAAATGGAATGGTGTGTTCAGATTGCAACTGCTTAGCTACATAGAAAAATTACCTAATGTTAGTGGTGAGATAATCTTACCTTCTCTGTGTTCACAGTTTTGCAATATTTAATAGTAAAAATGAGAAGATTAATGTCCTTTGTGGTCTTCCCCATGGCTTGGGGCAGATTTTCTTGAACAGATGGAGAGGCTTCTTGGTAATCTGACTGGCACTTGAACTTCCTTCTTTTTCTTAAAATTCTCGGATGTAATTTACTTTACTTCCGTAGGCCTGCGATACAACATAGGTGTAATGGTAACCTAGTAACTTTTTAGAAACTGGGCTTAAGCTGCTAGCTCTTTGGCTGTACTGGGTTTTCTTCCTTTGCTGTGGGTTAGAATGTTTCAAGGTATAGGATGTAGCATCCTATGGTGCAGTGAAAGGTTGAAGCATCTTCTTTGTTATATTAAGAGGTTTTTGAACCCTGAACTTAACCACAGTAAGAAGCTTTCCAGAGAGGAGGAGACTTTACTGTTGGGGCTGGTTCATCTCCTCGAATATGCATGTGAGCTAACAAGACTTAGTGTGAAGTATTCAAGGGGAAAAAAACCCCAAAACTCAAACCAAACAATCCAGCGTCTTTCACTAGTTTTGGAGTGCCCTCTTCTGACCATAAAATAAAATCTCAGCTTCAGCTTGTGAGCTGCCCAGATCTGTTGAGGCTTCTTGTTTAGTTTCATTATTTTCTTGTAAAACCTCTGCAGCTGTTGACATTTAGGTTGTTTTTTTTTTTTTATTTGAAGTTCATGAAATGAAAACACATTGTGGAGCCTGAAATTGCAGGCAAAAGCTCTTCTTTGCACACTTTGTAGTGTCAGGTACAACACATGAAGAACCAACCATGCATATCCAGTAAGTGCCAGCTGCAGTCAAATGGCAGAAAAAAAGGTTCAGTCTGGTTGCTGTCTTAGGCTTCAAAATAGTGGATGTTTCCTCTGTCTGACATGATCTTGCTTGACGCAGGTTTGCTTTGGATGCATGTGCACAAAGGCTTCTCCCTTTGAGTCTTGAGTAATTGCACACCACACCAACCAGAAGGTGCTATTCCCTGTTTTTTTGAAAGATACTTGAAATTCCTAACGTTGTGCAGGAGACCAGAAGCTTTTCCAAGCTTTTCCTGTAGTCCTCTTTGTAATAGAAGCCTATCAGTACTCAAGAAAAGCTTTTCTTAAAATTTTCATATATGAGAAAAAGAATAAAATGCTTGAATTGGGGAAAAGCGACAAAACAAAGCTTCAGTGTTGGAAAAGTTTTGTTTGACAGCACAGAGGCATACAGGAGAGAGTTTGATCATAAATGGAATAATAAAGTGATTTCTCAAAATACTTGCCCTGTATTGAGCTCAGAAGCAAATTTTTTTTTATGCAAAAAAAATTAAATGAACAAAAAATATCAAGCTGCAGGTAAAATTAAGTTACTATCGTAACACTTGACATCAAAAGATTGACTAATAAAAGGCTGGAGTAAAGAACTGCTTTACTGTTACTTTCTTGAAAATTGCCCTTAGGGGAAAAGTGGCTCTAAACTGGAACCTGCTCTTCCATGGACACACAAACTGACTGCTTTGTATTCTTCATTTATTTCCAAACCAACCCCAATAGACTTCTCCCTGCATTCAGTCTGCCTTCGTTCACTGCTAGTAAGTGTATTTAAGAACACTAAGCTTAAATTCAGAGTGGGACAAGTATCACTGAGAGCCATAGAACCATAGAATGGTTTGGGCTGGAAGGGACCATAAAGATCATCTAGTTCCAATCCCCTTGCCATGAGCAAGGGGCACTGTCCACTAGACCAGGCTGCTTAAAGCCCCATCCAGCCTGACCTTGAACACAATGTAAACTGTAAATCTGTGCTTGTAAATCTGCACTGCAGTAAGCTGGGAAAGAATGGAGACTGTACACTTTAAAGGCAAATACCATGTGTTTGCCTACCTAGATTTTTAGTATCATGAGCGGGTTAGCAGTTAGTCTAATACTGCTGCATTTGTAGGTATTGATACATACAAATGAAAATGCTGGTTACTAATTTCAGATGTAGAATCTCCAATACACTCAGACATGAAGTAACTGCATTTAAATTACCAAATGATTTATTTTTTCATGCCTAACTAAACTGAGGTATGTGTCTGTTTGATCAGTCGGTGCTTGAAGACAATGCCTATGGAAGGGCAAACCAAAATTCTTAGGCGTAAGCAACAGTAAGGGGTGTGGGTATTTTTTGAGAACGGAGACACCTTGCGTATGTCAGGGAGCCCAGGCATGAACTGTTGCAGTTGTGTAACATTGTTTCTTTTTCTTTTTTTTTTTCCCTTTCTTTTCTAGGTATTTCAAGGGAACACTGAATTGTACCAGGAAGTTCGCAACAATTTCATTCCACCCATTATTGCACGCTTTTTTAGGATTAACCCCTTAAAATGGCACCAGAAAATTGCAATGAAAGTAGAACTGCTAGGATGTCAGTTTAGTATAGGTAAGGTGACTGGAAACTTTTCAACTGTGCAAGACAAGCATTGAAATAATTTGGCAAATATGATATTGGGGGTATATTTTAATGAGGAAAAAAAGTTCATCTTAGCTGCATAATTCTTTTGTAACTGACACCTCTGAATTTCTTCCTAAATTATTACACTTAACCTGGAAAATACCTAGTTCAGGTGTAGACTAGGTAATTTAGAAAATTGATGTTTCAAAAGACACCAGTCACTTGCTTTCCATGTCACTGAATCACATGGGGGATGGGGTTCCTCATTGTATAACTTGAACAAAAACCTTTACAACAAACTGTTGCACCTATCTTCTCCTGAAAAGGAAACGTGGAAAACTAACAAGTCTAACCACTTTTTTTTATAAAACTTTTCTTCTAAAGGCCGTGCTCCTAAAATCACCCTGCCACCTCCACCTCAGAACAAGAATGACAACAAAAACAGTGAGATCAGTGATGACATCATTAATTCAATGAAGACTTCATTGCAGACAGATAAAACAACTTTCACACCAGAAATAAAAAACACCACAGTGACTCCAAGTGTAACCAAAGGTATCCACAGTTCAGCAGTAGAAGTGTTTGGGAACTCCTTACAGTACCCTAGCATATATTAAGTGTGCTTTCTGAATTTAAATTTTCTCAACACTTAATAGATGATAACAAGTTATCAGTCTTTCCTTTTTAATATTTACCAGTTTTAAATACACCTGTGAAAAAAAATGAACAGTTGCATACTGCATGCAGAAACAAAACTAGTCATTGGCCTGATTTCAGCTGGTATAGTTTATTTTCTTCCTAGTAGCTGGTATGGTGCTGTGCTTTGGATCTAACCTGAGAACAGTGTTGATAACACAACAATATTTTAGTTTTTGCTAAGTGGCACTTACCTTGATCGAGGACTTTTCAGTCTCTGATGCTCTGCCACTCAGGAGGAGCACAAGAAGCTGGGAGGGAGCACAGCCAGGACAGCTGATCTGAACCAGCTATATGAACCATATATACCATAGAACATATCAGTATAGAAACTCTGGGGAGTTGGCTGGTACGTTCTGATTGCTGCTTATGGGCTGGGCATTGGTTAGCAGGTGATGAGCAATTACACTATGCATCACTTGTGTTTCTTGGATTTTATTTCTTTCTCTTCTTTCGTTGTTTCCCTTTTCATTACAATTATTATAATAGTAGTAGTAGCACTGGTATATTTTACTTAAATTATTAAGTTTTTCTTATCTCAACCCATGGGTTTTACTTCCCACTGATTCTCTTCCCCATCCCACCAGGCAGGGAGTGAGCAAGTGGCTGTGGGGAGCTAATTATAAGCTGGGATTAAACCACAGCAGTCAGATATATAAATTCTGTCTTTCAAAACTTGTTCAAACCAAGTTCAGCTTTTAATTGCTGAACAAATTTTGTCAGGAGAAGTGGCAACTCGGAATTAATCAGTTGTTAACTGTTTCTTTTTTTAATTTGTTAAATTCTTAGGACAAAACACTTTTGACATAGTGTCCTGGGTTCAGCAGTAGCAGTCATATCTTATGGAGCATGAAATTTGAAAAACACCATCTAGCAGCATCTTTTTTGTTACCAAAGAAAACGGTCAGAAAAGGGAGCAAGACCACTGCAGATGCAGGCACTGGTGACATGTCCTTTAGATGACAGGGTACAGGCAGACCTAGCATGGGCTGCTTGTGACTATCTGTTAAGGTACTGTAGCGTTTACTTCTTATAGGAGGTTCAAACTTCAGCAGTTGCTCTTGATTTTCCTTGTTATTAAAAAAATATAGTGCTCTAACACAAACCCCTCACTTATAGTAGAATATGTTGATTTTGATGACAAACCTTGCAAAAATAGCAGCTGTAGAAGAGCTAGATGCTAATGACATTTACATTGTGGGACCATCCAGCAGGGTAGCTTAGCTGGGGGAATCTGGTGTGATGGATGCTGTATATGAAAACTATGTTCTTTACCCAAGTAATTTGCAAATTAAACACTGATTTATAAGAAGCTTTTCTGTCTGACATCACTTAATTTAATGGCTTTCAGATGTGGCATTGGCAGCAGTTCTGGTTCCAGTGCTGGTGATGGTCTTCACTACTCTGATTCTTATCTTAGTTTGTGCGTGGCATTGGAGAAACCGGTAAATGACGATTAATGAAAGTGCTTTAAATGAATGTTAGTGTGGTGCGGGGAATGCAGTGCTGCATGTATTGCTGTGGGAGCTACGCAGTCTGCGTTTGTGGAAGGAGTTTGTTTAGAACTGTATTCTCTGTGGCTTGCAAGGGCAGTGAAAATAGCTTTTTGTAATGTTCTCCTTACAAGTGCTTTTACTGAAAACTGGTTTCTCCAGTAGCAGCACTGGACTGGTGCTTCTACGTTAAATCTGAGGACCAGCTACAGCCAAGGTGATAGTTGTTGAGTGTTAATTAATGCACCTTCTGATAAAAACACGAGCTAAAACACCTCCTTTTTCTTCTTTTTCACAGCAAGAAAAAAACTGAGGGCACTTATGATCTCCCTTACTGGGATCGTGCAGGTAACAAATGGTTTTCTGAAATCCTTTACATTTTTTGTTTGATACATATTTCAGATTGCAGCAACACTGACAGTTTCCAGTAGCAGAAGCTTCTCTAATGCTAACTGATGTAGGCCTAGTGAGCACTGAATTGCTATTCTGGACAGTCTCAACTGCTTCAAGTCTCTGGATTATTATTACTTTTCCCAGATGTAGAAAAATGCTTTGTCTCCTGCTAGAGCTTACAGCTTCAGATCTCCTTTAGGAAACAAACTTCAGAACCTTTTAATTATACATATGAGGGGAAAAAGTAATTTATGAGAATGTCTTCCTACATTTGATGATCATGTATTTGGTACTTTTTTTGTCCTGGAAAAAAACCCTTTCACCTTAGTATATAAGGTCTCTCAAGTTTTGTCTGTCTTCATTGCCCTATGCAGAGAACCCCTTCTATGCATAACTTCCATCCTACTGTCTTGTGCTCCATTAACTTGAGATCAGACAATTCCACCAAGCAGCATTTAGCAAGTGTCCAGAAAATGCTTGAAGGGCTGCTGCAGCACTTGGGGTTGTACTTTCTGTATGACCAGGCTACACTTCCAAGTCCTCATTTTAAGCAGGCCTCATCCTTTAAATGAGAAACTTTTTAATGACCTTATTTTTATTTATGACATGTCTGTTTCTGATAGGTTGTAACATTGTTGTCTTAGAGTAATAGACTCAAAGTATCTTGTATTTAAGTCTCAATGATGGACATGTCAGGATTTTTTCCTATTTGCTTAAATTTAAATGTTCAGGATGGAGATCTGCTTAAAAGCTAATCTGGCAAAATCCACTATCACGATAATGTTGCTGAGCTTCTCTGTGGAACCTCTGCTGTCCCCTCCAATCAGGTACCTCAAATTTTGTTAAACAGCGTTCTGCAGTTTTGAAACTCCCATTTCTTGGGTTTTACCTACAGGATAGTCTCTTACAGCTGGAATGAAATATAGAATCATAGAATAGTTAGGGTTGGAAAGGACCTTAAGATCATCTAGTTCCAACCCCCCTGCCAGGGGGGGCAGGGACACCTCCCACTAAACCATGCCACCCAAGGCTGTGTCCAGCCCGGCCTTGAACACGACCAGCGATGGAGCATTCACAGCTTCCCTGGGCAGCCCATTCCAGTGCCTCACCACCCTTACAGTAAAGAATTTCTTCCTCATATCCAATCTAAACTTCCCCTGTTTCAGTTTGAACCCATTACCCCTTGTCCTCTCACTACAGTTCCTCATGAAGAGTCCCTCCTCAGCATCCCTATGGCCCCCTTCAGATGCTGGAAGGATGCTATGAGGTCTCCACGCAGCCTTCTCTTCTCCAGGCTGAACAGTCCCAACTTTCTCATCCTATCTTCATACAGGAGGTGCTCCAGTCCCCTGATCATGCTCGTGGCCCTCCTTTGGTCTTGTTCCAACAGTTCCATGTCCTTTTTATGTTGAGGACACCAGAACTGCACACAAGACTCCAAGTGAGGTCTCACAAGAGCAGAGTAGAGGGGCAGGATCACCTCCTTCGACCTGCTGGTCACGCTCCTTTTGATGCAGCCCAGGATACGGTTGGCTTTCTGGGCTGCGAGCGCACACTGCCGGCTCGTGTTCATTTTTTCATCAACCAACACCCCCAAGTCCTTCTCTGCAGGGCTGCTCTGAGTCTCTTCTCTGCCCAACCTGTAGCTGTGCCTGGGATTGCTCTGACCCAGGTGGAGGACCTTGCCCTTGTCATGGTTGAACTTCATCAGCTTGGCATCAGCCCACCTCACAAGCGTGTCAAGGTCCCTCTGGATGGCATTCCTTCCCTCCAGCGTATCAACCGAACCACACAGCTTGGTGTCATCTGCAAACTTGCTGAGGGCGCACTCAATCCCACTGTCCATGTCACTGACAAAGATGTTGAACAAGCCCAGTCCCAACACCGATCCCTGAGGGGCACCACTCGTTACTGGTCTCCAGCTGGACATTGAGCCATTGAGCACAACTCTTTGCGTGCGGCCATCCAGCCAGTTCTTTATCCACCTAGTGGTCCACCTATCAAATTGATGTCTCTCCAACTTAAGAGATAAGGATGTCATGTGAGACAGTGTCAAATGCTTTGCACAAGTCCAGGTAGATGACATCAACTGCTCTACCCCTGTCCATCAGTTCCGTAGCCCCATCATAGAAGGCCACCAGATTGGTCAGGCAGGATTTCCCCTCAGTGAAGCCATGCTGGCTGTCACCAAGCACCTTGTTGTTTTTCATGTGCCTCAGCATGCTTTCCAGGAGAATCTGCTCCAAGATTTTGCCAGGCACATTGTGAGGCTGACTGGTGTGTAGTTCCCCGGCTCATCCATTTTCCCCTTCTTGAAAATGGGGGTTATATTTCCCTTTTTCCAGTCATCGGGAACTTCACCTGACTGCCATGATTTATCAAATATGATGGACAGTGGCTTAGCAACTTTATTTGCCAGCTTCTTCAGGACCTGCGAATGGATATGTTAATGGACAGCAAAACTAGAATGGCTCTGGCTGCTGGGAGGAAGAGATGGGGGAACCTAACACACCCACTGCTCCCTCCCTTCTCTCAAGGAAACATTCATGGCCACAGCCACATCTTTTTGTTTCCACTGAAGTTAAAATCCTTTTTATTTTTATTCACGTTTTTGCAAATATTCACTCATCAACTATTTTTGACAACGTGAGTTAGAAACAGGACATAAATTGCGAGAAGCCACATTAGTTAAATGTACTCTTGAGGGTATAACTGAGATTTATTGAAAATTTTATGTAAATGTTCAATTTACAGATTGGAATAATGGCTGACTTTAGTATTTGCTGTATTGTAATTTATGAGCTTATCTATGTGACAAGTAGCTCCAGCACTGCTGCTAATGGACGTTGGGGTGTAGGCTCACTAGACTGTAGCAGTTCTGCAGGCATTTGAAGGGGGAGCAGTCAAGCAGGTTGTTTGGGTGAGAGTAATGTTATCAGCTCGGAAAATGTTAAAATACCTTTAACCTGGGGTTATGCAAATACTGGGAATTGCTGTAAAAATATTTTAGTAGCTTAAAATACAGTATATATGCAGGCCTGGGTGTTGTTTTGTTTTTTTTTTTTTAATCCCTGTGAAGGATGGTGGAAAGGAATGAAGCAGTTTCTCCCAGCCAAGTCAGCAGAACATGAAGAAACGCCTGTACGCTACAGCAGCAGTGAAATAAGTCACCTAAAACCAAGAGAAGTCCCAAAGATGCTGCAAACAGAGTCTGCAGGTACATTTTACTGGTTTTGCAGGCCAGGAAACAAATAACTAATTAAACATGCTAAAAAATGTCAGAAACTAGCTACATTTAATTATTTCCTGTTTGTTTGGGGAAACAGGAAAAATGAGTAGTTCTGTTGGTAAGCACACTTAAAATGCAGGCTTTTCAAAGCAGTTCTCTGAGTATCAAAAAAGAATGGATTAATTGACTTGAAGTGTTGTAAATAACATTTTTCAAGTTAGTGCAGTAATTTTACCTGTATTTGTTCTTAAGCCCCATAAAGGGTTGAAGGATTTTTTTCATGCACTGGAAGCAATTTCACCTCATTATTTTTATGCACACATATGAATGTGGCACTTGGTTCCCTACACCGACTGTATGGCTTATATAATTCTTCTGATCTAGAAAAGGAGGGGCTCCTGATAATGGCATGTGCCCTTCCCTGGTGAACCAGTCATTAGGGGAAGATGACTGACACTTGCATTGGTTCTGTGCTTACACGCTTATGGTGGCAGTGCAGAGGCGTGCAGGAGTTACAGCTTCATGGCAGGGAGAATTACTTAGAATCATAGAGTAGTTGGGGTTGGAAAGGATCTTAAGATCATCTTAAGGTTCAACCCCCTGCCATGGGCCGGGACACCTTGCACTAAACCATGTCACCCAAGACTCCATCCAACCTGGCCTTGAACACCACAAGGGATGGAGCACTTACAACTTCCTTCAGCAACCCATTCCAGTGCCTCACCACCCTCACAGTAAAGAATTTCTTCCTCATATCCAGTCTTAAACTTCCCCTGTTTTAAGTTTGAACCTGTTACCCCTTGTCCTACCACTACAGTCCCTAATGAAGAGTCTGTTCCTCTTTCTGCCTGATCTCTGTTTTTACCCAGCTAGCGGGTTTCTCACTTTTCTTCAAAAAACTTACTTTGTTTTGAAGCAGATTTACAGCATGGGAAATTGCAGCTCACAAGGGAAGTGTAAACCTGAGAAATTGGGATACTGCAGCTGTCCCCAGTGGCTTTATCTATTGGGTGAAATGACTGCTTTTTTCCAAAGCAGTTGCCACTGGCAGACAGACAGATCACTGACTGGATCTAAGATAACAATGTCTGTGATGCTACTGACTGATAGGTTGTATTTAATGTGATGCCACTGCAAAAAAAATAATTCCTTTAAGTGTTTTTTTATTTTGTTTTGCTGGGGCTTGCAACACAGAGTATGCTCAGCCACTGGTAGGGGGACTTGTTGGCACGCTTCATCAGAGATCCACCTTTAAACCAGAGGAAGGAAAAGAAGCAAGTTACGCTGATTTGGACCCGTACAGTTCACCCGTCCAAGAAGTTTACCATGCTTATGCTGAACCACTACCTATAACTGGACCAGAATATGCAACTCCCATTATCATGGACATGTCCAGCCATCCCAACATACCTCTTGGCATTCCTTCCATTTCCACCTTCAAAACTGCAGGGAATCAAGCTCCTCCACTGGTTGGAACTGGTAATAAACTCATATCTAGGACAGACAACACATCCTCAGCACAGGTGTTGTATGATACACCCAAGGGGCAACCAGTGCCAGATGCCACTGATGAATCGGTGTACCAGGTACCACAGAGTGTGGCCCATGCCACTGGGAGTAAGGATGAACTCAGTTAGCTCATGAGTAAGGTAGAATGATGGCTTGTTTTTAAAAGCCAAATCCATAAATCTGACAGTTACATTTTTTAATTGCATTGTTTTGATATTGTTAGTCTTAATACAGTGCTGAACCAAAAGATGTGATATTCAATATCAGGAAAGCTGGTAATCCTGCCTTTCCTAAAGCTGTACATATAATTAATAGCTTGTCTCCTGTAAAACCATGGACAGTTTTATTACTACTGTACAATTGTCTGTCAGACATGAGAGAAGAACTCTTCAAGATTAGCTTCAGTAATTCATAGATGTGAATAATAAATTGGGAGAAACAGTTTAAAGTACAAAAGCCAATAATTTCTTGCTAATGGTACTATGGAGGGGCAGGGGAGGGATGGGACCAAAACCCAAAGCTTCTAACTTTCTAAGAGCTATATGTAAGCACTGTAGTGTCTAAAATTCATCTTACCTTATTTAATGCCTGCACAACTTTGGACTTCAAAGATTACTGTCAGGACCAATGGCAAAAATCCTATTAACTTCATGGCATAACAGGGGTTTGATTCTGAATTATTTCAGCTGTTGTTCACAGGATTAGGAATCATCAACCGTGTGTTCCTCAGAAGGTTCCCATCATTTTCATTCACCTTCCAGAACTAGAACCTACTGCCTCTACAATCTGTTTTCTGCCTCATCTCCTTAAGCCCCTCAGTCTTGTTCTGAGCCAGGAGACCTAAAACCATACAAGCAAACTGCATGGCAACTTTTATACATTTTTCTGTACTAAGTAAAGGCTACTCTGAATAGTGTCTGCCTTGAATTTAGGCTTCCCCGAGGGTCAGTGTGACAGAGGTGTTTGGGGTGACCAAATTCATAAAGGTTCTCTTTGTCCCCCAATTCGTCTGTGCCAGAGTATCTGTTGCTGTGTTAAGATGTGAACTTAGATACAAAGGAAGATATGTATATAGTTTTGTGAGTGCTTAAGGAAGCACACAAATATTCTAATGGTGCACAGTTTGTGTTGTCATACACACATTTAGCACATATGGTATGTTTTAGCACAACTGAAAAACTTTAGCCTTAGGGCTTGTCTTATGATTATTCTTATTATAAGTATAAAAGATGCCAAAACCTTTACAAGAGAACCAGTACTGTTCCAAAGAGTGTCTGTCCATTTCAAAAGCATTACATGGAATTTGTATCCTTTGAATATTCTCTGCTATGAAAATTTTGGGGTCAGTCTTCTATTTGGGATAACTAGTTTTAGCTGGGTCAGTCTTCTATTTGGGATAACTAGTTTTAGCTGGGTGTAATCATGAAAAGAAAACAATTTGAATGTTGTATTTGCCATTTTTTATCTTGTTAGAAACAAAGCACAGCTTCTGAACCTAAGTAGTAGGAAAAAAAACCCCACTATAAAAATGCTTTATTTTTATTGTAACAGCACAGTTGGGAGGATGCTGAATTAATTTATACATGCGAAACCCCCTACCTACACATCAGCCCAGTTTTATGGATGTCAGTGATTACTCTTTGCTTCTGTACAGTAATTCAGGTCAGCTTTACTTAACACCCTGGGTCCTTAAATCAGGTGAAGAATCAAATCAAAACTCAGCTACTGTTCAAGAAGGCTGCCACCATTGGCTTACACCAGTACAGTATCTTACCTTATCACTTAAAGATTTGGTTGCATAGGAGCTATATGTAAACTCAGTAATCCAAAATTACTTGTGGCCTGTTTTTAACAGCTAGAATGTGTTACTACATACTCTGTGCTGCCTTAAAGCCTAATTCTACAGTTCTTTGATCATTCTCATTCATTGAGAATTATTTTCTGTTTGTTTAGAATTGGGTGTCTTAAGCCTAAATGTGAATGTAAGTAAGGGTGGTATACAGGACCCATTCATGAAAAAACAATTCCTTCCTAGGAATTCCTATTTTGATGATAGCACAACTTTTTCTGCTTGATAGTGCTAGTCTGCAATCTTTCTTTGTAGTCTTGCCTTAACAGGTAAGTAAGTAATCTTGTCCATCACCAGCAACTATGACTTTGAAATTATCTGAGCTGATTTTATTTGAAAGGGGTGACCAAGATGTGATATACTTATTCCAGCCAAGTTAAGAAAGCATTGCATTTTCAAACTGTACCAGGCTTAGGAATGCTAATCTACCATAAAAATAAATGGATGCGTTTAAGTCAATAAATAAATAACACTCTTGGATTTAGTATTTTCTGTAGACCAGGTACAGTAGAACTGTGGATATACTGTAGGTGAAGATAGTGTCAGAATTAAACAGTTTCTCTACAGGGGCTTATTTTATGAACAGCCATAATGCAGTGTCATTATCTGGGCAGCATGAGCTGTTGACAGGAATGGGTGTTCTTAAGAATTTAAGTCCCTTTTTTGAAAGAAATTGGTCCCAAGCTTTGCTCCCTGCTGTCAGCTTTGAACGTTACCTGCTAGGGTTAACCAAGTTTGAATGTGTAATGGTTGGGTTTAAAATGTATGCCACAAACTGTAAACACTGGTTCCCAAATGCAAGTTGTATGACACATTTCAGATTAGAATTCTCCTGTGTACAATACAAGCAGAGGTGCATTTAATGGGTCTCTTTTTTACATGTGAAGATGTGGATATCAAATGTATGTCAATCTTGTTTGGCTTGAGTATTCTCCCAGAATGTATGTTCTTACCTCAGCATGTATTGTAGTTGCTCAGTATCTGTATATGTTGCTAGAACTTAGACTGTATAAATAGTGAGGGGTTTTTTATATGTATGTTAAAAAGTATTTTAAATAAATTGTACATACGTATTACTTGTTATGTTTGCATTTAACACCCACCCTATATCTAAATAATTTGTATTTTGGAAATGCAAGGGTAATTTATGAGTTACTGTATTACAACAGGGTTTATGCCCTGCCCCTAAGAGTGACCTTATACCATTTCCTGGCAGCCATCCACAGAGGATGGGCTGGTCCCTGCTTCATCTCCCTGAGGGTTAAAAGCAATAAACTGACACTTATCAGAGCTCTCCTGGGGGCTGGAGTCTGCTGCAGGGGCCAAGTGGTATTGACAGGAGGGAGTTTCCCTGGCATTGCCTGCTGCAAGCAGAATGTCAGGTCTGGACTGCTGTGTGACAAGAGGCTGAGGCACAGCAGAGGCAGCTGCCCTCTTGTCAATGTAATCAGAAAGTTGGGCTCCTGTCCAACATAACCCATTGCTTAGATGCAGAGAATTCCCTACCCCCTAGTCTGCACAGCACCGGTAGAGGGCCTGCTAGCTGATTCTTCAACAGACCAGGGCTACTTCCCAGTTACTAAAAAGAAGCTGCTTTTGCTTGCAAAGCTTTCCCCTGCTTGATCTTAATTCTAGTACTGCTAAATGGCTTGGTCCTCTGCTTGTCAAACAAGCTTGTCAAACAAATGTAACATTACAAGCAGATGTGTCCAGAAAATGCGTGCCAGTGTGCCTGCAAGCATCCCTGCTTTAGCTGACCAGTGTTCCAGACGGACTGTTGTCAACTGGGCCAGCCGATTGTGTAACACAGAGCACTTGCTGCTTCCTGATCTGTCTCTGCATCTTGCTGAACATATACTGTGAGTGAAATGCTACTTAGCTGAAATAGTGCTGCTTGGGCTGGCCACCTTTGTGTTTTCCACATCATGGGTGAGGGAGGGGCGTTAAAAACCAACTGAAGCAAAACTATCTAGATTTCTGAAAATCTTTCAAAAGCAGGAACCACCCTTCTTTTACATACCTCAGTGTGCATAAAAGTCTTCTGACATACTATTTTTTATTACTTTCCCACAGACTCTGTACAAAAATCATTCAAGACCGTGAGAAATGCTTAAGTTAAGCATTTGTGTTCACTACACAAATAGCACATTATTTCTACAAAGAAAAGTTCCTGAAAAAATTTTTGTGTTAATAAATGAAATTTGTCCTTCACCCATAACAGTAAGTATTCATTCAGCATTTGTACTGTTTTTGTTTTATTCTGATGAAAACATAACATACATACTTACACTTGCAGTAAACCCTCTTCTCCAGCACTGGGCGATCACAGCTGTCTCACTGCAAGCTGCAAGAAACTCCGTCTGCTCTGCTAAGATATGTCTCTGTGCACTAAGACTTCAAAGAAATGCATACTTAGAATGAGTGATGCTGACCTGTGAGGACACTAGCACTAGGGAATTTTACCGTATACAATAGCCCAGTGAAAGTCAGCTTTGTAAATTCTCTGTGCAAACTTTTCCTTAGGTAAGTCTTAAAACCATTATGGATAGTGTAATCAAATATACCATGGTTCAACTTTGAGAGATGCACAACAATCACTTTCATGAAACCAAATCATCAGCAACCAAATTCTGATTTTAAAATGAGCTGGTATCAGTTTTCAGCACAGCCAGAAGTTTATACCAAAAACTGTCTCTGCTGTCATGTAAAAGGAAAAGAAACACTATTGTTTTGCATATGACACTGGAAAAAAGATTCCTACTTACATTCACATTTAAATGGCAGAAGTCTAGAACAGCTTTTAAGTGTAGTGTCTGCATGCTGAAATTACTTAGAGTAACTACACAAATGGCTCAGTGATCAAATTACAGTAGACTCACAGTCCACCTTAATAGTGTTGTGATTCTTTTGGCTTTTTTACCTTTGCAAGTAGCTTTAAGCAAGACAAAGTCCAAAAAAGCCGGGATGCAACTGAAGGGGGAAGTGGAAGTCCACAGGTCAGGTTTCACACTAATACAATGCCACAATATATAAAAATTATTGATAGACTATTTTAAAATTTTACATTATTTTTGCAGTTCACTTGCCTTGCTTCTGAACATGCTGCAGCTTCACAGGGTTTTGGCACCAATGGTCAGAGTGCCAGTGCCAGTATCCATTTTGCTCAGGAAGGCTCCTTCATATTGGACTATTCTAGTACTTGAGTCTTTCTGAAACAAAGGCAAAAAAAAAAGTTGAATTTTACTAGTAAAACAGAATCCACGCTTTATGTATCAAACATCTGATACACATCTAAACCAGCTAATTAAAATATTCCCTTTCAGTCACAGAAGTAGGTCTATCTCAGGCCATTCTGTAGGTTTACTTTATAACCTCTCAAAAGTAGATTCAAAAATATGGTCTGTATTGCTGTGCCTTCAGGAACTGCACAAAGATGATTTTTTGTCTCTATCAAAAAAACCCCAAAGGTAACTGACAACAATGCTTTGTCACTTTACCCACCTCTGAGGTAGACCATACCACTTACTTCCATGTTTAAATGCTGTAATTATTATAAAGAGAAATTGCCAAAAAGTAGGATCTGGTAATGCTCTTGCAAGGAAGAATGGTCAAACTTTTGTTTTAGTATCTCACCTGGAAAGCAGGATGCCCAGCAGCACAACTGCCTACTACTGCTGTGGCTTACTGGTACTTCCACAGTTAGTAGTGACCCATTCTCTGTGTCTGAAAACTGCCAGAATCCTGTTGTGCCATCTCCAGGCCCAGAGAACACAAGATGTGCTGTGCCACACGGCCTGGTCACCTTCCAGCACCAAAACAGGCACTCGGCAGCACCACCACACACTCACTCAGGGAATCATGCAAAAGGTTTCATTTGCTACCACGAAAAGCTTCAGCAGTATAAAACCCACTACCAGTAATCAGTGGAAGCTTTTGCACCAGTGATTACTTCATTTCACATCAGGGAAAAAAACTTTCAGCATTCATTTTACACTGCCTCTTGCACACTGGGAATTACTGTCTTGCGGTTGCTACAAGTTCTTGCATTTTCTTTTTCTGTTGTACCAGTAGAAGCACCACTGCTGCTGTACAGAGTATTATAACACAGGTGTTAGTTCCCCCTGTAGAGGAGAAACCGCCTGTGGATGGAGATTTTGTGTGGAAAAACTTAACTGATGGAAGTATTTTGCTGTGAAAGGACATTAGCTCTTAACATGTAAGATAGCAAGATCTAATACTTACAAAATATTCTCCAAGTATAAACACTTCAAAGAATGAAAACTAGAGCATGTGGAGAATTAGAGCTATTCTTTCCTAGAAAGTAGCTGAGGTTTTTGTTTTCCCAGAAATCCCTGACTATGCTGAGAAAGCAAACTTGACACCTGAGTTGTTTCTCAGCATGAGCAGTCGTGAGTCCACATTATTTTACTTACAGGGTATATATACTCATGTATATCATGTTTCTCATGAATCTGCTCAGGATAGGAGAGCAGGTGCAAAAAGGTTCAGCGGAACAACTGTCACAGTGCACAGGTCAACATTAATAGCTTTGAAAAGCTGGTCACAGTCCCTGGCCTGTCAATGACAGCAAGATTTCGCAGGCCTCTTTTCAGTGGAGGTTTGTAAGATGTAATTGTTTAAAGGGTAAACCTCATTTAAACAGTTAAATGACATTCCTTAGTTGCCAAAGTCATGTAAAGCTACCTGGTTTGCATTTCATGAACTAAAGAGACAAGAGTTTTTGATGGCAATTATTAGGAACAAATAAGGAATGGCTACAAAGAAAACAGAGCAGAGGGATTTCAAATAATGAGGACCTTTAACATAGCAGGCTTTGTAGTTTAAGATCAAAAGGCAGACAAGTTTCACACATACCTCTGAGAGGCAATAAAGTAATCAAGAGCCTGATGCAAATAAACCCAAAAGGGCAGCAATATTTTATACTCACTCAAACTTCAAAGTAAGCAAAACCTGAACCTTACTTTTAACAGTCATCTCTGCCCATAATGAACTCAATGAAAAGGAAAGATGAAAATTGGACAAACCACTGAAAAACTCCTCAGTACAAGTAAAAGACCTTAAAACTGGTGAGGACCTTGTACAAAACACACTATAAAGAAACTGACCAGAAAAAATAAGAACAAAGGCCTTTTACAATTATCTATGATTATCTGCATTTCAAATTCTACCATTCAAGCTAAGAAAGGGTGCTATAGAGACAACAGGCTCCATGCAGAGCAGCAGACAGGTACCACCACAGCACGGGAATGGCAAAGAGACTCTTCCTACAGGCTAGAGGGTGTGAAACCCAGGCAGTACTGAAAGCAAGCCTAATAACTAAACTGAAGCCTGACACACCACAAGAACACAGGGGATTAATCAAGTCTACTTGTTTTGTCTGAACGTTGATTCTCTCCTCTTTAAGTTACTCTATTTATTTATTTTTAATTGAAAAGCCTTTCTGCTCTTTAGGTAGCTCACTGTAAGTAAAGGTCCAGGGAAATCTATCACAAAGCTCTACCCCACAGTGGATCCTATCATAAAGCTATAGAATTTCCATGGGAATTGAAACAGGAACTTACAATTTACAGTCCCTGCAGTCCAGCAGATAACAGTGCTAGACAAACAGGAGTACATACAGATGTGAAAGTAGTACCTGGCTTAACTGGTATTTGATGTATTGTTCAATCTCATAACACAGAAGTGAAAATGCCTGATTCACAGGAATCTTGCTGAGATTCAGGATTTGGTTTTAGCTCCTTCTGTGAACCCAAAGTAATATTCTATATCAGAAACAACAGCATTGTAAAACACACACACATAAAAATAAACTCATCTATGTATGTAAAATAGCGATCATAGGATATACTCAGGATTCATTCAGGATTGCATTTGCAGGACAAAAATTAGGATATTCTCCAGACACTGAAACAAAATACTGCAAACAAGCCTCTGCTTTATTTTTTTTCTTCAGATTTTACAATGACAATTTTGGAACAAAAACCAAAATGGGCAAAGAAAATTAAATCCCAAAGGAAGTCCCTAAGCTATCTATATTAAAAGGTAATTTACTCCAGTGTCTCCTTCTGCCCAAGAAGATTGATTCTCTGGGAGTAAAAACTTGCATATTTTAGTAAAGCTCAGATAAATTTTCATAACTTCAGGAAATTTCCCAGCCACAGTTTAATGCAACAGAAAAGCACTGCACTGGTCCAAAAACTCCTAAATGTAAAAAGGCAGCCAGAACAGAGTTTGTAGTTCTCAACCCATGGAAGAGCATTTTAGTTACAATTCTGGAAAGTCATCTTCCTTCAGAAAAGTAAGCAAAAAGACCTCATGTTACTGTCCTTAAAGAATTTCTCAGCATCCCGTCTTAAGTCAAGTCATACCTGGCACCATACACACCACAAAAGTAAGCATGCACCATACGCTTACAGTATACCATATTTGATCACACTGGATTAAACTGTCTTAAATTATTCAAGACACAAAACTATTTCAGAGATTCAAACACTAATAATAGTTCTTTAGTCACTAGTGAAGAGCAGCTTTTCAAATACCTGAAGAGTCTGTCAATATAACATGCAAAAAGCAAGCTCCCTCCTCCCCTCCTCCTGCATCCATGAAGTTTCTGAGGCTTCAAATAAGTGACATTTCCGATGAGGACGTCCCCTCTCCCCACAGCAGCTAGATCCCCAACATAATATTAGGTCCTAGTTTTGCAACTAGGTTAATGCAGGACACCATCCATATCAATTTTGGTGGGGCAAGGTCCAGCACACTGCTGGAGTAATTAGGTCTCGGAATCTGCCCAGACAATGTACACGCAGGGGCTGAACTTAATGGCAGGCTCTACTGTAACATCCACAATGGATTTTGTGTGTGGTTTTGTTCTTTCTGTGTTTTTTAACCCTGCTTGCTAGATCCTGGTTGATTATTATCATCACTCCTTCTTCTGTACCTAACCTAACCATCAATCCTGCCATTACTAGCCTGGACAGCCAGCTGCATAACGTATTATTTTACATTCCTAGAGGTATTTATAAGCATGTATTACATAGCTGTAATAAACAGTGGGGCACTTGGTTAATACCAAACACTTAAATGACTCCTCCAGCACCATGGACTTCCAGAATTTTCAGAGCTGTCTTCCAACCCAGATTTTTGGTAATCACAGCAAACCACAATGCAGTGTCATTTTGACAGTTATCTTCATTTCCCAAAATTAAATGGGATCAAAATCCAATACTTTGATGTAAAGGAAAAAACCCAACATCTTAACAAAACTCCATTTCCTAACAGCAGATTATAACCAATGATATTTCAATTATGTTTTCATGGCAAAAAAAAAAATAATTTATGCTTTTACACATATTTTATAGCATCTTTTTCAACACAGTAGGGGAAGATGAAACCATGTACACAAAGAACTGGTCTCTTACATAAAGCAAACAAAAAAAATGCTGATTATTAAACCAAACTTCTCTCATAGAACTAGACCACTGGCAGTACTCCCACTCCAAACAGTGGCAGATACTAAATTTGTCAGTATCAAGAGTCTGATACCATTACTAATTCCTTTAACATTTTTTGCATCTGTATCAGATTTTAAACTCATAATGAAACAAACAGCCACATGACATCCAGTACTAATAAAGCTGCCTGCAAAAATGAGTTCCCACTGAGTTGACTTCAAAGACCAACTTGAAATACAACTATATTACTATTTTCAAAACTTACACATACTTCCAAATCTGTCTTTTTATGAGGCATGTGTATGCTTTGGTTAGCATTAAGTAATTCCAATAATTTTTTTTTTTAATAAGTCATGATACCAGCCCTCTAATACATTTAAAAAAATATCCTCCCCTACTCTCACAGCTGTAGATGATGCTATCAACTTTTTGTTTTCTGGAATGCCAGCAGACTTTGGACACCAAGAGACTCTTAACATATATTGGTACAGAGAATCATTTATTGGTATAGCTTATCTTTTCCCTTAACACCTATCTGTGCTTTTGAGACACTTATTTTTCTGTCAGTCTCCACCACCAATGACTTCTCTGATTTATCAGTCTGCAGGATCAGTGCCTATCAGTCCAAGTGACTAAGTCCAGCTCTGTACCAGTTGAATCCTCCATCACAAATGAGTTTAAAAACTCTCTCTATAGATGAATGCCTTTGTTAGTCTAAAAAGAGAGTGGTACGAGGAAGCTGCTTTCCTGTGAGAACAACATTATTATACTTCAAGGTGGGTGTTTTTAGGAAAAATTATCTAGTTATGAAATAGCAGATTTCTGCAGGATCTCGGATGCAGGACTTCTCAGAGCCAGCAGCCCAACACATAAGAGTTCTGAGGAGCTGTATACACAATTTTGTACAATTTCAATGAGTTTCTTTCCTCTTTAATTTTTCACTGTAAGATATATTTGACAAATTCACTATTTTCAAGTTCTGCGGTTCAAACACTAATATTTTCAGATCTTCATTCCTGTAGTTAAAAAAATGCTTACCTGGCATTCCTCTTTGCTTGACTTCAGATGCTGAGTATAACCCCAGATGATATGCATGTCTTCTAATGAAGAATCTTCATCTAGAACCAAACAGAAATTTAACATTAAAAGAAAAAGTTAATTTTCTTTACCTAATCATTTACCTAGAAACACGTGCACGAAGAACGTATTTACAGTACTTGTTCATATAGAATCATAGAATAGTTAGGGCTGGAAAGGACCTTAAGATCATCTAGTTCCAACCCCCCTGCCAGGGGCAGGGACACCTCCCACTAAACCATGCCACCCAAGGCTATGTCCAATCCAGCCTTAAAACACCGCCAGTGATGGAGCATTGACGACTTCCCTGGGCAACCCATTCCAGTGCCTCACCACCCTTACAGTAGAGAACTTCTTCCTCATATCCAGTCTAAAATTCCCCTGTTTAAGTTTGAACCATAGTTATATGTATATGTAGTTCTGTATCAAGACAGCATTATGAAGTTTTGCGTAACAAAAACAAGCTGTGTACCTCATATCACTTGGTGAAAACCAGCACATGAAACAGCATTTTTTTCTGTACAAACCAATTATATAAAAATACCACTGCTTTAATTGGGTTTTCTCTGGTACACTTGCAAGCAGTTTTGCCATAAAATGAAGTTAATTTCTTCATTGCATTGACAACTCCATGGAAATCAAAGAAGTGGATTCTATTACCAGCTACTTTGAGGCTAATTAGCGAAGTAAGACCTTGATTGCACAATCTAAATATGCAATGGTAAATACTTAAGAAAAACCCCTACTGAGTCATATGATAAACTGCCTGAATTCTGAGGTTATTTCAGCTTTAAACAATAACATTTTTGCTTATATGTCAAGTGAGGTATTATTCAGCCCAGAATTTATTCCAAAAAGCATTTTACACTTATATAAAGTATTATTACAACACATTACTGCGCACCTTTTTAATAACGTAACTATTTTCAGATGAAACCTGTATCCAGAAGGCCAGATAAATATGTGAACCATGGACTTCCTGTCTTTTTTTCTAGAGAAGGGAAGAGCTAATGCCTGGTAAATGCCAGGATCAATCCAGCATTTTCCTCTCAGACACTTTATGAATCAGTGAGGATCACACATTACGTGTGAACTGAATTGCAGGGAAGCTTATGTTTTTCAGGCTTGCAAAATGGAATTGTTTCCCCAATTCAGTTCTACAAAAGAATAAACTGCATTCAAATGTGCCTCTTCCGTATAAAAGCATCTGAAACAGCTGAAATGGATGCAGACGGGTTGACAGTGATGTAAATCTCAACCTGAAAAAGATCAGACAGGGCGCATCAACTTGGATGCATTTGTCACATCGTATCACCTTGTGTTAGACATTTTTTTTTTTTACTGTTTCCTAGCTCATGGGAGGCCCTGGGAGACTACCACACTAGATGGACCCATTCAAGGATAGCTCCATATATGTTAATTTTGCCCAGTGAAACCTGTGATTTGGAACTCTGGTCTTGACTTTGCAGTGGCTGTGTGCACACGGAAGGTCCAAAACCCCCTTGTTTTTTGGCCATACTAACAAATGCAAAAAGAAATAAAAAGAAACTGTACTCTGTTTACTCAGACGCAGCACTGAAGCAGGTTTGATGCAACACTAGGGTTGCTTCTAAGGCTACGACTACCAGAGTCCTGTGAGGGAGACCTGCGAGCCCTGTACGTAAGTGCAAAATGTTTAGCCTCTTACAAGCACTCTACGGCAGGTTCAGCCCAAACTCAGCTGCCAATCGCGCAGGCAAAGGTAACATGGAGAAAGCACCATCAAATGCACCAGCTTCAAAGTGCGCTTTCTGCATGCAGTGTGAAGCAGCAGCGCTTTCACAAATCTACGTCCCTAGAAAAGCCCACAGGGAGCACGCTAAGGCCCTGGGGCACAGCAGCTGCGAGCATTAGCCTGCCCCAGCCCGGCTGCACGCACAGCTCATCCCTTCACCTGGTGATGGCGGCCGGCGGCACCATCCCCTCGCCTTAGCCCAGCCCGGCGGAGCAGAAGAGGCCCACGCAGCCCCGCACCGACCGTTACCGCTCCACACGACGATCACACTCCACCGCCCACCCCCACCTGTTCGAGGTGCGTTGCCCCAGAGCCGTTGCCAGGCGAGGCAAGTCCCGCCCTACCTCCAACTCCTCAGGGCCCCATTGGCTGCAACGAGCGACGCTCCTTCCATCCGCAGCTCACCGATTCGCTCAGGCCCCCGCCGATCAGCACAAAAGCCAGGCTCCTGCCCACCGGGCAGCGGCTGTGCCTCGGAGCTGGGCGGGCACGGCATGCCCAATTAGCCAAAATAGACACGCCGGGCAAACCGGCGAGCAGCAGGAAGGTGGTCAGCGGACCCCACTGCCAGAAACGTGTCCGGGTTGTGCCAGAGGCACTAGCAACAGTCTGCAACTCACCGCTGACAGGCCGCAACTACAGAACACCCTGCTCCCGGCGGCGATAACGGCCAGCCGTACCTCCGAGGAACGGAACCAACGCCACTTGCCCACAGCTCCTGCATTTAAGTCTTTAATCTGACAAAACCTACCTTGCAGAGAGGGACTAAAAAGATCCCAATGTCTTTCCCACTATTCTGTCCGTCTCATTTAAGAAGGTGTAAGTTCTGGACAAGGCCAGCATCAACAAAGCACCATTTCTGAGTACAAGAGCAAGTGTTCTAGCACAGTGAAGTCTAAAGACCAAATACGCTGAAGACCTGAATATGTAAGATTTGCCTCTTCCCATCAATTTCTAAGGAAATCGTGCTCTGCATGCCTCTACATCCCCCACAGTAACTTCTGAGTAACGTCTGGCTGAGGAAAACCTGTCAACGATGTTACAAGTTTTATGAAATCAGAAGTGAACAAGAGAGAGTGCAGACAACGCTACAAACACACAGCTTGGGCTACCTATATATAAGCTTCCTTGCTTAAAAGCTGCTGGTCCACAAAAGAGATAAAGCCCGGTATCCAAAGTGGGGACAACTCCATTAACTTTGGTATACTCCTGAAACTTTAAAATTATACCCCACCTGTAGGAAGGGAACATTTCCCCCCCCCCAGAACTCACCTATATTGATTTGAAGCCACTATGGGAAATAACCTTTCAACAGCTGAGAACACTTGAAACTACAGCTGACACGTTCATTTATTTGTATGACATGAGTACTATCACCTGTTAGATAGAAATGAGAATTCCTGACAAGACGGTTTCAGGGCAAATCCAAATTAAAAAACCAGCCTATTTACTTCTGCTGTGTGATGTGAGACATTCCATTTAAATCAACTTTCTCTCCCTGTCCCCCCAACCCTAAAATGATGAAAATGCCCAACAGGCTTGTTCTCCATCTTCTCATTTTCTTACCTCCCTTTGAAAAGCAACTCTTGACCTTTTTAGCCAAGACTTGGCTTTCCACTTGTTGCCTTGGGTGAAGTCATGAACTTAGAAATCTGAATGATAAATTCCTCAAGCTACAGCCTAAAACCCATTGGCACAATTACAGTTTATACATCTGTTAAGCAATTCTTGCATTTAATTCACTTTATCAGTTAACAAAAATATGCAGAGATAAAATCCTATCCATAGCTTTAGCTCAGCTTATCTCACCACCTTTGTTCAGGATCAATGCCTTCTTTTATGATTAACTGCAAAGCCAGAAATGGCAGAGCATGAAGAAAGCTTGTTCAAAGACTTTGTGATCACTGCTCAATCTCACATGAGTGCTGGCAACAGTGAGCTTAAAACATGGGAATCTGACTGTAAGTGCTGGATTTTTTTTTTTCTTTTTCTTTACTAAACTCAGCAAATAAAACCCTCTGCTTTGTTTTGCTCAGTCGAAACAGGCACATTTCGAAACAGGCATGAAACTCCAAAATTCTATATGAGCCCCACTGGTGTTTGTCAGTCCTGGGTTCTAACAGCCAACCTCCAGCCATGGCTTATGAGTCATCAGAAGATAACACTATGAAAGACCTTAGATGCAGAAATCCATCTGCTTTATAGGCTGCTAATTCTTGCAAGGTGTAGCTCATGACTCACTGATTATTCTTTTATTTTTGCTTTGTAGTGACTAATTTAAAGTAACACTGCAGCAGCCAAAGCAACACACTGAGCATAGGACCAAGGTTAAGATCTGAAGCAAGGGCTCTCTTTCACAGTCTGTACTTCAGAAGTTACTTACTGCTGAAATTCTGTTTGTAAATAAAATTCACAGGATTTGAACCAAGACAGATCAGCAAAAGCACTTGTGCCACCACTTGATTTCCCCATGGGCTGCTTTTCTTGTGACTGTATCTCATTTTGTCTGCTTCCAAAACAGACAAACTGCACACAGCACTACCCCAGCTCTTCCCGCTCCCTTACTTTTCTACACTTCCACAGTTTAACTCTGCAGGCAACTCAGACTACTACAGAGGTTAGAAGTGCAGCAAGCACAAAGCTGTCCTGGTGGGGGTCGCAAACTCCTTCTGGATGTTCCCCACACCTGGATGGCACAACGCAGGCGAGCAAACACTAGCCCATGTGGGGACTGCAACCAAATTACACAAAGTGCAAAATGCACCCTGCCACCCACCAGGATGAAGCACTGTCAGTGCCCTTCCTGAGCATCCAGTGTTAAATCACTGCTTTGCCCAGCACTGGGGGACACGGTTCCCTTGTCCTCTGCCACCATGGCAGATTTTTCGGCACACCCACTGCAGGAAGGAGTGTTATTAACTGCAGATGTTATTATTGTCCTGAGCTGTTGTGAAGCCTCTCTCTGCACTGTCAAATAGCTGCCACATTTCACCTCAGAGGCAAGTGACAGTGGCTCAGTACACATCCCCCAAATGTTAGCTTGTTATGACAACTGAGGCTATGGGCAGATACTACTTCCTCCCTTTTTAATTTAACCATTCTGGTTTATTTGACACATTTCTTTTTCCAGTGTTTTCAGGTTCACTCTCACTAATACAGTCCATAGAAAGCCCAGGTATCCATACAAGTTATTTGAAAAACCTCAGGAACTTTTAACCACATCTTAAACCCAGTGTTGTAACTGTTAACAAAGCTGTTAATGGAACAAACTGTTCCATTACACAAAATCATGGAGAAAAAGGCAAATAACTTTGGGTAGCTGGGTCTGACACAGTAGAAAACCTCATTTTTTCACAACTTTAACTGTTTCAGTTTGAAAAAGATCATTTTAGGCACTTTGATGCAAAGAGACAATGGCAAAGTCAGTGAGAGTGTAACTAAACGGCCTGTTTTAATCTTGTTTCATGCTGTATGTTTGCCAACAGAGCACACAGTACATACGCGGTAGATACACAGATATTTTGATTAGAGCTGTCTGAAATAAAAGCTTTCCAGGGCATGAGCTGCCATTCTTCACCTAAGGCAATTACCATTTGATATCATTTAGATATTGCCTCTACTTGCACTGGGCTGGTATCAGCCAAATTATTCTTCTCCTGTCCTACTTGGCTACATGGGGAAAAGGAGAAAACTTTTTTCATGCACTCGTGAACATAAAGAAAAAGCCGAACAAGCCCTACTCTTCCTGCCTGGCTTCCTATATCCTGGGTAGAAAGCAGGACACAGAGCAAACAGTAAATGTTCCACAGTTCCTCTCTTGCAAACAGGAGGCCACCAAAGCAAAGGCAGCTGCCCAAGGGACTCCCAGCTCACTAGAAAGTTGTTCTCACAATTGCAGGGAATAATGCAATTAGAATTGAGTCAAAGCACCTTAGCTCAAAAACTACGCACCACAGTTCAGAGCGTGTGAACTTTCCATTGAAAACCAAGCAGTTTTTTTACTTAACTTGATTGCTCCCCAAAATCATATGGGTTTTCCAGACCCCATGTCAGGATGCACTGTCATCTTAAGCAGCTCAGTCAAATTCTTTTGCCCTGGTATCCAAGAGCAGAAGCAGCACTTTGCCCCTTCCACCATTCTCCCTTCTGGTGCAGTTACAGTTATTTTTTCAAACCAGCTCTGTCTCTCATACCATACTGCTCCAACTGAGGAAGACAGCACCTTCTTATCATACAATAAGCAACTGCTTTCTCCTATTTTAGATCTAAACTTAAATCCAAACTGGTATGTAACCTCTCTTTACATTAACAAAACTTTCCAAGCCCTCCCTTCCCTGAACTGTTATTTTTGGTTTTACTTCGGTGTTAGTTTGATTTATCAGAAGGAGGAGAGAAAGGTTTTACACTGTAATATGTTATTAAAATACATGGCACCCCATCCAAACACTATTATTGATAACCTCTATGCAACACAGCTGTTTATATAAAACAGATGCAGCATGTAATGAATTTTTCCAGATTCTATAGGTCTGTGAGTATGCAAATCTCTTTCAGACAAAGGACTCATCCCTTTATTTTTAGATGAGATGACTTAAGTAAATGCCTATGTTTAGAACACAGAAAAACCAACCAACGCAGGCAGATACTGCACGTATATGCATGAAACTGTAAAGCCTGAGGAAGATTTGGAAAACTTCTGTAACTGAAGTGCTACTGAAATATCCTGTAACTCCTGCTTCACTTTAATGTCTCTCTATATAGATATAGAATCCATTAACGAAATGCAATCCTAAACGAAGCTGGCAAAAGTAGTACAGCAATTTTTGTTATTAAAATACAGCGCTCTCTTATACCTCCCTGTAATTTAGAAATGAGATTAACATTACATGTAAGTTTTTCATAATAATGGGATCTTTTCACCTTCAGATATTTTTGCCACTGTTAAAACTGGACTACAGAACTCCAGAAGATAAAACACTGTTTGTCATCTTCAAAATTACAAAAGGAAAAATATATTAAAAAAACCAAAACAAACCGCAGAAACTTACATGCCATTTAGTTCACCTGTTTTAGTCCATATTTATCATATAAATTTAGATTACTTCTGCTAACAGGAATCCTTTGTTCAGTTTTCCGTTTATTAAATATAAATATATATATTTTATATATATTTATATACATAAGAAAAAAACCCATAAAAATGTCCTTATTTATTTATGTGTTCTAGAAGAAAGATGGAGAGAAAAACCCCCACACTTTCTAGTACTTTAAGCATCCATTAATTTCAGTCCACCGTACATAACACTCATTTCTGACATACATCTTTTTTTTTTTGAGAGTGAAGGAAATAGGCAAAGTTCCATCAGCTCAAAGGGACTGAATATACAGCAATGATGCGACAGATGGCTTTAAGTAGCAGTAACAAAGGAAACAGCATTTTTCTTTGAAAGCAAAAAAGTTTTTTTTTCAGTATTTTGCTATTTTCTGAAGTTCTGGCATCTGTAGGGAGGGGATTAAAAGACTAATAATTCTGATATGCCAAAATACTACAAATAGTGGCAATGAATCTTCTATGGCTTAGTGACGTAGCACTCACAGTGATGCTGCTGACCCACATTTCCACACTTTCCAGGTACACCTCTTATTTTTTTTCAGCAATCTTAAACCCAGGCATCTTTGCACAGAATGGATAAGCCTACATACGTTAACCTCTCACAGAAAAAAGCACACTATTATAGAAAAAAAGAAAAAGGGGAAGGGAAAGAAAAACAAACCAAACCAACAAAAACCAGAGGCTCCTGTGGTCTGTTTGGAGCCAGAAGTCCTAAGTTCAGCTTTGGCAGCAACTCCCATCAGGGCTTTCCAGAGGGCTGGATGGGATTCCATTTTCAAAAGGACTTAAAGAGTTTTAGGAGCATGTCTCATTGTTAGAAGTGATTTAGACTAAGGAGCTGAAACATTGCTAAATGTACTGCTTCATGCTCTGTGATACCCAGTTCAGTGAGAAGTAGCGTTCTCCCACAGCTCCTGACGGATTTAGATGTAAGGGTTCGAAATACTGGAACCCCCGTTTCTTACAGCTTTCTGATGGAGGTGACTGGCCCTAATCAGGAAAAGTGGACGAGAACACTCACCTTGGCCCAGCAGGTCAGCATAAACATTAATGAAGCAAGACACTAATAGCAGGCCAGCCTGTGAACTTCTGCTGCTCATGGCACAACTATGAAGCAGAGATTAAAGGGAACAGTACCTGCTGTGGCTGCAAAGAGATTCACCAGAGGCCATCTGTGAAAGGTCATAAGCTCCTAAGTGTCCAAGATGCTTTTAAAAGCTGATGTGGGTGGCCCTGACAGTGGCTCACAGACTGTGTGCCACATTCCCTTCTCTTGTTCTAGTCTGTGATTTTTAATTGTTTTAGTATGGAGACTTTTTTTAGTGGAGGATGAGGTAAGGCACCCAGAATTCTTATCAAAGAATAAATTTAAAGTTTTTTATTCCATTTGCATTTTTGCAACAGACATATTATTTAAAAAAAATCAGATGTACCACAGCATACTTAACCTGAATGCTTCAATGCTGTTTCTACATTTTGTCAGAGACTGGAAATAACTCCTAAATGTGTAACATTTTGACCATGAAACATGAAAACTTGTAAGCCTATTAATGAGCTGCAGTGTTTACTTTCTGAATATTGTCAGATCTTCTGATGCTTTGTTTTCTGTTGACAATAAGTCACTGCACCACAGAAATGGGGGCCTGAATGGGGCAAGGACACATACGAGTCTAAACTTTTGTGTGGAAGGGTTGGGTAGGTAGGAGTGCAACCATGGCCTAAGTGTTACATTAGGTAGATGTTTCTGTTAGAATATTTAGTATTAAAGGAGATTTTAATTTAAACTTTCTATTAAATCATAATTAAAATTTTAAGTCAGTGTTTTGATGCCCTCCAGCTTTGCAGGTTAGTCTCAGTACCTAGGTAAAACCAACAAATTGGGTTTAAACGAACTCGAAACTCCTAAAGAATGTCCTGTATTCAATCATAACTCAGGTATCAAACTGATGAATATGCTGTGCTAAATTGGTTGCTTTTTCAGGATAGCTGAAAAAGGTATATAAAACCTAAGCCAAGCCAGGCAGCCCACAAGTGGCCCACAAACAGATTTTAGCACCGAGTTCTACCTGCTCAAGCTTTTTGTTTTATCAAGACCACAGTTTTTACCTATTCAAAGCTCCATTTAAATCAAGAGAAATACTTTCTGAATTAAGGGCTGAGAAAGAAATGAATACAGACCCTTACTTCTGGCCAAACATTAGAACCACATAATTTCTTTGCCATTGCAATTTCAACCCACTATACTATCTGTTGATTGAAGTCCATCTCACTACCAGTTTCCCAGTTTCCTAGGAGCACACACATAGATTATAATAAGAATGCAGCCTCAGGTTAAGTTTGGCTCCAGATGATGGAAGAGCCCTCAATTTGCCTATGTTCACCAAACTTGTTAATGAAAGAGATACAGCACTCAGGGGAAAGAACGAAAGGTTGGTGCTGCATGTTCTTCTCTCACAGCACACCTTTGCCTTCGCTCAGAAAGCTAAGGAACTTTATTACTTCTGAAAGTATGTTTTCCTTTTTCTGAGCTTTAAATGGATAGCAGTTATGACAAAACCTGCCAGGGTTGCTGCTGCGCCAGAAACCACATAGGCAATTCCCAGGAATGGGTTACTTCCTCCACTCCATACCACAGTTGAAAGAATCAAATGCTTCCTTGCCTTGAATTTGGTTACAGGGAAATCTGATAGAAGGATGTTAAGGTTTCACCGATGAAATTTACATTATTTCCAAGAGAAGAAGTGGTAGTAAATGCTAAAAACCCTTTCCAAAGCATGAAGAGCCTGGAGACCTGCATTTGCTGCAAAAATTCTTGTAACTGATCTGTGATGTCTCTACTATTCTGGGTCCAAAACCCAGTAGCAGCTGGTGGTAAGAAAGCCAGTTATTTTAAATATAGTCTCTGTATGAACATGGAAATACTTTTTTTTTTTTAACATTATAAGTTCCAGTTTCATAATTTATGTAACTGGTACTGTGTTAATTTGTATGAAACCCAGTTGAAAATAAGCCTTTTTGGCAGCTTAGCATGCTGATTGGAACTCGATGATCTTTAAGGTCCTTTCCAACCCAGACGACTAGATAATGATGGTGATCCACATATTCTCATTGAGGGGAAGTGCTCACCTCTACCTAATATATTATCTACCCAAAATGTTGTATGATTTTACCTTACATCTCTCCACATGGAAACTTTCAGAACAGAAATGTGCTATAGTATTTAAAATCATAGCTCCAGTGGCTGAGACAGAAGAAAAATTTATAATCATCTTGACATAACTACTGCTGACAAAATAAATGTTTTAATTGGAAAAGTTTGTGCTGTTTGGAGCGAGAGTGCACTTTCACCAGCACAAAAGTTCCTGTCAGTAGGTGGCCCAAATCCAGAAACCCAAAGTCATGTGCTCCCATTTGATAACATGTCCTAGCTCCATCTGCACAGGCCAAAGAAAATCTATTTATAGTGTCTCATTGCCTTAAAAACTAGGTCTTGTCACAGTGACTTAGTCTGGGCCGTTTCTCTCAGTTTCGTTGCTGCTTTACTATATAAATACCATCCGCTTCCATCTTGTAACTATCTAATAGTCTTGGATAACATGAAAGGATACTGTAAGAAATATGAAAAGTATAATTCCCTGCTGGGAGGCCATCTGCAAACTGCCTTATCCGTCTGACACGACGGTAAAGATTTCTGAAGGTAGCAAAGGCTGACACTCGCATCCAGATAATGAAGTCGTCATTTACATAACCGTTGTTCCTTTCATCTTCCTCGTCTAACAAATATACTGGCTTCTGCCAGTAAGGAGGTCTTGATGTCCCTGATGAAAAAGGAAAGAAACCAGGAAAGACAGACTGTCAGTCATTGGTGACTTCTGGCCCTTCTCACAACCAACACAGAATATGAAATATGAAAGAGAGACAGGACTCTATCCAGTACTGAAGAATTATATATGCTAGATAACACTTTTCAACCAAACATTTCACTCACCTCAAACATGAAAGAACAGAGTTTACCAGTACCCAGGGGTTGCTACACATCAGAAACTTTAAGCTCAGGAAAAACAAAGTGACTTGCACAAATGAAAATATTGTTTATTCTGGATTCTTGCCCCTTTAGCAAGCAATATGCTCTCTATAATGAGGAGCTTAGCTTCATTTTTATACTTTAATTTATTCCTATACAACCAGAAATGCACCTTTCTGCAGTCTAATGGCAGAGGTTATGCTATTTAGAGCCTGTCATATGAAAACTACTTAGATAATTAAGTCTTGCATATGGTACTGTGCACAGTACTGCCCTGATCCACAATAGGGAGCTTTTGGCCACACTTCACTACAGATCAACCGTAAGAAGATAACAGCTATGAAACAGCTGTTTTAAAGAACTAGTGATGAAGGCAGTCCCACTTGTCTAACAACTGCCTAAGAATCTGCAAAGGCATCAAGGAAAGATGTGACATGCAATTCTCTTTCACTGATGTTTTCAATAGGAAAAAAATAAAGTGGACTGCATCCTTGCTTTTCCTGAACAGATTAGGCATTACGAGAAACTGTACAGAAGGGTATTGACATGGGGTAACCAGTCTTCTGAAACCACTTTCTTCCAGTTCTGTGGTCAGTGATGAAAAAAAAAAAAAAAGAATAAAATAGAATAAAAATTCTATGGTCAGTGATTATAAAAAAGTGATATTTTGGCTAAATCTGTCTTCTGCTCCCAGTCACCCTCTAAAACTGCTTCTCCAAACTGCTTTGGGAAGCACTTCTCCCAAAGGCAACATCTCAGAATGGGAGACCCTCACACAGGGGAGAAGAGGTAGGGAAGCCATTGAAAAATAAGGAATACCAGTGGAACCGTTCTTACCTGCAAATGCAGAAGAGAGATTGTATGATTTTGGATTGCGAAATTTCACATTTTTATCTGTCCACCAGCTGTTTCCAGTCTTCAATAGTGGTACTTGAATAACAGATGAGTTAAGATTGCAAAAAAGATCAACAGTATCTGCAGGAAATAGAAGAAACAATACGTCTGAGTGAAGGACAGTCATTCTAATTGCCAGCATCAATAACAAAAACTGTCACACTGAAGTATCTTTCAAGTGAATAAAAAACTAAAAAAAAAAAAATTAAAATGGTGCTTAACCATGATATTCCTGTTTCAGTGGGCAAAAGCACTTGTTTTTGTCCATTATATTTTCCTACTTAGATTAGTTTAACATAAGGCAAAAACTTATAGGTCTCATTAACATCTATACAAACACTTAGGCAGCCAATGAGATGACAGGCAGGGATAGCTGGATGATACAGATGGGGAGGGGCTGCTTTTTAGGCAACATGAAAACCACAACTCAACTGCACGAGCATCAGTGAAAACATTATTTTATTTTTTTTTTATCCTGCTACAAAAGCTGTGTCATGCAGCTCCTTCAGGCTCAGACACACTCTTCTGAGTAAGTGATTGTTCTGTGTACTACTACCTCCCCAGCTGTTTGCCTCTAGTTTACCAAGAGCAGTTGCAATTTTCTGAACCTCTGCCTGCTTATCTGCTTGTCTGACTGCTCTCTTCACTGCTAGCCTCAAAAACCTTAAAAACCTCTAAGGTTAAAAACATATCTCATGACAGGAACTTGGCTATCTTCCTCATTTTACAAAACAATATAACAGAGCAATTAGACAACTACCTAAGCCATCAAAAGTGAATGGGAAGTACCCCCTTTTACAGCAGAGGGACAGAAATGAACCACCGGAGCAGGATTTAGACATCAGCCCCTTCCTGCACATCACCAGCAACCAGAACCTTTCATCACACTGTGCACCAAGGACAGATGCAAGGCAGACAATGGGAGGTTTACCCTCAGCATTTTAAAATCTTAATATCCCTAGTTCTCTGAGGGAGCATTCTGTCCTATGGCAAGGGCTCCAGAACACTGTGGGCTGCATGCAGGTAGCTCTGCTGGCCTAGGTCTGAGCCCAGACCAGTGAATCAGACTTCCAGAGGAGTAGGTGGGTAGGCAGATGAAGATCAAAAGGATCTAGAAGTTACCGAACACAGCTGCCCTTCACAAGTGCTCTGGTGTGGGTGGCTCAGCTGCTTGAGAACAGCTGCTGCATTGCCAAAAACTGCTGCATAGAACAGGTTAAAAAAAACCAAAACAGGTGGGGGCAGATAAAAAGGATGGGGTAAGTGAGAAAAGTCTGTAGACATTTTTTGTCTCCTTTCCTCCCAAAGAAATAGATTCTGAAATCTGCCAGTATTCATGGCTAAGAGCCCTCTGCATTTCAGCTTAAATGTACTCAATAGGCAAGTGATGTCCATAAAGTTACTATAAACAAGATCAAACCTGGGATCAAATTAAGTAAGATTATGCATGCTTCCAGCATTCAAAGAACAAAATGCAACTACGTAGATCTAAAGATCCAAACCAATGTGAAGAATATGTCCCATCCTTCTAAGCACACCCTTGTGGGAAGTGCTTAGAAGGATGCACAGGCTTAGTGCCTGTGGGAAGGCAGAATCTGGGCTCTCCATCACTACACAAGAATGTGGGGTTTTTTTAGCAAGGACGTACACTAAATCACCATTCCTTATTTCACCAGGGACTCAATTCCTCAGTTGTGTCATATATTCACATTGAGGAGAGCCTTAGAAAATGAAAAATCTTTCTCAGTTTTAAAATGAGGTGCAAGTTATCAAGCAGAAGGAAAGAGAGCCCCCTGTTCACCACAGTAGCACTGCTAAACAGAACTTCTCGTTGAAGGAAGACAGATTTTGCAATATCAGGACTCAGCTGGACTGGGGTAATGGAAAAGTTTTAGTGTTAAGTAAGTGTAACTTAAGTTTTAAGTTTTAAGTAAGGCAGATGTGGAAAGTACCTACTTACCATTGAACATGCTGTTGGCAATAGCGCCACATGGAGCCATGGGCGTCCCATTTTGGTAGGTTGTGAAGGGTGCGCAGTAACTATTCTCAATCTGCATTCAAGGTCACAAAACAATTAGGCACAGAACCTGGAGGTTTTGATGTAGTTTGGTGGTGTTAATGTTCTCCTCCCATTCCTTCTCCTGAAACACCACTGAATAATTAACTCTCCAGCCCATTTTGGTCATATTAGAGATACATCCAAATGAATATGTTGTTGAGGAACACCAGTGCTACACCACTGTGTATCACAGTAAGTAAACCTAAGGTCTTCATCAAATTCTGCTGTGGACTTGCCATCTCCAGACTACAAAAACTCATTTTGGGATCTGCTACTGTAACACAGCTACAATTAAAAATGTTCCAGTGAAGCCTTGGCTTACCCTTGAACATTTTATTTTTCTTTCTTTTTAATTTTCACCTGGGCTGCTGCAGTGGTGGAGAACAGCAGATGCAGTTAGCCACATTACTGCAGTTCTATGTGGGGAAATCTTGACGTATGAAGACAGAGCAAAAGAAACAAAAGCCCATCTCAAATTTAACACATCTCTCCTATCCCAGTTCATGAGAAACTATAAATCTGCAGGTTTAAATGCAGAAACATTTTCAAATAACTCTAATAAGCTGTGTATCTGACTGGTACAAAAGCCAGAAGTGGTTGCACCTCGGTGCAAACAAGCTGACGGGACACCTGGAGAAGCAGATGTTTACAGAACATGTCTTGAGAGTTACAAGAGGCATTTTATAGAAACGACAGATTATTGTAGTGTAATCATTACATTTGAAAAATCATGGCAGTCAGGTGAAGTTCCTGATGACTGAAGAAAGGGAAAAATAATCCCCATTTTCAAGAAGGGGAAAATGGATGAGCCAGGGAACTACACACCAGTCAGCCTCACAATGTGCCTGACAAAATCTTGGAGCAGATTCTCCTGGAAGGCATGCTGAGGCACATGAAAAACAACAAGGTGGTGGGTGACAGCCAGCATGGCTTCAACTGAGGGGAAATCCTGCCTGACCAATCTGGTGGTCTTCTATGATGGGGCTATGGAACTGATGGACAGGGGTAGAGCAGTTGATGTGATCTACTTGGACTTGTGCAAAGCGTTTGACACTGTCTCACATGACATCCTTGTCTCTTAAGTTGGAGAGACATCAATTTGATGGGTGGACCACTCAGTGGATAAAGAACTGGCTGGATGGCCGCACGCAAAGAGTTGTGCTCAACAGCTCAATGTCCAGCTGGAGACCAGTAACGAGTGGTGTCCCTCAGGGATTGGTGTTGGGACCAGTCTTGTTCAACATCTTTGTCAGTGACATGGACAGTGGGATTGAGTGCGCCCTCAGCAAGTTCGCGGATGACACCAAGGTGTGTGGTTCGGTTGATACGCTGGAGGGAAGGAATGCCATCCAGAGGGACCTTGACATGTTTGTGAGGTGGGCTGATGCCAACCTCATGAAGTTCAACCATGACAAGGGCAAGGTCCTCCACCTGGGTGGGAGCAATCCCAGGCACACATACAGGTTGGGCAGAGAAGAGATTCACAGCAGCCCTGCAGAGAAGGACTTGGGGGTTTTGGTTGATGAGAAAATGAACATGAGCCAGCAGTGTGCACTCACAGCCCAGAAAGCCAACTGTATCCTGGGCTGCATCAAAAGGAGCGTGACCAGCAGGTTGAAGGAGGTGATCCTGCCCCTCTACTCTGCTCTTGTGAGACCTCACTTGGAGTATTGTGTGCAGTTCTGGTGTCCTCAACATGAAAAGGACATGGAACTGTTGGAACAAGTCCAGAGGAGGGCCACGAGCATGATCAGGGGACTGGAGCACCTCCTGTATGAAGACAGGATGAGAAAGTTGGGGCTGTTCGGCCTGCAGAAGAGAAGGCTGCGTGGAGACCTCATAGCATCCTTCCAGTATTTGAAGGGGGCCATAGGGATGCTGGGGAGGGACTCTTCATTAGGGACTGTAGTGAGAGGACAAGGGGTAATGGGTTCAAACTTAAACAGGGGAAGTTTAGATTGGATATGAGGAAGAAATTCTTTACTGTGAGGGTGGTGAGGCACTGGAATGGGTTGCCCAGGGAAGCTGTGAATGCTCCATCCCTGATGGTGTTCAAGGCCGGGTTGGACATAGCCTTGGGTGGCATGGTTTAGTGGGAGGTGTCCCTGCCCCCCCTGGCAGGGGGGTTGGAACTAGATGATCTTAAGGTCCTTTCCAGCCCTAACTATTCTATGATTCTATGTACTGGGAGGACATGTGTGTGGACTGTGTGCATATAAACGCTGCTTTTAAACCAAAGAAAACATGTTTTAGATTTGTAAGTAAAAAACCTGAATGCAATGAATGCATTGTCCAATTTTCTTATGCAGGCCTGCTGGAGGCGATGCTGTCTAGCCTCCTTTTTAGACCTCTAAGCTGCATTCTTTGAATGCTACATGATCACCTATTTCAGCATACACCTTTTTCTGCTCCTTGTTCACTTTAAAAGCCAGATGGCAAAATGGAAGACTAGAATAACTTAATTCCCTGACCTTATAGTAAAAGCAGAGCTTAAACCACTTCTGGCTAAGATGACTGGAAACACCAGGAGACGGTTTATTTTATAAAGACAATGTCTTTTTAGTAAGCATCCCTACAAGGTGCAGGTTTGAGAAATGCAACACTGGACTGACACCTTTTATTTATCCCCTCATTTTTCTTCTCTTTCTCACTTATTAGACATAACAGCCCTAACAATTACAGAAACAGAGACCAAACACTGAAAAATTCTGTACCTTATTCCTTAGAGGCATCTTAACACACAGTTACACAGTTAGCTGTCTATATGGTCAAAGATGCACCTGATGGAAATACTGCAGATCTCATAATATAAAGAACAAAACTTACATTTACATTTTGACCCAACAATTGTGCATCACTTCTTGATATCACATATCGACGGTGATTCTGGTAGAAGTTTTGGAGCCCGTAGTACATAAAAACATCACCCTAGAATTCAAGAATATATCCCCTCAATAAGATGAGTTCATGCTGACAAAGAGAAATTCTATTACTTGCTAAAAAAGAGAGGGGAAGAGAGCATTCAGTTAATATTTCAGTGCTGGCAACTTCATGCTAAGCAATTACTTTAGTAGACACTGGCTACAATCTAGCCTTTATCCTAATTAAAAGTTCCAGTATTTTGGCAGAAAATTAAACATAATTTAAAATACCAAATGGAACCTAAAACAAAAATGCTTTATTATTATTTTACTCAAGATGGCATGGCTGGCCATGAATCTGCAAAGACTGAATAATTTCATGGAGACAAGACACTTATTTGCCATAGAACAAGATGCACAAAAAACTTCAAAAAGCACCCATCAGCTCTTAATTCCTTCAGATTTTTTGAAAAATAAAGCTACCTCTCATCAATTATTTGAACCCTTTGGGAAGTTAAGTGCTGTGATTCAAAGAACGCTAGCCAGTCAAATACAATCAGTAAAGAGGATTATTAAACTATTAAAAAAATTATTAATTTAAATAAACTTCTAATCATCAATGTAATCTGTAGAATTACAGAGTATTTCAACAGCCTCTTCAGTACTGAAGAACCAACCCTAAAGTGACTTTATAATTTAAACTGCATTGTAATTTTAAGTGACCATTTAAGTAGTACTAAGCGTAAGGTCTCTTTGATGGAACTTGAAGCATTTTAACAGCATCAGAAACATGCCTGAGTAAGTTAGGACAGGAAATGAAAGATACTTTGCCCAAAAGAAACTGCAGAATGACATTGCTAGACTTGAATTATTTCAAGGACCTTGGGGATTAACAGCATAGCCCTCATAAAAAAGACAAGGGGGATTTACTGATGACAAGTGGTCAGAGCTTCAGATTTCCTTCTCATTTGAGAGCTTAGCAGTGCAGCAACAGCTAACCCCAGGCAAAAGGGAAGGGTTTGCTACTGACTCAGAGGGATATCGAGAGACATGATCTCCACAAACAAATACCATTTCCTTCATCCCCATCTTCTCCTTGGCATCTCCCAACCAAGGACAGAGGTAGCCTGATCTTGTTTATTTTTAACATGTACCAAAATGAATAGAAAAGGTAAAAGTGTAAAATTTTGAGTATTTCATGTTTTTAAAAAGTACAAAGAAAATTCAGTCAGGAGCTCTACACAGCAGGAGTAGTATATTTTATCATATACGTATAAGTATATGGATATAAGGATAAGGATGTAAGTAATGGGAGGTACTAATCAACTTGAATTGGCTTCTTGCATCCACTTACCAGTATATCTTCCTTTAGCGTGAAATTAACAGAACAGTGGCATTCCTTATTCCAATTAGATGAATTTTCACGGAGTTTTGAACAATCTGAGCATTTATCTGAATAATCAATCTGTCAGAGAAGTGAACAAGCAGAGGTACTGTAATAAAGGACATGCACATAGGAAAAGGTTAGTGTTTTAGCTCCAAGACTTTTCAGAGCAGTTTTCTTCTAAGTGACTCTGGACTGCCAAAACATTGTTAAAAACCAATAGCAGAGAATCAGGACTTGGCGTCAATGAACATTCACAAATTTTATTCCTAGTTTAAAGATGTTTTAAAGCCTTTTGATGACTGCTGCAGAACTTTCACGGCTTCTCCTCCGCAAAGGAGTGTTGAGTGAAGAACACTTCTGTAGCTTTGTCTGGCTGATCAAGTAATGCTTGACAAATGCCCACATGCACTATGGCCTACCCCTCTCAAACAGCCTGGATTTAGTGCTGAGTGTCTAACCCACCTTGCCTCCAGCAGGCATTTAAACATCAGATCTCAATGCATTTTAAGATTTTGCCACAGCAAACATTTAAGTTATTCTAATACCAAACACTATCAAAGGGATTAGCTTATTGTTCTTCAAAAAACCCTAGGAAATAATAGCAACATTTCAGGGTCAGGCATTACCACCCATATTTTAGATATTACCACCCAGTTAACCACTCAATGTTCAGATTTTGTGACCAATTATTTCTGAGGATTTTTGCAAGAATGCTAGCTGCTGGACATGTATCCAAGGCATGAAGCCACTGCTGCCATCTTCATCTAGAAGCAAAAATACAAAGCCTTTGTTCTCTAAATGTAGCCCAGTTTCCTCTTCATAGCATATCTAAAAACATAACCTCTAACAAACCTGGATTTCTCTGATGCTGTTTGCAGACAATATGAGGCAGACTCCCACAGAGAGGCAGAACATGCCTGTGAGAAAGAAGGTGGAGAGCACAGCCGTGATGGTAAGCTGGGGCTTCCAAGCTGGTAGTCTCTGTTGTTTGAATGCACTGTTATCCGGACACTTGGAAGGACATGCTTCTCCTTGCAGATGAAAGCTCGTCTTGTTTTTCATTTTCTTCTTGGTGAGAGGAAGAAGTAATGCGCTGGAGAGTGTTTAGGCTGAGATACTGTCCTTACTGTTGCAAGACTTTACTGTTTGATCAAACCTGCATTATGGCCAGGAATTACTTATTAACTGGATCTCCCTCTTCCTCATTTTCTACAGTTGTGCCTGGATCCCCATAATCAGCTTGTACCAATCAAATCACTGTGTACTTTGGTCAGGGTATCCATCTTATGCATACTGGAAAAGCCTTAAATGTATTCTTCCTGGTCCAAAATTCAGTAGGATTTGTTATGTCTTATTAATTTGCCGGGTATACTGGAATTTCGGTGTAATCTCCCTTCACTTCCATAGCTGCCCAGCTAATAGGCATGGCATACAATGAAAGGAGCTCTACTCTTAATTCCATGGGATGCCACTGGGGGGGACTGCAGATGCTGAGACAGCACTGGACAGAAAACATTGTTTTGGAAGACTAAATAAATCAATTTTCTTAACCTACTACACTCACTGCTGTTGATTCATATGCAATTTAAAGCTGTAAAAAGGTTACATGTTATTTATCACAAAAGGGCAACTCATTCTCCAAACATCTGATTTGGATCAATGGCTTTCCAAGATGCTGATGATTTGCTCACCTCTATACATCCTGGAAAAAATCCATCTACTCCCTAATATCCACAAAAGACAAAAGAATCACCCAGGGATCATCTCCTTTTAATTTAAATGGGTAAACAGGAGAATATTTTGTGCACGCTTCAACAGTTTAACAAAAAATATCAATATAATATACAGATAATTTATCATGTAATAGAAAAACAATAGCATTTGGCCAGCTCTAGAACAGGTATTTTTTACCTATCTTTTTGGCAAATTACTGAAATTCATACAACCTTTTCAGAGATCCTTGAAGGCAAGAACAAGATTACCATTTTCATGAGAGAAGTAAATGTCTCCTTTAGGACAGCAAGGGGAGATAACAGAAAATTGAGCTGTATAAAGGCTTTCAGACCCAAATGTGCTCATCTTTGAAGTCTTAAAAGTGACATATAGTAGTAGTGAATCTAGCAGGTGAATGTGATGTAACTCTGATTTCAGTATCACATTGCTCCTACAATAAAAATAATACTAAAACTACAAACAAAACTTCTGGTTTATTATTAACAGAAAATTCAGAAAAAGTTGCAATGGGCATTCTTTCCATATTGATAGACGTCTGAAAAGTCAAAATTCTTGATTCCACCACCTGTTAATCACTTTCCAATTGCAGGCAAGATAACAGTAAAATGCAGCTGCAAATTATTTCCTTGTTGGTAAAATCACTAAAAGAGTCCCAGTTTCAGAGACCCCTCTCTGCACAGCTTTATGATACTCATCTCCAGTAGGTCAATTGTTTCTTTCTTTATCTGAAGAAAACAAAAATCAAAGAAAGCATCAAAAGTTACTGCTAATGCTTCAGCTAAGTACCAGTATTTATTTACTCAGGCATCGTACTGTAGGACTAGAAATTAAAGAAGAGTTTCCCATACAAGGTCCTGAGTTCTTGAATGTTTCCATTTTGTAAAATCTCTTAGCATTTTCTCTGCAGCCCTAAAGTACAACTATGGCTCGTAAAGTCCCATCTAACATGGCTACAAAAAAGTTGCTGACAAAGCATGCCATAACAAGAGGTCTGTCCTGGGCTGCAAAATCCCTAAGGACTTTCCAGAGTATCAACCAGTACCAAGTAGTTCAATGCCAGTACTACACCACAACAGCCACAACTACGTCTGTGTCTGACACATGCCAATGAAAAACAGCACGAAGGTCAGGTCTACATGCAAAGTACTTTGGTTTACAACATGGATATGGCTGTGACTTACTGTTTATCTAAAGATAAGACAAGTGTATTCAAGATTAAATACTGACTACATATTTCAGCAGGAACACTAGATTACCATCATGGTTAGTACATAAATAGCTCCCTCTTCCCACTTACAAAGAACCTATTCACATGTTTTCTCTGAGGATTACATCTGTCTGAGCCTCCACCTTGCACAGGAACAAATGATGTGACAAAGGCTGAACAATTTCTATTCCGCATTGGATGTGCTACATAAAGGGTGAAAACAGTTGTCTTTCTATCCCAAGTCTGTTTCTGACAAACCTTTATACTTTCATGAGGCCTGAAACTTTCTGTATTTTCAAACTTCCTCAAGTCTCAGTGTTTGTATTTTTGCAGACAATACCATATTGTGTTGGGTTTTAAAAAAAAACCTCCATTTGAATTTATGAACAACTATCCGAGGAGTTGAGACAGCTCTGTATTGCCATCAACCTCTCCACACAAAGATTTCACAGCTGTATCCTTTGGTCAGATCAGAAAGTATACAATCAATTTTTATTTAAACCTTTATGCACTAGTGTAACTCCAGTGTGCCAAGAGAGAGTCTGATAAACTCATTCACTCTCCCTGGTTTCTTTGTGAGCTTTTTCGTTATTATTTCCTTCTCTCTATTGTTTGGCATGAATGAAGTGGGAGACAGAAAGAGGGAAAAGAAAAATCCAACAGCATGAACTAATGACATGTGGAAGCAACTGAGGGAGCAGTGGACCAGGGCACCATTCATTATGTGGGTATGATGGGATACATGACTGCCATGTGGGAAGATTCATGTGTTTTTAAATTGACATATTTAGCAAAATATATGACTGTGTACACAATTCTCCACTGAACATCAGGTGAGTACAAAACCAGCAAGTAGAATGGACACATGCTTCCAGCTGTTCTTGCTTTCTGTGTAATTACAATGAAATTTAGCAATGCAACACCTTAGATATGCAAAGAATTATCAACAACTGATGTCTGCACTGAAAATAGCATGACTATGACTTATTTCTAATTTTAAGGGTACAATTTTGCCTCCACAATTAAAAATGGGTGAAGGAAATTAATACATCAAATTTCCAATTCTCTAAATTATATTTTTGGTACTATAATTCTTCTCTTCTTTGAGAAAACCTATGACTATTCATAGGATGTATTTACAATTCTTATACAAGTAGAATAGTAAGACCCTCTGCTCACTAAGACTATTACATATTTCAAGTCTGCAAGTTGGCAAAACATCCCATTGGTATCTACTCTGTTAAGATGCCTTGTCTCTAAAACCATACTTGGGTATCTTTTATTGCTGAAATTCCTTATAAATAAATTTCAGGAATCTGCCTGATGTCTGCAGCAGGACGCTCCACTTACATAGCTCAAGATGACAAAAACCTTTCTGTATGGTGTATTACCTGAGTCAAGTGCAGGTTTGAACACTCATCTGTAATCACATATTCACTGTTCTGTAATCAAGCATAAATATCTATTCCTTATGCTCACAATATATATGAAGGTGTAATATTCTTTCTTACTTGGTTTTAACATGAACCAAGCCATAACGTTTCATGCTAAGAGAACCTTAAGATTTTGCCTTAAAAAAAAATTATCTGGAGCCCTATAATTTTTTGGCCTATATTCATGCAAAAATCCTGTGATGCTGCCCACAGAGCTGAAAGGGGTAGCTCAGGTCTGCAACAGCCCAAAAGAAAATCTTAGCACCATATCTTCAGGTTTTTCAGGTGGTTCACCTATTGTCTGCTGTATGTATATTTTCTTCAGTCGATTTAAAAAATCCATTCCACTTCAATGCGAACTTTTTGTACTGCTGTGTCTGTGAATTCATGTTCTCTGTTCTTTAAAAACTTACGTGTAAATGAAAACACCATACAAAAAGCCTTCTATGTATTTACCACAAGAGGGAGCCTCCTAGCTGGTGTTTGTGCTACTTCACTTCTGTAATGTATTTTTTTTGTCGGGTGCTTTATCTGAGATTATTAGAAACATGTATCTTTGCATAGATGGGACTGTACAATACAGCACATTCAAACGCACAGACAGGCACAGAGAAGGATTAATGACTGATGATTTGTTTCACTCATGAAGCAGCTTAATTTCTATATTCAAAAAATTCTCATTTCTCAGTGGAGATTCTGCATGTCAGCCTGCTCCAAACATGCAAAAAACTGGAAACACTTTGCAAGAAATTGGGAGCTTTACAACAACAAGTGATGGAGGATTCTGTCTCCTTCATTCTCTCTGGGTGGATACCAGCTGATGTCCCACAGCATATGGTAAATATGCCTTGTCACAGCAATAAATGTGAAAGCTGGATTACAGAATTGAAAAGAATGGGGAATTGTCTTAAAAAAATTTATCAATGATGGATGGCTCTACCTAGTTTGTACCCTACCTCTTGCCAACCCCCACCCCATCCCCAAAGGATAGCTATCTGTAGATTTACTCCCAAGAAGTCACTTGCTTTCAGAGGGAGAAAAAAGCTTCTCCCAAATTTTCTTTAGTTTTTGAGGAAACTTTTGCACAAAGTCCTCTTACTGAACTTCCTGAGAACAGATAGAACCACCATCTAGCATAAACAGGAGAAAATGACAGCACAACTGGAAGTCACAGCTGAGACTTGTAACAAAGAAGGAAGAAAATCTTCCAAGAGTACAGATTTACCAGTCAAATGTTGAGTTCTTTGTGTTTCTAGACCACTGAGGTCGGTTTTAGAGAAAGAAAGCCTTACTGACCAAGTTCTGGGCATTAGAATCAAAAGTAATGAATACACAGTATATAATACATACAGGTGCTTATACAATACCTCAGGTATATCCATCATTCTCCTTAGCTTCTGATCTCTCCAGTTCCAATCCAGAATCATGTATTTTGTGGAGTCCAAGCGCAGGCCATCTAGAATGGCAATAAATTTTACTACTAAGATACTGTGACATGTGCTTATCAAAATTACTTATGGCTTTTACATCTTTTGCCATCTGTTTCCAAGGAAACTAATCTTTGAACACTTAAGTATTATATTTGCTGGTTGGAAAACTAATGCACTGATACTGCAAACTCCCTTAACCACAAAATCCCATGCCTTTTTGGAAGATAAACACAAAAGCAGAACAACTACTGTAGCCAGGCTTGTCAAGAGCTAACATCCTGACAGAAAATAACTCCTTAAGCTTCCTCTTGATTAAACCGCAGGAGTTGAATTTCCACAGCTGATGAGGAGCTGGTAAGTTACTAGGACCCTAGCCTGAAAACTCCTGCTAATGGGAATTGACAGTGCTTAGCAGTTTAGAGGACTAGGTGCTATGTGAATGTGAGTCAGGTCAGTGGTGCTGCTGAACACTTCCTTGATTCTCCAAATAAATGGTGGTGAAAGAAGAAAACTGGCCCTCCAGCTGTTCTATTTTTCCCTGGTCTTCTGGTGATGGCCACAACTTTTCATATCAGTTTCGACTATTCTCCATTCTCTAGTGAACTGGCACTCTACACTAAGATGTCAAAAAAGGAGCAGGTCTTAAGATGATACGCCCTGTGTCCCTGCCACAAGCTGCCTCCCCACACAACACTGAATCATAGAATCATTCAGGCTGGAAGAGACCTTAAAGATCATTTAGTTCTAACACCCCTGTCACGGGGGGACACCTTCCACTAGACCAGCTTGCTCAAAGCCCCATCCAACTTGGCCTTCAACGCTTTCCAGGGATGGGCATCATCAACCTGTTCCAATGTCTCACCACCCTCATGGCAATATGCTGATGTGCTGAGCAGTAATGATTTCATGTCGATGGAGCGCAGAGGGAGCAACAAAACTATGTTATTCCTGTGCCCTTTTAGAAAGAGCAATAGACTCCCAATCCACAGCCAGTCTGTAGCCTTATCATCTTGTCACTTTGTTTTTCTTAGCATACACAATGTCTACTGAATAATTAAAAAACCTCAAAATTTAGGAAAAAGAGATTTATATAGCATAATTAACTTCACAACAGGCAAATCAGAAATAAAATCAAAACATCAAGAACATCTTTCATTCACACTTCACAAAAGTTTACATTGAGCTCAGAGCGACATATGATACAATGACTTCTGCCATTATTTCCTTTTGATTACTTGCAGTGTTTGGTTTCCTGAAGCTTTGTATCTTACACCATGGTTTTGTAATCACTTTCAAGTCAGCATAAATCAGTATTTCTGCCAAAAGAGGAACTCCCCCACCTCTGTCTGCTCATTACCTGATTTTGTGTGCACATTTGTTTTGTTTTAATTGGGATCAGTTCTAATTGGGATCAGTTCACTGAGTGGCCAAACAGACTCTTGGGCTAGCACAAGAAGCAGGAATAAATGGGCACTGACTGGGGGGGGGGGAAGTATTACTCTGCCTTTCTCAGCTAATACTGATTTATGACAGCTTAAATTGATCATAAAATCATAGAATCATAGAATAGTTAGGGTTGGAAAGGACCTTAAGATCATCTAGTTCCAACTCCCCTGCCAGGGGGGGCAGGGACACCTCCCACTAAACCATGCCACCCAAGGCTCTGTCAGACTCTGCCTTGAACACCACCAGTGATGGAGCGTTCTCAACTTCCCTGGGTAACCCATTCCAGTGCCTCACCACCCTTACAGTAAAGAATTTCTTCCTCATATCCAATCTAAACTTCCCCTGTTTAAGTTTGAACCCATTACCCCTTGTCCTCTCACTACAGTCCCTCATGAACAGTCCCTCCCCAGCATCCCTATGGCCCCCTTTAGATACTGGAAGGCTGCTATGAGGTCTCCACACAGCCTTCTCTTCTGCAGGCTGAACAGCCCCAACTTTCTCAGCCTATCTTCATACGGGAGGTGCTCCAGTCCCCTGATCATCCTCATGACCCTCCTTTGGAGTTGTTCCAACAGTTCCATAGAGCAGTTGATGTCATCTACCTGGACTTGTGCAAAGCGTTTGACACTGTCTCACATGACATCCCTGTCTCTAAGTTGGAGAGACATCAATTTGATAGGTGGACCACTCAGTGGATAAAGAACTGGCTGGATGGCTGCACGCAAAGAGTTGTGCTCAATGGCTCTATGTCCAGCTGGAGACCAGCAACGAGTGGTGTCTCTCAGGGATCGGTGCTGGGACCAGTCTTGTTCAACATCTTTGTCGGTGACATGGACAGTGGGATTGAGTGCTCCCTCAGCAAGTTTGCTGATGACACCAAGCTGTGTGGTTCGGTTGATACGCTGGAGGGAAGGAATGCCATCCAGAGGGACCTTGACACGCTTGTGAGGTGGGCTGATGCCAACCTGATGAAGTTTAACCATGACAAGGGCAAGGTCCTACAGCTGGGTCAGAGCAATCCCAGGCACAGCTACAGGTTGGGCAGAGAAGAGATTTAGAGCAGCCCTGCAGAGAAGGACTTGGGGGTTTTGATTGATGAGAAAATGAACATGAGCTGGCAGTGTGTGATTGTAGCCCAGAAAGCCAACCATCAACTCCTAAATTCTTGACCTCATTTTGACTGACATAGTAGAAGTGGAGAAACAGAACTGCACAATTCAATGCCCAAATTCACAGATTCGTGTCAACCTCAGCACTTCAAAACCAATGTAAGTCTGAGTTCTCATGAGTCCAAGTATAAGATACCTTCGGAGAAAACCCTCCTTGTTCTCCTACCTTGCTCCACTAGCGCTTTTACTCTCCCAGGAGTTCCAACACCAATGTGGAACACGCCTTTCTCCAACATATTCAACTGTTCTTTAATCTAATTTGGAAAGAGAAAGACAAACCGCAGTAAACCCATGACTGTTTTAAGATTTCTTCGCAAAGAGCTCGAAATAAATTCAAGATCTCACATTACCTCCTTCTAAAATACCATCAGATATCAAATGCTATTCATCTTTCAAACTGTCAAACTGATGTATCTGGGAGAAAGTTTAAGAAAACTAACAGCCAGCTGAGCATCACACTTCTCTAGAAGACCAGTCATTTTCAACTTCAAAAATCTGCTACTGCACCAGCTATTTTTGGAGGCAAAAACAATATGCTTTCTTCAGCATCTAAATAAAGTATCTGGAAATATCTGGAAAACTGGTAAAGTTGAATTAGCTCTAAACTGTAAAAGGAAGACACTGGAAAAGGGTGAATTAAAGCAAGTGATATTTCTGTGTTTGACAGCACTTATATCAAAGGCCAAATGTCCACTCATTACTTCCAGCCCAATGTATGCCCTCCAACAGGTATGGATATTGGGCATCCAGACATCCAAAGGCAGAATGCAAATGTGGCTGCTAGTACAGTTTGCTTCTACAAACCTGTGTGTGAGGACCGTCTATTTAAACAGGCAAAAGGAATTTGAATGAGTACCTCACAAGAATGTGGAACATCTTTAAAACATTGCAAACGCATAAGCATCTACATTCTGTACAGGATTGCACCAGAGATATGGGAGATGGCATTTGGCTAGATTCCTCAAATGGCAACCAATGTTACTAAAGAACACTATATGAAAGGCACTATTGCTGAACACTTTAGAAAGAAAATGATACGACACTAGTTAGTCATTTAGTTGTTCTATCAGAATTCCCTTGCAGCTCTCTTACCTTTATGTGTTTTGCAAACAACTTGAGAACTCTACAGTCTCCTTTAAATGCTGTCATTGACCTAGCAACAAAAATATGGAAAAAAGGAAATGCAAGAATCAGGGCTGGGATTAAGACCACAGAGGAGGAAAGTAAAACTAATAGGCATTTCTCAGTGTGCTTGAGACACAGTCCCCCACTGACCCCTGCTTGTACTTTAAACACTATGTACATTCCCGTTTGCTACTTGATCAACAGTCAACAAAACTGGACAAACATGATAGAAGATATCAGTAGGGGGCAATATTGTTAAGATAGCTTTTCAACTATTTAATAATTACGGCCCCTGCTTTCATAGCTAACTTAGTTCAAAACTGACTAATCCACAAATTCTAATTCAAAAGTATCTCAGCTACTGAGATATAGGCATGAATGAACATGTATGTGTGCGCACAAAAGGAAAGATCTGTGCATGGACCAATCCATGTTTTAGAGTCTTCCTGCAGCATGGCTGCTGGGGAAACCTAGGCTGCTACAGTCTTTACTGCAGAGATCGCCCCAATTCCAGTTAACCAAACCTCATTTGTCAGGAAACCTCACTTATTTTTCTGACACTCCATTTTGGCACACAGTAGCAAACTCTATGTTCTGTATTAATCAAGCAGAACACAACATATTCAGTACTTATGAATGCCATTTGAGACAGCTTTGTCTGCATGCTTTTTGAAATGTGTGAGATTTTCAATTTTCTCCTGTGCAAAGCTAAAAGTTTATATACAAGTATACACATAAACTACTTAAGTCTCAGACAGCAATATCTGCATGCAGGGGGTAAGCACTACTAACACATCTGCTGCATACACGCTTCCATCTGTGGCATGGAGTCAAACTTCCCAACTCTCCATCTTATGCTGAACTGATAGAAAATCACAGGAAATGGGATCAAGACACAAAAGACAATGGTGAAATTTGTGAGTTATACATTAATTCATCAAAGCCATCAAGACTCCTGGAATGAGAAGGGGGAGGATAAAGAAGGGGAAAGAAAAGGACAGGGCACACTAAAAATCATCTCTGCACAGAAGTTTTGCCAGGCTGAGCTAGCTGAGAACCTGGAAGCATTCAGGCCAGATACATGTGTTGGCACTTGATGCCCTGGAATTGCATGTCCTCTTTGCCTTTCGTGCAAAGTCATGATTACTAGTGGTGGGTCATGATGTTTTATGGGTTTACTCTGTTCCGAGATGTAACACATTGCATGCTTCTCCCAAATTGGTTACACTTTATTTTTTGTTTTTAATAAAAATAGCACTTCTATGCAACTGAAGTACTGTTATTTCAACCTAAAACCAAACACCAGACTCCCACAGCTTAAAAAAGCAAGGCATATTGCATCGGTTCAAGTCAGTGAATTTGTTGGCTAGCAGAGGACAGTGGCCCAGTTTTGCCTTTATGTCTATGGTTCCAAGACAAAACCTCTGACTGACTGCCAACCTCAACATAACATTTGCTATCGACATACTTGATGAGTTCCAAGGAACGAAGGGCAGAACTGCAGATAACCAGCATCACCACCGACTTCTTCTCCTTGTGGTTTTTACGGAGTTTTGCCCACTTAGGACAGACTGCAATGAAAAAGCCCATGTACACATACACAGAAAGTATGATATGCCACAATTTTAAATCACGAGAGTACATGATGAATGGCAGCCAGCAGCAAGAACACACATGCTGACTCCTATGAGGTCTGGATCTCTGGCAACACTTGTACATTTAGTCATGGCTGAGAAACTGGAAAATAAAATGCCCAAAATAAATAAACCCCAGAAATATCACATAACTGAACAAATTAGATAAGCATTAAAAATCAACAGTTCATGAGGTGACAGTGTCTTTATTTGCCACATATGGCAATCTGTATCCCAGAAAATCAATTGAAAGGAAACATTTACCAGACCAGAAATTCTATATAAATAAACAGAAGAATACAAATTCTCTTGGTTGGTGTCAGCAGACAGCTGCAGGATTTTTACTGTAAGACAATACAGACACCTATTTATGAAGCCACAATAAATTACTGCCAAGTAATCCCTAGCAATCAAAAGAAACTCTACAAAATTTTGATACAAAAGAAGTGATAGAGTAAAAAAGAGAGAGAAAAACAGGACCTATCGTGAAGAAATAAAGCAAACCCTTAAAGTTATTAATACTTAATAATTAAAAATAGTTGGAGGTACAGATTAAAAGATCAATAATATTGCATCAACAATATTTTCCGTACAACTTTCATCTCATCCAGAGCAACATTTTAACTCACTTTCCTTCAGGTATGAAGAAAAACTGTGGGTGAGATCATTGGCTGGCAAAAAGCAGGAATCTGAAAACATAAAGGAAAACATATTTCTGTTGATGTATTTTCAACAGGAAAAGAAGCATATATGTTTGCAAGATAACCCCTAGTTATATTAATGAAATCACAAGTGTGTTGAAACCCATCATCAATAAATTACCATTTGTGCATCAAAGGTTAATCTACCTAAGATGCAATAAATCTGCAGATCACCCAAACAATTCATAATGTGTAAATGCAAGAATCTATCAATAATCTACCTGTCAATAAGTCTGTTCGTCTTTTTGGCCTTTCAAATTGTGATAATCTACCTATGTTGACCCTAATGGTAACACCTACACTTCATTTTAATGCCTTCCTCTTCCTTTATTTCCCAATGACTGCCTATCCTTTAAGCTTGTCACTATGTTAACTAGTTAAGTCTTACAAGCACTTTGTGGCAGACATTTAATTTTAAGCTTCATGCAGAGGCAGTGGAGAAAGAAAAGGTCCTAACATGTTCTTTGGAAGGTCCTTTCTCCACTCTAGAAAATCTATGTTCTTAAGAAGGTGATTAAAATTAAATTGTCTGAAAATTGCCACTGTTGTCAAGGGTCTTTGCCTGATGGAACAATATGCTTCCAGAGAGCATTAATAATTGTGTCTTCAGGGACCCATGTATTTGTCATCACTCTGCATGAAGCACAGCACCTCAGGGTGCCTGTCTATGGATGTTTGCTGACATATTTTAACTAAATTATAAGGTTTCCCCAGACATTATTCATGCTCATGTGCATGGTGCACTGTGTCAATGCTGGCAGCATCAATCCATGATTTCCACTGGAATAGACAATGTGACAAACATTGGTCTGTAGTTTGTAGCTGATGCCTGGCTGAAGTCCTGCCCGTGTTGTTTCTTGAGCACAGACACTCTACAACAATGTATCTTCCATTTAACAGGTGTTGTCTTGCTAAAACTTTTATTTTGCATTGATCCCTTTTATTAAACTCAGAGACTGACATTTACTGGAACTTGAGCTCCAAAGGGAACCAATGCACAACTGAAGAATTAGCAGCTGATTTACTTGTAAAATTGTGTTTAAAAGATGCACTTGATGCTGGTGGTTTCTAATAGATCATTTCTGGAGGACATGAGCTTCAATCACTGACTTTTTGCCAAGAGTCTAACAACACTTAAATTAACAATTTTAAATGAGTTTCAGAAAGGGGGAAAAAAACACTCCAGACTGCAGCAAGAGACCCCAGACTGCAGTGAGAGACCATGCTGTGTACAAACCTGACCTTTTGCACCATGTCAATTAACGAGAACACACAACTCCAAGTAATTGTCTGTTACTTGCTCAGTGCTTTGACATGAAGGACTTGACAGCTGAAGAAGTTTGTAAACTTCGCAGCACTCTAAGCCTCCAACTCCCAGCATAAAAAGAAAGAAAAAATATCTCCATCCAGCTCAAGAGCTAATCCGTACGGAAATGAGCTATTTCACTAGCCTAAAGGGCTCTTTTAGTAAGAAAGAAACCAAAGTAATTTATTATTTAGTAAAAATCCTAAAGGTCTGAAAGTACTTAACACAAGCTTTGCAAAGCAATCTGTATGGGACTTCTCCCAGATTTCTTGATTGAACAAGAAAGCTGAACTTGCCCTATAGAAAAAAAAAGAAGGGTCAACTTAGAATCATAGATGTTAAGGAGAATATTTACCTAGAAAGACAGGCTTAAATATTAAAACAGAGAAATCACTGCCAGGCTAGAAGGCTCCTGTATCGGGCACAGGTCACTAAGAGTTCAAGTATCAAAGGCGTATGTATGTAAGTTAGTTAGCAGGCTATTTGCCCTTCATGACTACTACTAGCAAATAATGGACAGTGCCTGTCAAATGTGTGTCTCCTCATCTACAGTATAAGCAGAAGAGAAGTTCATTGTTATCTTCATCTCTAATGCAACCTCCAACTGACAGAAGCTAACCCTGCTCTACCCTGCTTTGCCTTTTCTATCACAGGCTTTTAACTGGAGACAAAATACAGGAAACCCAAAAGGGTCTTTGTCATGGTTAAAACTTGACCACTTTACACTTGGACAAAAACTACCATCTTATTTCATGCCACTCCTTGAAAAACTATTACATTCAACATCTCAGTTATTCTATGATCTCAACCACATCAGAATGATGTCTCATTACTTCTGCGTCTATTCCTATTGTCAGTCCTCCTACTGTGCATCTGGATCAACTGTGATAATCTCAGAAATAAAAAACACTTTCAGTCTCAGCATTTTGGAAGCTATTATTAGGAATCACATAATTCCTATTAGAAAACTGAGCTCCTGAAATTAATACCTTCTAATAAAAGGACACATTTAAACAATGTTCCATTTCTGTAACTCCAAGAAACCTTATTTATTCTAAAGAAACTAACATCTCTACTTAAATATCAAATTCATGTACCATATAAGAGTATATTTCCAAAAAAAGTAGAATTCCAGATCTTTCCCAAAAATCCTCTTTCTTCTGCAGAAAAAGAACAGTATCATGAAAAAACAGTATTTATCTATTAAATATAGAATAAGTTACCTGACAGCTTTAATTCCTCTATTTCAATCACTGAACGGTTTTCACCAAAATGTTGGTTAAGCAGATTTTGTACATCTGCAGGAACACCAGGTTTTGGAGCGGATTTTTCCAAAATATCAGAAATTTTCTTCTAAAAAAAACCAAATAAAAATGGGTAAGTATGTCATCTCTGTAATTTCTGCTCTTTGGCTTCCACCACTGTAAATAAATGTTACTTGATAGCTTTATACAATTATACTGGCCTAATCACAGCATAATTAGAAAAACACCTTACAATGGGACAAGATTCATGTCATTGTGAGAATGCAGACTTCACATGCAAGTTCAGACACTTTGATGAGATTGACCTTGAGCCTGAAGACAAAAATCTTGTGCACTCAATGAACTGAAAGCTGTTTTGTGAGTCTTCTGATTTTTACATTTAACTCTCAGTTGGAAAATTCAGGGGGTTTTCATAATTTATTATTTTTAAAGCATAACAACAGGCATCATGTGGTGATATGTGTCATGATTATATTTTGATTAAAACAAGTTAACTACCTATCTATTTTGGAAGGAAAGATGAAGGGGGCCTAATATGGATGCTGGGGAGGGACTCTTCATGAGGAACTGTAGTGAGAGGACAAGGGGTAATGGGTTCAAACATAAACAGGGGAGGTTTAGATTAGATATGAGGAAGAAATTCTTTACTGTAAGGGCAGTGAGGCACTGGAATGGGTTGCCCAAGGAAGTTGTGAATGCTCCATTGCTGGCGGTGTTCAAGGCTGGGCTGGACATAGCCTTGGGTGGCATGGTTTAGTGGGAGGTGTCCCTGCCCCTGGCAGGGGGGTTGGAACTAGATGATCTTAAGGTCCTTTCCAACCCTAACTATTCTATGATTCTACGATTCTATGGCTGGCTGTATCCACAGAATACCAAAAAATAGTGATGAAAATGAGTTAAAGAGCTCATAAAACCAGAAGTCAACTAGAATTTGTTCAGCACCTGCTCTGTTCTTCCAAATGTGCATCTTGTAAACCAAACTAATAACTTTTAGAGCCTGGACATGAGTTCATAATGATTGTTTCATACCTTAGGAATGTTAACAAATACCTGGGTCTGAATTTTAACTTAAGTGGAAGTATTGCTGTATTTTTCCCTATAATTAAATGTATCATGGGAATAGAATAGCCATGGGTTCCTGTTGTCTGAATGATCTGCCAGCATTTAAGAAAACAGTAGGTTTTAAAGGATTGCCTGGAGACAATGGCAAGAATGTGAAGCCTCTCTTGTTCTCACTGAGAAGAGATTCCTTTGGGAAAGGCCACAGTAAAGTTTCTCAGCTGTGTAAGCTAAACTGAACTTGCCTCATGAGGATGCATGGCAGCATAAGCTTAGAAGTGAAAAGGAGCAGGAGAGCATGGCTAGGATGGAGCAAAAGGGCACAAATCTGGGAGGCAAAGTGAGATTCCAAAGACAGATGAGGTGGGCCTACAAGCATTTTTGGCAGCTTTGGAGGGGTGGTGGGCACCTTCAGGGCAAATTCAGCAGGTTAAGGCCCTGGGCAGCAAAGATAAATGGAAATTCTGAAGAGAGCAATAGCAGGAATTTCAACATAGCGGACAGATCTTCCATCCCTCTTTCCCTCACTCCACCCCAGCACCCACTCTCATTTTCTCTTCCATACCTCAGCACTCTGTCTCCCCGTCTTGCCCAATACACCTGTAATGGCAGCATAAGGGGCAGAAGGCTGAAGAGGGAAGAGCCATATGGGGTGTGCTGAAGACACTCCACACCACAGCAAAGGCTGCCTCTCCCAGCTGTCTGCCTCTTTGGCTACTGCCCATTTCACCTCTGCTAAAAGCCAACTGTGTGCTTGCAAAGTCCCAAATGAATCTTTGACCATGGGATACATGAAAATGAAGTCCTTATGCCTTCCTCTCAGCCTACCTTTGGCCTGGTACAAAGCCCTCTGCAGTCCCTGGAACATCTGGCTGTTTGGCAGGTTTTCGCAGTGCCTGAACCCATAGCATCCCTTCCTTCCCAAGATTCATTCTCACTTGGCACCACTGTATTTTTCTGCCATGCAATAACTGTCTTCCCAAAGAATGACCAGAAGCCATCTGCAGCACACACAGCATTTGCATGAGGCCCACAACTGAACCTCTTTGTTGTTCTTCCTATAAACCGCTGCTCTTCTCCAGCCCCAGCTCCAATATCTGCCTTTTAAGTGACCCATGTTTGGCAACCTCTGATTTAGCGGACAGCAAAACAGAACTATCAGGCTCATTTTACTTGGTAATTCAGCATAAGGTGCGATTCCACAGGACCACTATGTCATTTGTTGGGTCCCTTGGTTCCTTCAGGAAAATTATGGCACCCTGGAGGAGAGAAGCCTGATACTAATAAGGAATTCCCTAAGAGCAAGAGCAAGGACACCTGAGCAGTCTCTTCCTTCAAGGAGGATGGGGAAATGTTTCTCATGCAGGATGTTTTATTATTTTTCTTCCAATTCATTCCAGATGCTTAAAAGCAAAGTGTTGGTTTGGGTTTTTTCCCCCTTTTCCTTACTTTGAGAGAGTACTTTGTTTGGAACCCACAGATCAACCTGATAAATATTTCCTGATGGATTTTTGACAGGCTGTGCATGTCAACTTAGTGGCCTAGCCCCACTGAAACCAAAGGTGCAAATAAGTGCCTATTGTTTGCCTGAGAATAGGGTCGTTTTGATAGGTCTGGTTCAGTGATCTCAGTCATGGGATGCTTTCACTCTTGCAGCAGTAGAACAAGTACTGCAGTCACTTCTGCTAGAGCTGCACTTAAAACAAAATCCCACTCTTCCCTCTTAGCATTTCCTGGATGATTGAGAGGCCTGCCATAACATAAAAAGGCCACCTCTCAGCCTTGCGAAGGAGCCAACTATTTACAGTTCGTCCTGAAGGACAACTAACTTTCCTGGTACTATATAATTTCCATCTAGACTGCAGAGTATGTTTGTTGTTGAGGATGATGATTAAACATGGCCAGAGGAACAATGCAGGGTATGTATTTATACAGTTATGCTACAAGGAGAAGAGCAAACAAGGACAGTTCTTGGCTTAAAAGATAAAACAGCAGTTGGAGCTTGACCACACTCCTGGAATGGGGCAGATTCTGCAGCAACTGAAATTCCACCTTTCTCTGATGCAGTTACATCTTCCCAGTATGCAATACTTGCAAGAGTGGTGTAGACACATACAACCCTTGTGCAGAGTAGACACATTGCTCCAGTTCAGCTTGGGAAGGGGTATTTTGAATGAAGTCAAAAAAGTAGGAATTTGTGTCTAAAAGAGGCTCCAACATCGTGACCATGTTACTTCTCATCATCACAAGGTTGTCCCAGTTCTGAATCTTGTAATAGCACATACACCCAGTGCCCAGTTCCCAAACACTCTCTAGGACATTCATACCTTCTTTCTCTTCTTTGCCTTTACAGGAGTCTCTTGTTTTTCTTCTGGCTGACTCAGAAAACACTCCGTAAGCTGCAAAGAACATATTAAAAAAAAAAAAGGAGAGAAAAAGGATTCAGTATCAGATATCTGATCACCTGTGGGGGAGGAAGAAAAAGTCACCAAAGGGAGCTAAGAGGGGATACAGAAAGTAAAATGCTGGGTAGAGAAATAAAAACAAACCCAAGCTTCCCCACCTACAGAAGGGATCACATTCTTACAGTTACATGTATCTGGAGTAACTTTGGAATTGAGATCTATGTTGTAACCAAGAGTAGAATAAAAGAACAGAAAGTTGAAACATACAAGTTGTAGCCACAATTCCATAAAATGGTGAAAAGTAGGTTTTGATACCTTTTAAAAAAATCAAGAGGAAAACATGAACAAAAGATTTCACAAACTTTGTATTTTTAACCTCTATTATTGTGTGTGATTGTTTGTCTAAACTTTGCCAATAGTGCTCTACAATAACTGGGTCTAAGGTGATCATCCGGACAGTGAAAGATGCCAGGAAACTGGGCAAGAATAATTGGAAACAATCATACCCTGGATTTCCTTTTACATTTGTAATACAAAATTTAGGAAAACATGTTTTGAATTTGTTCTACCCCATTTTTGCTTCGTCTCCCCCTAGCAGGCAGGGTCAAATACACACAAACACAATACATGGTGTATTTCAGAATAATGTCATCCAACATGTGTTGCTATCATTAACCCTCTTTTGTGCCTGAGTGAGCATGTTGAATTGGTTCATTTGTACCAGAGCCCCTGTTCACATAAGCTAGGTTTAGGATTTGTCCTTAGACACCTAAAATGGTCCAAAACAGAGGAAGTGAGGCACAGGTTTTCCTTATTTTGAGCATAGTGATTCCTTTTTCTTTTGCCTTCTTAGGGACTTTTGCTTCATGGAAATGCAAATTAATCTACATAGATGGGTTTTAGAGCTTAATAAGTGACTTGATGAAGAGCAATGGGAAAATAGGCTGAGCTGCAGGAAAAAGCTCCTTAATATTAGGAGGCATTTGGCTGGAAAAATCTGCTCCTGTGAGAAACTGCAGAGAAGTCTCATCACATGGAGCATTAAAAGCTCAGGAACAGCAAATCCAGCGCTGCTCCCTGGGGAAAGCCTGGAAGAAAAGTATCAGCAGAAAATGGAGCCCAGATGAAAGCCAGTGAAGCTGCTCCTCTGCTCCCTTGTGAGGGCAGCTTCAATAGCACAGAAGACAAGTTAAGAGAAGTTCAGACTATTTGAGCCTTTCTGAGTCCTCCTTGCACTTCCCTCCCCTTAACAGGAGGACACTTCATGACAACTAGTACTATATGACCCTACCCAGCACTTTGTGGCTTTCCAAGCCCACTCTCACATCCTTATCAGAAACATTTTGTGGAGTTTAATTGTTCACATTATGCCTACATTTCCCTTTTACTCTACACTCCCCTGGCTAACTTAGCTATAAAAAACAGGATACTACCATGCTTAACACAAATGACCTATTGCTTGCTTCTGCCTTCTGTGCCATGATACAACCACAGCCATTGCACTTGTAAAGGTAGCAATACCGTACAGACGTGGCCATGAAACTGGTTGTGATTTGAAATGGTACTTGGGAATGACCAGAGACAATTTGGCTGAGGACTGGCTACAGCCAGCAAAGCACTCTATAGCTAGAGCTGGATCAATACCTACCCATGAGAAGTGATAGGGACCATATCTTGCTTCAACAAGAGATACATGTCCCTGTGATTTTCTCAGGTATAAACAGGTATTATCTTCACCAGAAATCAAGGGAATTACTGCAAGTAGAAACTCACTTCAACTAATAGATGTTGCAAGGTTAAAATAAGCTTTTTGGTTTTATTTTTCCTTTCTTTCTTTTTAAATAATCTCTCTCCTGACTCTGATTCAAGTGCTTTTAAAACACCACCATACTATCATTCCTATCCCTAAAATTAGCACTCTCAGACATTGAGACTGAAAAAGAGGTACTCCAAGCCTTCAGTTCCTGCTCTACCCTTACACATCCCAGCTGTCCATACATAATCAAAGATCACTTGCCAGGTGTTTTAATCATAAATTCCATGTTCAACATACTTTATTCGGAGAACAAGCCTTTGGACTGATTTAGTCAAGGGATATTAACAGGCAATCAAAAAGGCAGAAAGGGGCCAACCTGAATCTCTTTCCTCCGGTAAAGGATGACGTTTCTCTGTCCTAGAAAGTGCTACTGCTCTTTCAGCATATTGAAAAATGTTATGCATTCACTTCAGGCCCATTTCTCTTTCCATATATATAGTGAATTGTTTTACATAAATATGCAGAACACTCCCAACAGGTAGCTGCATGAGAAAAGAATAAAACTGTGGCACAGGGCTGAAAAATATTTTCCAATAGAAACCATATTTTCTCACTGATACCTCCTCGTTCAGTTGTTTAATAGTATCACCAGATACCACAGCTTCTTCTTTGAAGGCAGTATGCAAGCCGTTATTTCAACAGCAAAAGAAGTACAAAGCAGTCACAGAAGCACACAGCAGGCTTGTAGCCAAAGCCTTGCTTCTTCAGAGAAGCATGTTAGGACTCAAAATTATCTCCTTTACAACAGCATATATATATTTAGGCATAGTATGCTATTAGCCCAGCAATAATAAGTTCACTTTATTAAGACATTAAAAATAAGGCCATAAGAAAAACAGAAACTTCATGGTGGTGAATAGCTGTAAGCTTACTTATCTTTGATGAATCTGCAGTCTAAAATACTTGGGCATCTGATCTAGACTGAACTTCTGACCCTTATCCAAATGTCAGTTGCCTACCTACTCACACAATAGCTCTTTAAATGCCACCCTTAAGAAAACAACATTTGCATGTTTTTCTGATGCAAGACACAGAGCAGGCAACCAACTGTTTTTTGACATGGCCCCCCTGTGCTCTGTGTTTTTATGCTATTTTTACATGGAAGTTCTTAAAATGCAGAAAACAGGAAATTTGTGCTGAGACCAGTGATTTATGACCTAAAATGTCATAAATTCTTTGTTCGTTAATCATAGGCAGAACATAAAATATTTCCTGCATTATATTTCTAACAATTATTTTTTTTTTTTTTACGTGTTGCCAAGTTACTGCAAATTCGTATGTAGAATGAAACCATTCTTGCATGAGTATGGAAGCTTACATTCTAGGTCAGCCATATATTCTGACTTTTAGTTTTTGACAAAGTAAGCACATCAAATACTCCATTCAGTTTGGAGACAAATTATTCACTTCATTGTAAGCCTGAGGACAGCCTGCAAACTAAAACCATAAATGTTTGCAGTTCTATTTGGTTGTCTCCTGACTGGCTTTAAGGTGCCGAGTCCACTGCAGAACAGCTTCCAGCCTGTGAGTAAGTCAGGGATGAATAAAACAGGTTATGTTACATGCACCAAAACTACAAAACTACTAGGTTTCTGTAAACACATCTGATTTTGCAAGTGTTTTGCAAACATGACACGCCCATGACTTTGAGCTCCCATGAAGCTCCTGGAGTTTTGTGGCTAGACGTCAAAATACCCAATTCCAAAATGCAAACTAGTATTTTTTATATGACAGGAGGAGCTGTGGCTTGTGTTCTGCTATAGCTTAGCAGTCCCAGTCCACCCTGTCAGGATAACTTGTAATGGCTATCTTATGTTTTCATAGAAAGGAAAGAAAAAAGCAACTTCTCCAAACAAATTGTCTTGTCTTAGTTCTAAATGCTGAAGTGAAGATAACGGTGATAAAAAGTGGCTCCATAAGCATCCTCATCAAGTTGAAGTCCTCAGCATCTGATTCCCTGGTAGAGCATGTACAAAGGCAATACAGCTTTCTCCTGTAATGCTCGGCTCTCTCTGTCCTAATCAAAACATGGAAACAGTTCAGGTATTTATTTATCTCACTTCACCTCTGGTTTCCTTGGAAAGACACCCCAAAGCGTAGTAATTGCTACTGTGTTGTTTAACACTTCTCTGTTACCAAAAAAAACCCATCTCTGAAAATGGTTTTCACTTGGGCAACTGCATTCACACAGTGAATTTACTATTGATGCAGAGGTCAAAATTAATATCTGTAACCTCAAGGAGAGAGAGTTTCCAATGTAATTTTAGCTCTTTGACGGCCATTCGCTTGATTCTGCTGTATGGTATCAGGAAGGAAGAAGAAATTTACCTTCAAAAAAGAAACTCTTAAAATCATCTGACCTCTAGATGACTTGTTTTTGCTGCACTTAGAGTGATGTTGTATGTCAAAAACTTTACTGCCTTTTGCTTGGCACATGCATTTAATGCTGAACAAGACAGTTCTTACTGGTTTTAAGGGAAGCTTTTATTAGCGAAAGGCTATGAAAATATCAATCCATGTAGAACTAAATTCCTCTTCACTTAAACCTTGCACTGGGGATATTATTGGGTAGAGATGCTGTACAGCACATAAATACAGTTTTTGAGACCTTACGCATGCAGGGAAAGGGAAAAGATTATAGGGGAGGACACTTGGTAGGCACCATCCAGGCTTTCATCGCTACAAAGTCATGTAACAGACAGGCCTGGCACAAAACAAGAGTGAATTTATTGAAATGTACTGGATTGTGATCAGTTCCAATTAAGGCAAAATAATTTAATAAGACAATCTTATTACTGAAGAGATCAGACAAAGCGTGAAGTAAACCATCCCTTTCCTGAACAAAAGGGGACTATGTTTCCTTATGCAGTATCATCTTTGTGCTCTACATAATTGCTACATTTACAAACCTGCTTTCTTTTCTTTGTCACAGCAGGTTTGGAATCTGAATCTTTATGTGTTGCTATCCTGTTGTCACTTGCTTTCTCAACATCTTCATCTTCTGAAGGATCTAAGGAGAAAAAAGGTTTTGTTACTGTTTTTCAAATCCATCTCCTATCTTTGCATTCAAAAATAGGGACTATGGTCCATAGGATCACTGTCAAAATACATCTTTCTTGCTAAGTTTTCTGACACTTCTTTCAGAATAAGTCATCTCCTCCTACTAAAACAAGTCATACAGATGAAGGAAGAAAACAACCAAACACACACAAAAATGCACACAACCTGCACCCCCAGCCTCCATCTAAAAGCTCCAAATGCCTTATTGCCGCCAATTACCTAGAAAAGGAAAAATTAAAAGATTGGCATAATGTCGTACTGTATAAAAATATATGCAGCCATTTTATGCATGTACATTTTGTGTCTCTCCGACTTCAATAATTATTAGGCAAAGGCACTATACCCAAAGTTTTAGCAGAATGTCTACAAGACTGAAAAAGGCTTATGTTTTGAGAGAAAACCATTTAAATTAAGCTGCTTCTACTCATTTTATTCTTCATCTCTTTTATCTATAAAGAGACTTTGAGGGGAAAAAAAATATCCACAGCAACATTTCCCTTTTGCTATATTAGTGCTTAACATCTGCTGAAACACAGAAGTTTCTGCTGGGAACTGAATTACTTCCCTGATCATTGCCAGAAGTATTACGATCCATCAAACTGAATTATTCAATTTCTGTATCTAGAGTATTTCCGCCCAACTGGTACTTAGTCATCGTTGCAATCTCCTGCATTATGAAGTTCTAAATTCACTTCAGCCTCAAGATTATTTATTTTTAATGAAGAGGAGCAGTACAATTTCTTAAGTCTCACCTGAAGTACAGATGATGTAACTACATTCACACAATCACTACCTGTGAGCAGAGTAAACTGATGGCCAGAGAACATATGAGAGAGAGAAAATAAATTATGGCCAGTATTTACTGATTCTATGTTGAAATAGGTATCTAACGAAAAAAGGTAACTGAAAGGATATGTGAAAGATATGTCAAAGAATTTAAGTGAAAGGTGAAGTAAAAGAATATGAAGGAGAAAAAAAATATCTTTATTCATCCACAGATGCAATGTTATATATAATATGGCAATAAGGCAGCAGCTTTGAAAAACCTAATGCAACACAACAGGTAAGAAAATGGGTACATACTTATGCCTGTAAAGAGAGATACCATCTTGTAACTCCTTTTCCCCCTTTGAAAGGCTTGTGTAACAGTCAGCATCCTAAAGTTGGGTTGTGACAGCTGTTAGACTTAAAAACAGTTTGGGAAGTAGAAAGCTAGCAAAGAAAATCAGTGAGTATTTTAGCAAGCTGGATATAGCCTGTCATGAAATCTTATTTGATACAGGTTAGATTCTTGGCAAACTACAAGAGCTTTAGAAATGGAGCAGCAACTGAGAAGAGAATTTCTGTCCAGTACAACTAAGAGGCTCCTAAGTGAAGGGGTTAGATAAGCATGTTAATGAACTTAGTCCAGACCAAAACAAACACCATGGAAGAAACGGCAACACTCATTTGCATCTCAACACAGGATTAAGGCATATTCTGAAATCTTAAGCAAGCATCCACGAAGAAAAGCCTCTGCTTTCCAGATCAAGAGCAAATGCACAAACATGCACCAAATGGACATTGCAGCTCTGATGGTCTACTCACCTATTTCTCTTAGCAGGCACAGTCATAAAATCAGCAGCTGAATGGAGTATAGCCACATGAGTCCTAGATCCCACTTGGGCAAGTGGCTGGTGGCAGGGAAGGACCAGGGATGTCACTACTGGCAACTCTCAGCCAAAGGCTGTAACATTACCACATAATTGTAACATTAAGCTGCTGCTGTAAGTCAGTCTCAGAGGATACAAGGTAGGTAGCCATTCTGGGATCTCTTCTCAAAGAACATGAGTAAGGGAGGTGAAAAGTCTGTATCTCAGGCTTACTTGCACACTAGGAAATATATGGCACTGATCTCCATGGGTTGCCCTCATGAGCTATTTTCCCTCTCTTCCAAGGTACAAATTGAGACTGATTGACTTTTCTTACAAGCTGCCATTTGGATCATGAGCAAGAAGAATGAACAACTGTCCCCAGTACAACTGCTACTGTCCTAAGAGTGTTCATAAGACGGTATCTGAAGGTGAGAAGTTTTCTGGGAAAGTTTACTGGCCACTAGAAGTAAAAAGGGGAGAGTATACAAAAAATGTTTTTATTTTTATCACCATCAATGGTAATATGGGTTTACCTTATTATAAATTTATTATTAATACACAAAAAAAGTGTACCTAGCCCTGTACAGCCTTACACATAGCAGCAGATAAACAGGGGAAGAGAGAATGCTGAAAGTTAATGAATTTATTCCTTATACTACAGCTCAAATATCTGTGCCAATATACTGGGTCCTTCCTTTCTGTTCTGAGAATGTTCAAGAGCTCTTGCATCATACCCTTGCCCCTGCACAGCAACAGCTCCTTCCACAGCCTGTTCCTCTCCAGAGACACTGACCACCTATTCCAGCCACTTTGGAATCTCAGATATGATACTGTATTAGAAGAAGCTAAAAAGTTGTATCATTCAGCATATTGTTCAAAGTTTAAAAGGTGTTAGTGCTACCACTACGCATTACCATAGGCTTGTTTCCCTCTGTACCACACTTCCTTTGGGAAATTTCTTGCGCTGCATTTTGGCAGCGCAGCCTCTGTTTGTGAACCCATCACTGACTTTGGCCTCTCTGCCCTGACTCCAGAGATACTGGAGGAGTGACCAGCTTTTACACTCACCAACCCCACAGCCTCGGGGTCCTGGATGCATTGCATCCAAGCAGGCTATGGAGTGATGATATAAATGAAGTACATCAAAGAAATAAGAACGAATCACCTCTTTGTCCATCTTTCTCACTGTTCTAGAGCTCCAAATGCCCATTCCAGAGTGTATCTGTGCATGTTCCACTGAATTGAATTGCTGAGCCAGCTCTTTCCAACGTTTCACACTGGAAATATATGAGATGCATAAAATAGATTCAGGAGAAGCTGCAAGTGATCTTTAAACATTCCTTCTTAAATCCCATTTGTCATGCTCTGAAAGGCAAACAGGAGTCACCTAAGTTTTAAATAACATCTTCTCTTTCTCATAACTAAAAGACATACTGCTAGCAATAGCAATCTGAAACTGGACAAATGGTTTCCATGATCTGAAATAGCCTGACAAAAAAATGTACCACCTGTTCACTGCCCATCTGAGTTTTGGACTGCACCTCGTGATGCAACATCCTCTGCTTTCAGCAAGAAGCGAGAGAACAGGGAACCAGTGTCCAGTCCCAGACCCAAACAACATCTATAAAACCAGTTCAAATTTGAACAACTTTCTGCAGTACCTGAAAATCTTTTATTTTGTACACAGCAGAACCTTTTATCTGATCAAATCCCAGTCAAGACAGTAGCTAGTTTTGAGCTGTGAATGTTTGTGACACCATGTCAGTTCCCATGATGACAGGAAATCTTTGTTGTGGGCATCAAAGACTGACAGGCCTGATTCTGCCAACCATGTTCATGTTAAATAGTGTATCTTCCTCTGCAAATAGTTACCTTAATGTCAGCAGGGTTATTCACAAACTAAATCGCAACTTGATGCGAATAAATGCAGAAGCACTCAGCTCACAGATCCCAAACACATTTGTATCAGAGCAGCACTGCTTGCCCTGCTTTGAGGTGTCAAGGAGCCCAGATGACTCCTCTCTGCCAGAACTGGAGAGAGCATAAATCCTTCCTTAATAATAAGTTGGCACAAATGCAGAACCTAACTGATTAATACAACACTGACTTTCATCTCCCTTGTGGTGCAAGTGAGCAGGCAGGCAGACACTGATGGAAAATGCTGCTGAAGGGATGATGCTGTTCAGCACAGCAATCCTTTGCATCTGCTTTCCTGTGACATGGACCTTATGCAACCATAAGGTCATCAATAAGGCCATCAAAGACATATGAATGGTCACATAATGCTCTTGATACAGAAACATAAATGTGAATTCCATAGATCTTCACACTTTCACCTTTGGTATTACATCAGTGGAATGGCACGGCACATACTAAGTGACTTCCCAGTCATTAAGTATTTCTATTTGATTTTGTTTTGAATCACACTGATATGGAAAAAGCCATTTGTGCTTAACACACATGCATATATATATATGAATAAGACTCTCATTATACTGATCACTATTTAAAATAATTCAGTGAGATGGATTCTAACTCATTTCAAATTTAATATTGATATACAAACATGTGTCTAAGTACATCAATATGCATACTAAATAAATACACATACACACATTATTAACACACGTATCTGCATGTTCATGCACATGCACAAAAATAAGCATACAGATATTTAGATAATTTAACTGGTTCCATTCAAACATCTTTATTAATACATTCACAAAGAATGTACATTTGCTTGGTTATTTATACTAGTATTTTTAAAGACAGACAGTACCTTAAGAATATAGGTGGCAATTAATAAGAAAGCACAGAATAGAAAAATATTCTTTTGTGTACATACCCAAAGATAACTAAGGGAATAATTGCCACTTTTTTTATCTAGAAGCTAAGAGAGATCAGACATCTATCTGGTATCTAAAAGACCCCAAGTGACACAGGCTAGTACAGGAGAAGTTCATTTCTTACAATTAAGTTAATCTCTGTGCTGGGATTTGGAGGAAACCTGCCTTAGAGGTCCACAAGGGAGGCTCCCTCAACTTTTATTTGATGTATCTGGCACTACCCACACTTTGAGACACACTCTGGATCAGAAGTCTCTGTGTCTGAAGAGAAATCCCTGATCTCTCCCTTATGCTCCCATTAGGGTTACAATTCAGTACTAAAGTAGAATCATTTAAAAGAAAACAAAGTTTGTACATTATTACTGCCCCCCCCCCCAACTTCCATCCACCTCTGACTCTTCTAAAATTGCCTGTAGAAAGGGAGCCTACAGGAAAGCTGGAGAGGGACTTCTTACAAGGGTATGTCATGATAAGACAAAGCATAATGGCTTTAAATTGAAACAGAATAGATTTAGATTAGGAAGAAGGAAGAAATTCTTTACTGTGAGGGTGGTGAGACACTGGCACAGGTTGCCCAGAAAAGCGGTGCATGCCCCATCTCTGGAAGTGTTGAAGGCCAGGTTGGATGGGGCTTTGAGCAAGTTGCTCTAGCGGAAGGTGCCCTTGCCTGTGGTCCCTTCCAACCCAAACCATCCTGTGATACTATAGGTTTATATTTATTACACTCCGCTCCTTGCTTCAGATATGTTACAGGAAACTACATGCTTGTCATTACTCTATAGGAGGGCATAGTTTGCTCAATTTGGTTGTGCTATGATGGATTAATTTCACAGGCTGCTTTGTAAGCTCTGTTTTTATTTATTGGTTGATTAAACAGTACTGATCTGTGTCCATGAATCTGGTGGGAAAATATTTCTCAGGGCTTCCAGCTTTAAATTCAGCAGACTGACAAATACTTGATGCTGAGTAAAATACCAAGCCAAGTGTACTGAGCACATCTCGAGTTTCTTCTTAATTGCCATTTTAGATTTCTTTGGGAGGAAGGCAGGAGAGGGCAGAGAGGAGGGCAGAGAAAAGAATACAACTGAAGTCTGAGAATTCCTTATTACTGTCATGGTTTAGCCATTAAAAACTGGCCTAAGTCTTCAGTGAGTCAGATTAAATAATCTTAATGTCAATGCACTACTTGGAATTTTTCTCATTGCATCTTCCCTGCATGTCCCATCAGGTACATACAGTACAACGTCAGTCAACTTCTGTGAAGTGTAACAGCTGTCAGCAAAATTGACTCTCAGGTCCCTGTTCATCCTTGCTCAGTTGAGAGGCCTCCTCATGTCTTCATGTTTGTGCTGATCACAGTAACTGGGCTAAAAGTGGCAATGACAGTATTTTAACATACCACTATTGTATCACCCCTCCAAGCAGCAGGAAACACAAAGCTCAGGTGGATCCTTCCATGCTGCTCACTAGTACCCAAGGGAAGAGATGAGGTCTTTTAAATGAAACAACCCTGGGTGTGTGGGCTGATTAACTAAGAATTAACATTTTAAATATTTTAAAGCATTCCAAGCTCAACTATATCCGTGAGAAAAGGGAAAGGTTCTGCACAGCAGTGGGAGAAGCAGGCACAGGGGCCAATCAGGCACAGCAGCAATAGCCAAGCAGCAGCTCAAACATCTCCTGGAGAGATCCCAAATTAGTCAGCTCTGTGTTAACAGCACCGCTAATCCTGAAAGGAGGATCTCTTACATGGCTACCAGGACAACCCTCTCTAAATTCACTCACTGTAAGCAATGGACAGCTTTCAATTTTCCTGTTGAGAAGCCTAATAAGAGCTCAGATACCCTGGAGCCTATGGTGTAAAGCCAGCTAGCCAAACAATATCTATGAAGCTCTTTTAGGTGCCCCCAGACCAGCCATGTGGAATAGCTAAGAATGCAAATTTCATTATTAATGTGCTTCTTCAGATCAGTTCCTAGCTATTCACCATGACAATACTTTAGAAATTCCTAGTAAATGAGGTAAAACATTAGCTACAAAAGTGATTTGTCCTTAGGGAAGATCACCACATAACTACTGCATCAAAAATAGCTAACAACAGTGTCAGTACCCTCTTCATTTCTCAAATTGCTCTGACTAAATCGGAAGGGGTCCACTGGCACCCCCTGAAAGATAAATAATTCTCCTCATCACAGGCATGCACCACCTGCAGTGGCATGACTGAGAAATCCAGATGACACTACAGAAAAAACCACCAAACTCATCCCTCACCTCCCTGAATAAGGATTAGCTAAAACATTTCAAACAGTATTGCAAACCAAGATTTAGCCTGAGAAACACATACACAGTAAGAGAACACATTCTGACAGGAGATGAAAAATCTCTGATGGCAGGAAGAATGGCAACGTGGCTAAGCATGGAGTGCTGATTCAAAAATTGATGAAGACATTTCTTTCCTTTTTTAAAAAAAATATTTTAGTATTTTAGGTTTTGCAATTCCAATTTTAAAAGACTGATGAAGTTTTCATACTTTTCTCACTGGGGTCATGAATCAAATTAAGTGCCTTCACTCGTAAGGCCTAAAAATACTTGTGTATTTTGACCAATCTGAACTAAAGAGGAAAAACTGTGAATGAACTGGTATCTCTTATTGTTGTTAAGATGTAAGAAGTTGCATGCAAAGCAACTACCATTTACTGTTCCTTTGGAGACCTTCCCTGTCAGTTTACTGCAACACAGAGCTGCCTCCCTGCCTGAGCTGAAATAATCTCCATGGTAATTAAATCTGGTGCTAGCGCTCCACCAATCCCAACCCGGGCAGGGTCCCCTGCCGTCTGGTCACTGTTTTCCCTTCCCATCATTATGAACTAAGAACTCCATTCTCAAAACAGGTCTATTCCAGAACAACAGTAATTTTTCATATCTGCGAGGATGCCTTGAACGGCAGACATTACCTGACAATGTACTTTAAAAAAATGTATTTTAAAGCGTACTTGTGAGGCATAGCTGAAGGGCATATGATATGTAACTGAGCAAACACAGGCTCAGTCCTATCAAAGAATCAAAAGAACTTCAATTGCGTTCCACTAGACAACATTCAGACAGCATAAGGTCCTTCCTACTCCATCCAGCCTAAGGCTGTGCCAAGCCAGTTTCTTGCTAAAAGTCTGTAGGAATTCCCTATAATAGCTTCTAAGTATTGGCAACAGCTTGTCCTACAAAGACAACGTTCTTACAAAATGTAAAACCCTTCCCTGTGCAGCTCAACAGGCACATCTACCACAAACTGTTTTTCGCCCTGATAAAACTGGTGACAGGATATTCAGTTTATATTCCTCTTCCTTACATTGAATGTCAATTTAAATTAAAATCACTGCCTGTTCAAGCAAAAAAGAACAGGTCTTAAGGAATAATATCAAATTAATTTTCACGATGCTCTGATATGATAGAGCCTTTAGTACTCATACACAGCTATCTTGCCACGCAAAGGATCTCCCACAGAACATTTCAAACAACTTTCCCCCTTATTTTTAACACTTTCGCTTTAATACGCAAAATGAGTACTTCCACACTCATGACCCAACTAGCTGACTGAAAGTGAACCAAAAGACAAAATATTAGTAAGTCTTGTAGTACAGCCTGTGGTATAGCTACAACCCAGTCCTATTCATAATTTGTCTTTTTCACTGCCTCACGCAAGGAATAATGGCACCACGAAGGTACGAAGGGAGAACTCAATATTCATTTAGTCACTATAGTTCTAAAACCCATGGTAACATAAAGGGCAAATGCCAAGATTTGATATGCCAGGAATATAATAGGCCCTTTCACTGTTTGCCATCCAACTTAATTTCTTCATTACATGCCTGCCAATCAAGAGCAACCAGAGCTTGAAGATACAATAATACACCAGCACAGAGTGCAAATCAGTTCTGCTGCTTGCTCTAGTACCCTCCATAAATGACACCGTGACTGAAGGCTCAGATGAGAGCCACAAGCTGCTGCAGTCTCTTCATTTCTCTTTTTTCTTGTATGCTCAAAAACTATCTGATAATCTCCTTAAGTCTCAAAATGCAATTTAAAAGCATTTCTAGAGATGGAGAAGTGGGAAACTTTTATTTGTTTGTAAGTAGCATGGGTTTTGGCTGTTTACAAATCTACTGGATGCATATTATAAAATTAAATACTTAACTTTATAAAAAGGGCTTCTCTTCCTGACAGATGCCAGGCATTATATAACCTACAGTCACTTTAGAAACCACTCAAAAGGATGCCAGTAATAGTGTGCAACAGTTTATACTTGTAAGAGAACACTCTATCCAACTCTGAAAAGCAGAGGAATAGGGCAAGTCAGGATATTGTTGACCACACTGGAAACTGGCCAAGACATTATGGTTCACATATCTCACCTTGTGAAATGCTCCATGGGATCTTTAAATAAGTGCCTAGGAATTCGGTGTGAAGCAAAAGAAAAATCACTTCACAAATATTAGTTACCAAATGTATGTGCAAGGCAGAACTCCACAAGGCTGGCTTGAAATAAGTATCATTCCAGAGGAAATGATACCAAAGAAGGCTGGGTAGTCAAAAACTGTCCATGAAGAAGCGGAAAGACCATCCAGCATCCCAAGAAAAACATAAAATATGAGCCCAGGAAAAGCTAGGCACAAATCAGGGCCTGACCCCCTGCTACATCATCTTCTGTATTCTTGGGGGTGTGGACAGGAAACTCATGCAAAAGCAGTATTTAATGATGTCAGTATCCTGTACATTTTGAATTTCACTACTTATATAACATTAGTTTGCCATCCAACATATGTCTATCTGGAGGCAGGCTCTTCCCTTTTTCAGGCCCTTTCTTTAAACACCAGCATCCTTCATCTGTTGCAATATTCAATCCTACCAGATATTTATTTTTCTTAATGGAGAAGAAATACGTAAATTGGGAGGAAAGAGGGACTTGGATAAATCAAAAAAACTACTTAATGCATCCCAGGTCTGAGTACAAGCAAGTTTTGCCCAGGAATGGTATGTCTCAGATGTGACGTCTCCCTTAAAACTACAGGAGATTCATATTTTCTACTGTTCTCCCACCATGTTGGGAAGCAGCTGTGGCTCACAGCTATAGTTCCTGTTGCGAAGTTAACAGAGTCTGGCTGACTCTGTGGACTTTGAGATGATAGATAAGATAAAATTACACAGTGGAACTTGCCAAAAATCGTAGGCTTCAATAAAAAAAATAAAAAAACAACCAAAACAAAACACCAAACAACCAAAAAGCAGCACACTTTGCAAAAGCTTAACAGCCCAAATTACTGTTCACAGAAACACATGGCTACTTTAGTGACCACTGATATAATTCACGCCTCTTTGGTTCGTATTTTGCAGGCAGATGCAACTATAGAAAAAAGTTATTGAATAAAGTTATATGAATTGCTGAGGTGAGCAGCTCGAGAGAGGGCGCCTTCAACACCTGATCGGGGGGGGAAGCTCAGCGTCCAGCAGCCTCACCTCAGAGCAGCAACAGCCACCGAGGAAGCCTCAAGTCCTCAACAGGACATGCCCAGGAGCCGTCAGCTCAGCGGACGCGAGCAGCTGACTCACAGGGGGCGGTGCCAGGAGGAGCGGCACCAGCCCTGACTGGGTAAAAATCTGCCCCAGGGAGCGGGGCGACCAGTGCGGGTTCGAGGCAGTTTGCGGCAGTTCGCGCGGGACGGTGAGCACTCGCCGTCTGACCAGGGTCCGATCAGGGAGCTCTGCTCTGCCTGCCCCGGCAGTGGCCACCGTAGGCACCCAGACAGAGCCGATGAGAGGGGAGGCTGCAGTGCAGAGCTCGGGGTGTAGAGAGCGCCTGCACTGCTCTCCTGAGGGGAGGGTGCGCAATGGGCAGGGCTGCACTCTGTGCTCCCTGGTGCAGGTCCTCCTGCAGCAGGGGCTGAGCTGCGGGACGCTGTTACTGGGCTGAAAGGTGTCAGGGAAGCTGAGGGGAAACAGCACTGCTTGCTCCAGGACCAGACTGTGCAGGGGCCTCAAGCGTCTACTGTCGCTCATGCAGGAAAGGAGTTCGCTAACCCAGGAAGCTGGGAAACAGTAACAGAAAAAGCCAACAAAAAAAGGAGGAAGAGGACAATTAGAAGCAAGGGGCTTCCTCCTAAATCTGTTGTCCCCACCCAGAACCGCTTTGCTGTCCTGCAGGGAGCTGATGAGGAGCCACACTTGCACCAGGAACAACCAGCTGATACACTGGTAAAGAAGATCACTACTGGTGCTGCCAGGAAAAAGTGGTGGGCCATAGTAGTAGGGGACTCTACTCTGAAAGGAACAGAGGCACCCATCTGTCGGCCTGACCCAGACTCAAGGGAGGTGTGATGCCTACCAGGGGCTCAGATGAGGGATGTTGCAGAGAAGCTGCCTGCTCTAGTCGGTCCCACTGACTATTACCCACTTCTAGTGATCCATGTGGGTGCTACTGATATAGATAGCAGTAGCCAGGAGAACATAAAAAAGGACTACAGAGCTCTGAGAAAGGTGGTTAGGGGCTCTGGAGCTCAGATTGTCTTTTCCTCAATTCTCCAGGATACAGGGCAGGACCTCAAAATGGCCAGGTTAATAAATGGTTAGAAGGGTGGTGCTATAGTCAGGGGTTTGGGTACCTTAAACATGGGACTCAATTTAGGAGGCCAGGTCCATTGGGGGCTGGTGGAGCTGGTCTGACAAAGAAAGGGAAGAGCGGATTTGGTAGGAGGCTTGCCGGACTGGTCAAGGATGCTTTAAACTAGATGTATTGACGGAGGGGGGCATCATTCCATCCCAACACACCCAGTCAGTTGCCAGCGCCTATAATAAACATTCAGAGCAATGTAGAGACATTCCAGCTGCTCCAGCCAATGAGCCAGCTTCAACTGGAGCTCGGTTCAGATGCCTCTATACAAACGCCTGTAGCATGGGGAACAAACAAGAAGAATTAGAGATGTGTGCACATGTATGGGGGTACAACAGGCATCACAAAAACATGGTGGGATGGCTCCTATGACTGGTGTGTTGGAATGGAAGGTTACAGGCTCTTTAGGAAAGACAGGCCTGGTAGGTGGGGAGGGGAAGTTGCTATTTATGTTAGGGATAGGCTGGAGAGTATGGAACTCTGTCTAGGGACAGGTGATCAGTTAACAGAGAGTTTGTGGGTCAGGGTTAAAGGGAGAACAGCGATGGGAGACATTATTGTGGGGATCTGTTATAGACCACCTGACCAAGAGGACTCTGTGGATGAAGCACTCTATAGACAAATAGGAACAGCCTCACGCTCGCAGGCCCTTGTTCTCATGGGGGACTTGAACCACCCTGATATCTGTTGGAGGGATGGTACGGCCCAGCACAAGCAATCCAGGAAGTTCCTCGATTGTGTGGAAGACAGCTTCCTTCTGCAAGTAATAGAGGAGCCAACAAGGAGAGTTGCCATGCTTGACCTTGCCCTCACCAACAGGGAAGGGCTCATTGGAAATGTGATGCTCCAGGGCAGCCTTGATTGCAGTGATCATGAGATGGTCGAGTTTGAGATCCTCAGGACAGTGAGAAGAGCGAGCAGCAAGCTCACTGCCCTAGACTTCAAGAGAGCAGACTTTGGCCTCTTCAGGAACCTGCTCAGTAAGATTCCATGGGCTATAGCCCTAGAGGGCAGGGGGGCCCAAGACTCTTGGTTGATATTCAAGGATCACCTGCTGCAAGCTCAGGAGCGATGTATCCCTACTAGAAGGAAGTGCTGTAGGAGGGCCAGGAGACCTCCTTGGATGGATAAGGACGTGCTGAGGAAAATTCAAAGGAAAAAAGAGGCATATAAAAGGTGGAAGCAAGAACAGGCGGCCTGGGAAGAATACAGGGATGTTGTCCGGGAAGCTAGCGACCAGGTTAGGAAAGCTAAGGCCCACTTAGAATTAAACCAGGCTAGGGATGTTAAAGATAACAGGAAGGGATTCTATAGGTCCACAGGGAATAAAAGACAGGCTAGGGACAATGTGGGCCCCCTCCGGAAGGTAACAGGAGAACTGGCTACCCTGGATTTGGAGAAGGCTGAGGTTCTTAATGACTTCTTTGCCTCAGTCTTCAGCAGAAAATTCTCTGACCACACCCCCAAGTCTTGGAAGGCAGACACAAGGACAGTGAGAATGAAGACTCTGGGCCCACTGTAGGAGAGGATCTGGTTCGAGACCATCTTAAGAACCTGAACATATACAAGTCCATGGGACCTGATGAAATCCATCCGCAGGTCCTGAAGGAGCTGGCAAATGAACTTGCTAAGCCACTGTCCATCATATTTGAAAAATCACGCAGTTACGTGAAGTTCCCGATGACTGGAAAAAGGGAAATGTAACCCCCATTTTCAAGAAGGGGAAAATGGATGAGCCGGGGAACTACAGACCAATCAGCCTCACAACATGCCTGGCAAAATCTTGGAGCAGATTCTCCTGGAAGGCATGCTGAGGCACATGAAAAACAACAAGGTGGTTGGTGACAGCCAGCATGGCTTCAGTAAGGGCAAATCCTGCCTGACCAATCTGGTGGCCTTCTATGATGGGGCTGAGGAACTGATGGACAGGGGGTAGAGCAGTTGATGTGATCTACCTGGACTTGTGCAAAGCGTTTGACACTGTCTCACATGACATCCTTGTCTCTAAGTCGGAGAGACATCAATTTCATAGGTGGACCACTCAGTGGTTAAAGAACTGGCTGGATGGCCGCACACAAAGAGTTAAGGTCAATGGCTCAGTGTCCAACTGGAGACCAGTAACAAGTGGTGTCCCTCAGGAATTGGTGTTCGGACCGGACTTGTTCAACATTTTTGTTGGTGACATGGACAGTGGGATTGAGTGCTCCCTCAGCAAATTTGCCGATGACACCAAGCTGTGTGGTTCGGTTGATACACTTGAGGGAAGGAATGCCATCCAGAGGGACCCTGACATACTTGTAAGGTGAGCAGATGCCAACCTTATAAAGTTTAACCATGACAAGTTGTCATGGGTTCAGCAGTAGCAGTCATTTTTCTCCTTCGTAGTAGCTGGTGCAGCTCTGTGTTTTCGACTTTTGGCCTGGGAACAGCGCTGATAACTCCAATGTTTATAGTTACGGCTTAGAATGTTTGGTTTGACCAAGGACATTCTGAGTCTCCTGCTCTGCCAGGGAGGAGGGGAAGCCAGGAGGAAGCAGAAACAGGACACCTGACCCAAACTGACCCAAGAGGTATTCCATACCACAGCATGTCATGCCCAGGATGAAAAACTTTGGGCAGGAACCCGGAAGAGTTCAGTTCACGGCTCGGTCGTTGGGTGGTGAGCAGTTGTATCCTCTTCCCCTGTATTTCCCTTGTCATTATTATTATTGGTGGTAGCAGTAGTGGTTTGTGTTATACCTTAGTTACTGGACTGTTCTTATCTCAACCCGTGGGAATTACATTCTTTCGATTCTTCTCCCCATTCCCCCCCCCCCCTTGGAGTGGGGGGGAAGAAAGAGGGGGGAGTGAGTGAGCAAACTGTGTGATTTACGGCTTAAACCACGACACAAGTGCAAGGTCCTACAGCTGGGTCGGAGCAATCCCAGGCACAGCTACATCTTGGGCAGAGAGCAGGTTCAGAGCAGCCCTGCAGAGAAGGACTTGGGGGTTTTGGTTGATGAGAAACTTAACATGAACCAGCAGTGTGTGCTCGCAGCCCAGAAAGCCAACCGTATCCTGGGCTGCATCAAAAGGAGCGTCACCAGCAGGCTGAGGGAGGTGACCCTGCCCCTCTACTCTGCTCTTGTGAGACCTCACTTGGGAGTACTGTGTGCAGTTCTGGTGTCATAAACATAAAAAGGACATGGAACTGTTGGAACAAGTCCAAAGGAGGGCCACAAGGATGATCAGGGGACTGGAGCACCTTTTATATGAAGATAGGATGAGAAAGTTGGGGCTGTTCAGCTTGGAGAAGAGAAGGCTGCATGGAGACCTCATAGCAGCCTTCCAGTATCTGAAAGGGGGCCTATAGGGATGCTGGGGAGGGACTCTTCATGAGGAACTGTAGTGAGAGGACAAGGGGTAATGGGTTCAAACTTAAACAGGGGAGGTTTAGAGCGGCTGTAAGGAAGAAGTTCTTTACTGTAAGGATGGTGAGGCACTGGAATGGGTTGCCCAGGGAAGTCGTGAATGCTCCATCCCTGGTGGTGTTCAAGGCCAGGCCGGACAGAGCCTTGGGTGGCATGGTTTAGTGTGAGGTGTCCCTGCCCATGGCAGGGGGGTTGGAACTAGATGATCTTAAGGTCCTTTCCAACACTAACTATTCTGTAATTCTATGATTATCACAGTCCTGATGTCTCCTCAGGTTTTTTTTTTTTTTGAATATTGAAAACTGCATGGATGCATGTAACATAGCACACATTTAGATAAATGCCACCAACAAAAAATATATCCTGCTGAATAGAACACTGCAAACAATCTTTTATCCTAAATCTCCTACATGCCTTAACACAGAATGTGAGAAAAGACATCTTGAGCTGCTCAGATTTCTGCAGCTTTTTTTATTCAGAAGCCTTTATGACATAGCGGAATCAGGCCCCATTTGATAGAGTATCAGGTTGACCCATATCACGTCAAACTCTCCTTCAGGTTAAGAACAAAATACCCTGACATGTTGCCACACAGAGCTAGAGTGGCAAATTCCATGGATTATAAAACATCTGTTGAAAAGCAGGCATAAGGGTTATGTTTCTACACCTCTTACTCTCTTACTTCCTCCTCTGCACACACTACGCATTTCTCTGCAGTTTGGTCTCTGATATTTAAGTTCCACTGCCCTTTTATGCTAGCCTAGAATCTCAAATTTATATAGTACCAGAATATACATTTGTGGATTTAACTAACTTTTCCAAAAAGACTATAAAAGCAAGTGAAAGGAAGGATAATTTCTTACAGACAGAAGCTTTTATGAAAATACTACACACTCTGCTGTGTTAAGGTTTTTGAGATGGGGAAAGGTGACAGGCATTTTATCTATGCCAGTGCTCTTTATTTAAGACTAGCAATTACAGTGCAATCTCTCATCTATACAGGTCTTTTGTGAATTGGCACGAGGCTCATTTGTCTAAATAATCAAATAAAGCACATTATGACTCGATTAGTTGCAACTGCCATAAAAATAGAGCTCGTACCTACATTAATTTGCTGCGAGCAGATGGTTGATTGCTCTTCTGTCTTTTCATGTTGCAGTCCTGCTCCCTTCGATCCTCTCTTTGTAGAGAGTGACATGCTGGGAGGTCAGTTTTCTGACAAGGTCATCTGCCTTCAGAGTATGAAGAGAACTGCATGGAAAGTGGGTTGGGCTATATTTAGAGTTTGGTCCAACTCCATGCCAAGGTCCCCCTGCTGTCTCTGTCTTCCAGCACCATCTCCTCAGGTCTATTCTTGCAGATTCTCAGCCCACTGAATACATGAGGAGAGGAAAGTCAGCCTAAGCTACTACTGGATCAAGGTTTTTGCAATTTGTTAAAACCAAATAGCTCAGCAGCTTGTATGAGGGCTCCTTAAATCCCTCACTTTTCTAGCATTTATTTTTCTGTATTCAAGTGGATTTTCCTTTTTCGAGTGAATAAGGAAAGGAAGCTGCCTGGGATATAGCAAAAAAGAATTTCCTGAGCTAAGGTAAGCTTGTTTCATTCTTGTATTGTCATCATAGAGAGGAATTGATGACGGCTTCAATCAGATATGCTTTTCTGCTACCAGTTCTGCATGTCAGCATTAAGTGTTTTTTTTTTTTTGCTAATGACATTCTCAATTTCAAAACATCAATTTTCATTATTGCTATCTAACAGAAATAGGAAAATATAAGGATATCAGCATGTGCAGTTGAATATACATTATCTGATTTTACTTGTTCAAATTAACGTAAAAAGCACACAGCCATGGCAAGAGACTGTATCATTCTGAAAGTAGGAGAAAAACAGGTGTGTGACTATATGCATGATGGTCACATATATAGGCATGTACTAAGATGTGCTGCGTGATGTTTCATCCACATTATTTTGTATGATATAAGAAAGTATGGCTACGGGTTTGCAATACAGGGATTACTGCAAATAGCACATCTATTTAAAAAAATGAATTAATTACTTGATGAACACATGCTCAAATCCCTTGACAGTTTCAAAGAAGTTGCTCAGCTTCAAACAGGGTATATGCAGGATTCAAGATCATATTGAATACGGTCTCCTTTTTCCGTTGTATGCTTTACAGTGGGTCTGCATTGCTTCTACTTTTAAAAACATATGGCTTTCCTCAGCACCATTTTAAACTCCTGTGATTCCTAAGGGCGGGGGGGGGGGGGGGGGGGGGGGAACCCTGGACAGAATACAGCATTGTATGCTGTAAGGAGAGCCTAACACACTTCAGGTCACATGGATATCATGATACTGTGGAGTGGACTCTGACATGAGGACATCATTATCATATAAAGACAACACTGAAGCCATGGATTTAGCACTGGCACGCACACACACTCTCCAATGCAACATGACCTTAGCAAGCACACAAGAATGGTAACCTGAAGAAATAGGGTAGAAAGGTCCACTTGACCTAAAAGTCCCAACACCGACAACACCAGAAGTTCTTCAAAACACAAAAAATAAGTAAAGGTCTTAGCAGAAACATCTGAAGAAAGGCAGATGGGTTCTGGATTAACAGTAGGCAAAGGGCAAGAGAAGTCACTAAGTCACTGGCTCATCTAAGCCAGGACAACTGAGTGAATTCCTGCACTTGTTTCAGGTCATCTTTTCTTAATATACTGCTGGTTAAACAATATCATGCATCAGGCATAAAAAGTAAAAGATTACAAGGTAGCAAAAGTCGTAACTACTGAAGAAACTTCTGATTTTGGTTACTCTCAACTCTGTGTAAGATCTTCTGATCATCCTCTGCTTCTGATTCTTGCTTAGTAACTTATGCTTGAAGTCTTGACTGTTAAGTTTATTTGGAGGATGCAATAAACACCACCCATTTCACACAAAATACCTTCCTGGCAGTCCTAAACCTCTTTAACAAATGATCAGGGGGGCTGGAGCACCTTACCTGAACACAGGCTGGGAGAGCTGGGATTGTTCAGCCTGGAGAAGCGAAGGCTCCAGGGCAAGCCTTATGGGTTCAGACTTAAACAGGGGAACTTGAGGTTAGATATAAGGAAGAAGCTCTTTACTGTGAGGGTGCTGAGCCACTGGAATGGGTTGCCCAAGGAAGTTGTGAATGCTCCATCCCTGGTAGTGTTTAAGACCAAGCTGGACAGAGCCTTGGGTGACATGGTTTAGTGCAACGTGTCCCTGCCCCTGGCAGGGGGGTTGGAACTAGATGATCTTAAGGTCCTTTCCAACCCTACCCATTCTATGATTCTATGACCTTAAATCAGCTTTCCAGTACCTGAAAGGGGCCTTACAAGAAGTTTGGATAGGGACTTTTTGTAAGAGCAAGTAGTGATAGAACAAGTGAGAATGGCTTTAAACTGAAAGAGGTGAGATTTACATTAGATATTAGGAAAAAATTCTTCACTATGAGGTTGATGAGGCCTGCCAGGTTGGATGGAGCTTTGAGCAACTTGGTCTAGTGGAAGCTGTCCCTGCTCACGGCAGGGGGGCTGGAACTACATGAGCTTTAAGGTCTCTTCCAACCCAAACCATTCTACAATTCTAAAATTTGGGTAGCATGATATGAAGTCAACTCAGGCTGTGTGGCATGTGATAATTCAGATTAATCCAGAGGGTTTATATTTTACGAACTCAAAGAGGCTGTTATGGGAGGATCACTGAAGTACTGCAAATGCATTCATCAAGTCCATCAGCAAGTAAAAGGCAGTATAAAAGCAACTAGTGCGGCCTAAGATTGGCAACAACCTTTTATAAACAGTTGTTATACACTGATAGAAAGGAGGACACATGCATCTTTTCAGTTTCTAAAGGTTCATGTTTTACCTAAAGCTATTGCTTAATGAATCAACTTAGTCCCTGTGATGCTTTGGCACCTATTCTCCGTTTGTGTGTGTGGAAAATGTTATTTCTCTGTCAATGTCAAAGACACCAGGGTTGTAGAGTGTGGATTAAAAAAAAGCAGTTCAGATGTGACTCTAGCTTACTAACACAGCATTCAAAATACCCCCCTGGCAGAGGGGCTGCATCCCAGAGGTAGCCAGGGACTGGCTTGTTTTGAAGGGAGCATTATCACACCTTCCCCACAGAAGCTGAGCCTAGAAGATCCTCTCACTTAAACTGGTGGGAGGTTTACTGGCATATGAATGAGAGGATGACAGGAAGGGAAAATGGCAATATCACTTCAATGATAAACAGGAGCGTGGCATTACCGGAAGAAGCTAGAAGGAAGCACATGTGAGTGAATAGCCCTCATTGTCCAATGCAGACAAACTTCAATCTACTTCTAAACTTTATCTGGCTAGGGCCAATCCTGCTTGGTAGGATTCTCCTCTTCCTATTCTTCCCTCTCCATTAAAAAATTCCAGCACCAGAATGAGCTGGCATCATCTTGCTAAGGCGTGACCTCCAATGGGCACCATGTGGCCATCCTACTGGGGACCACCACGGAAGGAAAAAAAATTTGAAAAAGAAAGTCAAAAGGAGGAAAAAAATTTTATTTCCTCCTGTAGTGCCAGAAAGAAAGACTGAAACCCTTTGGTTCTATTATGGGGGCTCAGATGGGGCTGAAATCCACTTTCCTCACTGGGCGTGGGAAGGCATGTCTGTATATGTTGTCTGACATGCCCCAGGTCGTGGAGGAGGAGGAAGAGGAGGCTTGGCTGATGATACATGCTGCCAGCTGGCCAGGCAAAGCTCCAAAGCGACATTCACAAACTCCTGGCTTTGGCAGTCACCTTCCTCTGACAGGCCTAAGCAGCGCCAGAACCAGATGGCTAAATCCAAAGAGCACCGGGGGATGACTAAGTCCCACCAACAGTCATATGCCTACTATCACTTGGTGTATTTATGTTCCTGCTTGGGGCTTTCTCCCAGCGCAACCAAACGGCAAACCATACTAGGATTTTCCTCCCGCCCTGCCAAACTGAACAGACAGAAACAAGCTGGGGTTTTAAGGGGAGTCAACTCATACCTTCAGCAAGAGGCCCTGTCAGCATCATTGGCACATGGCTCTGTAGCCAGCCCACAGGACCCAGGACTCACCTCCACCCACCACCATCATCACATGGCTGTTGCTGCAGCCAACATCCAGGCAGGGACATCCAAAAGGGGATGGAAAAGTGTTGTGGTTTAAGCCGTAAATCACGCAGCCCGTTCACTCATTTCCCCCTCCTTCTTCCCCCCCACTCCGAGGGGGGGGGGGGGAAGGGGGAGAAGAATCGAAAGAATGCAACTCCCATGGGTTGAGATAAAAACAGTCCAGTAACTAAGGTATAACACAAACCACCGCTGCCACCACCACCACCACCAATGACCAGGGAAATGCAAGGAAAGAGGATACAATTGCTCATCACTCGACGACCGAGCTGTGAACTGAACTCTTCTGGGTTCCTGCCCCCATTTTACATCCTGGGCATGAGGTGCTGTGGCATGGAATAGCTCTTTGGTCAGTTTGGGTCAGGTATCCTGTTTCTGCTTCCTCCTGGCTTCCCCTCCTCCCTGGCAGAGCATGAGACTCAGAATGTCCTTGGTCAGGCCAAAACATTCTAAGCCATAACTATAAACATTGGTGTTATCAGCACTGTTCCCAGACCGAAAGTTGAAAACACGGCACTGCACCAGCTACTACGAAGGATAAAAATGACTGCTACTGCTGAACCGATGACAAAGAGTATGAGAAGAGTAAAAGTGGCATCTAGAGTGTCAGTCAGAGTACTTGGGTGTAGTTCTCTGTGTGTATGCCTGTATGAGAAGGGAACACAATATTTGGTATGAAAACAAGTTGCTACAGATGCAGAAGCAGTTTTACCTCAAAACATGCATAAAAATTATCTTTCAAAACCTTTTGTGACTATTGCCACAACTCCTGAATATACTTCCCAGGATGGGACACAAGATGACATGCCAATACATACTGTATTGGAAAGACAGATACTTCCAGGCACAGAAAACCATAAAGCTATAGTTAAGCAGACAATTAAATTATTGTAGTCTTTCTGCTAAAGAATATTTTCCCAACACCTACTGGTAAAAGGGAAGGGGAAGGAAATCAAAGTTCATACTCGGAACAAACCACATAGCCCTAAGCTTTGTCAGACCTGCTTTCACAAATTCATCTCCCAAAAATAGGAGGAAAAAAAACCCCAACCATGCAACAACAGAACTTTTCCATAGGGTCCCCTGCTGCATTTTGCTCTCTGTGCACCAGAGGTATAGTGAAATCTCATTGCAGGAAAAAAGTCTACTTTGAGGTGAAAAATAGCCTCAGCAGCCTTTTACCTTCTTTCAGTCTGATCAGGACTAACAAAAAAGTGTTAGGATTAACGCAAAGATCTCCAAAGAGTGGTTTTCACATTTTGCATTAGGAATAAATGTCTTTTAATGGTGGCAAATTCACTCATGTCTACCCAAACCACAATGAGGCTTCATGCTCACATCTAAGCAGAATAAGGCCTAGAAAAAAAATCCATTTGAAGATCTAGACACTCTACAGGCCTGCAGTACCACACTGCTTTGCACCTGCAATTGCCAACTCTAGACTGCTGAAAACTGCAGGCAGAACACTGTCTACTACACTCAGCGTCTTACTTCTTCCCCAGACATCTTTGTGGTTCCACCCAGTACAGTCTGATGGGTCTCAGCCCTTACTTCAGTGATTATTCAGGACTGATACACAACCCATTCATGTGGGGTAAGGTCTGCTGTGAAGAGCCTCCACATAAAAACAGGAACCTGCAGGGGAAAGGGAGGCAGAAGGAGTGGCCACACATGACATCAGACATTGACCACCAGGGCAACTGGTGACACAGCAGATGCAGCCTGATTTCCTCTGGTCATATCTGTATCTCTCTTGCAGTCATACAAATGCACATAAAAATGTACACAGTTACATACAGACAAATTACAAAGTTGCAAGGGGTGGGGACCCATTCCATCCATTAACAGCGAAACATAATATTTTAGGCTAAGATGAAACATCTCCTTTGAAGAATGCATTTACTTAATATGGACTTTGATCAGATAAAACAGAAAGCAATTATGGCTTTGCCTAAAAATGATGATGAGAATGAAACTGAACAACAAAGAAGTTTACTTGGAATGTTACATAATAGTGTGCAGGGGTACGAGACAGCATGAATATACCCACAGCAGCAATAGTTTATCTATGCACTCAAAACTATTTAAAAATTGAGGACATGCATCTGGCCACCTGCAAGGATTATTTTCTCATTTTCACAGAGCTGTTCCCACCTCCAAGTTTAGTGACAGCTACAGAAGTAAGCTGAAAGCAGAGTGCTCCATTAGGGCACAGGTTTCTTATGGCAGTAATAGAGGTACATAGCATGCTCACAGAAAGACCTTTGGTCTCTTAGGGAAGCTTAGCTGGGAGCCCGGGAAAGCAGCAGCACAGCAATGGCTGTGCTTTGCTGAAGCAGTTTCTCTATGAATGGTGTGTTCATGGCTTTCTGATGCTCTGTGACATCTGCCAAGGAAAAGGATTATATGTAAGGCTAGATTGTATCAGTACATTTCATTTGAAGATGAAGGTGGTTAACCTTAAAACAATTCCCAATGAAAATCCCACGTACATGATGTGACATAGTCATGCAGGGAGAAATAGCTAAAAGTGGGATTATACAAAATAACACAGATTTCTCATCTTTCACTACATAAGCCTAAATTCTCTCAATTGCAGCAAATCCACAGTGACCACTACTGGGGCTAAAACGCCACAGAAAGTAACCCTACCTGAATCCTTTTGTCTCCAACATCAGTGAGTGAAAGAGCATATGCACAGCTGCAAAACTGCAAATTACAATTTTACATTAAATGAAACTTGGACTAAACACAGTCCTGATAAAATAAATCCTTGGAGGTGAACTTTTCCATTTTTCACTTATAGCCAGTTTTTTAGTACACCAATCTGTTTCTCAGATATCACTGGAGAACAGTGTCTGATCTCTAGCATGCAAACAACATTTTAAAAAATCATTATTTACAACAGGGTTGTATTTAGCACAGTACCATGCCATTTTCATAACCACTAATAATACTGCAGAAGAATACGAGAGTGAAGGATGAAAAAAATGTAAAATAATCCCCAAATGAGACAAATTTTAGATACTCTCCTTAAAGAGGCAATTTAAAAGCCATATGCAACATACAGCAGAAAAATAGGCATTTTACATCAAGTCTTGTTTGTCTTTAAGAACACTCAATTTAAATAGATTATGAGTAGCAGCCTTTCTTCCTGTTACTATGTTTTATTCTGCTAACATAATCGTTAGAGTTGTCATCCAGTACAACTTGATGCGTACCATCATAGGTCCACTTACACAATACTTGCCTAAAAGAGTGGGAAGACAAAGAAATCCCACTTGGGAAGAAAGTGGGGTAGTAGAGGACAAGCCCGTCAGCATACAAGAAAAAAGAAGGGTTGAGATGATGCACTGGGTCTTGTGTGCTCGAGCACACGCTGTTGCTGTGTGTTGTCTCACACAGCCAAGCAAATGGGTTGCATGCATGCTCAACCCACCAACCAGCACGGGCCCACTTAGAAGGCAAGACAGCTCAGGTTGCAATGGAGTTTCTCAATATAGGTAAGTAGACATCAAGAGACTGAAACATGACCTCTCTTCTGCAACAGGAAACTTGAGACTCTCGAAGGGAGAAAACTAGAGCATTCACTCCCCCTCACACCAACTTCCACCTGACCTCCAGCTGTCTGAGGCGGACAACATGTAGTCTAATTATAGGTTTCTTGAGTCTTCCCAGAGACTGTCCTCTTACGCAGGCAAAAAATCTCACGAATCTCTTTCAGAGCACAGATTTTCCTCCATCTTAGACTCTTCTTCTGCCCTAATACAAATGTGCAAGGCAGTTCCCCATCAGGTTTGCTCCTCACCAGTGGAAAAGGAAGAAATGCCATGTTTCATCAAGCAATACAAGGTATGGAGTGACCACTGGAAAAGTCATGGCTACCTTCTTTTCTCCTGTCCTTTCCTTTGAACAATATGCAGAAATATCCATTCCCTTAATGGGGTGGTCTGGAGCCTAAACAACATATGTAAAGTGCTCTGGGATTCTTGAAGAAAGTGCTATAGCAAAATAAAATGATAGTTGTTTATTATATTCAGACAGAAAGGACATGAAGCCCTTTTCTCTAACCCTTGAAAAAGCATCAGTGTTTTTAAAAATATTTTCAATAATCCAAACCAGGTGCATTCAGATCATTTAAGATGAAAAAAACTTGGAGCTTACTCTGTCAGAGACACACAGCTCAGTGGGATCCCTTTTAATTTGCAGCTACAAGTCTCCAGTCTCAGCATCAACAGCCACAGTCAAAGGCTTCTTTGTCATGTTTTTGCTATTCAGCAGCTTCTGGGAGAGTGTCCTGACACGAAACAAGAGAATGGTAAGGCTTAGCCCTATCTAAAGGGCTACTACTGCATCCAGCTCAAGGACAAACTGATGACAGACTATGTAATGCTGGGGTCAGAATATATATGGTATGGGAGAGACAGAAGCAGTGCTTTATCTAGGCCCTGAAGTCTCAACTCTGGAGGCAGCCTCGTAAGACAGATGTCCTTTGGTATCCTGTACAAATTCACATGTTGTGAATTCTTCATTCAAGACCCTGCTGGGAAATGTAGTCTCCTCCCACTTGATTTACTGCAGAATTGCTGATAAGGAAACCTCACTGTAGCATAACACAACCCACAGCACAACAGGAATGCGACACGCAGCACATCTGGGGAGGGGGAATCAGCATCTCAGCCAAAGTTAGAGAAAACAGCAACTGTAAGACAATCCAAGTCTTACTATATGGGAAATAGCACAGCCCTCAAATCAGAGATACTTTGTTTCTCACTGTTTGTCTTTGGCAGCAGAAAGAATGGCCAAATACAATTAATAGCATCAAACAGCCCAGCCCAGCAATAAAAAAAAATAAATCCAATGTACCATCGTGGTAATTTTATCCTTTTGTTTGTTTTTTAAATCTGACTTAGTTCAGCAATGGCTGGGACTGGAAGGCTGCACCAGGTCTGTAAGGAAGGCAAAACTCTGAGGAGCAATTTTGATTATAGTAGAGGTTTCAGCTGACTACATTTTAATTAATCAGAGTAGTACAGCACTCTGAATTCCCAGGTATTCCATTTCAACCTGCAGACTAACATGACTTGTTTTAGGGCATATTTTAACATTTTTTCTAATAAATTCTTCAACTGTTCTTTTACATCTCAAAGGTAATTTGATTTCTTTTTTATTTTTATTATGGAGGCTTTCAATGAGCATTTCAATTACAAATCACTAAAATGATGTGGCTGTGAAATGCCAAAAATAGACTCAGAAACCAAATTTTCTAATTACAAAAGAAGTTTTTTCAGATCATAGAATCATAGAATAGAGTAGGTTGGAAAAGATCTTTAAGATCATCAAGTCCAACTGTTACTCCGGCACTGCCACTAACCCATGGCACTGAGGGCCTCGTCTACACGGTGCGTGAACACTTCCAGGAATGGTGACTCCAGCACTGCCCTGGGCAGCCTGTTCCAATGCCTGAGCACCCTTTCAGAGAAGGAATTGTTTCTTATATCCAGTCTAAACAATAAACCGTTTTAATTTAAAATAGGTCTCTATTATAATGAAGACAAGCCACAGTAGCATTCAGTTTAAAAAGCTCAGTAAAGACCCATAATATTAGCTAACATCCACTACAGGATAAACACTTAAGTTGTCAATTACAAGAGAAAAGCAGAATGTTCAGGGTTTGACACTTGGTGCAGTGTCTACATTACCTGTATAATCTGACTTAAGCAAGGACTGACAATATACATACAAATATGTAGCAAATGAAAAATCAGATCCCAAAATAAGTAAGTTTTGGGCTCATACATCATTAGACCCATCAGATATGGTGTAATTTTTAGCTTTAAATTCACAAAGCATGTACATTTTCCTTTGCATTCTTCTCTGCATCCTGAATTCACCAGTCATTTGCTACTGTATGGAGATGAGAATGTTAAACTGTCCAGCATCCTCTCAGTTTCTACTGAGATGCTTCAGTCTCCAACATCAAGTAAATGTGACTCGCAGACTTGGCTGTATGCTGCTGCTATCCAGTCACAGTAGTAAATGACTGAATCTTCCACAAAGAGGGATGTAAAACTAGGAAAAGATCCATACATTATAAAAGGATGAGGGGAAAAACCTGAAGACAGCCATTAACCAGAGAGGGCCAAACCCAAAAGAAGGGCAGAGCACACGGCTGAAGCTAGCGGCAACGGTGGCAGGAAAGGGTATGAGGGCAACAGACGTGGAGCTCTAGCCTAGCTCTGAGCCAGTACACTTCTCCACGTTGATTGTGTCAAAAATGCTTCATTTTCTACAAATGGGGTAAGCTGCTGTACTACCTGCCCCATATCCATGAGATCATGGAGCTGTTACTTGGTCCCTGTATGGGAGATAGTAGAGGAGGTGACTCCTGCTGTCTCAAGGCACTGTCTCTCACTCAGTTGTAGAAACATACTTGCTCCTAGCAGCACCTACCCCTACTAAGGGGTGCTGAGCCCCTCATGGCTACACCACTAGCCCAAATGCAGCCACCTCTGCCAGCTGTCCTATGTTGTTAACTAAACCTTTTGAGAAGACAGACACCATAACAATGACTTTTTCCCTATTTAAGAAAAGGCTGGGGACAAGAAAGAGTAAGCACCTACGCATGGTCCACTCCCCCAGTATATCCATAAAGCTGCCAAAACCCAACCCAAAATGAAGTACCAATTAGATCAGTTCTGTGTAGGATAAAAAAGGGTAGCTCACCTCTGTGTTGAAGTATTGAAGCAAATGTGATTTAAAAGAATGATAATGGATTTCCTTTGACAATGGGACAGGTCCAGACCTAAGCTCACATCTCTGACAAGGCGTCTAGTTCAACAATCACTATTTTCCTTCAGTTTCTGGTAACCTAACAGTGCTACAGATACTCCATTTTACAGTTGTCATTACCACAAATATTGCAGGAATTATTTCCTATGCTGAATAATTACAGAATTGGGTAAAGGCCATGTCATTCTCAGGAGCATGTAAAATTGTTCCAGGTTGGAAATCAGTCATCCATGCCTAGCAGTAATTCTTTGTGAAACCAAAGCTTAGAGAGTTTGGACTGAAAACCTCAAAAAGGAAAAAGTATCAAATTATTGCCACAGACCAAGGCACAAGAATCTGACTTTGTGATTTGGAGACGCAGTTTCTGCACAGATCTGCAAGCCTGAAGCATATTTTAATTCTTTTTTTTTTTTTTTTTTTTTTTCCCCTCACACTGAGCAACCGAGTACTTAGTTCAGGGTTCAGAAGAGCTCAAGTGATGTATTTAACACTTGCTGGGTACACCGCCACTTACACCATGTTCAAAACAGAAGGAAAAGAACAGCTGCTATTGCTCTCCCTGCCTCAGGTTAAGTACCAGGAGTGGGAACCCCCCACCAGGAGCATGTTGTTTCGTTAAAGGGGGGGGGGAAACAAACCCCTTGCTTTATTTTCTGATATGCAACTACCGGTCTGACCGCGTTCGCTTATATCGAACCTCTACTGGTCCAGATACCAATCCAACCGCGTTCGCTTATATCAAACCTCTACTGGTCCGGATTTACTGATAGTGGCGATTGGCTATAGAAACAGTGTGGTTTATTGATTGAGTTTATTGAGGCAACAGATACAGGTTCTTATGGATTGCCGATGACAAATACTGTCTGCAAAAGCACGTGCAATTAACAGTTACATGGATACAAGTGCTTGATAAAGTTAACACAGCATAGCTCTGAAGTATACAGGTGACAGTAAAAGTAACTCTGTAGAGATTCTAAGTTTTCCCAGGGAAACACTGGATACAGTGCAAGTCTTACCCACAGGCGTCCCTATGGGGGGGAAGAGAGGTCCAGCCCGTCAACCGCTCCCAGGAGTCTGTTGATGTTGTCTTCCTTGACTCGTCCACGATGGTATCTTCCCTGAAAATCCCCCTTTCTCTTGGGTCATTTTATATTATTTTCACCTTCACGGTGGAGCTTGGGTGACTCTAGTCATACATACCTTTATTATTATTATTGGTGCAAATCTCCCTCGCTTCGGTTTAAAGGTATATGACACCAAAAATTCAGAGTGCATGCTCAGAGAGGGGTGGTCTCCTTTTGGGGATGGGTCGCATTGGAGATGGGTGTGTATTTTAGCATGTAAATGCATTATAATGAAGCAAAGTTCACACTGAGGACGGTATTTTGTCAAAAGCTGACAGGCCGCTGGCTCAGGGTAGCAAGTATGCAGTTTATCGGTTTGTTGCACCACCTAGTCCCCGTCTTTCTGCTGAAGTTAGGACAAAGCGTAACGGCGAGATCTCCACCTCGCCCCACCCTCTGTCTGTTACGGGAATCACTGTGAAGTGCACATTCCTGACATACCAGGTATGGCTGCACCTCGCCCGAGAGGTCCTGAAAGTCCAAAGTCCGTTTCTCTCTTACGCGTGGACAATGCTGCATTTTGAATATAGATTTAATCCCCAATTATCGCACATTTCCTAAGTATTCCACGCATGTGAAAGCACAGGCACTCACATGCTGCAGCCTCCAGTGATCTAGAATTCCCCTCCTCATCTTCTACCCCTCACTCATGCCTCGTCTTTCAACTGCATCCAAGGATGAGTGAAGGTAAATAGCGCAGTACACTTTACCTGGGGCTGACCCTAAAAGCAGATTCCAAACTGCAAGCTTGGGCAGATCCTAGCCAGGATCTCTCCCTTGAGCCCAAAAGAGCTTGAGCCTACAGAGTTGTATCACTCCACAGCTCTGAATTATACTCTGGCTGCTGAGCCCCTTGGCAGTATCAAGAGCGACTAATGTCCCAGGATTTTTCTACAGAACAGTCATTAAGAAAGTGAAGTTACATTAAAGGAAGGTGGGAAGCTGATGCATGCCACCCTCTGGCCTAGGTGATCTTGACAGAAGTCAGGTTTTCTCAGCTCCCCTTAAGCTTAGAGCCTCAGAAAAAGTACCCTAGCAGGAGGTTTGCCCTAAGAAAACATGTTGAGGGTAAACCTATGGCTGTGTTAAAAGTCACCTACCTCCAGCTACTAGCCGTGAAGTCACTGAATGCAAGGAGGGAGGCAGCATTATTTCTGAAAATGGGGAGGGAGAGCTTCCTCTAGGCAGAGCATTATTCTGTCTTTACTCTTGCACCAGTTAAGAGTACCACTGCACCAGTACAGTACCACCAGTACACAGCACCAGTGCTTTGTGAACATGTGTAATAGTAACAAGGATGCTCATGACTCCAAACTATAGTTATTATGAGAACTGCCCCAAGAAGGAAAGTGATAAAGAAAATGCTGCCTTAACACAAGCATTGGTTTTACTGGGTTTGTTTGGTTTGGTTTTTTTTTTTTTTTAACTAGAGAATCTGTACATCTCCTTCTCCTTAAATTGCTTGTGCATGTGTTGGGAGTGGACACTGTGCATTTGAAACAACTGAATCAAAAGCATGCCTTCCAAGTAAGCCTTGCAGGGATGAGGGGGAAACTGCATGCACAAGAGTCTTCAAGCTGCCTACACATGCAGCAGCTGCCTCCTACTGGGTCACTGGAAAAATCCATTCAGCCATTCCAGTAGCTTTTAAGAGCAAGTAAAATGCAGACAATGATATAGGGCACTGGGAGGCCAAGGGGGTACCACATCTCAAAGCAATCTTTGGATAGGCTCGGGCAGTTTTTGGCTATTCTAACATCACTTAAGAGTGGCAGAATTTTTTTGATGTTAGAATCATTTCTGTCTCCACCGTTTGAGGAAGATAAAGGTCGTGGGTTCACTGCACAGATCAGCCTCAGTAGGACAGTAAATACAAGGTGCAAGAGAGGTAGTCAAAAGTCTCCAACCTGTGTTCAACACAGAAAATATTCAAAAGATCAACCTCCAAACTCAAAATGGAAAGCAGAAGTGACTGCAGAGGATTTTCATTCAACAAACCAGCTTCTGTTTAGGTTCACTGGTCAAGACTTCTGTTAGCATGTACTTCAGGAAACTCACAGTATCCTTGTACTCTGCTATACGTGGGGGAAACAAAGTTCCCTCAGCTGTACTCCTGTGTTCAATTATGGAGCCGTTTTTCAAAGACAGTTTTGAAGTGTACAAAGCTATGACTTGGACATGATCAGAAGTCCATAGATCTGCCTGCTGCATTCAATACAGTCAACTACACGGTGTGAGCAACTTGCCTGCAGAACCAAACAGGAGTCAATCTGGCTGTTTCAGATGGTTCATCTCATTCCTCTCAGGAGGCCCAAACCAGGCAGCTGCTCCTCCTCACAAGTAGTGCTTGCCACAACATCCCAACAGATTAAGCTCCATTTCCCCATGAAGCTATACATTATTAATCTTATCTGAAGCAGACAGTGCTGACGCTCAGCTTCCCCACTGTCTGGAAGAATACCAGCTGTCTCCAGCTTAGCCTGAGTCAACGGAGTGCATGTATCAAGAGGAAATATTTCTTAAAACTTCGAAGGATTCAGAATCCGTCCCCTAGTCTTTTCCCTACCTACTCTCACAAAAACTGCCTGGGATTCACTCCACTCCATCTCTCTGCATGCCCAGGTGCAATAGACTTGGTTTTACATCATCTGCTTACAAGATAACTGTGCCATTTCCTCTCAGACAAGGACCTCACCCCAACAGCCCACCCATTTGGGTTTTTTCAGAGACAGGTTACTGCAAGACTCTCTTTATCAGACCAACAGAAAGAGACACTTAGATTATGGAGCCAGTGAAAGCTATGGTGGCACATCTCCCAGAGCACAGGAATGGACATTAAAGAAAATAACTGTACTCACCAATTCCTTAGATTTTACTTCTTAGAAGTCTTTTGTGGGCTTGGATCTATGGCTCAAGAATCTCTATGGTCTTTTTCTTCATTCATTAGCACTGGAGCATTACAGCCAATAGATACCACATACTTGCTAATGTTGTAAATATAAAAGTTCATCTCTACTGAAAGGCAATAAAATTGAGGAAGAACTTTCAACTTTAAACTTAAAAGCTGGTCAGTAAGGGGTACTTGATAAGACTTATATTCATCAGCCCTTCTTAAAAGTGGTTACAAACAAGTGGATAACAAATTACACAAAACCCAGGAAGAAACAGATTTTTACTGACTTACAGACCTTTCAAGGGCTCTAAAAATCTCAAAGGTGTTTTAATGGTTGCGTAGACATGGCACAGACTGGTGCAATACAAGCACATGGCTCAACAGGTAGATGAATCCCCTAAAAACCAAAGTACACTAAGCATTGCAGCTAATTTTGCACCGAAAACTTATTTCTTGGACCAGTTTTGCATTTCAGGATGCAGTCCAGCAGCAAGTTGGTTTATGAACAATCACATCACGACACACATAGCTTGCATATCCCATCTTCTCAGGAAAAACAGGGGTCTCTACAGTGGCAACATTACATGTGAGGAAATGCTATTTTTAAATAAAAACCTTTCATTCTTGGGTAAATGATTTCCAAACAGATTTTGATCCCTTAAATCAGGGACCAAGACTTTGTGAGCAAGTAGGAAAGTGTTCTACAACTTGAAATGTTACAGCCAAGCTGATGTAAGATCACTCGAGCAACTTTAATGGCTCACAAGCAGTCATTTTTACTGTAGAAATAAACACACCATGTTCAGGTCCAATAAAAGCAAATTATTTGTTATTATGCAAAATATACTAATTCTACTCACTGTTTCCCACAGGTTTACAGTACTAATAAATCCAGATTTGTGCCATTAAACTCTAGAATTAGTGACTGACTACAAGTAAGTGTACAGTAAGTGGTGATTAAAGCAAAAGAAATGCCCCATAATACAGATGTTATTGCCTTTGTGTGAGAAGTCACTGTGTGGTAAGTGAATATTAACTTCAAAGATCCAGCTCATTTTACACAGGTGGGCTCTCTGATTTAAGTTGCACTTGGAGCATGTCAGTGTAATAACACGCTCCCACAATTATTTTTTTCTTTTTTTAAATCAGTAATTAGAATGAAACACTATGGCTGAATAGTATTACTCTCACCCACTTACATCATCAAAACAACATGACAGTGTTACTTTCATTATCTAAAGCTCGTTTTTGGCAAAGCAAGTAATCTGTTCTCTCAGGTACTGTTTAGAAAGCAAGATTAGGATATTAAGCCATTTACCTCATCAAGTATTGTGCTTTTTCCATTGCCATATTTACAAAATAGCTTCAGGCATGGCAAATAAAAGCTGTTTTAAATCTGTGATTGCCTCAGAGCTGTTTGACAGGGCTCTTTATGCCTCTTGGAGTTGGCCTCTAGTTTTGTAGCATGAGTCCCAGGCTTAATCCTGAGCATAAAGTACTTCAAAAAATAAAGATTTCCAAGTAGAAGGCTGAAATATTATACATCCATACTTAAATTCCAAAGGCAAGCCTATTCATCCATAAGGAAGACCTATTCATATGTATTTACCTAGCAAGAATGTACGAGGGTATTTGATTGTTCATCATCATAGCAAAGGAAGACAAGATAAGCACACATATCTCACAAAATTAGCTATTGCCTATAGACTTCCCCACATTCAGATCTCGGTTTGACCTATAGAGGCATCTGTGTATTTCTATCAAGATACATTCACTAAGCCTACATCAGAAGGCAATGAAAATCAGTTTCCTCCCTTACCTGATTTCCAACTAACCAGTGGTCTTAAGAGTCTGATGTCTCACATTTTAATGTAAAGAGCTGTAGCCAAGAATGACTATTTATACAGGACAGAAAGCAATTTAAATATACACTGATAGAATTTGATTTTAATTACATTAAACCAGGTATTTGTCCAAGCAGAAACACACGGGGAGTACATTAAAGAACAAAAAAAAAAAAAAAACCCCAAAAACCTAAACTTGGCTGTTGAAAGAAAACTATGGTCACATCTCTGATGTTAGAAATGTTGATAAAAGAGTTCAGAGCTGTTGTCAAGGTTACTGTTGTCCTGAATACATACTGACTGTTCAGAACCAGCCACAAGACCTAAAGAATTGCCGTGGTTTAATCCTCTCTAACTCACGCAGTCTCTCTCTCACTCACTTCCCCCTCTTTCTTCCCCCCACTCCCGGAGGGATGGGAAGGAGAATCGAAAAGAATGCAACTCCCAGAGGTTGAGATAAGAACAGTCCAGTAACTAAGGTATAACACAGATCACTGCTACCACCAATAATAATAATGACAAGGCAAACACAAGGAAAGAATACAATTGCTCACCCAGCCCGACCAAGCAGTGCACCCCCCCACCCTTCCGGTTCTCTGCTCTCTGCTCTTCCATCCTGGGCATGACGTGCTGTGGTATGGAATAACCTCTTGGGTCAGTTTGGGTCAGGTGTCCTGTCTCTGCTTCCTCCCGGCTTCCCCTCCTCCCTGGCAGAGCATGAGACTCAGAAAGTCCTTGGTCAGACCAAAGCATCACTAAGCAGTAACTGAAACACTGGTGTTATCAGCGCTGTTCCCAGGCCGAAAGTCAAAAACACAGCACTGCACCAGCTACCAAGAAGGAGAAAAATGACTGCTACTGCTGAGCCCATGACAAGAATAAAACAACATTTAGTTTCATATAGATCTGTTAATTCATATAAAATTAAACAATTAAATTGTTTGCCTTTTTTGCTGCTTTGTTTTGCTAAAACCAACCACCATTCAGCATATGTTTAGAAGAATACACATCTTTCAGGAGTCTTTTAATCAGTCATAACAATTTGTAAACTCATTTCAAAAATAAGTATTTAGAGCACATGGAAGCAACAAACTCAAAGAATGGCTGATATCCAGGCATTGTGTAGACTGAATGATGTGATCCTCCAGACATTTTCCTGCCCATGTGGTATCACCAAAGAACTTTGTTTTTTCTGTTGTTGGGTTCTGGTTTTTTTTAAATAACATGACAAAAATTAAGTAAAGAAAGAAATGGACATACGAGGAACTAAGAACTGTGAAATGAGACAGGGGTAATGCAAAAGGGGTCATATTCCACCACTCATATATAAACCAGCAGAAAGGAAGGAATGAGATTAGAAGAAAGGTCAGAGAAGCAATGGCAGTTAGGTCTTTTCTTGGAAAGAGCTTAAGAATGAAATTAAAACAAAAAACAACCTCCACACTTCTCAGGCATCACCTTCTCTCTGCTCTCTCTTCTCACTAGTTTGGATAAGACTTTTACTAGACAAACTTTTTTAATTGCCCACTTGTACCCTGAGGTGCTTCAAAAAAGCGCCAAGGGCTCAGCTGTCATCCCAGCATAAAGTGCAGTTGGCAAAATACTCTGCTCCACTGATGACCTTCCCTTGATCAAAGAATTTCCAGGGAGACAAGGAAAACGGAAAGGAGAAACAACACCTCGCTGTTGAGAAATCATCTCCCATTTCAGACCACAGGACAACTCTTCAGGAAAGTGCTGCCTCTGCTTCAGTTCAGCAAGAGCACAAGAGACTGAGGAACCTTCTGCTGATTTTCACAGCCATACAAAAAAAAAAACCTCCTTCAGTCTCACCACCAACCAGGTCTCTATAGCAATTTGCAGTAATGTATTTCATTAGGCTACTCCACTAAATTAGTTGTGAGTGCTTCTGTAATAAATCTTCCCTTAGTCATGTGCTTCAGTAAAAATGAACTGGAAAAGTCTGCTTCATAGGCTCTGTATCAACCACAAAAAGCTGCATGACACTGTGAAGTCAAGCCCAAAGCCCCCCAGAGAATTCTGAAGCACCACTGTCACATCCCAATTTTCCAATTTCATCCACTCAGCTGGAAGGACATTTAAAACCAACATTTCTGTGGACAAAGAAAATCTCATTTCATTCTTCTCTCATTACTGAAGTGTGGCTGAAACCACCCATTCTCAGAACAGCCGCAGATAAATAACTCCTGGTACATGTAGGGAAATTTAGTCTCAGAAGTGGAATTTCTCATAGGAACTTTTAAGCAGCTGAAGATACAGAAAGGGACACTATTACTTGCTCCCAGCTAGAGCAGTTGCTACCAAGATGATGTGGGCCTGCCTTTAAAGTCTATTGGCACAAAAGGAGGTGAGTCTGTCAGTAAACAGCTGAACAATTTATCACCACACCCATAAACCTCTCTTCTAGAATTGCCATACACCTGAATATCACCCACAAAAGCAGATCCCATGGTTGAGGTGAATGCCATCTAAGGCCCTCTTGTAAACTCAAGCTCTGTCTCAGACCCTGAGATGCTGTTTCTTAACAGCATGACACAGGCCATCATGCTGGAAGTCAGTCTTTCTGGGAAATGCCACTGCACTTCCACTTCTGACTTTTCTCCTTTCTCAGGTTTGCCCCTATAGCCAAAAAAGCTTGTTTGGTGCTCCAAGTAATCTATACCTCGAGTTAAAATTTTAAACATTAAACCCTTAGTACTTCATTCTGAGTTTAAGGCAGAGATTGAGAATCTCATAAAACCCAGAATGCTTAAGGTATGGCTTAAAACTAGAAATGACAGCCCTTTTCCCAGCACCTGCTGTATTTATAAAAAGAAAAAATAATAAAAAAAAGCATTACAAAGCTTATCAGAAACAAACTTCAATACAAGTGGAGTGAGATTTCAGAGGACAGCCACAATCTCTATTGCAAACATGCATGCCAGAGCACAGAGCGTTAAGGTGATCTTCCTCAAATCACATACCAAGTTAATGGCAAGGCCAGGAGCAGTATGCAAATCTCACTGACATGGTAAAACATCAGTAAGTCCACATGTAGCTTTTCTGCTTATTTACTGTATGTGTCTCTGCATCAACTTATTTTTCACATGCTGATTATTCATGACTGAACTATGCCTTTCCCACACTTTGGGAGTGTTACATGCAACTGCTCGCTGTTTTCACTGAGTTAATTACCACCAGAGTAGGAGTCAGGCCTTTGAATAGCCTTAGTTCAATTAAAATCCCAAGCCTTTATGCTTGCTGTTACCGTATTTCTCTCCTAGTTACTAGAAATATCACCATATTTCTCTTATTTCTGAGAACTCCTGTGGTTAAACAGGACAAATACTTCCCCACCCTTACTACTCGTAAAGTAGCCTCTCCGAGTGCCCATTATGCTAAACTCCACAAGGATAAGTCTGAGTGACACATTAGACTCACAAAAAAAGAAAGTCATCGAGCATCCCCTACACTGTTAGTGGCACACAGGCAGGGAAGCTCAACAAGGCAGAGAAAGAGAAGCTGCTGTACGCTTACTGCCTGCCTTGCATGTGCAAGATCCCCGTTTCTAAAGACACTATCAGCGACACAAGGCCCACGGTGTGGTTCCCACTGCCCATCCCCTTTGTTTAGTTTCTTAGGGAAATGAAGCTTATACATGATGACCACAGTATCTGTGTGGGTATGCTTACGTCTGTGTGCTTATCCCAGATCTTTTTTCCTCGGTGCACAGCCATTACACAAAGGCAGGGAGGCAATTCTATAATTATCTTTGCAGAAGGTGAGGCTGGCATATGTGATCCCAGACAGAGGGGAGAATCCCAGCAAAATCCTCAACCATGGAAAAAGTTTCAGCTGAGACTTACAGTCAACTGGACACAAATTTATAGGAAAGTAAGCTTTCCTTTGCTCAGAGAACTACTGATCTGTCTAGGCAGGCTCTGTAAAACATAGTCATTCGAATGATTTATTCCATTCTTTCTTCTAAGAAACCTTCCCCAGCACTGGAACACAAGGCAGCAGACTGGTGAGTGACACACATTTGTCAGCACAGAAAAGATCTTTATAAAAGCAAATTTTGTACTTTCCAAATTAAGAGGAAACAAGACAGTGACAGGGTGTGGCAAGGGATCCTGTTTGTTTCTAAGCCTGTCTTTTCAAACACTTTGCACTTACATACCTTCAAGTACAGAAAAGCATCCACTCGGAAATAAGCAAGAGGGTAGAGCCAACATATGCATTTTAGGCTAGCTGAGGTTTTTTTTTCTCAAGGTCTGTATATCAGAGCAGAGATATCTATTATGAATATTTTGATAATACACTGCAAGCCAGCACCAGCCATGGCTGCTTAAGTAAGGGGGGAAGGGAAAGACTGACCCCCATTATGACCTCTGTTCAAGTCCGGCCCCTTAGCTGCCCATGCTGCAACAAACCACCCTGGCAGTGGCCTATTACTCATGCTGTTTACCACTAACCTTGCTCATGCTGATGCAAGGCAGCCACAGAGCAAACACAAGCCACTCACCTGGCAGATCTGCAGAGGCACTTGTGGGAAACAGGCAGTGACCTTTTCAGCCAGCAAAAACTACGGCAGGAAGACAACACTTGAACAAACCTTATCATGCAACAGAAAACTTCCTCACTGGCGTAATAATGTAAAGGGAGACTATTTCCCACTGGCAGTTTTTTACATGAGGATGTAGCCTCAGTACAAAGGGAAGCATGAACTTCCAGGCTAAAATAGTTGTGACAGATCGCAGCAAGCACACTCTTCTACCTCTTGAGTAGTTCAGACCTGGACAGGCACATATCATATTGCCTCCACAGCAGTACTCCTTTGAGATCCAGGCATTTTGCAAGAGACAGCCCCTGGGATGAAGGCAGCACACTAGAGAGGACAGAAGACCCAGACACGTGGCTTTACTGCCCAGAGGGTCTCTCCAATTAGTGAGAATGTAGCTTTGCCACATTTTGTCTTGAACCTTCACCCTCCCAGAAAGTGAACAGACAGCATGGCAGGAGAGCTGTGGACTCCATACAACTCCGTTCACCTACCTCAACTGCGTCAAATATTGTTATCTAATACTACTGCTGTCCCTCTACCCCACAGATAGCTTCCCTTCTTTTCCCCCATGAAACTTTGAATGTTTTTTTTCCAAGTAGAAATTACCAACATTGATAGAATTCTTACATAACTTTTTAATTTCAAAAAGCTTTCTGCTTCCACTAAATATATCTCTATCTACTTCAACCTTCCATGACTCTATCTATAAATACTTTAATAGGATTTATTCCATTTACTTTCTAGTTTCCCAGGTGACGACATGACAGACCTTCAACCTGGTCTTGCGCAATCAGCATAGGAGAGGTCAGTGAATTGGCAATAACAAAGTATTTGTGAGCCAGCAACAGGAAGAGTGAGTTCAGATATTCAATGATAATGCACTAGCAGAAATGCATGCTTTTCTCCTCAAAGACTTCAGCATAAGAAAAAGCTTTAGGAGCAGATCCTTCACACCATAAGTCTCCTACACTGTTTTGATCTGGTGACTTGAGTAGAATTCGATTTGCTTGCCTGCAAGCAGCTAGTCTGCAACAGGGCTGGAAATCTGATGCCTGAAGTCTAGACAAAGGACCAAAATACAACGGCTCCTACACCTCTGTGAAACTTGTAATAGACAATCTGGCAAGGACCTCAGCTTAATCTTTTTGCCTTTGTTTTCTCTTGCTTCCACACTCCCCAAGCAGATAGCCACTTCTCATTTTAGGAATTTTGGATGAACACGCATTTCTTGCTTTGCTGGGTTTTAGGCACACCCGTCACCACCAGAACGGGCACTTTGTGCCTCTTCCACAGCAAGCAATGGATAAACTGTTCCAACAAAATTATTCTGCCAGGGCTGGGTCACAACAGTGGCAGTGAATATGGTCTACAGAGGGCTCCTGAGCAAGCCAGTTCCCTGATGTGAGAAGAAGTGGTACACAAAGACACTTGAATGAGGCAAGAGGATTGGAGAATGTTTCTCCTCAGTAACACTGAGAATTTGAAAAGGCTGGAGTCTAGCACAGAGAAATACATAGGCTGCAATATGCTTTGTAAAAAAACCTCCTCCTGCATAGCAATGTGAAACTCCTCAATGGGAAGCTCAACAAAACACTTAAACTTCTCTTTGCCCAGGAGGGCCTGGTTAGCTCACCAGGATGTGGCAATCTATGCGGAAGAAAAAAGGAGAAAATACTTTTAAAACATCAATTTAAATCCAGACCACTTCTTCCCCCTCAGAAAGGCCAGGTGTAGCTGCTCCTGTAAGCAAGGTACTGGAAGGGGTGACATTTCAGGCCTATTCTTCAGCAATGCTTTAAAATCCCTGGTTATGAAGCAAGCCTGACAACCAACCACCTTGCTCTGCTTGCACACAGACCCAAGTCAAGTAACCTGAGGAGACATTAGCAACTCGACACTCACTGCAATTTCACATCATGGTCAAGTGCTACAAACACTTAATCACAGCCTTTAATAGCATGCTGGGCACACTAATCCCTCCTTCCTATTTCATGTAAGCTCCCATTGTGAATCAGCACAGACAGCAATGAATTTTGGCTTAAGAGGTGAACTCAACTACACTTACACTTTTCAGAGCAAGGAAGGTTATCATTTCTACGTAGATTACATCATGATCCTGACTGCTGTTCACCAACCTCCTCCAAATGCTGCCTTACCAGGGCTAATGTGCAGCCAGGGAAGTTGCAGCTGGCACAGCCTGGGAGGCTTGGTCATTCTCTTTTGGGGAAAATACCTAAGGACTTCTTGTCATTTACACCTTACCCGACACTCATGAGCAACCTTGCTAGCAGCCAAACACAACGTAACAGTGACACTTTAAAACAAGTGTTCAGGATGTGTTTTTCATTACCACAGTCAATCCAAACACACCATCCCCACCTCTGCCTTATCTCACTGTGCAACAAACATAGAGAAGCTAAAGTGACAGCAACACATGGATGATGAAAACATTCCACCAGCAGACTGGACTACGCTGAACACTATGTGGGAACATCAAATTAGGTATTTTCTGTACCCTGACGTGTTTTTTTCATGGAACATTAGACTTTCTGGTATTTTTTTAATTCACAATTGTGCTCGAGCTCCTTGGGGGCTCTGTTTTGCAACACGGCAGAACTTCATAAGTGTGCTGGTTTTAGCTGGGATAGAGTTAATTTACCTCCTGGTAGTTAGTATGGGGCCGTGTTTTGGATTTGTGCTGAAAACAGTGTTGATAATACAGTGATGTTTTAGTCATGGCTGAGCAGTGCTTACACAGAGCCAAGGCTTTTTCTGCCTCTCACTCCACCAGCTGGGGGTGCACAAGGAACTGGGAGGGGACACAGCCAGGACAGCTGATCCCAACTGACCACAGGGATATTCCAGGCCATATGGCATCATGCTCATCTTGTAAAGCTAGTGGAAGAAGAAAAATGGGAGGACATTCAGAGTGATGATGTTTGTATTCCCAAGTCACAATTACATGTGATGCAACTCTGCTTTCCTGCAATGGCTGAACCCCAGCCTGTTTCTCCTTGTGTCTTCCGATTCCCTTCTTTGCTTAAAAAATATGACAGTAGAAATGGGTAACCAAACAAATCAGAAATTCAGTAACATGCCGCAAAGCACTTACAACATTCGGCATTGATATGGTAGGTTGGTAAACACTAAATCTGCTTAGAAGAACTGCTGTGATCTTGCATAATCAAAACCTAACAGCATCAAATTTCTGATACATCTAGTGTGTGAGAGGAATTTTAAAGAAGTAGTTCTGGCCTCAGGTCCATGAGATGATGCCCTAAGGCAGTGTGGCACAGAAACATGTGCAGCCAACAGGGCACTGGAAAACTATCCTTTGACTTCCCCATGCAGAAAGGCTAGGCACTTTGAGAGGTACCCATGGCAGTTACATCTGGCTGGTCAGAGGAAGCTGTTGATGACATTTGCCCAAATCAAGGCTCTTAGTCACTCATCTAGGTTAGGAGCAAGTCTTTTAACCACCTTATTTAAGAGCAAAGATTTTGGAAGGACGACTGCTCTCGATAGGTATGCCAACAAACTAATGTCTCTGCCAGCACTGAAGGAGTCAGTTATCTAAAGAAAAGGCATTGCACAGTGTCACTTCCAAAACAAAGTCAGTTATTTCCTTCCAACCAGTATCCGAAAGTTGCCAACAGCAATAAGAAAAGTATTCAAGAGAAAAAAACAAGGGAGCACAAACATGGGGAATAGCTGGAAAACTAGACTTTTATTTTATTTTATTTATTACTGCTACTATTTTTAATTGCAAATGGAGTCAGAACACATTCTTCTCGTGACAATGTAATTTGAACAGTCTATTACTCAGTATTATGTCAAATCAATGTTCTGCAAAACATTAACCTCCATCCCAAGTTCATCCCCCTATCTCACCCCCAATATACTAATTCCAAAACCACACTATATTTAATCCCAAATATATAAAGCAGATAACATAAATGCTTTTGCACTCAACTCTAGGGAATTACTAGCACAGAACTCTTGAAATCTTTAAGGAAACTCCTGCTGGGATAATATTTAAGGCTTTAGTCCCCAAAGCAACATTTCTCAAATGACCTCAAGCCTAAAGCTACCCAAGTTGCATCAAAGCTGCTCAGACATGTTGTTGCTGGCATTAGCTCAAGTTCTTTTAAAATATAGCTAAGACATGTAATAAATAGAGAACAGTGAAGTCACCACACAAGAAAGATTTTTAAAAGTTACCTATCAGAAAAAGCAAGGCAGATCTTGCATATAAACATGAGCAATCATTTTAATGGGTGGCTGAGTGCCCTCCTCACTCAGAGCTTGCTTGCTCAGCCATTAAGATCTTCAAAGCACTTCATGTCTTACCCTTCAGCTGTGTTAAGATGGTATTGATCAGGTACCAATATACATGTTAATATGTAACCTGCCTTCAAGGTGTTTGAAATTCCATCTGATCTTCATCAAAGGAAAAAAACTCCTCACCCTTATTACAGAGTGTAAAAAAATTACCAAATGCCCCCGAGCAGGATGGTTGTCCCTCTCCAATACCGCCTTCCCTCACTGCAACACCATCAGCTCCAGGCGAACCATATGAGTTCTCCATACTATCTCCCCCTTTCAATAGTGGCTTTGAACCAAGAATGTTACTATTGAAGAACAAGGATGGAAGGGCTGAATCCCAAGATAAGTAAGCGGCAGGGCTGACCTCATAAGCTGTTCACTAATGCTTACCATTGGGATCACAATAGGCTCCTGGAAACAGCATATAAAAACCAGACATTGAGGTTTTACCATTCTTAGGCAGGAAGTAAACAATGTTTAGCAGGAATTAAACACACTTATTATTCAAAGAAATTTAAAACACAAACCCCACATACAAATCATGCTGGGGTTAAAGGGGGACTTAGATCCAACAAAGAAATAGAGCAGGAACAGGTCTGGCAAAATCCACACTTGTATTGTACACACACATGCACACTTGTGAAGGTACAGAGAGAACTACAGACATAGGTCTTCAATGCCCTTCAAGAAACACGGCCACTACATTAGAACAAAACAAGAACTACAGAAGCACTCAGTTTGCTTCAGATCCACTCCCAGAGAAGTTTGTAGAAAAAACAATCCCCTCCAAAACAAACAACCCACTTCAGTGTGAAGAAAATCAAGCTATCGATGAGCACTTCTGAAAATCCTCCCTGTCCTGCTAATGCTCCCTGCTGACAGCAGCAAGCTGTGTGGGCTATTAAGCATTTCAGCTTTTGTCCACTTTGAGGTCTGTCTCATGCAGAAGAGGCTCACCCCTGTGTTTCTCCCTTTATACATGGAGGAAAATTGACTCTATATATTTAAAGTACATGCTTTAAACACTCTCTAATCCTGAAGATTATTCTTCTGTTCTAACATGCCACAGACTTTCAGGGGAAATTAACTGGAAAATAAAACATTTGAGAAATAATAACAGTACAGTAAAGAAAAAAAAGCAGATGATACACATGATGGGCCTAGAATTGGATGCCTATCACTGCAGCAAGCCATGACTGTATATTCAGATTTCGTCACTTTTTTCTACTGTGATGCTACCTGTCCTCAAGGACAAGTAAGGAAACTAACAACTAAGGAAACACTGCATCCCCACTTTTGGATAGAAAATTGAGTAATAAGTCTCTTCTGTGTTCTCTCTGGTATACTTTACAGCACTGCTATGCAGGGTGTAACCTGTCCTCAAGGACAAGTATCTATACCTTAAAACACATGCACCTCAGCTGCCTAAGCTGTAGTACTTTCCTGTAAGTTGCAAGTTGCTCTGAGCCGCTGAGGAAGATTGAACAATCACCCAAAAGTCCGAGCTGAACATTTTTGAGTTTTCTTCCCTTAGAGGTAAATTAACTACTAAGGAGGAAATAATTATGGAAGTATAATACTCAGTGCTTATACAGTGTCTTTTATCAGCAGAACTCGAAGAGCTGCATATACTTTTCAATGCATTTATCAACCACAAATCCAGGAAACTGACAACTGACTACTCAATCTTTCACAGAAGATATCAACTTTTGGGGAAAAAAAACAACAACAAACCAACCAAGATAAAACAAGCCACTTTTGTCTTTTTCACTGCTAAGAAGCCATAGTTTTTAGGACCATAGAAGATAAAAAACCCCAGCTTTTGATCAATTCCATCCCATATGCAGCCAAAGTCTCACTCCCAACTAATAAGAAAAAAATTCTCTTGATGTAGCCAAGCTGCACTACACTGACATCTGGGTATTATCCTGGTGCTGGGACCATTTGATTCATAAAAATCTGGAATTCTGCCAAAAAGCTGATAGGACACACAAATCTCAGGTGACAGGTTTACCATCAGCCCACTCAGCCCTGAGTTCAGACATTACAAAATGTAAGCATCTAAATTAGGTTCTGCAAGAGAGCAGACACATACCCCAGAGCATCCCAAGGCCAACTCACTGCTCTGTGTCCCTGGCTTTATAATTCTACAAAGAACAGAAACAAATCCAGCTCAAAGCAGTGTTCTGAAAACTAAATGTACTAAAAAGTTGTTCCATTCATATGTTGGCATGTCCTAAGAGACAGTCATAAAACATGATAAAAATATTAGCAATTAGGCTTTAGGGACTGTGTTCTCACAGATGAGAACAGAACAATTGCAACTAAAGTCAATGGAATTATACCCACCAACATGAAATCATGACATGGCACTCAAAAAATACCTTAAATCTTGAAATCCCCAGATGCAACATCTGTGGCCGACATCTACATTAGCCACACGTGCATTACCCTGAAAGGAGGTTTCAATTATTCTTACAGTGAGATAATGTTCCCTTGATGATCTTAAAGTCTAAGTAGCATATAACAATTAAATTTCATTCTTGAGAAGACAATAGCAGACATCCACAATTTTGAATCTATACAAGAATTAGCAATTTTTCCATTTTCTTCACCAGAACAGTGACTCCTCCACAATGACATAAAGCTACTGATAAGCTACATACAGGAATTTGAGGGGAAAGCAAGGGGAAGTCTTCTCCAAGGCCAAGGGCAAACTGGAAGTTTTACACTTTGCCAGTTGCAAGAAAAAGGGGAACAAAACACTTCATGTTGTTAAAATGTATCAGCCAATATATTTAGCAGAAGGGAACCTGTTCTTCATCAGCCAAATTCGACTTTCATCTGGTGAACTAAAAATACACCTGCAGAGGTTTGTTAATATGGTTGACCTCAAAATTTGGGACTTTCTGCCTTCCAGATGCAAGATAGCTCAAAATTATGCATTTTCAGGGAAGGATCCAAAAGCCCCGCTATCGTCTATTCCCCACTGAAGTTAATCACCAAGCATTAGTGAACACAGCCAGTCCTAGCCAGTTTCCTAAGGAAACACTGCATCCCCACTTTTGGATAGAAAATTGAGCAATAAGTCTCTTCTGTGTTCTCTCTGGTATACTTTACAGCATTGCTATGCAGGGTGTAACGCATTGCATGATGCCACTACTGCTGCTCTCCTATGTTTGGTCCTGAACTACTAAAGCAAAGAAATAGAGATGTCAGTGCAGTGGGCAAATGTAGGTTTTTCCTTTCTCCTTCCCTTCTCACTTTTCTAAAATTGAGTGGGTGTTGTCTGCTTCCTGCGAGGGTTTTTTGTTTTGTTGGGGATTTTTTTGTTTGGTTTGGTTTGTGGGGTTTTTTTAACTAACTTGAAGGTGCCGTATAAAAACACCACTTCAAGCTTGTTTTGCCAGAGGTAAAACAAAGAGGTGATATATCTCAACCAGTAACATCACTACAGGTCAAGCCAAATGCTCAGCTGAGCCAAACAATCTAAGTACAATTTGTTTGTGTTAGGAATCGAAGAAGAGATAGCTCACCCTTTTTTTGTTTAAACAGAAAAAAAAATGGTTACTGTCCCATAACAAAGGATTCCTTGCAACATGTCACCTTAATGCCTATCATGCCATGGCTGTGTGTGGGAATGGTCACTTAAGCCTGGTTTCTGTCAGGACTGGCAGCAATAGCAGCAGCATCTTCAGGCTTTATTCTGCACTCCTGATACGTGATTCAAAGAACTAGCGGATCACACTTGTTACTCTAAAATGTACAATCCATAATTTTCCTGGGGGCAAGCAGACAGGAAGGTTAATAATAATAATAATAGGAGAATAATATTTCTATCTTCTCTAAATGACCATTCAGGTGCATGGTAATGCTATGAGTGTCCTCATCAGTATGTCCTTCCCCTGCCCAGCTCATCCCAAATAGGCTCCTCAACTCTCCAGCAGCACAGTGACTGCAAAGCCATGCTGCAAGCAAGAATTGAATCCCACTTGGCATTCCTTTCAACACTGCACAGCAGAGGTGTGGATCTTATTAGCTGCTCTGAAGACCTATGGACCAGGAATGCTCATTTAGAGATGCTACTGGAGATTACACACATTAATGGAAGGAATGAATCCCAATTCCCAGCAGCAGCTCTACCCCAGTACACTAATAACGATGTACAAATGACAATCTGACACCCAATGTGACTACCTCTGAGCTGAGCCAGTGCTATATAAGGCCCTTTTTAAGACAGAAATGCAGAGTAATTCATTCTCCTACAGCTTAAACCGCTTGTGGGTGGATGGAGAAAACACCAGCAGTGTGAAAATTCTTCAGACAAGGATAGAAATACCTGAAAAGAGGGGAAGGGACAAAAGACAGCAGCTTCATTTCCTGACCTGATGTGGGCCTTGACATGCACTTAAAGGAAGTCAGTCCAGGAGAAATGCTGCATCTGGGAAAGTATCTGAGAGAGCTCATCAGTAATTAGTGTCTTACCCACCTCAGCGTTACATTTTTAGCAGAAAGGATAGCTCATCAGAAACCTAATCCTCTACAAAACAGTAGGAAGCAGGCAGCCTTGCACTCATTTTTTGTGAAACTGTCAAGACCAATTAAAGGTGACACAGAATTATTCTATTGCTCTCAGGAAGGGTTACCAGATCATTCAGAAGCTTAACTATAACCCACAGTTACAGATGTAAAGAGCTCAGTTTATGATGCATTTCTGCATCTATATTAGCATAGAAGCTCTCAGTATAACACAAACACAGAAAAAATTAACACCCTTTCAGATGTGGGGCTGAAGTGACCTCAAATTAACCTGATTCAGATTAAAGAGGCACCCTTCTGAAGTTCCAGATATGATTCTAGGACCCCTGGGTGACAGGGATCTACTTCTGAGACACAAAAGCCAGTAAGTTTGGTTCTATACCCATGCCTTGTGGGAGCTCCACAAATAAGTCTATATCATTACCACAAGCTAACATTCCCTGAGGACACTGAATGAGACTGGCCAAGAACAGGAATTTAAAACAGGCTGCAGGACAGTGGTTTACTAAGAACAGGGTGTTTTTGGGACTGTGAACAGCCAGCCTGCATGCAGGGCAGAAGCACTCTGGCCACTAGAGTCACAGAGAAAAGGGCACAGCTGGACAAGCTCCCGCCTGCAGCAAGGCAAGGCTCCAAGCACTGGCATAGCCCTCTTCAAAGACTTCAAAATGGTCACAGTGAACACAGGCCCTCCCTGGCTCATGCCGACTGAGCATAAGATGGACCTAAAAAGCATTAAGGTTGGACAGAGCCTTGGGTGACATGGTCTAGTGTGAGGTGTCCTTGCCCATGGCAGGGGGGTTGGAACTAGATGATCTTAAGGTCATTTCCAACCCTAACCATTCTATGATTCTATGAAGGACCAAGACAGCAGGCAGATGCAGATACGGAGGATGGTCTGTAGGGAAAACAACATCTGCTTCAAAAAACCAACTTACTCCCTTCCAGTGAGTTACTACGGTAGAAAAATACAACTTTTGCTCTGTTCCTTCTGAGGTGGGAGCCATTTCAAGGCTCTAATTTGCCTCAGTGAGGATTATGAACCAGAGGTACTTTCTGTGAATGGCCAAACCACAGTGATGGAACAGATTTCTTTATGTGAAGCAATCCCTTGCCACAACGTAGATACTATCAGCTAGTGTCATCATCCTGCATTTTATTTTGTGAGTGAAGATGTTCAGTCTGACCACTTGTGTGTCAGACACACAGAAAAGGCTTTCTGAGAAGGAAGCTTTGGATCATTTCTTGGCAATGCACTCTTGGCCCTGGGCTCTAAACCCTGACACACCACATTTAAGTAGGTTATGCTCTTTCCCCACCAAACAAGGAGGTGCATCTCCTCAATGAGGAATGGAGCTCTCATAGCTTACATCTGCCTACAACTCTGCCAAGTAAGAAACATGAGTCTGGAAACTGGGCTGTCCCATAGCAACAGGAATCAAAGATGATGATGCAAAAAAAGTTAAAGTTCACAAAAGGAGTGATGAAAGTTAGAAAAGCTCAAGCAACCTCAAGGAAAGAGCATCAAATCCCAGGGGAGCCCTGGCTTGGCAAGGCAAGAGGGGCAACTGAGCATGCAAGGGCAAGTGCTATCCACTCCAGCTGCCTTTGTGATGAACGGAGGGAGGAGGGGCATGGGTTGCTCTTTGCAGGCACCACTAGCGTTAAAGCTTCTCCAGCCCCAGTGGCAACATGAACAAACATCAAGGGAGAACATACATACTAACAGCCATACTGGAGAGTACGCTTTTCCCCTACCAGACATAGTTTGGAGTTGCAGTTGTTTGATTCTTACCAAATTTTACAAGCCTAGCAACTGTATTAGGACAAATTCCTGTGACAAGCTGATCTTACATTACCAACAACATAGGAATCTTACATTGTCAAGGGTCAAAAGTACCAGCAGGATTCTCCACACACAGGGACACTAAAGGGTAGAACTCCTGCAACTTTTCTTCTGGGCTGACCCTTAACATTAACTCAACATAATGCATTTACAACACTCCCAAGTACGTAACTGTAATAATTAGGCAGATTTTACTCTGTTCTGTATTTTTTTCTCAAAAGAATTTACATGTTTGAATATTTATTGGTTTTTCATAACTTCAACATAGCTACAGAGCAGCTCAATAGCCTTCCCCTCCAGTTTTGGGCTATGTTTGCACAGTCCAGTAAAAGAAACTGCTATAATATGGGCACACATTTTCTAAGTTCAAATGAAATTCATGAGGTCATACCTTTGATTCTCTAAAGAATTCCTCTAGCCATTTTGATATGCAGTGATGTATATATCATGACACTTCCACTGGTGCAAGAGTGAGGAATAGGGAGAGTTACAAATCATGCAGTCATTAGTAATACAAGACATCTCAAAGACAAAATGAAACTAGATGGACCAAACTCTTCTATAGCCACTAACAAAGGAAGTGAGTATGGTTATGTAGAAATGCAGCCTCAATACAGCTATCATTCAGTGGATTACCATTGAGCAACTCAGTTTTGCTGTGCTGTTTAACTCAGAGGAGTAAGGCAGTCCCTCCATCTGAAAAATGGCTTGCATGAGCCAAAGGCATATACTTTCATGGTTTTTGCTTAATTGCTTCATTTTGAGGCCAAGTCTTGTTTGTACATTCAAACTACAAATGAGGAAAAATATATTCAGGCTATATCTTGCCTATAGCTAACTTCTATTTGTAGCAAAGCTGTTTCACTCTACTTTTAACTTGCTTTTGAACTCCAGTTCCTTCAGATGCCTTTGCAGACAAAAAAGGTGGTTTGCCGATCACACCAAGCTGTGTGGTTCGGTTGATACGTTGGAGGGAAGGAATGCCATCCAGAGGGACCTTGACATGCTTGTGAGGTGGGCTGATGCCAACCTCATGAAGTTTAACCATGACAAGTGCAAGGTCCTACACCTGGGTCGGAGCAATCCCAGGCACACATACAGGTTGGGCAGAGAAGAGACTCAGAGCAGCCCTGCAGAGAAGGACTTGGGGGTGTTCGTTGATGAGAAGCTTAACATGAGCCGGCAGTGTGCGCTCGCAGCCCAGAAAGCCAGCCTTATCCTGGGCTGCATCAAGAGGAGCGTGACCAGCAGGTCGAAGGAGGTGATCCTGCCCCTCTACTCTGCTCCCGTGAGACCTCACTTGGAGTATTGTGTGCAGTTCTGGTGTCCTCAACATAAAAAGGACATGGAACTGTTGGAACAAGTCCAAAGGAGGGCCACGAGGATGATCAGGGGACTGGAGCACCTCCCGTATGAAGATAGGCGAGAAAGTTGGGGCTGTTCAGCCTGGAGAAGAGAAGGTTGCGTGGAGACCTCAGAGCATCCTTCCAGTATCTGAAGGGGGCCATAGGGATGCTGGGGAGGGACTCTTCATGAGGAACTGCAGTGAGAGGACAAGGGGTAATGGGTTCAAACTTAAACAGGGGAAGTTTAGACTGGATATGAGAAAGAAGTTCTTTACTGTAAGGGTGGTGAGGCACTGGAATGGGCTGCCCAGGGAAGTTGTGAATGCTCCATCGCTGGTGGTGGTCAAGGCTGGATTGGACATAGCCTTGGGTGGCATGGTTTAGTGTGAGGTGACCCTGCCCCTGGCAGGGGGGTTGGAACTAGATGATCTTAAGGTCCTTTCCAACCCTAACTATTCTATGATTCTATGAAAATGCAGACTAACTTGAGTTGATTTCCACTTTACATGTAAGTAGGAGCTCTTCACAGCTGACTCACAGTAATACCCTTTGATCACTCCTTGGTAGACTGTTGTAGAGATCCATCACTGCGGCTAGCCCTGAAGAAACATGAGCTGGGGGAAAAGACCCTATAGGCTAATTGTTGCAGGAGTTTTGCCTATCTTGCATTCAGAGATGACAAAAGGACATATCTTATTATGGAACAACAGTACCCAGCCCTGACCTGCTTAGTGTTAGCTGAAGTTAATGTTACACTACACCGACATGGCTGCAGAAAAGTTAGCACAGAAGAAATAAATTACGCTCCTAAGGAAGCAGCAACTACCTAAAGACATGAATTAGCAGGTTGGCAACATCTTGCATTACAATGCTAGAACTTTAAGGTCATGAAGGCAGGTAAGTGGGTACAGAGTTAGGTAAACAAACATCTCATTTTAATCTCAAATTAGATGACATGTTGCAAACTTTTCCCTAGTGTGACATTTTAATTGGTTCATCCAGTTAAATGGCTCCAGGACGAACCAGTGATACTGTAAAGGAAACAGATTGCTATCCTATTAGGAAGGATGCTAAAGACATGAGAGGAACACCCACAAATAGTAAAGGAAGGCCTATCTTTGCAAGCCTGTAATTGTACCACTCTGCACTGCTGTGTAATTTTACAACCACCAGGCTCTTGTTTTCTCCTGAGTCTTTCTCTCTGAATCTGCCAACTTTTCCCTTTTTTTAGCTGATCCTGATCATTCACACCTCAAACCTACTAGCTTTGCTAGTCTACCGGGGGTCTTTACCATGCCTTTAACTTACACAGGAATTTTTCTGATAGTGCAAAGAAATCCTAATCAAAGTCTTCAAATAAGGCCAATACAAATGCTTATAGCTAATCACAACACATCTGAAGATTGAACCATTACAGCAGTTAGATCAATTATATTTTCTTACAGTGACTAATAATTTCTTTTGTGTTTTAAAGACCTAAAGTCAACTGAAGCATGGGAAAATATTTAATGTAATTTTCCAAAGCACAGCATTTCTGAAGCTCTGCCAGTCATAGGGTAGATTGAACATAGCATTACAAAGTATTCTCATGTGTAACCACAGTGACTCTATGATACAGGTTATTTAAACCCTTGTGAGATTCACTTATAATTCTAGGTAAAGTATTTCACTGGCGACCGCTCAAAGCTGCATTCCAAAATCTGAAGGGCGAATTTCATGGCCTCTGGCCCTGGCAATTCACATCCTATAAAACAACCAGAAATTTTTCTCTTTTGTAGAATAGCTGGGATCCCATGCCCTTGCAGACAGTTTCTGTATTTTGTTCCCTAAGCAATAAAATATCACAACAGCTGCTAGCAGGTTGGAAGGAGGTCAACAAAATTAGTGTCACGGGCTTTTTATTTCTTCTCTTTTAAACTCCTCGGGGAGGTTTGATCAAAACTTAGCAAAGTGCATAAGTATCTTGTGTAACAGGACTGTTAGGTCTGTTGGCTTCAAACTAAAAGGACTATAAACCAAAATTCCTATTATGGATATTTCTTGATGTTTGGTGGTCTGTCATGCATTCCCACTAAGGATAGTCATTTCCATCCTTGTGCACTTAAGATCTCTGATTAAAGAGCACTGCTGTAATACTTTGATGAAATTACTGTTATTTGGAATTTTACTTTTGGGGAAAAAAAAAAGTAACAAAATAATTAACATGTCTATCAATTCTGCTCTCTTAATTAATGCCAAAAGTGGAAAGACTGACTTATTAACTACTTGTTTGCTTTGGCTGTTGACAACATATTGGACACACTTCTAGCATTTCAGCAATGCCAGAAGCCTGAGTTTTCCTCTAATTCTGCCCACAAAGCCCTGTCCAAATGGGCAATGCAGACTCACAGAAACATCTGAGATAAAGATGTGCCTTCCTAGAAGCATCTGAACTAATACTTCACTGCTGATCCACACAAAGGGAAAGCAGACAAATTTGAAGCATATTTTGCATTTATGCTTCAGCAATTCTTGGGTGAATCTTACTAAGCTGGCTTTGATTTATGAAATTCTTTGTATCTCTGTGCTAACTATAAGGAATGACTTGCGTTTCTTTCTCTGTTTGGATGGCCTGAGACTTGTCATCAATAGACACAGTCTTCCCAAAGCTTTACTTATTAAATGCTAAATGTCTATAGAGAGGTTTTATGTAGAGTAACCCACCACTGTGTATTAAGGCCAGTGGCCACTAAGCAGTTTTGAAGTTTCTTCAGTGTGATGGAGAAGAATCCAGCCCAAGCGCCATAAACACCATAAGCCAAACTTAATCACACAGAATTCAATGGCAAACTTCCTACTGATTTTGTAGAATCCAAAATTTGGTTTCTTGTTACAGAAACTTATCAATTAAAAAACACAAAAGGAACCTGTCATCAGACCTCCTCAATATATACAAGGTAAAGCATTTTGCTATGTTTTCACAAGTGTCTAATGTTGAAAATACCATTCCAAAATTTCTTACAAAGTATTCCAAATTCCCGCTATCGTGATACTTCACAACCAGGTTTTATCAACATAAAATAACACACCACATAAAATTCATCACATATAGCAGACTTCTCTCAAAGAAGATGAAATCATAAATTTTGTGGGCATTCTGGTAGTTTTAATTCCTAACAGCTAAGTTATTAATTCCCCCCAAAAAACACATAAAGCAGCATCTCAGACCTACATATATAACTTGAGTACTTACTCTGAGAAAATACCAGTACCTAACAAGCTTTATTAAAAAACAGACAAAACCACCATAAACAAACAAATAAACTCTAACCTCCCCAAAGTCAAACCAACACAAACAAAAGAGGAAAAAAAGAAGTCTTAAGGACTGCATTTGGTTTTGTGTGGAAAAAAGAGGGGAAAATATTCTCTAACAGCTTACAGCTGAAGGAAAAGAACTGAAGTGCTTACACATCTGCTAGAATTATGAGCATCTTACTCACTGAACTATTCAGTCTCCAGCTTATCTGACATGGCTCCATGAATACATCTCTCTGCCCCCAGCAGGAACAGTTAAAGATGTTTTAAAACTCTCTGAGGACAGTTTAAAATGAATAAAAAATGTAGAACCATAAACAAAAAAAGCCTCAAATAAAGTCTCTAATACACATGGAAAGACCCGAATTTGAGCTCACGAAAGACTGATTTTTAGAAACAGATGGTAATTTATTAACTGTGAAAATGTTTGACTGGCCTAGACATTACCAAGGACCTTTTCATCCCTAAATAACAGATTTTATCAAATGCTCTGTTTAAAACAAAACCACATAAACACTCCATGTGCTTTCCACCAAGGAGAAAGCAGCAGAAAATCCTTTTTCAAGACTGACTATAAACATACTCCATGTGACACGTGTGGGACACGTTTTCACATTTTCAGATAATACTATGAGAAGCAGCAGCTCTGAAGCTGGTGCACCAGAAGCAGAAGCACTTCACATGGGGCTAAACTGTAATCTGCATTCATCAAGGATAGGAATAACAAAACAGAATTGCTTGTTTCTTAGAAAGGCTTCTGGTTTCTCTTTTCAAGCCCCAGATGTGTTCACTCAGCACAGCCTAGTGACTTCCTACTGCTGTCCTTAATTCTTCAGGTTCAGCCACAGCCACAGCCACAGGCATATCACAACCTCCCAGCTAAAAAAAGTTAACCAGACCTTGTCCTGCCTTCCACAGTGAAAGGCAGATGTTATCAAAGTGACGAAAAAGTGCCTCTGACAGCAGCTTCATCCTGCTCACAGTATGAGCTTCACTCTATGAGTTTCAATCCCCAGATTTTTATGTCAGCATCTGATGGGGTGTTATTAAACAGACCTGCACCAAAGCATACACACATAGGAGCTCACACAAAGCTCTCAAAAAATATGTGTTAACATAAAATATACTTAGTCACCTTGTTTGATCTCAGTAAGCAAGCATGGGTGAAGTCACCTTGCATGGTGTTAAAATTAATGTTCCAGATTCAAGTGCTTTACAAACAACACTTCTTTCTCCTAAAGTAATGATGAAAGCCTTCCTTCCTCCTTATTCCCTCCTCCATGGTGTTCTTTAGGGTGTCATCTTCTGCTAAAGACATAAAACTTAAGTCTCATTTACACTCACTAAAAGATAGGAACTCATCCATCTTCCCCCACTACTAACTTGTCCAAATCCCAACTTAGATTGTTTACGACTCTCTACATTTCCTTTTTGGTGACACCTGAGGAAGTAGCTGTGTTTTCTCCCACACAACTTTGTTTCTTCTGTCTTTTTTTCTAATTGAACTGACAGAAGCTCTTCAAATGGAGGAAAAACCAAGCTAGAAATTTGTTCTGGGACAAGGGAGCTGCTTTTGGTTTAACTTTTTAAACCGTGTGGTATATGGGTCATCCAAACCAGCAAGATTTTAAAATTCGAAGGAAAGTAAGTACAATTAACAGATGCTTTTGCAAGAGCAGTGGTGAGTAAAAACTAGCCATCAGGCAAATTCTAACAAACCAAATAGGCTAATGTTAAAGGAAAGAGGTGGTTGCATCCAGCTGCAAAATAAGCTCCATTATTTTGAAGTTTTTTTTTTAAACAATCTTTGGAATTAACAGATTTTGTTTGCATTTTCTGCAGTGAACAGTTATAATTATGTCCATCAAGAGATGGAAGTTATGTTCCCATGTTACTAATCCTTTTATCAAAGCATTTTAGACACTGATTATAACCTTACAAGGAATTGCCAAAATGCTAAGGGACATAAGGAGTGAAAAAGCTCCCAAAGAGCATCCTTTGATATGGGGAATGAAAAGGCTTAAAGGAATCACAATAGGATGTAACCACTTAATTGTCAATGTCTTTGTGTCAATACTACTAGCTCAAGATCCAGCTGCTCGCCTGGTACTGTACAAGACCTAAAAACGTATATGGTTACCAGTCTAACACCTTTCAACTTGTATGTTCATGATTTATATTATTTCGGGTGGATCTCATTAGGAAAAGTAGGAGAATAGGCCTGATCTGACAGTCCAAAAGAAGCGAGGCTGCACAGCTCCATGCTCCCACGTGCAACTGGTAGCAAAGCTGAAAATGTATTCTCAGTGAGCACAGACACTCTCAGAGCACATACTCACACTGCACACACACAGGTGTGTGTATATATATATATATATATATATATATATATATAGCCACTGTATATATATAGCCACCACACAGATAACACACAGCCCCTCTCTGGATGAACAGGAAGATGTCCACTAGTGGGACTATATATATTTAATATTTATACACATGTATTTATTCTGTGCCTGTGTATATTTATATATATATACACATGTCCACACACATGGACAACACTATCCCTTCAGCAGCTTGCTAAAGACAGCCTGTCCAGTAACTTTCTGGTTCCTAGTCCTCCCAGTTGCTGGCACCTGAACATATGAGCCCCCAATGGCACTGCCCCACTCCAGCTGCAGGCACAGATTGCTGTACACAGATCCAGAGCTGCTTGGGACTCCCCTGCTCTATGCACATGTATGTACCTGGCTCCTAGACCACTTCACCTACTGACTGGCCTAGCCTTTGTTACTGCTTCCACAGCAAGGTGCACACCTGCACTTGCTCCGGGTGTTGCACCAGGGATGTATGTATAGGCTGCTGGCCTCTGGTCCTTAGCCCTCTATTTTCTCCACACTTGTTCCTCCCCAAATCGCCTGAATGCCTGCACTGTCTGCCTTCAGTTCTCTCCTTAAACATCCAATAGTAAGTCCTGGGCAATCCCAAAATGCTCTTCCCCTGGTTCCCATCATGTGTGCTATACACAACCTCTCCTTGGTCTAAAAGGTGCTCTGGCGTTGACTCATCTTGATGGGTTTCAGGTCCGGACCTTGGGGCTGAGGCTCTCCTGGGACAGTCCTAGGAATGGCCCAGACTGGGTGTCCCTTCCTCCCAGCCCTTAGTTCAGGTTTCTGCGTACTATTGTGCCCCTTTGCTCCTCTGGGCTTGTGGAGGTGGGCCTTTGGTAGGCTGACAGCCCCTGTGATAAGCCCAGGGCAAGGTACTAGTTGGGACCATGTGCCTTTGTCTACTAAGATAACCTAGCAGATCTTCCCTTACAAGAGTGACCTGGTAAATATAATGCCCTGCCCTGTCCTCAGCTTTCTTTTCCTTTGCAACCTTTTTTTTTTTCCTAATTTGTGAACATCTGCATTTCCTGTTAAGCATTTGGTATAATTTAGAGAAAGAATGTAAGGCATTTGTATTAGAAACACAAACAGAGGCACTGGGATCAGACGAAACAATCTTTGCAGAAAGCATGAAAATAAATTCCAGCCAAATGCAAAGGTGAATTTTCCAAATTCCAGTACTCCTCTTTTTAGAAGGGGATGCACTAAGCATTTGTCAGTGATCTTTATAAACTTTTAGTTTATTATCAGGCAAGGAACTCCAAAAATCTCATTTAACATTCACCCTGACCGTAGGTACTTTCAGCCTGGCCCACCCCAGAGCTCAGGAGGTGGCTTTGACACATGGGGTCGTTTCTGCTGGTCCAAAACATCATTTTGGAAGAAGAGGAGGAGTGGTGTCCAGCGCAGCAGACAGGCCTCCCTGGTCAACATGGGCATGCAGAGCCAGGCTGGCTGACCACACTTCTGCCAGAAGTTATCTTTGCTTTGACTGAGCACTGCATGCAGCAGCCCAGTGTGCTTGCGGGGAACTGTAAAGCATTTCAGCCAACTCTTTCCAAGTGTGGGGAAAATCACTGCTGCTTATGTAATCTTTTGCCAAATGTGAATCTGGGAGCTCTGCTGAGCTGACGTTAGTATTTCTTTAAAAAGCCAAAATATCTTTCAGTCTGCTGTTCTTCTGGCTTCTGTCACTGACTACAGGTTCTGCTAAAAAGTTACATCACAGTCCTAAACGCTGCCTGCACCGCGAGGATTAAGCGACACTTTTTGTTTAAGGTACAGTTCAGAAATCAAGATTTGGGAATACGAGTACACTGAGAGTCCTAAGTAAGCAAACAAGCAGCAGCAACATTATAGTGCATGATACCCAGTTTATCCCTATGAAGGTGGGCTACCTTGCTGACTTGCAGCTCCTGGAAACAAGCAGCCCCAAGAGTTTTCAGATAATTCACTACCTTTCCATCTTGTTTCTTACACTGGAAATTTATTTAACCTCTTAATTGGCAGCGCATAACTGTATTGCTTTGCCTGCAGAGTCTGTTCATTGCATAACCCTTGAAGAAGTTAACTGAGTTACTGGTTTTCTATACCACTTAATTATAATTACGTATCACTTAAAGAAAACATAAGAAAACAGAAGCAATTAAGGATCCCTCTCAACAAAAATAACATACTGATTACTTGACAGCCCAACTCACAATTTGTCAGGAAATGGCAGTGATGCATATTAATTTCAAAATAATAAGCAATTAAATAAACGCAGAAAACCAGTTGAAGAAAGGCTGTTATGAAAGCCTTTTACAGCAATAACCCCAAATCCTGGAAGACTTAAAGTGGTCCAAGGCCACATATTCTTACCAAGTACAAGAACTGGCTTATAAGCTGCATGTAAATCAAGAACAAAACAATGGTAGTCTCACCTGCAATGAGAAATGGCTCATCCAAGGAAAGAACACCAAGCCACCTGCCTCTGCGGTGACTTCAGTTTATTCTCAGTCAAGTTTCTACTAACTTGAATGATAGCTGATCATATTGATGTTCAGAAAACCAATGTCACAAGTTTAGAAACTTAACTGTTGCATACATATCCCAGAAAAAACAGTCTCTTCTGTTCATCTCACAATATCTTAAAAGAAAACAACCCATGGGGGCATACCAATGTGAACAGGCATGACAGAGAATACTAGCTCCCTCTTCTTTAAATAGCTTTGGTTGGCAAAGTGTAAAGCGGTTATTGCAGACTTCTCTGCCCATATGACTCCTGAAGGATGACTTCAAGTTAGCAAGGTTAAGAAAACAGCTGAAAGCAGCAATTCAGTTTTTAACTATTGTTAAATCAGAGGCCCCTAAACACTCCAACAAGGAGCAAATTTAAATTAAACATGACAGGTGGTGTTTCTGCGTCCCCTTTTCCTGATTAAAATTTAGAGACCCTGTGAAAGGATGGTTGATTGGTGCCACCCCTAATCAACCTCTGGGTCTGTCACTGCTGTAACTGAAAGGGGCAACTGAGTTTCTGTTATTCTCAAAACCAGCGTTCTGTGGCAAAAGATAATGCTTCTGAATTTTTCTTATATCCAGTGCTAATAAACTTGTCTACAACCCTCTGCTAACTTAGCGTCAGCCATGGCTGTTTTGACAACCAGGGGCTTCTTCCCTTTTCACCTTTTCCTCCAGAGCTGATCTATGTTTTCAGCGCTCCCACTGACTTTAATAAAAGCCACCAGCAACTCTTAAGGGTCTTACTTTAAAAAACAAAAATACCCAAAAAATTGAAACAAAGAGATGCAAAGGCAAACCAGGTTTGCTTTATTTCATCTGGTTAAGCATAAATAGCAAGATAAAAATCCTACCTTAAAAATGGCTATAAAATTATTGTTTCTTTCAATACTATATTTCACTTGAATCCTGCATGTAGGGGTAACAGTAAGACAACCTTATGACACTTCCAGACACCTTACTACTGTTTCTTCTGTGGTAAAGAGGCTAATGTCAGCCAGTATAACTCTGTGGTTCTCAATGAACCAACCATAGGTGTCATTAAAGAAATGAGAACCCATAGTAGGAGACAGCTGTGGCTCAGCACAGGTGTCAGCGTATCCAGGGCTACTTTATACTTGACATTCCAGTATGCTCCAAATTGAGAAATTTACTTGGGAAGCCTTTCAGACTTCCCTAAGGTTATTTCTGTCATAGCAAAAAGTAAAAGCTGAAGTACTGAGATATTTGATTTCAATCAGTGTGATGAAAAATCATACTATAGGGGAAGAAATAAAAAAAATAAAGGGTGGGGAAAGACATACGGTTGATTTTGGTTATGGTTGCTGCTGCTGTTGCTTTGCTGCACTTTAAGTAAAGTTACATTTTTTAACAGTGACAGAGTTCAATAACATCTTATTAACTGTAACTTCTGTAGTTAATCTTTGTTAGATTCTCCATGCCTGAAACCTTTAAATCAATATTAGACACCTCCTCAGAAGATAAGCTGTAGCTCAGCCAATTCTACTGAGCTGTGTAAAAACCTGATAGATTAGGCTCTATGGTTTATGTTTATGTAAGATTGCAACCATGACGTAATGTCTCTAACCTTAAGTATCCACTAAGCTATAAAATACCCAAAATACGAAGGCCCTAGGTGCTACTAACTCTAACGGACATAAAAGAGGGCACGTAAAACAGACTGCTACATGACAAATGAGAAATAACCAAATCCAGTAACTCCAGCAGTGGTAGGTATGGAAAAATTCTGCGAGCATTGTTATGCTGCACATACAGTGCCGAAAGTAAAAATTCATATAGTATGAAAGGATAAACACAACTACAGAACATATCTGTCTTAGCAGGGCCATGGCAATGGTAAGAGAAAACACACACACTGACCTGAAACAGTAGCAACTTCATCCAATTAAGAACATTGCTTATTAAGGGAACAAGCAAGAGCCAGCGACTAAGTATCATAAAAGCTGGGAATGTTTTCTGTTTCCAGACAGCGTTTCAATGCCTTTACTATATAAGAAGAAAAAAAAAATCTGATTTGACAGTCCCTGAGCACATGAACATATCAGGCTGAAGAGATGCACACTGCAGGGACTTCTAATCCAAACCATCGTGTTTCCACCCGTCTTGGAACCTGCTGATAAATACAAACTCCCTTAACCCAGACCCTAAACCCACAGGCTGATCTACCCCTCACACAAGCATCCCACTCCTTTCCCTCACCAAAAAGAAAATGATCTGCTCACACAAATTGGCTGACAATTTCAAAATGAAACAGCTGAATCTGCCCGATCAGGGATTAGCTAGCATTTCAGCCCTACTAAAGAACCTTCGCATTACTAAGGTTCATAACACTCTACAGCCATTAACTGCAGTGAATTTGTAAGAAATGTTATCCACAACTGGTTAAAGCTGTAAAAATGATTTTACAAGATTGATTCGAGACTCCCTCCTGAAGGAAATCTCTCATAATATGTTTTACAACCATCTATCAGACATTGTCCCTTACCATTGCTGCCCAATTTCAAAAGAGAGAGAGAAATCCTGAAGATACCAAGCTCCTAAAAATCTGGTGAGAAACCAGTGCACAGCAAGGAGATTATAATCAGAATACAGAGAGGAAAGGAGGGAGCAGGGACAAAACAGGGTAACTCTGCCAATCTAAGGCTTATTTGGTGATACAGCACCAACGTTGCTCCTGACTGGATGTAGCAGACTCTGGGTATTGCTCTCCATTGAAACAAAGGTTTCAATGGGGAGCACAGTGTGGAGCTTAGGTTACTGCAGAGTTGGAGGTACCCAAGCAGAAAGGGACACACATTTAGTCATTAGTATATCTCTAGGCTACAGACTGGATTCAATATTTAACCTTAATGTATTTTTCCATCAGGAAATGACAATGTTTTTGTATTTCACAAATTCTCCACAACTGAGCAAAAACCCAAATCAGAAAAACCTCCCTAAAATGAAGTATTGTTTACCACCCCCTACAATAAATCTAACCGTAAGAGAAATAAGCTTACTCACATTGCACACTGAACATTTAAATATTGTCTAGCAAGGATCAATAAGTGCTAATGCATATAGCCCTCATGTCTTTACTGTGACTAAGAGGTAACAGTCTGATTTACAAGTACTTCAGGATTTTGTGAAAACAAGATTAATGAGGAAATGGTTCTGCAGCTCAGCAACCCATTGGAACCCACTCAAGGCAACTGCTGTGCACGTATTCCTTCCTAGTTATGCAAGCTTGTAAACCACCAAACGGGAAAAAAAAAGTGGCAAAACAACAGGGATTTTTTGTACTGAATAACCAGTAATAGTTTTGGGCCGCCATTCTCCACTCTGACCACTGACTTTTAAAAAGCTGCCAGTTAAATGTCTAGAATACCTTATTGCTCATGACTACTTGACACAGTTCTCCAATACGAAAGTCCTAACAACTGCGGCTGTTTGAAGCATTCAGAATGTTACTTGCACATACTTTATAAAAATGGGATTTGCTAGTAGGAGCAGAGCTTTTAAAGTTTGGGGGAAAACAGTCTTCGGGTTTTCCTCTTCTGAGAGCTTAAAATTTTATGAGTGAACCTAAAGGACTGCCAGACTTCTAAAGTGACAACACATTATGAAAAAATTTCCTATGTGTTTTGCAAATTTCAAGTCAGCCACATTTCACAACTGACACCAGGGGTTTTAATATCAACTCTAATGAAATATAATTCTCCAATGACATAGCTGTGAAATAACAGCATTTTCATTTCACTAGCTGGCAGAGAGGCTTTGGCCTTATTATTATTTCTTACATAGAGCCAAAAGTGTTCTAGGCCGTGCACAGACACGTCTGAAGACAAGGCCTTTTCCTTTTATCTGCTGTAAACTCTGAAACCACAGGGTATTCAGCCTAACAGAAGAGGTTATGCATTTTCACACAACTGCTATGGCCAAGTTGTATGTTAGGAAACAAAAGAGTACGAATACAGTGTAAGAAATTGCCTTCACCTTCTCTACAGCTCCAATTTCATTAAGTCTCTTTGGGTGGGAATGGACTGTTTCTTGTTTAGGGGGATTTCACCAGTTTTTTTCTTTAAAAATCCTGCAGTCAATGAAGGAATTCCAGCCATCGTCAAAACCCTGAGGGAAGCAGAGGGCAAGCTGAGGATTAAAATCATAGTGTTGCTTTTAAATCTGGTTCTTGTTGAGATCACACTTCCACTGCTGAATGCAAGTGGGATATTTATTTTCATAGTACAGGTACATGCACAGTTCATGACAGTTCAACTGCATATCAGTGAAAATCAGAAAGCTCTCATTTGCAAATGACTGGACTAAGCACACAACTGAGAAGAGCTCTTCCTTCCCTAATCCCCGACAATCCAAGCAGCAGGCAAAAAAGGAAAAACCAAACTTCTCCTTCCCTGAGGCCTAAACCTCGACAGGGATGAAATCAGAATACAGCAGACAGCAGTTAGAAGGGCAGCCTTGCCTCTCCAGAAGCCCCACAGTAGTTGGTGGAGCACCTGACATGGGCACTCTTTCTTGAATTTGTCGCAGTCACAAGCAATAACAATAGCAATGCTGTACTTGCCCCTTCACCTACGCATCCTGCTCAATGTACATGGTTCTTTAGGACTCCAATCTATTAACTTTGAGAAAGCAACTGAGAACTTGGCAGTTCTTAAAACACTTAAAGCCTTTGGAGAACACACACTGTGCTCTGGGACTCAGCAATAATCTTGGTGTCACCCAGTGCTGGTACTCGGGGACAACTCCACACATGATCCAGCTCCAGTTTAAGAGGGAGTTTAGAAAGGGTATCTCATGGCACAGTACTGTGACAAATCTAGGCCTGACCTGACAAAACGTACACATAATGAAGAAAATAATAAGACATCCTGACAAGTACAAAGGCAAAGCCACTGTTGCTTATCTCAAGACAACATCTCCTGTGGTGGTCATGAGTGCAAAGCAACAGGGCCCAACATCTCTGCCACAGGCCTGACTTATACACACTCAGCTTAGGTGGGAGAAAGACCAAGAACCAGCATTTGGCATATTAAATTGAGAGGTGGAGAGAAAAGCCTCCAAAAAATACAACTGGCAGACATCTGGCAGGAGTTAACATTGAAGTTCATTTGTGGAGTGTTGGCCTGCTGTATAACTCTCATGGTAACACCTTTTCAGGTTCAAGAAATGTAAAAACAGTAAATCAGTAGCAACTTCCCCTTTAGACTGGACTCTAATTAAGGTAACTCAGTATCCATGCCCTCCTTTTGCATCTTTCTGAAATCCTCAAGGATTTTTTCAATGGTGGCCTGTAGAACGCAAACAGCAGCCTAAACACAGTTTGAATTCTTAGAGAACAACAGCTGCATGTTAGCTCCATTTGAGTCTACAGCAGAAGCTGAAATAAAGCTGTTAAATTTTTCTAGTTTGAGGGGCAGGTGAGGAGCGGAAAACTCTGCATAATGTATTATGGCACAGCTTGCAGAGGTGGTTGTCTCTTTTGGTGCCACAGTCCATTTCCAGAAAGATAGCTGTGTAGGATGAAGTAAGTGTTATCCTTTAGCTTCCCTAGACTGCTGACAAACATTAGACTGGTCTCCAACTCTGATGAAATACAGAAAGAAAATACAGTGTATGACCTCCCAAAAATGGGCAAAACTTTGGTTCTCTTTGTAGGATGCTCTGGGAAGAGGTAGAGGATAAATGGGGTCTGGCAGACTATTCCAACTCCATACAACCAAGTGTAAGTTAGCAACAACATACATCTCCCACCTCTGAGGCACTATTTGAAGCTTGCAGGAGGAGACAGAACAGGAGGGGGAAAACTGCCATGCATGTCTGCTCTTCACACATCCAAGACATCATGGTCAGGACTTTCTAGCACACTTGCTGGAGGCTTTGCCTCAGATGGAGAGAATCAAAACTATGCAAAGATGGCGGAGTTAGGACAAACGTAAGTGCTGGCATTTATAATGGACAACAGAGCGTCACTGGATGCCTGTTACAGATATTCACGGTGTGCTTTTCACCATGCCATGTAACGATGCTCTGTTCATCCAGTAGTTCTTTAATTTTAAATGACTGCATTTTCTACTAGTGGGAAATGCTCTGCACTGACCATACCTAATAAGCTATTGTCCCACCAATCATATTTCCATAATAATTTACCTCCATTTGTTTTAAGCACTGTCCTTTCTTAAGAGCTCTCCTGCTTCTATTAGATGACAATATAAGTCTGAAACCAACAAAATACTCTTCTTCAAAGACAGCATCTTTTCATCAGGCATTGAAGCAATAAATATCTTAGGAAGGGGGAAACCTAGTTAACTAGTTGCTAAAACTATCTAGAGCCCCTGCCTGTGAGCTCAAAAAATACTATTCCTCACATAGGTCTACAGTCTTAATATGCAAGGTTACACAAAAATGTTATTAAAACTTTTATGTCTTCCACCCACATAAACAGAGCAGTCCTCTCCTACCCCTCCACAGCTTCCAGCCTCAAATATCCTGGCATAAAATGATCAGACAAAATAGGTGACTTACGTTTTTACTGGTTCCTCCAGACTATGACAACATTTCCTAAAACACTGAGCCAGGAAACTATTAATATCTCTGAAAAAGTGGAAAGGGTCAGGCTATCTCAAAGGACATGTGTTTGCTAAAAGCCTTTGTAATAGATGTATAGGCCACTTAAGATGCGATTCATAGCAACAGAACTATTTAATATTCACACAGCATTTCTAGCTTAAGATATATTATGAATGTATTTGTAACATCTCTGTGTTAAGAAAGTACTACCCCTCATCACCATTTTGAGCATTAAAATAAGAGGGTAATCAGCTTGCCTAAGATTTTGTAAAGTTAATTCTGAGATCAGAATTCCCCACAGATCTGTATGTGCTCCTAATCTCAGACTGTTATTGGAGGGATGAATGGAAACAGTCTGAACTCATCAGCATGAAAAAAAAAAGACCACAAGAATTCCAGATGATGTCAGCTGCATTGGCTTGTATTTGGCAGCACAAGTCAAGTCAGGTATTTGCAGGTGGGGCCAGAGATTCCTTAAAACACCCTCTGTTTTATATATATACAAGTACTACACCAAACCAATTGGTATGCTAACAGAAGCATAGCACACTACATGCAGGACAGAAAGAGGGATCCTACTGAGGCTCTACACAACCTTCTAATTTTCTAGAGCATACTACATGTATATACCTCTTTGGTTTGGCTCCTTTGTTAGGTCTAGAAATTACCAAGGGGAACACAAAGGACTTACACAAAAGCCTTGAAAGCAATGGTGCTCCAAAGGCATCACCACTGCATTCATGACCAGATTAATTTCACCCATTAACCCAGTTCTAATCCTGCCTACACTTGACTATGCACAAAATCTTCAACACAGGGTTGCAAAGCAGATTTAAACCCAAGGTGCCTACAGCATATACAGCATTTTACACAAAAGAGAGCGCTGAGGCATCCTAACAGTACAAATAGCTCTACTCTTACTGATTCAAAACCTCACTCATCTGTCATGTCTCAAACAGGATTCAGTCACAAGACAAAAGCCGCAGGTAAAAATTCCCACTACTGCACAGCGCCACCTCCTGGGCAAGCAAGACAGGGAAACCCCTTCTCACACCTCCCTTCTCTTGCTGCATCCAGTATTTTAGCTTCCTCTCTCATGTGCTGGCAGGCCAGACATTACCTCTTCTCAAAAGGCAGGCCATGAATTCACGGAAAGAAGAGCAAATTGTTTACAGCTTCCATCATGAAATGTGAGACTTAGCAGCCCGCTCTTGAGAGAGGTGGTATCTGCATAGGCAAACACCACACAAACCCACAGGATTAAATTCAGTCTGGGTTGCTGGCTGATAGCAAATTAGCAATCAGGGCTTCCTTTCAACATCCAAACAGGAAATGGGAGTGGAGGAAGTGAAAGCTTAATAATTTCTTGCATGTTACCAATTTACATGAGCTACTCCAATAACAAAAAGTTTTACTAAGTGAACTTAAGCCTAGCACATTGTCTGCCCCAGTAGCAAACATTTAGTTTTAAAACCCAGGAGCACATATTAAAAAGAAAGCAGATGCAAACATTTCATTTGGTATAGCTCGATTTCTAGGATAAAAGGACATCGAGCTGTGAACTAATGGTGATGATACTACCTTACTGAAATCACAAGTGTTGAAATTACAATCCCCTAATCAAACCAAAGGTGGTAGTTCTGGCATCTCTCTTTAAACACCCAGCAAAAAAAAAAAAAACAGGATCAGAAGGGTAACTTTCTAGTTATCAAAAACTGTTAAATCCATAACAGCTTCTGACAAAGGAGCAAAAAAATCAGACATAATGTCTTAGCTTAATTTCTTTCCACTGTCTTTTAGGGCTACTGTACTTACTGTCTCTGCAGATCCAGTAACATCTACCTGGCCACATAGGAAAGGGTCAGGAAAGCTGGGGAAGAAAGTCCCTGTGGGACAATGAGAACCCTAAAAGGCCTGAAGGAGTAAAGGACTCTGAGGCCTCTATGCCAAAAGCAATAATGAACATCTCATCCTATCTTCATGTCACCATACTGCAGCCCCTGGCAAAAGTGAAAAGCCTGGCCCATTACACACCCATACCTTGGTGCTATCTTCACTGCAGGAGGAAGACAGAAGGCTTTGTGCAACTGTTGAGTAATTCTCAAGAGTTCAAGACAGGCGAAAGGCCAGTCTCTTGGTTGCCTGGAGATTAGTGACAGATTAGGGACAGAAGTAAGATGATTTATAGGGGTGGATGCAGACTGATATTTTGAGGGAACAAAACTGCCCCAGAACTACACAGTAGAACTCCTTGGGGCTCATGGATGTGTCTAGCAAAAACCCAAAAACCTCTTGGAAGAAGCTGTAAGACTCACCAGTACAGAAAGAGATTATTAAAATGGGTTGCGTGGAGAACATAACAAAGGCAAAGGAATTTGGGGAAAAAAACCCAACCCAGCCCTGCTGTCAATACATCTACTGCACAATCTCATTGTCTCCGAGGGATGAAAGCAAAAACAGACACACAGCGTAGTTACCACGGCCCACAATAAACTGGCTGGAGTAAGCAAAGAGCTAAAACTGCATGGGTGCATACTCTTCGTTAAGGAGTGTGAAGGTAGTTTTTTTCCCTACTTTCAGCAGCAGAGGTATGGGTGATCCTAGTTCCAGTGCAGCATTTACCACAAAGCGCTGTCTGCTGTAAGCCACCTCAAGGTACATGCTACACCATGCACGTGGCTAGAAATGCAGATCCTAGTGTGGACTCTTGTATTATCGCCACAAGAAAGAGGAGAAAGTCTGTTTCACCTATGAACTTCCCTCCTCAATCCTCCAAGGTCAGATGATTATCACAGTAGGCATTCCTGCTTCCAAGATGACAGAAGATGGATCAAATATTTAATCAGCTTGGGGTTTAGACCACTTTATTATTATTATGAGCAAAAACTCTTCAGAGCAGGAGTTTTGAAAGCTGAAAAACAATGACTGTGTAAGACTGCTGGGTCTGGTGGGGGGTTTGTTTGTTTGTTTTTTAAGACTAATTAATGAGTAGGTATTACCTCTTTCACTACAAACACAGATACTCTTTCCAAAGGACTTGTCTTGCTACCTTGCACTCCCAAGACTCACAGTATCAGCTGTGTCCAAGCATTTCCTTCTGCGGGGTTGGCCACTGACTACTTTGTTTACTTCTCTACCTCTCTCGTAGGATGCTTGTATCCAGGGCAGCGATGCCACCTCCTACTACGTGAGAAAGACCATAATGACATTGCAGGACTGCTGCCTGCTCCGTTCCTAAAATGACATGATCTGCCAGAACATTCAGGTTTCCAGCCTGTGATGCTTCCACAGGTTAGTTGATCCTCACTTAACTTCTATAGAAAGTACTTTTCCTTAAGCCAGAGATTTCAAATTTTCCTTCCCTCTCCTCCCAATGAGAAAGGTGAGAGTTTCCAGACAAGGTTACTTGGTAAGGAGTGCTGAAGAGCTATGTGGCTATGACTGTATCAACAATCCAGCACCAAAAAATGGAGGAGGAATGTGCTTGACAATTCTTAGTGAAGGACAAATTATGATCCATGTCCTCCTTGCCCTACATTCACACTATATCCAAACTCACACATTCCATTTGCTTAAATGTCTAAAGGAAGATATAGTTGTGACCAATTTCTCTGGACCAGACACCAGGTAGCTGTTAAATAATATTAAGAATGATTTCACCATGATATGCTTGTACTGGATCTTGCAAAAAAATTTTATATATTGCTGATATTACTGGTTTGCTGCAATTGCTGTCTCAAAGGAAAGCAAGAACATTGAAAAATATATGCATGAGATCATACAGACGAGGAGACTGTATGTTTGTAGAGGTGTGGTAATACTTGTCAAAATAGATTATCTTTTTCAGTCTGTCTTCCAAAATAAAGATTTTCTTGGATGATGAACTCAGGGATTCCCAGATTTCTGTCTGTGGAGGGCAACTTACTGGGTGGAACATCAGGCTAGGGGCTGCACAACAAAAATCAATATGCATGACAGTGCAGAACAACTGCAATGTGAAAATCCCTCAGAGGGTCATACTTAGCAGCTTTCCAGGTCAGTCTCTGGGAACCCTCAACTCAGATACTGAATTCTTGTGAGGAATACCACTGAACCTTGTGGTGGTTTTACCTCCTCAAAGACACATTTCTGAAGGTTTTCTTTTTTGTGATGACTACTGGGCTACTACACAAGCAGAAGACTGACAAGGCAAAAGCAGACATGCTATAACTTTTCCATTTGTAATGTACTTGTAAACTCTTGTTAACTCAAAACAAGTGATAGTCTTCATTCAGAAGGCCTCCAGCTATAGAAGCAGCTCACACTATATTCAAGTGGTGGTGAAGCGGAAGTGGTTCTTACTGCTTAAAACTTCAACAGACTTCAAACATTTATTTTGATAGTCTGAATGCTTGGGAAGATAATGACAACTCTCATCACTTTCACTGTGGTCTGGTTATTTCCCGATGTGGCTCTTCTGTGCCACAGACATACACAAAGAGGAAATATTTCTGCCTGGCATTATCTCTGTGAGCAAGAGATAGCCTACAGAGGGAAGAGTAACAGCTGTGGAGGTACACTGCCCTAATGGATATCAGCCTCCAGTCACATCTCTTCAAGTGGAGATGACAACTGTAAACACCAAAGATTTGAGCACACAACTGTGCCAGATGGCAATTCAATCATGGAAAAGCAAGATAAAGAAGACTTAAGGTTTACAGGTGCTCTTCTGCACTTACACTTTCTGTGCATATTTTCCTTCCCAGTTGAGAGATTCACAAAATAAGACATGTTAACAACTTGTTCTCCAGCTTGCAGGGCTGGCAGGAATGCTCCCTCAGCTGGTATGTCTGCGTCTCCTACTAACAAGACTGTAACTTACTTAACTTCAGGCAAATTAATGAAGAACATCTACCTTAGTCCTTTGGTATATGTAGGTGTAACAGAATTCCTTTCCATCAACAGAAACTACCTGAAGAATAAGCTGTAAGTCCTTCTTAGCAAGCTTTCTGACTTTTAGTGCGTATGCTTTGAGGGGAAAAGCCACCAGTGAAATCAAGAAGCAAACAGGTAAAAATCTCTGGAACGTCCTCTCTGCTCAAAGCTCAGAAAAGCTCTGCTATGTGGGGAGAACTGGCATCAGCCCTTGCTTCCCAAGATGCAAGGGACTCCACCAGGGTGTGAGCTCCAGTCCTGAGCAAAAAATTTCTTTTGTTTCTGTTAGTCAGGCAGCCCTGCCAAAGAACATCTCAAATTCTGGGCAGGAAAGCACGTGTTGGGTCAGGCACTTCTGTCATGCTGGTAGTGCCTCTGGTTGGAGGACTACCCCGTGACAAGAACAATGTTCTGCTATGGTTGGAGCACCCTTGTTAAAAGGTCTCCTGTCAGCAGCAAGCATGACTGGCCGGCAGAGATCTGGCTTAATCGGAGCAACCTCTTTTTGCTTTCTATACCACACAACAGGCATGAGTGTTCAGAAATCAAGGCTCGTGCTGCCCCAACTACCTGCCCTGTCTCCTTACTGAATAGAAGAAAAGTAGCTGCCTCTGTTGCAAAACAGGTGCGATCCAGGTTAAGCTGTGGGAGAATGTGAGGCCAAAGCCTTATGTGATGGCCTCATGCTCACTGCATGCACTCTGCCAGGTCTGGTCCCCGAGTCAGACAACTATCAGAAAGGTGCTTAATCCACACGGAATAGAAAGACCTAAGGAATATCACTTGTTTTTAGCTGATGGTCAGACAGTGAGGACATACAGCAAAGTCACACAGCTGTGACAAAGGGTATGCCATGCAGCAGGTTTTCTACACTGCTACCAGCCAAGGAGGCTGCATCTGACCTGTGATCTCTTTAAGAAATACAGCCTCCCTGTTTTCCATGTTTATCTCATTCTGATCACGAGTTAAACAAGCCAGTCAGCCTATTGTTTTTACCACATGGTAAGTAACTAGCTTCATGTAAACAAAACAATTAAGCTCCATAAGGAACTGCTTGCCATTCAAAGCTGAACTAAATACTGTGTTTTGTTTTGGGAATCCAAATATGGTAAATCACTGACAGTTAATTATGACTATGGGATTATTCACTGCACAGAAAGGGTAAGTGGAACAGGAAGCACAAACTGAAAAATCACCTTTCTTCTTCTTTATCCTGTCATTAACCATCTTGAGATCCTCCTGGTCTCACTGCTAGCTGCTCTCGCTGAGTACCACCTTAGCATAACTAACTCATGGTAGAGAGATGAATAGACAGGTAAACTTCATATGCTGGCACATCTGGCTCTAAGCTTCCCCTCTTCAGTTGCAAACCCACCAGGTTCTATCACTGCCCCTCCAGGAAAATACCTCTGACTGGTTAACTTCATAACATATTTGGCAGTCAGACATTTCATTAAGGGATAGCACAGCACACAGATACACACCAACTCCTCATTTTCTTATTACCTGTATTCCTGTTGCATCTAAAAGACCTAACCAATATCAGACTGACAACATTCTGCTGGACAGAACGTGCATGGAGGAAGACAGAATCCCCACACAGAAGCCTGGACACTGTAAACCCAACACACACATCCAGCTCAAAAAACCTAACTCTACACTGCTGATTTGTGTACATGTTCAGCTTTGCAGGCTGAGTATTCCTATTTTAAATATCCACAGAATGCAGGAGCCTTGAATAGACAGAGTAGGAAAAAAAAACAAACCAAAGCAAACCAACAACAAAACCAGAAAAAAAAAATTATTAAATCTATGGGGGGACAGACGGACGGGAGGACGACGGGGGATGACACACAATACATTAATAAAGACAAAAGTAAAAATGTATTCTGTTATAGTTTCTGTTCTAGTACCCACTGGAATGCCCACTTTTACATTTTAAATGTGCATGCTTTGCTCCCTTGCAAAGATTTAGTAGCTCTCCCCAGTTACAGACCTGCATCACAGCTCTCTGCTGTGCCTGCCTGTGTAGGACAGAAGCAACTGAGCCGAAGAAGGCACAAGGCTGAGGGTAGGACAGGATGTAGTGAGGTAAGTGTAGAGGCCTCAGGAAGAGAGATCCCAGCACACCAAGGGGAAGGACAGAGCCTGGAAGGTGATGGCAGCTTCTAGAATAAGTTCACAAGTTTCACACTGGAAATCTGGGAGTTAAAACCACAGTCATGGTGGAGATTCCAATTAGTCACACTCTCCCCACCACCTCTGCGATGTGATATCTGTCCTTGTACTGCCCAGAAACATCCCAGCCTCCTGATGAAGTTACTAGATAAATTTTTAGTTTTGAAATACAGCTAGACAAAGGTTAAGAAAACCAACAATGGTCTATTATTTACTGTAGTACTGCAGCATACATGTCTCCATCTTGGATGAAGGGTGAAAGACACCATTTTATGCAACAGATGGACAAAGTCAGCCACTGGGAGAATGAAGTGGCCTGTTACGGTGGTATCATCCAAATGACATGTAGCTATGGAACAGTAGGACACAGGCTGTGCAGACACTCTTACTAGTACATTAGCTAAAGAAGCAGACCTTGCCCAAAAAACAGAGACCAAAACACTAATTTGGTTCATCTTCTAAATCCTGGGTATCAAAATGGTAGGGGGAATCAGGACAAAAAGGACAGATATAGCCTTAAATTTCTTCCTGAGCTTCACTTGCCATCACAAATATTGCTGGATCTCAGATTTTATTACCACTTAACTTATATATTCCTTGCAAATACTTATAGGCATACCTTCAAAGCTGCTCATGTACAACAGAGGATTACTCAGCATCCTACATAGAAGGCAACAGAGCCAGGAACACACATAAAGAGTCAACTGATTTTGGTCAGAAGTCTACATCAAGTGCTGCTTCTCTGTCCCTCAGGTTTTTACTCTTTACTGAAGTGAATCCTTCAACCAGCAGATACGAAAAGGTCTAGAGCCCCTGAGATAAAGGACATATCTCAGGGCTGAATATGGTGGAAGGGATGCAAAGCTTGGACTAGGGCATATTTGGAGGCATGCCTAGGGACCTGGAGAGTTTGGGACTCATTAAGTTAACCCAGAAGACTTAGTAAGATGGACTTCAAAGCCAAGGTGAGGGGGGTAAACCTAGGACAGACCACAAGACAGTAGCTGGCTCCTAGCTCCAGCGAGACTGGTGTCTACAGAAAGGTCCTGCCCCTCTTGCAGCTAATACAGCTGTGGTGTGCAGCTTTCATGTAATGGTATGATCACAGCATTAGGAATTCTGACTGTGAAGCATTTGAGATTGAGAAGGAAAAGGAAACCTGCTTCCAGACCCATGCAGAGACTCAGATGCCAAAGCTCAAGCTTTCATCAAATGGGCGCAACTACTTTCAGCAGGTTCTGCTTGTCCTTGGACAATTTAGCATTCTTCCTTCCCAACATAACATTTCTGAGAAAGGTACTATAGGACTGCAGGTGTCCTGCATGGCTTCAGGATGTACTCTCCAAAATGTGAAAATATAGTACAAGCATTAGGTTTACCCTTATTCCCTTCTTAAACATTGTATTTCTCTCACTCCTCTTACCTTTGCATACGTTTTCAGAATTTTAGTCTTTGCTCCATTAACCATATGCTCTCCCTTTTTCTGCTGTGCCTTTGTTCTCTCTAGTTTTCCTCCTCTTCACTAAAACAGCCCTTCCTTCTTGCATGTTATTTCCCCACTAACACAACAAAAATCATAATGTCAATCTGATTTCACATGTGTAGCACAGATGATTTTACTTTTTTATTCCCCACACTTTTCCCTGCATTGACACTGTCCACAAGCCCTCTGAGACAACGACTGTTCAAATGGGAACTGTGGTTAGAAAAACAGTACCCAGATCATCTTGTCTGCCACCTCAGCATGCGCCAGACATAAAAAAACCCCAACACTAGTGGATAAACTTTCTTCTTATACAGCCACCACCCTATTCCACCTTAGGATCTGAAGTTTCAAGTCAATGCATTAATCCTATGTCATCCCACACTAAAATACCTGATGCAGTTTTCATCAAGGTCAGTCATTTTGCCAGAAACTCTAAAGGCAGCTGAGGAATTGTAGTACCTCGGATCCAAGGTAAGAGGCAAAACTGCTGTATCAGGTAAACCTCTTCCTAGGTGCAGAGCAAAAGGCCTCTAAATACCAACCTTAGTAACACTGAGTGCCTACCCAGCCCTTGCCTCTGCAGGTCAGAGGGCACAGTAAGCACTTGCTTAGCACGGTGTTGAGCATGGCAGTAAAACCTAGACACACTGTATAAACAAGCTAGAACCTGGGCATCCTGTTTCTCAAGGCCCCATCCTCATAACATATGACTGCTGCCAAACATTACAGTATAAATTTCCCACTGAATTTAAGATGCAGTTGACAAATATATATTAAAAAAAAAGAATAAAAATATTTATATCTTGAAACACTGGACTGGCTAAACAAGATTGTAGGTGGGCCTCTGTTATGTCCTGCTTACCAATGTACAGGCTGAAGCAGACAAATATTTTAGAGCAGTCACCGTTGCACATGCAGGCATGCCCTGTGAGCTGCCCTTTCCACTGCTTTGCCTGGCAGGAGCAGAACAAGTCCTGGACAGGATGATGGGTGCCCCCTAATGTTTCGAAGAAGGTGATGACCCAAGCACACTCAGCAGAGGCTAAGCTTCTCAGACAGCTGAAGCAACTCATTCCCACACTGCATGCAAACACCATGCACAGTTACAGGTACAACTTTTAACTTTTCTCCATGTCCTGAATGTCAGATGGACCCTGCTTGTGGCTACAGTATAATGCCTTTCACCATCCTTCAGAACTGATTTTATGGAGCCAATTTACTCTGGCAGATAGTTATCTAAAACTCAGATAATGAGATCATGACCAAAAATGATCACTTGGTGCTTAGACTTGTTACTTTTAAGTAATCAGCATCAATTCTGCTTCTTTCCAGCCCTCATTGCAAGCATTTGAAAGTCCATCTGTCCATTCCACTGTCACTAGTCATCTTCCCTTTTACAATGCCTATGTGCTAGAATTCACTGGACCATTGTGAAAAACTAATCATTGTCAGTATTCAGTGTCACATTGGTGAAAACTTCTATGTTTAGGCATGTGCCTCTAATAACTCAACATTTTAAGAATATATTAGGGTTTTTAATATACTTTTTAAATTGAAGATATATGACTAAGCCTACGTATATCCCACATACTTATACCTGGAATAACATTCTTCAAAATGACAAGTGAAAATCTGTAACCTGTAGAAAGCGTGCAGTATTTCAATCCCACACAGAAAATAACCTCTATGCTTTAACTTTGGTAAGCGAAAACAGCAAAGAACCATCCAAATAAAAATACCCGCTAAAAGACATTTGTTTTCATTTAGCACTTTAAATAATACAATGTTCTAACTTCAGGGGAATTCAAATACTTAAGAATTATTTTATGAGAGAAGTTGAGCACAAGAGCCCTGTTTCAGGTAAGCACCTGCATCTACAAGTTGTCCTAGACTGAAGGTCTGACATATCAAGGCAGCAGGTTTGATTTCCAGCTCAAATACTTACTGATGTATCGCTCTACAGTCAAGGGAGAAGACCTCTTTCAAAGCTCCTAACATCTGAAATCCTTCTGAAATAAGTATTTGCCATCCCAGTGGAAGCACCTCAGACACACCTACTCTGCAAATTCCTTCTTATAAACCAGCACCATTAATAGGAGACAACTTGCAATCCACTGAACTGTCATGAAGAGACCAAACAACAAAGAGCACAATTAAGTGCTACTGCCTACCCGGTTGTTCTAGTCAATTCTTGTAGTTTTATCATTACTATTTTCCCTTTTCGTTTAATTGTTTTTCTCCCCTTTCCTTACTGCCAAAGAGACACAAACACACAAAAGATTGGCCTATCTAACCATGCAAACACAGCAATGGCAGAAGATATGCTTGAAGAATGTCTGAAAAACTATTTCTAGAGGATAAAAAAGGATTATTTTTCCCCTCAAGTAGTCGCAGCCATTACTTGTAACAGAGATATGCAAAAAACATTAAGGCAGATGTATGAACTTTAAGTTGATGATATGCCGTAGTCCATTACATTTGAGGAAGTGTTGTTACAGGGAACGCTGGCGAGAGCATTTTGATACAGGACACAGGACTGACTAACACCAGTTTAATTGCTCCATGTGGCATATTTTTCCTATTATTTAATGCTTATTGTAGCTATTATAATGATACATAGCTGAAAGCCATCAGTAAAGACTTTCACAAGGGACCGCACAAAGAAAGCTGATACAATGATAAAGAGACAGCGCTTGATTGTTTTTCCTTACATTCTTTTGTACCTTTGGTGGCTGTTAAATCAGTCTGTTCTGATCAGATCTCCCAACCTCACCTGCCACCTTTATGATACCATCTGTCAGACCAAATTTAGAAAGCAGCTGCTGGGAAAAGGGCTGCAGTCTCATCACGTGTGGAAGGTCACTAAATACAGCGGAAAAGCACGAAGGGGGATCTCTCCAGTTTACATCACTACATGGTGTACAAGCACCATCTTTCACAGGATCATCTGCACATGCAAATTCCACAATGGTTAGAAACCAGATCAACTAGCTGGGGTAATTACAGGGAAACCTCTCAAAATATGAAACCATATTAGGTGGCCTTTTTATTGACTACACCTAATTTAAAGTTTATATGTCATCAGGGCAGACTTGCAGAAATCCTCACGAATGCAGTGTAATCAAGCTTTTATTAAAATTAGTCAGACGTTTTTACCACCAAAACCAAGATTTCATTAGGAACCCTTCTCTGGTTACCCTGTTTAACTTTCTACATTTACAGAACTCTGTTTCAAGATCTGAGACCGAATTAACCGATCCCTTCTGGGGGCCTATTTGTCACCAAGAAAAAGCACACTAACTTGGACAGTTTAGGGCATTCAGATCTTATTTCTTTTCTTTTAAGAACTTCAACTGCACTGATATTGAGAAAGAGATGAAACAGAACTGCTTCAAATCCCAACTTCAGATATTATAATTGTATTAATGATCCTTTAATTAATAGAAGGAATAGAGCGCCATGCAAATGGAAGTTGAGAAACTAAACAGTTTAACATGTCAAAATCCCTCATGTCACTGAAAAACTGCAGATGTCTAACCATCCACACCGACTGGAATTTTAATACAATAAACAGGTTTGACTGATGAAATTAAATGAGTGAGTCCCAACTTCAAAGCAGCTAGCTATACAGTTACTCCACCAGTTTATTCATAAACCTATTTCTTGGCCAAATACTCTAAATTCAATACAGTATCATTATGAACTGCTGAACTGCATGTAGAATTCTGCCTATCACTTCTTTAAAATACCACAATGAAGAGATGGTTATTCTAAATTCACTGTGCAAAATCTAATATTGGACCCTCCTACAATTCCACGATGAAATCACCACAATTGGTCTAAAAATGTAGTATTTTGAAAAATTAATACCTCATATTTTAGAGAATAAAATACTGGTATCTTGCAATGGGAGTGAAAGGCAGCTCAAGTCTTGCCCTTAAAAACCAGCTTGTCACATAATGGGAAAAAAAATGAATCCACCAGCTGCTTCAACCAAATGAAACATTCAGCTAGAAGCCTCAGTCCATTTTGGTACCTTGTAGCTTTCAACAGCACAGATGCATACTGCATCTGCAGTGCAGTACAGTGCAATGTGTAGGCTGAAGACATAAGAAGTTGCACATCATCCCTGTCAAGGTTTAAGCTGTAAATCACGCAGCCTGTTCTCTCACTCACTCCCCTCTCTTTCTTCCCCCCGCTCCTGGGTGGACGGGGAGGAGAATCAAAAGAATGCAACTCCCACAGGTTGAGATAAGAACAGTTTAGTAACTAAAGTATAACACAAGACCACTACTGCTACCACCAATAATAATAATGACAAAGCAAATACAAGGAAAGAATACAATTGCTCACCCAGCCCAATACCAAGCCCGACCCAGCAGTGCACCCCCACCCTTCTGGGTCTCTGCTCTCTGTTTTTACATCCTGGGCATGACGTGCTGTGGTATGGAATAACCTATTTGGTCAGTTTGGGTCAGGTGTCCTCTCTGCTTCCTCCCAGCTTCCCCTCCTCCCTGGCAGAGCATGAAACTCAGAAAGTCCTTGGTCAGACCAAAACATCACTAAGCAGTAACCGAAACACTGGTGTTATCAGAGCTGCTCCCAGGCTGAAAGTCAAAAACAGTGCTGCACCAGCTACCAAGAAGGAGAAAAAATGACAGCTGCTGCTGAACCCATGACAGTCTCATACGGTGAAGAAGGGTTAAAGCCTAGAAGCAAAACTATGTGGTTATAGCAAGCCCATATAATTCACTTTTTCCAGATGATTCCTCTCCTTGGTTTGCCTCTTCAGTGGCTTCTGGGATGCTAGAAAGGCAAGTTCCCTCAAGTAGAGATCACGGTAAAGACATCCCAAACATCAAAGGCAGCAACAATGACACAAAAACAAGTATGAGAAAAGGACATAAAAGAAGATGAGTCTGAAGCAGCTGTCAAGAATAAAGGAAGCAAGACTGACGCTGGGCAGACAATAAGAGATCAGAGAAAGAAATGCTGGCAGATTAGCATCAAGCTGAACAGTGAAAGCAAAAAAAGAAAAATTTGCTATTGCTCTCCCCTGGAACAGAAAAGTAGTCAAGGAAAGAGGAAGAACTTGGTGAAACTGCATGACTGCCATTATAATATAAGCCTTGCCAAAATACAAAGCCCCTTAAAGCAGGCAAAATGAGCGTCTAAGACGAGTTGAACAGGAAGCACACCCTACTTATCTGGCAGCAAATACTGAGAGTATGCCGGATAGAATGACAGAATTCTGTCCTTGTATGAACATAATCAGAGAAGTTGGGAAGGAGAAAGAATCATAGAATAGTTAGGGTTGGAAAGCACCTTAAGATCATCTAGTTCCAAACACCCTGCCATGGACAGGGACACCTCACACTAAACCATGTCACCCAAGACTCCATCCAACCTGGCCTTGAACACTGCCAGGGATGGAGCATTTGTAACTTCCTTGGGCAACCCATTCCAGTGCCTCACCACCCTCACAGTAAAGAACTTCTTCCTTATATCTAACCTCCCATTGCATCTAGGCAACTAACACAGATATGTCTAAACTGGAGACACTGCAATAGCTCTGTGAAAGTCAGTGTTGGGAGCAGCCCAGCTGTGACTACAAGCACACAGAGCAGTTTATCATCTCATAACCTATGAACCTTGTCAGTAATCCTCACCTGACAACAGTGACTCTCACAGTAGCAAAAAACGTGGTGAAAGAGTATGGGGAACTTAATGCTGTGGCAGATGAACAAGGCCCCTCCATCCCCATGAGAACTTTTTTCAAAGCAGAAACAGCTTCCAGTGGGGCAGAATCAGAAAACTGCATCTCCTTGATTCGGCTCATGATAAACAATAAGCTTTAAACAGGGGTTTACATACCTGAACTCCGCATACAGGAGTGCAAAGATTTGTGCTATAAACTAAAACAATGTACTAATTTTTGCTGTGCTCATAGTTTAGATAAATCCAATCTCTGTATACCTATCTCATGACTGAGAAGAGATCAAATCCAGAGAAAAGAGTATTAGATGTTGTAGAGAGGAGAGCTAAAGGCCCCTACATGATACAGATGTAATTTGTACAATTTGTGCCATGGAAGCCCAGAAAGAATTGATCGGTCAGGCTGCCTGGGATACTGCACAGGCTTTTGTGCATGAACAACATTTTAATAAACAAGCAATTACATAAACATTCTCAGAGCTAGTGGGAGACAAAACTGATGGAAAGATGAATCGTGACCCCAAATGGGCAGTGTCACAAAGCTGGTAGGAGGCTGAACCACGACCTCAATTTTACCCCCAGCTGGACAGTGTAACACAACTCCTGCCCAACCTATGCATCTTAAGAAAAAAAGCAAAACCCTATACCAGAACATAAGCAGTACTTCAACAAATACTCAGACCATAGTCTGAGATACATGTGTTCTGTGGGGGAGAAAGGGAGGAAATTAAATAATCAGCCTGAGGGTACACTGCAGTATTTCTGCAGTGACTTTTGTACATGAGGTCTTGCATCCTTCCATTGTCTCAACACTCAAAGCAGTTTCCATCATCTAAAAATGGAAAAAAACCCCAGCAGTTCATGAAGAGAATTATTTGGGCCTGTAGCTATTTGTGTTTAAACATATAATTAAAATAAAATGAACTGAATTAAAAAAGCAGCTAATTTATGCTGTGGATCATGTGGTGCATGGTCAAGTATGAAGCATAGCCATGAGTCTTATTTTCTGATGGAAAAGCTTGGTCTTCATAGGAATTCAAACTCCAAGCCTAAATATTTTTAAGAGCTCTTCAATTACATAAGACAAACATTCTATAGTTTCCTGTTACAGGGAATGAAAAAGTGCAAGTGAACTTCTGTGCTGTTCTGCCTTGTGAGGACCACACATTGCAGTCATATTAGAAATGTGGCAACTGAATCTAGGAGCAGTCCTTGCAGTTTAACTCTGTAATGAATTAGACTGAGAGAGCATTTGTTTTCAACTCCTACACAGGAATCTGCAGTAGTTTTAAAAGGGATGAAAATGTCATCACAGCTTGCTCCTGAGCTGCTGTGATGCAACTCAAGCATAAAGTAATTAAAAATTTGGGTCAAGAAGTGGACTTTTTACAATTTCAATAATTTCTTGCTTACAGAAGGGACTATACATAATGCAAACAGCGTTCAGTTTAACAATTTCCTAAATGCACAAAGAATTAACCAATATAACGCCTCAAACATTACCATGTCCTATTAAAAAAAATAAAATCTTTTAAAAGCGTACAAATGCAGTTACATCAGGAAAGAAATAAAACCCTATTTCAGTGATGCAAGAAGTCTAATCCGAACCAGGTGGATGAACATCAATCCTAGACTGCTTAGATTCTGCGGGTTTATATTAAAAGTTGGCAGAGAAAAAAGAGACGAGACTAAATCTTCACCTAAATTCAAAAGAATTTTTTTAGGGAACCACAAGGGCAGAATTCATAGTAGTGCAGAAGATGACGTAGACAGGCCAACTAACTGTGTCGCAACATGCTGCTCCACATCCAGCTTTCAGAAACTGTATCTACCAAAGACACTGTTCTCTTCCTCCCTCCCCCTTTTAGCCAAACACAGATGCGTTAAGTGCAGGCGAGATCAGAACGTCCCAAGCGAAGTGAGCTTCCAACTATATGCTATTCTCTTTTCTACTACTGCATTGTAAACTTGATTTTTTTAAACTTTATTTAATGTACCTCATATTATCATATATATAATGTGCATTATTATCCATTATAACATCACATAAATTTGCCCTGCTTGCCTCAAAATCTCTCAATGTACATTCCCTCATGTTTCTCGTGCTTCCGTGCCCAGTTCCACTGACCATGAATGTAGCTAGAAGTTTTCTTTCTCTCATGCACAAGGACCTTTTTATTTTTCCTCTGTGTTGATGCACATTTTCCTATTTTTTTAAAAAACAAAAAAAATTACAATAGGTTTTCCTCCTCTTCTCTTTCTACCCACATGTTAAAGAGGTACATTCACCTATTACATGACAGAGCAAATGACACAAAAATTAAACAACTAGGTATTCTGCTTCGGTCATACACGACAACTACTTTAACCTTTGCTTGTTCTCTAAAAGGAAGTTATTGAGGCTTCAGTTCATATTTTAAATCCTTTTCTTCAGAGGGAGACAAAGAAACATATAGTTCACCAGCAGTGTCATGGAAGTCAGCTTGCCCCTGACTTAAAAGGGGACATGAACCATATGACAAAACAGTGGCCAGTGACAACCCACCACCAAACAATGAAAGTACAAATACGACCAAAGACTGGCAAAGATTGGAGGACTGAGAAACACAAAATGGGGGGGGGGGGGGGGGGGGGGGAAGGGACAGGGGTCCAGGACTGAAGAGAGACAGAGACACATGGCAACACTGAGCTGTACAGTCCAAGCGAGAGCACCAACTCTGGGATTAAATCCCACAAAAACTTCCAGAACACATTCAGGTTTGTTCTGAAAACTGGACAGGTATATCAGAATTATGAATATGAGTAAGTATGTTATAGAAGCAGCTAGTTATTTAAGTAAAAGATCAGGAAAGACAGGAGTCAAATGCCTGCCAACAATAATGGCAGGCTTGTCCACCAGGAAGAATATGCCTGATTTTGTTCTAAGTATCTGAAGAAGGCAAAAAAAAAAAAAAAAAAAAAAAAAAGATAGGACTACAGGGCTGCTGCCTGTTGCAGTTGGAAAGCAGAGCAGAGCTGGGATAGTTTTAGTCTAGTTTTAGATGTGCAGTACGCAGAATTGACTGAAAATAGCTAGGCAATGATGCCTGTTGCATTCTGGAGATTAAAATCAGGCAAAGGCTTTATGATGGCTGCCAGCATTTGAATAGTTCTGAGACATTTCAGAAGATTATGTGATTCCAGAAGACCTCTTTCTTTTATTAAAAACTATTGGTTGCTTTTAATAGATGTTGAATACAGCCAGGCTTTGTTTGAGAAAGCACTGCTTATTCTAAAATAAGCAGGATCCAGACAAAATGCTTCATCAGTTCACTGCCTCCTAACAATACCTTCACTTAGGACCTCTAGGCTCTCATCTACTCATTGTTCTGCGTAAATCCAACTTAAAAGAGAAGCCAGGGGAACCTAACTGAGAGCAAAAAGTTGTTAACTAAATAGGCAGAGCATGGGTGATGTTAAATGAAGAATCACATCAGGACATAGCAGTGACCTGGTACAAAGCTTGTACCTGGATTCTGAGCCGTGAATATCGTCTGTCTTCAGTGTGACCAGAACCTCAAGCAAAAGTAATGAGGGGACTACTGTTTGCTCTCATTCACCTGAGCAGGATCCTCACAATGTGCAAATGCCAGTCACAAGCACTAGGGGTGTGCTTATGTTTTTGGCCAAGAGGAAATGAGATGAATGTGTGTAATTAAAAAAAAACCTGAACAACTCCTGCATTCCCTCCATGAGCAGTGACAACTGGATGGCTTCCGAATTCCAACCTAAGTTGGACAAAAGCATTTGGAAAACTGACATGAGACCACAACAGTGAACTGAAGACACATAGTAGTCAGCAGCTACAGAAATCACAGATTCTTTCTTTTTCCTTTCTTTTTCCTTTCTTTTTCCTTTCTTTTTCCTTTCTTTTTCCTTTCTTTTTCCTTTCTTTTTCCTTTCTTTTTCCTTTCTTTTTCCTTTCTTTTTCCTTTCTTTTTCCTTTCTTTTTCCTTTCTTTTTCCTTTCTTTTTCCTTTCTTTTTCCTTTCTTTTTCCTTTCTTTTTCCTTTCCTTTCCCTTCCCTTTTTTTGGTCAAAAATTGGAAACAGCGACTCACTAGCACTGTATCCTACAAATCCTACCCCATGCAAGGAAGTTTAATCATTCAGAGACACTACCATCAATGCAGTCAGTTGAAAAGGCTTCAGTTTTTAAAGGAAACTTGCAATTTTTGTAACATTTTCTTCTCGTACTGAAGTAAGCCATTTAAATCTCTGCTTTATTACATGCTCCAGTACACCAAGCAGTCCAAACACAGAGAAATGGATGAGATAAACAGAAATATTTTTGTTATGACCTAATTTAAGGACCTTAAGAATAATATGACTACTTTAAAAACTGTTGAGGCATCAAAAGGCTTAAAAATATTGCAGACACACAAGAGTGTAAGGGATCTGGCAAGTATTGATAGAGTAACATTTAACTCAAATGAGAAACAGGAGGCATTCAGAGACACATGGTTACCATTCACGTAAATTTATGACCAGGGCATTTCTGTTACTGTAATACTCTTTGTACCAGGAGCCATATGCAGTGGCTCTCTCTTTCATGTGCAATGTCCATTTATGTCATACTGGTGAAAATTAAATAAAGGCTTGAATTTGGAATTTGCTGGCTGCCAGTACAGCATAAAAGATGAAGGCAGTACAGGTTCTGCTCTTTGTAAAAGAAATCAACAGCCTAGGAGAAGGAATCACGCAGCTTTTACAAACAGTAAGCAGCAGAAGAGGTGGCTAGGAGACAAAAGCATACACGCCCCATCCTACACACAATTAACATCAGTCTACTACAGATCCAAGCACACCTTTAAAAAAGGTGCCTAACATTTCCATCAAACTAATGAATGCACTGCTTCCTTGATTACCTTCAAAGTTCATTTGTGCATCTGCACTAGCACTAAAATCTTGGTATCACAGCCTGTTCTGGAAGACGCCTTTAGTAAGCCTCATCTTACCACACAGTCAATGCTTTTCTGTTTCCTTGAACACAAATCTAAGGTGAACAGTGCAAAATACAATCTACAAAGTAGACACACAATGCCATCTGTATTGCAATTCCCTCATTAGTTCTATAGTTTATATTATCTTCCATATTACATTCCTTCTTACAGAAGCACTTAGATATCACAGCAGCCTGAGTAATAAAACCCCAAATTATAAATAGTAACAACTTCTCCTTATCAGGCAATAAGTGTCCAGGATCCCAAATATGGTAAAGCAATTCGTAAACTGGAGAAATAATGAGCTGTAGACAAAAATACTCCAACTCTTATCACAAACTATTTTTCCATAGGGTGTCTGCCTCTACCTGTGCACCAAATTCACATCATTAAGATGGGATTGGAAGAACTTCTCTGCCACAGCTCAGTCTTTTGATTCTTGGGTATGATGTCTGACCTCCAATCATTCTTTACCCCTGGTTCACCAGGTTTATGACTCCTTCTAAAGGCAAACAAGGGTCACTGGGGAAACAACAGACACTTCAAGGGAAACAAAAACAACTACGCCCAAATGCATAGCAAATGCCGCTGACCCAACCCTAATCCAAGCTTGTTTTACATTTTGCTGCTCCTTTAAATACCACCCTGTCTCTGCATCTTCCTGTCATCTCTTGTTCTCTGTTGTCATCTCTCTGAGGTTATTCACACAGCACACTACAGCACTGTAAATCGCTGAACAGGGCATCAGAAGTACCTCCATGCCCATGCAACCCACAGGTATAAGGTACCATGCTATCCCACGTTTCCAGTGTCCAAGTAAGTTCACTAAAAACTAGGTGAGGTATTTCTGCACAGCTGTGCACTGTGCTATGGATTCAGGCTCTCTAATGAGGAAATAATTTTTCTGCTGTTTGCACAAAGCACCTTGCTTAGCATCTAGGCTCAGAACTACAGGCATTAGGTGCTGCACAAATAAAAACCCCCAAAACAACAGTAGCAACAGAGCCTTCTTGTAGATTCCTAAAACCCGTAAGTACACTTAGTTGACTGCTGAGAGAAATGTGATAAAAACCATGCCAGTGTGGTTCTCTGCAACAAAACATAGACCACAGCTCCACAGGAGGCCAAGCACAGGGGACACAACCCAGCCCAACACCTAGGAAAACTCCAACCTGAAACAGCAAGAAGAAAACTAGATGTTTTAATAGCTCATTCCTATTTCTTTACCACAGTGCAGCCAGGGCCAAAAACAGTAAGTCCACAGCTGAGGTTAAATCTAGACAGAAGTTTTCTCATCAGTAAAGGTTCTTCAAAGGGAGATGGGTTTACTAAATCAGAAACGTTTTATCCTGTGAATCGGTGAAACCTCAAAAGCATTAGAGCATCACAGCTTCAAAGGAAAACAAAACGTTTTCATGCAATATGCTTTTTCCCCTAGCTTCCCTGACCATTGCTTCAAGAATGTCCCTTTTCCTGTATCTTTCTACTACTTTCTACATCTTGGTTTGCTTCTTTGTTCACTTGCTTAAAAAAAAAATAAATTAAAAAAAAAAAAGCATTCCTCCTCTCCCCCCCAAAAAAAACCCATGAACAAAAAAACAACAAATCAACAAAAAAACTCAAAATGAACAACCAAAACAATAACAAAAAACCCATAAACACCCCCCGCCCCAAAACTACTTGGGAGCATTATTCTTGGCAAGAAAGAAATATTAGGTACCTCATGCATACAGCAGAAAGGTTACTGATTGTTTCACTCTGCTGGAATGCTTTACAAAATCACTTACATCCCCATATGGGATAAAACGTCACAGCAGTTTTTGATGCATCACCTGTATTTTACAAATACCAGAGTTAAGAGGTCATGTAAATTCTGCTCTCAGTGTGCTTTGGCCTTCCAATAGTACTTTTAAGGGAATTTTCAGATTATGGAGTAAACTGGATTCTATTTAAAGGACATGGATTATCAAACTGGTAAGGAAGAAAGGAGAGAAATAAGGTCATGTATCACATACAATGTTTTCAGAATTTCCTACATGAGTTACACATTTAATCCCATGACATTTCAATGGGACTGAGAAGCCCAACATGACCTAGATGCTGTCCCCATGCTAATAAGTGCCTGGACCCTCCCAGCACATTAGCTACAGACTTCCAACCAGGGCCCTGTACCTTATTCAAAAAAAATATCAGCCTCAGACAATTCCTCTTACAATGAAAGTGTAAGGGGATACAGCATTATCTATGTCTCTGGGTGTTAGAGACATCATAAATGCACATCACTGTCTACTTGGGGTTTTTCACGATCATGGTTCAATTTCTGCCTAAGGCTCCTAAATCGAAAACAAACTTTTTAGGAAGTCAAGGCATTTGGAGACTTTTAAGGGCCTGTTCTTTCAATAACTACAACCATCTGAAATTAATAAGTTAAATATGAAAAAGAAACTTTCTGTCCAGCTTTCATCATTTGTGGAGATGCCTGCTTTTTTTCCAATCGGCATCAGCAGCTGATAAATGAGAATTTTGGGAAGCTTGTAATGTTGCCATGTAAGACATTATCACCCCAAACCTTTAACAGTAGCTGAAGCACACTATAAACTGACAGCAATACACTAAAATTGGACAAGAGGGTCAGTATGCATCATTTGGGTAGGACAACTTAACAATTTCACACCATTTGTAACCAATCTCTTGCTGCTTAAATGATGCAATTACTGCCATTCACATTTAACAAATGAAAAAAAAAAAACCACAAAACAAAACCAAGGCTTCAAGTGCTTCTCCTAATGTGACTACCCCATTGCTCTGTTATTATAAAGGCATTTCTATTGGTATAGATGACTGATGGAGGGTTCACAAACTGCTAATTCCCAAAAGCTGCTTTAAAGCTACATTTCACAGATTTTTTTAATTCAAGTTCCGTATCAGAAGAGGGGATTAGTGTCACTGTTATAGAGATTACTGCACATCAGTACAAAAACTTACAGAACTTTGAGTAGGTGCCATTGAAGAAGAGCACTGTGCTTCAGTATGGGAAACTGTTACTCCACTTAATAGCTCATAATATGTTCAGAAATGCAACAAATCAGAAAAAAAATCTCAGATTTATTTCATTATGTTTATATATTTAAAATAATGCATACAGTGCTTCACAATTATTTGCCCTACCATAAACATGGTGGTATTTTGACATTTCAGCAAAAAGACTGCTCTGATTTATTTGCAGATTAAGTTGTATTTTTGTGCTAAATGCTCAGCTACTCTGCCCCACAGACCAAATCATGACATTTGTTCATATATGGTTATTCTCGGATGCACGGGAAGAAAGAAAAAAAAAACCAAACCAAGAAGTTACTCAGCTAAAAGCTCTCTCCATCTGCCTGGAGTTTTATTAATAACTCATCACCATGGTATCACAGCATCTTAAGGAAAATAAAACAGATAGTTGCTAGGCTCTCCAACCTCTAAGGATAAAAGAGAATACTTCTTAAGGAAGACTAGGAGAAACTGTTTTGGTCTTGTTTCCTTATCACTCTTGAGAGTGAGACTAAGCCAAGAGATGGGCCTCATACTGTGTCCTGAAAGCTGCAAGTGTTGTGGCCATAACTCAAATCTGTCATCCACGACCCAACTCTTTGCACTAGCACCTACATAAAAAAACAGAAATCCAAACTGTGAAGAGACAAAGCCTAAGCAAAAGGGAACTGGATGAAGGAAAGCATTGCTTTCTTCAGCACTCCCATTTAACCCTCAAAAGGACTCTGACCACATCACTGTTGCCCCTATTCACATTAACTGAAAATGAGCTGCTTGTTGACATGCACTGAATGCCGTCCTGCAGAAGGGGCTCCAGGAATCAGCACATGGCACAGTCTTGTGCTCAACTAAGCCCCATACTGTCATGCTCTAAATGCATCTGATATCAGTGGTGGGAACGAGGGAACAGTTCAGTGACAGGTCCTCTACTCAGAAGAATCTCAGCTATTTCTCACAAGTATTTTCAAAATTACTGAGTTTGAGAAGTACCACCCTTTACCTGTAGCAGTCTCCCCATCAATATGGAGACAGAAGATGTCCCCATGCCTCTGCCAGGTTTTTTCCTCTAGAAGGAACAAGAAGCCTGCATGCACTTGTAAACATTATCTGCTTCAACAAGTGAAGTGGGCTCAAAATATGCTGTAACATCTTTAGAATCCTAATATAGAGAAGCATCAAGTTTAAATGCAGTAAAAAGCATATGGCAATTTGTTTGCAGCCCACATTCCCTTTCAGAACACATGTACTGCATGTTTGACTGTTGCCACATTGTTGTTCCAGGAAAGAATGGGACAACAAAGGAATATCTGTAAAAACAACATACAGACCAAAGAGCGCGACATACAGACTAAAGTGCTTCTTACTTACAGATAACCACAAAATTGACTAAATTCATTCTAATGCTGAAGAGCAATGCAGTCAGAAGTCACACCTTCACTTAATATGCTATTCTGCTGAAGTGTCTCATGAGCAGGAAAGCTTTACAGAACCCTTATGTGTAGCGCCAGACAAGGAGAGAAATCCAGACCTGCAAACTATCCAGTCTGCCATTTGTGAGAGATACAGTGAGTGGTTACACCATTTCCTTCCTTTCACACTGTTAAGATGAGAAAGCAGACAGGATTACAAAAAAACCACTGGGTGCAGCAGATTCATCTCCAGTGCTGTCTCCCTAAAGTCCCAGCACTCAATCTTCCCATGTAAGCTTAATGCAGCAAGCAGATCATGCAGCTCAAGGAGTAAAAGACAAGAAGCCCTAGAGAAGTGCATTTCCCAATGAAGGCCTGACATGACACAAAATGCCAAAGCAGCAGACCTGCCTCACTCCTCAAGAGATGCTGCCATAGCTCAACAGACTTCCCTCTCAGAAGGACATCATTCCTGCGTTATGTTTGTGCTGTATTTTAGAAGGAAGGAAACTGCCCTTTATTGCACCTTTTCCACACTAAAGCAGAAGTCTGTCACCGACACCAAGTATAAAATGTTGTATTCTGGTGTCTCAGGTGGCTTTATGTTAAATTTCTTACAGTTGCAAGAGAAGTTAAGCACAGGAGACAACTGTTTCCTTGTCCTTCAGTTGCTTGGCTAGTTTGTGCAAGCCAGACAATCATCATCTCTGATATCTGTAGCTCTGAGAAAGCAATGATTCCGGCAACATTTAGCTGTGTTATACTTAGGGTCTTCCTCTTAGGGTGAAAAAGAAGCAGAGTTCAAGGTAAAAAATCTCTGGAAACAATCATCCTGATTTACCCCTGCTTGTCAGGCTGGGTGCATTTTGTCTCTCTCTCTGTCCAGAACATATACAACTAATTCTATTTTCTAGAACCGCAATTGTTGATTGATGAGTCATATTTCCTGTAAATTTATTTTTTTTAATGATTTTGGCATTGTTCCTTGAAATTCCTCTCTGGCTATGTAATGGAAATTTTGACCTCACACTCTGGTTTCTTTAAGGTCACAGATACTGAGATTACGAGCTTAGGAAGACCAAACAGTTGAATAAAGGATCCAATGAAGAAAATTTGTAGCTTAAAAAGAAAGCAAGCTGTACAAAATAAACTCTCAAGTAAATATTTAGCTGCATGGCCATTAGGTTATGTTCCTAATAACACAGCAACACATTTATCATAATTAATAATTCATGGGGTGGAGGGTTGCTTCACTCTTTCCCCTCCCAAAATTGTTAAAGTTGTTGGCAAGTGAAACTTGGCATATATCAAAGTTCAGTTTTTCCTTTTAATTAGCAACTCCCCATATTATGGTTTCAAAAACATACTGTAAATAGTAGTCAGAAAGAAAAAAGTAGAAAAATGTAAACCAGAGGAGAGTAGAAAGAAACCAAAAGCACCAAACAATTCATACATGAGTTGGAAGTATTGCATGGTGTAGCATAACACTTTTCAGACTGTAACCAGCAAGATGAGGGACTTTTCAGCTCTGTATTTTCCTCCATTTGGGAGCAACGTGGAAAGTACATAGTAGCCCAAATTTCTCAGACATGCTAAGTTCAAAACACATGGCAAAAGAGTTTAGAATTTTGCACTTAGTCCCACAGAAAAAATTAATCTTTCCAGAAAAAATAAAAATTGAACATGTTTGTGCACTAGTCTGATTTATGCAAATCTTCATCTAATAAATATAAGAGAAACTCCTTGATCTACTCAGCCTGCATTCAGCCAGCAGGAAAACCCCACAGCACTCGGAAACAGACACACTGCTAGCACCTGCTGGAGCCTCTAACCAGCAATTACAATCAACCACCAACAATCATCATGGTAAGCTAGATCTAAGACGGGGCACACATTCATGGCTCACAAAGGCTAAGCCTATTCAAAACAAACTGACATTCCTGCCTACCTTCCACATGCTAAGTGGGATAGCCAAGGGATATGACAACATGACCTTCAAATTATTCTTGGAAAAACTCTGAAGGAGATTTCTCAAATGAGAACACCATTATCTCCCTGGCAATTCTTTGGGGTCATGCCAGAGGGCAGCCCACTCTATGCCCCCCATGTCCACCTTGCATGACCAACCACCTTTCATTCAGGCCATCCAAAGGAGACAATATTTGGCAAAGAGCTCCACTACTGCTCTAGCCACAGGGCAGCCCACAGCAGTCCCTTCACGAGTTTCATTAGACACTGACCACCTTAAGTGACCAATTTAACCCATGAAGACCACAGCAAGTTTGAAACTCTGAATGCAGTCATTGCTCTTCCCCATCAAAATAGCACTCCAAATGGAAACTCTGCACCCAGCAGTGACGTAGCTCTGACTATATGGGCTGGGACACTTAACTATGTGGTGGTACCCCAGCCTGCCTTGCAGCTGCTTTCAAACTCATAGGACTGTCTGTCCTCAGCCTGTTGCAATGACAGAATAAGTTAATGTGACTCATACTGGTGTGATGACTGGCAAATACTTTGAAAAGATGCTACTGAAAAAAACCAGTGTGTGAACACATTCCCAACTCCCTAATGAAGTTCAGTTCCCAAAAAAAGACACTGGGAGAGGAGAAGGAAGACAGAAAGACAGTCAATTAATCTGATGGGGTTTTGGTTTTTGATTGTTTTGTTTTTTTGGTTTTTTTTTTACCTTTCTAGTCTCAGCAGAGAGCTGAGATAGCTGTATATTAGTAAAATAACATGCCAGTAACATAAGGTGAAATACAGAGGATTTTAACACAGGCACCCTTATATACAGCCATTAGCAGATGCAGGAAAGAAATGGGCAAAAGCTTTCTTTTGTCGGGAAAATTCAGCAAATATCAGAACAGCTTCATTTTTACACACTATTAGTATTTTTTAATTGACTGTATGAGGCAACATTTTAAGTATTTCCATCCACCTCATAAATAATGTTGCATACCTAGGGGAATATCCTACCATCAACACAATTGCTAAAATATCTGAGGTCTGTAATTACACAGAAAAGGAGAAAAGTAGCTGGGCCAGAGGACCCTGACACTGAAAATAAGAATAGTTTGGACACAGGGAAGAAGAGAGAGAGAGAGAGAGAGATAAATGCATTCCTCTTCCCAGTGATATGTTTATGTTACACGTAAGTGTATCTGACTTAACTTGGGTAACAAACCATGAAAACATGACAGCTGAAACCATCTGAAGCCAAAATCAGAAACATGGAAACAGAAACATTTCAGAAAGCACTCAAATTTCTGTAAAATAAATTTATGTTGGCTTCATTCTCATCCTCACAGACCCTCTCTCGCATCAAAGCCACAAACAGTAAATGCTCATGAACTGGTTGGAGAGGGATGATAGCTCTTTCCCTGCTAAAAAAGGGAAAAGCACAGCCTGGGATCCTGACTGGGACCTGGCCAGAAGAGTAGCTGGGCCAGATGATCAATGGCTCAATGTCCAGCTGGAGACCAGTAAGGAGTGGTGTCCCTCAGGGATCAGTGTTGGGACCGGTCTTATTCAACATCTTTGTTGGTGACATGGACAGTGGGATTGAGTGCTCCCTCAGCAAGTTTGCTGATGACACCAAGCTGTGTGGTTCGGTTGATACGTTGGAGGGAAGGAATGCCATCCAGAAGGACCTTGACATGCTTGTGAGGTGGGCTGATGCCAACCTCATGAAGTTTAACCATGACAAGTGTGAGGTCCTACACCTGGGTCGGAGCAATCCCAGGCACAGCTACATCTTGGGCAGAGAGCAGGTTCAGAGCAGCCCTGCAGAGAAGGACTTGGGGGTTTTGGTTGATGAAAAAATGAACATGAGCCGGCAGTGTGTGCTTGCAGCCCAGAAAGCCAACTGTATCCTGGGCTGCATCAAAAGGAGCGTGACCAGCAGGTTGAGGGAGGTGACCCTGCCCCTCTACTCTGCTCCCGTGAGACCTCACTTGGAGCATTGTGTGCAGTTCTGGTGTCCTCAACATAAAAAGGACATGGAACTGCTGGAACAAGTCCACAGGAGGACCACGAGGATGATCAGGGGACTGGAGCACCTCTGGTATGAAGACAGGCTGAGAAAGTTAGGGCTGTTCAGCCTGGAGAAGAGAAGGCTGCATGGAGACTTCATAGCATCCTTCCAATATCTGAAGGGGCCTATAGGGATGCTGGGGAGGGACTCTTCATGAGGAACTGCAGTGAGAGGACAAGGGGTAATAGGTTCAAACTGAAACAGGGGAAGTTTAGATTGGATCTGAGGAAGAAATTCTTTACTGTAGGGGTGGTGAGGCACTGGAATGGGTTGCCCAGGGAAGTTGCGAATTCTCCTTCGCTGGTGGTGTTCAAGGCTGGATTGGACATAGCCTTGGGTGACATGGTTTAGTGGGAGGTGTCCCTGCCCCTGGCAGGGGGGTTGGAACTAGATGATCTTAAGGTCCTTTCCAACCCTAACTATTCTATGATTCTATGATTCTATGGCCTGACACTGACAAGGAGAAAGGTTTGTGCAACATGGGGCAGAGGAGTGTGTCACTATTAAGATACTACCAGTATTATCAAGAAAGAAAAATAAATGGGGAAGAGGCGAGTTGTCAGACTGCATCTTAACTTCAAATGTGAATCGCCTACAACTTGTACTAAGGAGATATGATGGTAGATGCCCACTGCTCAATGAAGCACACCCATGGTCCACATTCCAAATGCAAGCTTTAACTGTTTTGAGAAATCATCTTCAAATGCCTACAGTTTGGGAAAAAATAACAAACCCAAGGCCAAAAACTAAACAAAACCTAGAGCCTGTATTTCTTAATAACTGTTGTCTGAAAACTGTTACTCCCTCTCATGCAAGAAATTGCTTCTGAACTAATGCTTCATTTAGCTCATCTTTGTAAAACATTCTCAACACCCTAGAAGGATCTCTTTTGAAGAAGTAAATTTTTAAAAATTTTAAAAGTGGAAGACTTTTTGTCTTCCACTGGAAAGTAGGAAATGCCCTTGGGCCCCCCCAAAAAAAAAAAAACAAAAACCAAAAACCAAACAAAAAAAACCCTGTAATTACATGACTGAATAACCTGAAATTCTCAAGTTATTTCATACATAGTGGATATAACCATTTATCCGAAAGTATTAGAAGTGAAAACATTTTTCAAAAACACAAGGACTGAAATAGCAACAGAAATAATGGCCACAGAAATTATCAGAATTAAAGACAGAAAGGGGAAGAAAACCTATTATTATTAAATGCACCTTTTTATCAGGGAGACTGAAATCCTTCCATGCAGCCTTCCTTATACAGAATCACAGAATCATAGAATAGCTACGGTTGGAATGTATATATCTGGTACTGAAATGATCTTCAGTTGCTCAGTTACTGAAAATCCCCTTTGCTTATCACTATCATTGTATGTACTACTTGATTACACTTGGCAACAGTGAAAGTATGGCACTTGTACCCACCGGAAAAAAAAAAAGGCCTAACATATCAAAACTTCTTATGCTATCATTTCCTATTTTGAATCTCAAAAAATTATCCTGAGCTGAAGTTTACACATAAGCAATATACAGAATCTTTGTATGACCTAAGAAGTCCAAAAAGAGGCATCTTTGTAAGACTGCTAGTGTAGTCCAGTTCATCTACTAGTCCCAATGATCATTAGTCTTAAAATGTGAAGGAATTAATAATTAATTTTTCCAAACTCTCTCAAGACACTCTCCAGACATTTTACATTCAGCTTGAAGTATTTTTCTAGTTATTTCCTAGGTATGCTGTACTACACTTTTCTACGTAATGCAGAGAAAAATACAATCAAGATGTCAAAAAAGCAAAAAATGAAGCGATCCATGTAACCACTATGCTCCAGCTGATACAGTGGGTGACCCTGAGCAAATCACTTAGCTATATTCCCACCAAAAATGGAGAAGGCTCCAGACTCTGAAAAATGACTGTCAGACCAAAAAATGTTTACAGAGCAGCTTGCAATCATCAAACAGAGGGCTCTGCAAATAGAAAGTATTACAGCATATGCTATGTTCTAGCCATGATTAAAAAAAAAGTAAAACCAAAAGAACAGGAAAAAGAACAACCTTTGCAGTCATGACTAGGCGCATGTTCCAAACAGAAATGAAACTCCTGTTTCTTGGGTATAGCTCTTTGATTCTTTTCATTACTTATACTTGGTAAAGACTAGGTCTAGAAACAAGAAAAATAAACCAGAAAATCATACATACAGGATCATATGAAAGCTGTTGAAATACTTCACAAACTGCAGGTGCAAGAAGGTTCTTGGAAAGAGGCAGTTATCTATTCCTAGGCTTAGTTCCCACAGTTAAAAGTCAAATTTCCAGCTACTAAAGCCCTTCTTCAGGATTCAGTCACCTTCATAAAGTAAGGGATAAAATGAAAAGAAGCACTTTTCATAAAAGGATGAGATGCAGAATGTAAAAACCTGTGTGAGGTCAGGATGCAATAAAGCACACACAAACTCTTGATTTGACAGATGGAATGAGAAACCTTTGATCTGCACCAAAAAAATGAAGATGTGTTGGTGTTTATTTGCAGGAAGAGAGGGTTGCACTATCTGGAAGGACCCTAGCAAATATTTTTTTCCCCTCTGCTTGGGCTGGTTGGAAAGATTTGGATGAAGGCACAAAGAAACCAAATGCCACTGTTTCCTAGCAAAATGCTTGCTTGTTCCATCCAAATGACTGCTCCTCATGGAGACGGCAGTGGCAGAGTTTGCATTAGCTTCTTGCAACATATCTCTTCCAAGTGCAAAGACTTAGCAGCAGGAACAGTAAGAACTTAAATGCAGACAGAGGCTCAAGTTGTAAGCAACTGGCAAAAACATTCACTGGGCAAATCCTGTTTTATGGTATACAGTGGCCAGTGTTACTGCCAGCAATCACCTATGGTTATGAACAACGCTAGCTAAGACAAGCATACGGTGAGAAAAGAATGACAATATGATTAGTTACCGTGCAGGAAATAAGAGGCAAAGATGCAATTCACAATTTTGACTTTAACATCTACATGATGTAGGGGTACTCTGACCTTCAGGAGTCTACTAATGGTACAACATGAGATTTATTTATATTTTTACAGGTTCACTTTTCTTTTTGATTCTTATGCTTTAATCCAGGCAAACAAGACAATAAAAACTAATCAAATGGGATTATGAAGTACAAAGTAAGGGAACATACACTCCATTTTCGTTCTTTATGCTCTTCTTCCACTTACCTTTACATAGAAGTATCAGAAAAAAAAAGGAAGAAATACTTTCACTGATTACAAAGGCACTGCATAAAATCAACTCAACACACACTGTTGCCAAATGTATAGCATAAGCAAAGCAAACGATTACCATCTTCCCCATAATTATATTTTACTTAAAAAAATACAAAATAAAATCAGCTACAGCCTTCATTCAACATGTAAATCTAAACAGCCTGAGAACGGAAATAAGTGCTTGCTGTCCACGTCTGAAGTTCATGATTACTCTGAACAATTAAAAGCATCAGAATGCCTAACACCCATTGGTTTCTCCAAGCACTCATCCATACTGCATGCCTGGCAGTGGCTTCAAAGAAAATGTGGATTAAATAACATGATTCAGATGTGAAAAGACTGACAATAAACAGCGTTTTAGTACTGCTCAGTCATAAAACAGCAAGCTTTAGTATTACATGTCCATATTAAGAAAAATGAAACTGTTTCTTCCGAGAATAACACGCTGAGTGTTTGACCCATGTGCCCCGCCATGAAAACCAAGGGAAATTTCTTCTGATTTTCCTTGTTCCATCAACATTTAAAAGCAGCCTTATGTAATTGAGTATAACTATTAAAAAATTACCAAATTTTCTTTAAAAATCTCATAACAAAAATTTTTAGTTATCCACTTCTGTCATTTTTAATAAAGCCATTTTATTATGTTGTTGTTGTTCTTAAAGAACAATGTTCACAGAAGAACTACAAATAAAGTCATAAAAGGTTTTTGTCAAAGATCTCTAAGCAGATCAGATGGCCTCTGATCAATGCAATAGCCATTCACTGCAAGAATGTCATGATGCTAACCTAAATAACAGGCCTACCCATGGCATGAAGACAGTTACAGAGCCAGGGGAAGAAAACACCAAGCACAGTGACTTCTTCCACGTTTCATAAGGGACTTCCTTATCTCCCTTCAAATCCCTAAGAAAAGGAACATTTGACTGTTTTCATAACCACTAATTCCTGCATAAAATGGATAAAAGAAAAAAATACACTAACTGGAATCCCCACATTTCTGAAGTCTTCTAGGCTATGGTAGACAGATTAACTTACCCTGCTGTAAAAGAAACGTCTCAAATGCAAGTATATATCCGAACACAACATTAGCAGATGGTGATTATAAAATGTGTGTGAGAGGCTTGGGTGTGCTTAGTCATATAGTTCACCAGAAAAGACAGATTACTATGGATGTGAAAGATAACAGGATGGGATTCTAGAGGTACATTGCAAATAAAAGACAGACGAGGGAGAATGTGGGCCCCCACTCCAGAAGCTATCAGGAGAACTGGCTACCCTGGATTTGGAGAAGGATGAGGTTCTTAATGACTTCTTTGCCTCAGTCTTCACGGGCAAATGCTCTGACCACACCACCCAAGTCTTGGATGGCAGAAGCAGGGACTGAGAGAATTAACACCTTAGGCCCACTGTAGGAGAGGATCTGGTTTGAGACCATCTTAAGAACCTGAACATGCACAAGTCCATGGGACCTGATGAAATCCATCTGCAAGTCCTGAAGGAGCTGGCAAATGAAGTTGCTAAGACACTGTCCATCATATTTGAAAAACCATGGCAGTTGGGTGAAGTTCCCAATGACGGGAAAAAGGGAAATATAACTCCCGTTTTCAAGAAGTGAAAAATGGATGACCCAGGGAATTACAGACCAGTCAGTCTCACAATGTGCCTGGCAAAATCTTGGAGCAGATTCTCCTGGAAGGCATGCTGAGGCACATGAAAAACAACAAGGTGGTTGGTGACAGCCAGCATGGCTTCACTAAGGGGAAATCCTGCCTGACCAATCTGGTGGCCTACTATGATGGGGCTATGGAACTGATGGACAGGGGTAGTGCAGCTGATGTCATCTACCTGGACTTGTGCAAAGCGTTTGACACTGTCCCACATGACATCCTTGTCTCTAAATTGGAGAGACATCAATTTCATAGGTGCACCACTCAGTGGGTAAAGAACTGGCTGGATGGCCGCACGCAAAGAGTTGTGCTCAATGGCTCAGTGCCCAGCTGGAGACCAGTAACAAGTGGTGTCCCTCAGGGATTGGTGTTGGGACCGGTCTTGTTCAACATTTTTGTTGGGGACATGGACAGTGGGATTGAGTGCGCCCTCAGCAAGTTTGCTGATGACACCAAGCTGTGTGGTTCAGTTGATACGCTGGAGGGAAGGAATGCCATCCAGAGGGACCTTGACACGCTTGTGAGGTGGGCTGATGCCAACCTCATGAAGTTTAACCATGACAAGTGTGAGGTCCTCCACCTGGGTCGGAGCAATCCCAGGCACAGCTACAGGTTGGGCAGAGAAGAGATTCAGAGCAGCCCTGCAGAGAAGGACTTGGGGGTGTTCGTTGATGAGAAGCTTAACATGAGCTGGCAGTGTGCGTTCACAGACCAGTAAGGCAATCGCATCCTGGGCTGTGTCAAAAGGAGCGTGACCAGCAGGTTGAGGGAGGTGACCCTGCCCCTCTACTCTGCTCTTGTGAGACCTCACTTGGAGTCTTGTTTACATTCCTAGCATCCTCAACATAAAAAGGACATGGAACTGTTGGAACAAGTCCAAAGGAGGACCACGAGGATGATGAGGGGACTGGAGCACCTCCCGTATGAAGATAGGATGAGAAAGTTGGGGCTGTTCAGCCTGGAGAAGAGAAGGCTGCGTGGAGACCTCATAGCAGCCTTCCAGTATCTGAAGGGGGCCTATAAGGGTGCTGGGGAGGGACTCTTCATTAGGGACTGTAGTGGTAGGACAAGGGGTAATGGGTTAAAACTTACACAGGAGAAGTTTAGATTGGCTATAAGGAAGAAGTTCTTTACTGTAAGGGTGGTGAAGCACTGGAATGGGTTGCCCAGGGAAGTTGTGAATGTTTGATCACTGGCGGTGTTCAACGCCACGTTGGACATAGCCTTGGGTGACATGGTTTAGTGTGAGGTGTCCCTGCTCATGGCAAGGGGGTTGGAACTTGATGATCTTAAGGTCCTTTCCAACCCTAACTATATGATTTCCAAAAGTCAAAACAGATAATTGAAAATAGATTTCAGAATAGAATTTGAGCAGAATTGCTGAAAACAGCAACGGGGGGGGAGTGCTGGGGGGGGAAGTGGAGGAGCTTTGTTCCTGTAATCTTTCTGTGTCTAACAGCTATGACTAGAGATGAGATACAGAGATAGATGGACACTGGTCCAACCCAATACACCTCAGCTCCTCAGTGCTCAGCAGAAGCCAGATATAAAGAAACGACAGAGTTTCTTAGACAATTTAATCATGCTACTGATTGTGTGATCTTTTTATTACTTAATTATTTAATATCAGTTCTATTGTTAATGGATGTGGCTTATGCACACCTTATCCACTACAGATACATATTTATAAACCACTCTAAATTACAGTGCTGTAACTGGACAGTGTTGACGTGAAACTTGAGTAGTCTAGGAATTTTCAGAGGCACAATGCCTGAAGCCAAATATTAATTTCAGCTCTAAAGCAGATTCCCTCTGCACCTTTAGACTACCCATCTCCATTTTCTCCCCTCTAAACGTGCCTCCAAGGACAGTGCTAGAGGTTTAATTAATGAATGTGAATCACCTCGGCATTGCCTCCTGAATTCCAGATATAACCAATAATAAGCCAAAATTTTACTAAGGCAAAACTATAGTTCCATTTGAGGAAAAGCACACTTTCCACTATGCCAGTCAGAAGTGGTCCTGCAAAATACAAAAACAAAGCTGTGCTACTTTCAATCTCTGCCAACAAGTGCAGTAGTCTGTCTTCAAGTGTGCAGGCACTTATGGTGTTAATTTTTCCTACAGCCTGCAGCCTGACCTATGGCATCGTGGCTTCTATGATAACCATGCTCAAGTTGGCAAGATACACATGCAGCAAGATACAGCAGTCAGATGACTGTGTGTACCTGCCCTTGCAATCCCCAGATGTGGAGCAGACACCATCACTGGTCATGAGCCTCTGCTAGGAGTCACCTCTCCTCAGAGGATATGTCTTTCCTTCCCCACCCAATGCCACAGGGCATGTCAACATTCCTCAAGCTACCTGAACTGTTTGCATAATCAGTCCCTAATTGTTTCCACCCTAGAGAGGATAGCAGAGATGACCTCCTTCAGCTTTTTTGGTTAAGCCTGCTCATTTCAGCTAAAACAGGACACAGAACAATTGCAGCTGAGAAAGGGGAAATGAAGGGGTAGAAGAATATCGCAAGAGATGTGTGGTAAATTCTTGTATGTGATGTGACCACCACACCATTAATCAATGCCAAAGGACTTGCTCAAATTACGTAGCTGCCAGATGTGTTCCTCCCTGTGCCTTCATGTCATTCACGTGACTTCACATTCATCAGACTCCCTGCACACCAGATTTGAACACCTTTATCTCCCTGTTCAAATACTTTTGTACACTGTAATCCCAGATGTTTTTTTTGCATTAGTATCAAGAAAATAAATTCAGGCATGTGTTACTGCAGAGACTGGGGTATTTTATGTGACACTGAACAGCTTTACATTTGTAGAGGAAAAGGAAAAGGAAGCTACTGGAAGTACCATAACTGGAAAGTGGCATTATTTTCCATCTGGTGACCTCCTGGCAATTCCAGAAGTATCACAGCAGGCACATTCCTGTCCCACCTCCCTGTTAAGTTTCTCATGACAGTCATCATCACCCTCTTATCTTGTCTGCCCATTAGGATCACTACATCATACACTGCAGACTAAAGACTGTCACTGAGTAGTTTCAAGCCTATAACTTCAGAGAGGTGAGACAGCTTGTGGGTGAACATCCAGTCTTAATAACAAGACAAAGTGACGGAGAAACTTATGCCTCTCAGAGGCAAACTGTTCCTCTAAGCTCCAAGTTTCAGCAAGTAAATGTCAGGAAAAGAACTGCCAAAAAAATTAAAATAAAAAAAATTAAATGTGCATCAGTCATTTATTACACAGAAAAGAATCAAACTGCTGTTAGTCATATGTTCCTCGAGGTCTGCCTGTTTCTATTTTGGTACCAAGTACACTGCCAGATCCATTAAAGAAAACGAGGACAAAACCAATGCCTGTGCATGCATATGCCCAGAAACACAAATACAGTGGATGATCGTCACTCCTCTCAAATCTAACAGCAAGATCCATTTCAACTATCTGTTAACTGCCATCCCAAAAAAGAGATTATATTCAGATTTTATGACTGATGAAAGAAGACATATATGTGTTGTTAATGTAAGACAAAACATGAGCATCTCATCACAGAATTATATGAAATCTACCACTTATTTTCATTTCATCAAAACAAGACAGGTGGTCTGCTCATCACCAAAAGGTGGCTGCTCTCAAGGGATGTCAACCACTGTGAAAAGATGCTCAGAGGGTTACCATCAACCAAAGATGGAAACTCACTGAATATTAAACCTTATTACATTTCTATTGGTATTATGTTATGATCAAGAAATCACCGGCCCCCTGTTACTGACTGCAAATGGGAGACTTGAATGCTCAAAGGATTAAGGCTTTCATCTTACTCTAAACTGCTAAATTTGTTTTCAGTTGGCAATCTTGCCAGATGAAAACAAGCAAATTAGTATTTTTAGATATACTCAGTTCAGTACTTTTTTTAAACTGAACTCAGACATCAAATCTTTCTACTATACATACCATTTATTAGCAAACTCACCCATACTTTCCATCCCTTTACGTTCACTGGCACTGAAACACAGACAGAGTTTGAACTCCTTTCCCCCTCAAGGAGCATTTTCTCCAACCTTCATTAGCTAAACTGAAGCTAGTTATAGAATGACTAAAAGCAGTTAGAAATCTAAAACCAGTATGTTAGTCAACAACTGATTATATTAAAAATGTGATACTCATTTGAGAATACCCTTATAAAAAACACTAAGAAATTCCATGGCTTTTTATGAGTCTTTTAAGCTGTAATCAATTTATAGCATAGAAACTGAGTTAAGCTGCTACGTAATCAAGGCTCCTCATGAGAAGTATAGATTTGCAGTGACTCAACAGGCATTGTTCTCAACCTACATGAGCCTGAAACCACTGCAGTCGTTAACCAAGTGCAGCTCACTGAGTCTTCCCTCTAAAATCTGCAAGAAGACATTTTCACCTTCCCCTCCCACCCAGAAATTCTCCTTATTGCTGCGTGAGAAAATGGAGTCTGCCTTTCTCTGCCACAGCTACTCCCTCCCAAACACAATTTCCACCTTTTAACATTTAAGGGTAATGAAGCACCTTCACTATAAGTGTGACACCTTTATTCTTGTTCCCTTCCCAGTTTGCTGTCAGGATCTGTCCTAGCCTAAAGTAGTCTTGACGCCTCCACAGAAAGACTCCCCCTGCCCTGAAATGCCTGGTCTCTTCTAAACATGCTAGAAAAGGTTGGCAGGAGAGACTATACTGTGACTTAACTTTCAGTCCTTCCTTCCTTCACACCCTGCTGTGAATTGTCTCTTTGCCCACAAGTCCAGATCAGAGATGCTGGCAAGAAGAGTTGCTGCTCCTCACTTCTGCAGAAGTGAGACCTCCTCTGTACGGAAATGCTGAAACCCTCCTGTGAAAACCCTTCCCTCTGCATTTGGAACACACCTGTGTTTAAAGGTAAATTTTCCTATTCAAATGGGAAATGAGCAATAAATGCAACACACATGCAACAGATAAAAAAACTCCATGTGCCTGCGAGTTCCCATTCCTAGTAAATAATTATTACCTGTTGTAACAGGCAGTGCAGATCCTTCCCCCCTCTCCCAGCCCTTCTTTTTCTTCAGTTACAGCATCAAAAAGAAACTAAGACCTGTTAGAGACATAAATGAAGCATTCCTGCTCTAGAAAGGCATCAGCATCTGGACCCCTGCAAAACATAGTTCAATAACCACCAATTCTCCCCCCGACCCCTGACAGCAAGCATGGATATTCTTGCCTTTCTTCTTATTTATCAACAACACTTCAAGGCAAGAGTGTTCAGAAGTTCTTTTCAGTGTTTTTTGTTCTGGTTACATTACAGCAAACTGCTTTGATCTGGGGAAGGGAGGAGGAGGGAAGCAGAGAACATCTTAAGTTCACAAAGCCAAAAGCCAAGATGCACAAAACTGAAACATTCCAAAGTTAAAAATAATCGTCTTTAAACTGCAAGAGCAGAGCTGTAATTTTGAGCAGTACAGCATGACATCATGGTTTATATGAGGCCAGCTCAATAAATCAGGCTGTGCTTAATTAGAGATCCTACTGCAAGTCTACATTATTTGGACAAATAATTAAAACAGGACAGTCCATAAACATAAGCCAGATATGTTTACTAAAATATGTTCTTTTCAAACTTTTATGTTCACAACTGCTTACAAAGCTTTCACATTTAGTAAATTATAGACCCCTAAGCTTTTATTTTAGCCTGACTTCACTTTCAAGGAATTCTTCAATTAACTTTACATTGCTTTAAGCTCTTCATCCAACGAGAAAATAATCTGTGGTTTCTTCCAGTGCCAATGGCTGCCCTCCACATTTGACTTGCAGACTTACTGTCTTTTTAGAGCCAGGGTCTGTTTGTCTAAAACCAGCCTAGTCCTCACAGCATTTTGACAAGTCCTCTGTAAAAGGAAAACAACCTTTTGTGGTGGATAAACTGCTAGGAACAATGAAGGCTGTTCTCACAATCACAACAGATGAGTGCCAAATTGAAGGAAAACTCAGCAATAAGCCCAGAGCTGAAAGTCCTGACTACCTGAGCTACCCTTCTTTCCTACCTACCCCAATTTTTGATTTTGCAATTTCTACTTTTCTCAGTTGTTTTTCCAAAACATGTGCTTTTCCTCAAATCTAATAGTTACGACATGCTCAAACATTTACAGCCTAAAAAACCCAGTGCTATCAAACATTACTATCTGTAGATGGTCTGGATGCCTCTGGAATTGCTGAAAATGCCGTGGAGACTTTGACTATCTGGTAGATAATGCTAAATCAAGAGCCAAAGAGTTTAATAAAAAGCATGAGCTGAACAGAATGGACAGGATTCATTCCTAAACTGCACATTTTTCCTCCTAAAACTTCAGAGATTTGTATGTAGGTTTTTTAATCTCAGATTAAAAGAGAAGGGGAGAGTGGGCAGCTTTTACTCCTTTTCCCTTTTGACACTTGACTTGGTAAATGGACCAACATATGAATCACAGAATCATAGAATAGTTGGGGCTGGAAAGGACCTTAACATCATCTAGTTCAAACCCCCCTGCCAGGGGCAGGGACACCTCCCACTAAACCATGCCACCCAAGGCTATGTCCAATCCAGCCTTGAACACTGCCAGCGATGGAGCATTCACAACTTCCCTGGGCAACCCATTCCAGTGCTTCACCACCCCTACAGTAAAGAATTTCTTCCTCATATCCAATCTAAACTGGAATGCACCCTTCAGACCTCCATTTGAATTCTTCCTTACAATAAAAATGCACCAAAATTATTGAGATTTTTAAATTTTTTGGTTTTAAGACTTTGTGGATAGAAATAGTATGATTGACCTCACTTAAGTGCAAGCATTTGGAGCCACAACCATTCTAATTCCCTTACATTCTCAGTGTGCAGCAACAGATTTCTTAGGAAAAAAACCCGTTACTATTCAGACATAGTTTGGAAAGCAACAGTGAAAATTAAGAACGCAGCCTTCCAAAGAACTATCTATTTTTGCAATGCGTGCTTTCAAAGCACAATGCATACGGAATGAAATATTTCAGTTCTCTTGTGTAAACTTGTACAGATTGTTTGCTATTGATCTTTTGAGTCATATTTTGGCAGTAAACTGGTAAAAAAATATAAGTTTTACAGACCAAGTGATGTAATCTACATCTATATTTAACTCATTTTGCTTTTTTCTTTCCAAGAGGAAAACTTGGGAAAGATAGAAACAGCAAAGACAGGTAAAACAAAGACCAAAACCAGAACATATTAAAATTTATATTTTTAAATAAATAATTTGCACTCCAAGGTTTTTTCCCTACATTATGAGTTTTGTGATTATGAAAACCTTCAGAAGAGATAAATTCTTTGCTCTTTAAAGTTACAGGACAGAACTCAGATTAAAGTAAGCTGTGTTTCTACCTGTACTCAAGATGTAGGACTATAAAGCACCTTCTTAAATGAATGACATAGTGACTCTATAAAACCAGGGAAAAAACTGATCTTAAGGAATCTACATTTTTTTCAGAGTGGATTATTCTTTCCTCCCTGCCTCAAAACTGCTGTATATTCAGGAAAAGAAAACAAAGAAGAAAACTGCATTATAGAGAGGCTATCCATATGGCCCAGGCTTGTAATGCTGTGTGTGCAGGGCATGTACACACTACACGCTGGTGCCACATTTCCCGTCTACTACTGTTGAGCACAGAGCAGTTGCCAGAGTGTCCAGGTTTCTGGTCCTTTGTGGAGTACACAACACTGCATGGCAGTTTGTACAGAAGCTAGAAAAACATAAGGAGGAGGGTAGCTGACAGAGGGCAACTAACGCAATGCTTCTCACTGGTAATTAAAGCTTTGCTCAACCTCAAACTCTCAGTTGTGACATGTCTTTAACCAACTAAAGAAATTGCCAGGAAAGGACAACAGTGCATGAGAGAAAGAATGCATGAGTGAGACCATGCGCAAGAGACGGACCATGTGTGCTTCCTCTTTCCTTCTCCCAGGTATCTCCCATCAGCTGAGAGCCACTACCCAAGGGCTCAAACCTCTTCAAAGTCTGGCTACCCTAAAAATAAGAACATGGTGAAGGCCAGTATTTAGAGAACAACTTGAGGAATCCTACACCCTTTAAACCCTAGGTCAATGTTTTCTTACCTCTCTGAAGCACGGACTGACTGATGACACCTTTTTCATTTTTTTTCCCTTACTCCTCACCTACCCTCCCCTTCTGTCACACTGCTTTCCACCTCTTCCTCTGCCACCTGAGAACCAGTTGTGGGGGAGCTGTCAAGGTGACAAACACCATGCACCAACTTGTGGGAAACTATGAGCTTTGTCTGTTGGAATAAAGCATCTCAAACTCCAGAATTCATTTAAGAACATGACTAATTGCCTTTCAGATGGAATAGCACGGAAAAAAGCATATTCAAGACTTCAGAAAATTAAAAATCACACAAATTGAATTTACTGCATTAGAGGCTGAAACCCATGTAAAATCTGTTTTAATAATAAGCGAGAGATGTTTGCCTTATACTACACAAAGGATCAGACCAGATAGCTACAGAAGGTCCTTCTGACTAAGTTGTGACAATACAGATGCCAGGGAATTTTAAAGATCAGGATTATTTCCCAGTATGAATTACACTATTTCTTAGTTTAGTTTTGGTCTTCTAAAACCTGACAAAACCCAAAGGAATATTGCGCACACAGGAGCCCAGAGCCTGCCTTTAGATACTCTCTGAATGATATACTTCTTTGATCAAGGAGATAGCAATAACTGTTTCTATTCATTCTCTGTTAGGAATCACAGGATTCAAATTGTTGATTTCCAGGATTACCTCATACCCAGGCCTCTCACTGATTAATTAAAACTGTACACATATAGGAAAATGAACAAGAATGCAGAACAGCAAAACTATGAACCAAGAGTGTCCCTGATAAAAGAAATTTACTGCTGTTCTCAACTCCTTTCCATAGGTTGATTGTGAATTGTAACCAGACAAGATCTCCTTTTTCAAGCTTCTAGCAACTGGCAAACATGCCCGCTGCACAGGCAGTCTTATTTATAGTTGCATTACTCTCCACAATACACCAATTCTCTCATAATCAGAAGTTGTCTCTAGGCCTCCTAAATGAAAGATCTTTTTCCTTGGGATTGCAGCCTTTAACAGGAAGCTTCCAAATCTACAGTGAGTAACAGCTGTGGAGGGAAAAACACAGTACAGTACAGCTCCCATGCCATTATTAGATAGTAAAGAAACATCAGACTTCGCTTTTTTTTAAGGAAACCAAACAGCTCCGGAATAATGGCATTGCAATTTGCATTAACTACTCTGTTGAATCCTCATTTAACTTGCAATATGTGTTTAACTTGAATATTTTTTGTTACCCAGCTTTAAATTCTTCTTTGGTATGGATAGATAAAGAACTTACTACTACATAAGCTTCAGTATATACTTGGACAGGGCCTTTAAACATGCAGATATTCCACAGGGAATCTGCAGCAGTGCACTCTGCTTCATTGACGGAAAATCTCTTTCAAACTTCTGCAAGCAACTGCAGTTGACAGTTAGTAACTTCCTTGTGAATTTGTTCACCTTACATATAGAAAATTATTAAGAAAGAAACCCCAAACATCTACTAGAAATCTTCAAATTCTCTTCCAACAACAATATCAGAGTATTTAAAAGGGCACAGCACTACACTGGGCTGAGGTTTTCCCCCTCATCCCCTAAACACAGAGACAAAGAATACCATTTACAAAGTAAAAAGAGATTAATACTTTACCAAAGGAGAAACTCTTCAAAGGCAAAAAAGCACTGCAAAAGTTGTTCTTACCTACAATTGAAAGAAGAGAGAGATGGAAAAGTACGTAAGACTAAGAATCATCCCTTGGAGCACTGTACCTTCAAAACACAAAGAATTCCCAAACAATATTATACACACATCATGACAGCCATGGAACAAATCTAAAGAAAACAAGCTACACCACAACAGGAAATTGCAATTTCTTTGAAAAAATAATTAACCTTCAGAAGGAAACCAATACTAATATAAACAAACAAGTAATAAAGGAAAATGTTTTGCTACAGGGAAACCTGTCTTAAAGCAGTGGCACAAGGGAATATAAAAAGTGTTTGCCAGAAGTGATGGGTTTCTGAAGAAAATGGGAGCAATTCTGTAACAAGGATCATGCACACACAGACTTCAAATAAGTCATCTTCAGGTTTTAAAGGAGGAGGCTGGACCACAGAAATTCAGTAACTTTTAAATAGAGGGCTCAAATTTAAACTGAATGTAATCCCATACTGCTGGCACTTACACATGATCAGGAGGAGTTTGAAGGATATTGAGCAGGCTAAATTGCTTTTATAACCATAGCTTTCGAAGCCCAATCCTTGTAATTTATAATAACTACAGTTGTATAAGCATCCATTATATTAAGTGGGAATCAGAAATGGGAAAAGATGAAAATGTCAAAGTTGAACCTTATTCATCAGAATATGAAAATTTAATATTTTTTCCCCACAAGAAACACAAACTGAAAACAGGTCTAATTTTTTAGAACTTAAAATCATTACTTTTTACATTAAAACCTCATTCTCAAATCTGATTAATGAATTTTTGCTCCCTTTTACTGCTTACAATTCTTAAATAGTTGCCAGTGAGCAGTAGTCCTCTTGTATTTACTGGTATTCCAGTAGGAGAAAAGAATTTCATGGGGGTATAAGAAAGCTGTAACTAAAATAAATACTAAAAATAGAAACATTTTTTATTTCAGATGTTAGGTCAACTATCTGCAAATAACAGTGTTTCAGACTGTCCTTATTTGTTCTTTTTTGTTACACTGGTGCCCTTTGTGGTTTCCAGTATTTTGGCAACTGGAACATACACAATAAAGCTAGCAACACAACAGAAGTTTAGCAAAGGGAACAATAATTTGATTTTAAAAAGAACAACCTAATATAGAACAGAGCAGGCAGTTCTACAAATAGTGGAACCAGCTTGATTTGGCTTCCTATGACTTTGTCTCCTATTGGGATTTGAAAAACCTTCAGTAGGTCAACAACCTCACACTAAAATCTCCCTTTTCTACCTGTACTTTTAGTCATTCAATTTATTTTTTTTTTGAAGCAGCATTTAACTAAGGAAAAGAACTTTCCTGCTCTCTGAACCAGTTTCTTAACACTATAGCAGCGTTAAGTTTTGTGACTTCTTGTTTTCTGATCCTCTTGTAGAGGATCAGTACAAGAGAAAAGCCTTTATACAATGCTAAAATAGATCCATGCTTACTTAGCAAATTCCAATCCTTACCTACAAGAGATTTTAGTAAAATCAAAAATTGCTATGGAGATCTGAAACACAAATACACCACCTGTGCCTCATCATCCTCATAAGTGAGGCTTTTTTCCTATCTCTCCTAAAGGGATTTGGGAAATGGAAATTTCCAAAGCTAGACAAATGGCAGAAAATTACATGTACGAATTAAGAATGTCACAGTGTTGCACTCAGGAAATTTAAGAGATTATCTCTGGAAACACCCTCTCAAATGGAAAAATGGTGGCAGCAGCAATCATGGGAGATGAGAGAAAGTCAGGCCTATCTAAAAACAAGACAACTCTCCAGTTCCCAGGAGGAAGAGCAAGAATGAACTGCCAATGGTTTAATTGTGCACTTTTCCCATGCTGTTAAAACAAAGAGCGTAGAGCATTCAGAAACTCTCTGCATTACCTTGTAGCTATCCCTGCAGGGTGAGCTCACCAAGGGCGCCCACGTAGCTAAGCTGCAAGCCAGAAAGCCCAACAGTCAACGACAACCCTGCAAAGGGCTGTTTCAAGATACAGGTAGACCACTAAGGAACCAGGAACAAAGGCTCTGTTTCTGCAAAAGACCTGACAAACGAAGAGTCTCACAAGAATTGCCAGAAATCCCAAGGCAGAGACAGTGCCTGAGCCCTTCTCAAAAGCCAGAGGGAGCCAAAAGAAAGGCTCCGGGTGCAGAGCTCAGCTCTTCTGTTCCACTGCATGGCAAACATGAACCTTCTCCTTTTGACACGTCATGCCCTCATGGCACAACCTTTGAGCATCATGCACACCCCATGATCATAATTTTCTTGAATTCCACTTGTTCTGTTCATTTTTTTTTAATCCCTGAGATTTCCCATATTCTTCTGGTATCTTCCAATAAGAGATTGTTAAAGTTATTCATGGATATGAAGAACATGCAAAATCTGAAAACAAATTTGAGGAAATATTTCTCTGTGCTTTTCCTGGAAGATTAGGTGCCAACACCAGATCTAGAAGTTTCTGTAGGCTCCCTATGGTTCTGGTGTGACTAATATACCCAGGTATATTTACACCAGAAAAGGCTACAAGAAGAAAGGCATACACAGCAAATATAAAATACTAAATCTTCACGGTTTTGGAGACTTCACAGAGGTTTTTTTGAATATGTAGGACTCTGCTGTTGGCCTTTTGCATGCCCCTGGGCATGGTGACCTTAGGCCAAATAGAAGATAAAAACTACTGAAATACAAAGATGACCACACAAAGCATTTGGAGAGAGCTACCTTGCTGCATTCAGAAACAAAAAGTGACCTTCAGTGTTAGCAGATAAGCTGCCTGAAGCTTTACAACACACCACAAATGCCAACTACACAAAAGTATGCGCAGAAGTCACATTAATCCTTAGATAAATTTAGATTTAAGTAGCCCAGTAATAAAACTGATAGTTCTGGCCATTTAAACCACTTAGCTATTTTGGTTTGGTACGCTTGTTATCAAGCCACCTGAGATAGGACACTACTGCTAACATCTGTTTCCTGCCACTCGGACCCTTCCTCCATCAGAGCTTTCCCTGGACTCAGAATTTGACTGAGACAAAGAGACGAATGGTGCTAGCCCTCTCTCTGCAGACTTTTGGCTGCTTTGAGCAGCAAGAGGCAACTACAACTTGACATGAACCGGAGGGCAGGTGATGTCCTGCCTCATAAACCTTCAGAACTGAAGGCACAGATTTTACAGAAGTTGTTTAAAGACAGTTTCTTTTTTCACTTCTACTTCATTCAGAAACTTTCAATTTTGAGAAAGAAACTTTTGAACTTTGTTCAATTCATTTTCTAGTTGAAAATGCAGAAAAAGAGCGGTTTAGACAACAACAACAAACAAAACAAAACAAAACAAAAAAAAAATCAGCTCTACAGCCAAGGTGCAGGCTATTTAGCTGGGAGAAAACAAAAGCCAGAAATACCATTTCACTGCTCAAGCTGAAAGACAGGTTCTAGTTTTACAGCTTACATAAAGGCAAGAGTCAAACAATACGCTTGATTTTTGCTTAAACACTGACTCACTGAATAAAATCTATGTTACTCTTTTATATAAACAGTTCCTTTAAAAGTAGCAAAACGAAATACAGACAGTATTAATCTGGACATGAACTTTTGCTGTCCTTATTGAAACATGTCTGTAAGTAAAACAGACTCCATCAGCGTACTCAAAATGGGCAGCATGTTGCATTAGAGAACTTTACATATATATAAATTTATTATATGTTTACTTATCAGGTGCACCTTTTGAGACTAGCAAACTAACCACAGAATTAGTTGTTTTTTCTTTAAGATATGTTTGCAAAATGTAATCAAAAAGCACATATGAAGTTTTATCTCAGGCATCAGTACAGCCTTTATTAGAATTAGCCAAGATGTATGCCTTACAGAAATAAGTTGGGACTTTTTTCTGCCTAATTATTCACTGACCATTCTTTTCTCTTAAGGGAATGTTTCTTCCAAGAAATGTCACTTAGATAAGTATCAAGGTTGTTTATATTCTACACAAATGTTATGCTCTCAAGCTTTCATTTCTGAAAATGTCAAAAAGTAAGGGGGATGATGCTGTGCTTGTAAAAACATTCTTTATTAACAGAATGAGTCTCATGGCATTTTAGGTTTCCCACAAGATGTTTTTCTGTCTATCATTTTAGAACTTTTTCCCACACATCATGTTCCTGATATAGGCTTTGGCAGGTTGCAAGATATGAGCTGGCTAGAAAATGATAGCTTGTTTTCAGTATAACCTTTGACTGTTAAACATTAAGCACTTTTTGCACAAAGTAATTCAGACCAAGGTGCGCACACACAGAAAAGACGACAGTTTTAGTTGAGGAAAGCTGAAGTCCAGAAGGATGTCAATGACAATTTTATGAAGAAAACAAATCTTGAAACATAAATCAGCTTTTCTTGCAAATTCCATATTGTCTTCATTCTGGTCTCCTAAGAGAGATTTGATAGCATTTAACAGCACACTTTCTTGAAAGTTTAGTGGATCATCAATACAGGCGTTCTACAAGGAACCTGTAGTTAAAGGACACACGTAGACAAACAGCAGAACAAATACTGAACTTCAGGTACAAAAAATGACAAATTAGCCAACCCACAATAACAAAATGACCAAGACTTCCAAGCATATCAGAGAACATGTTCACATATTTTCTTGATCAGTAAGATCAATTTCCCATCTATTCCATTAAAGAATCAATAGGTGGACCGAATTTGAACAGTTGTATTTGCAGCCCAAGGAAGTTTCAAAAGCTGGATACAGAATCACAAACTTGCCAGTTCTATTTTGTAAGCTTATAGCTGTGCAAATATACAAGAAGAAACAGGAGGCTTTGCTGACAGACAGCAACTGAATCATGCTCCTGTTGCAAATCTTACTAATGTCATAACACTAACATTGCTAAACCCATGAATGTGAAAAAGACTTCAGTTGATAAAAATCAGAATTCACGGAAGGACAGAGAAGTTTCTAAAGCTGCCTGGACCACAGATATCTAATGGCACTTTTCATTTAGCATTATAGTCAGCTATCTGTTAAAGGCATATTTAACGTTTCATAAACATAAAGTTTAAAATTAAAGTGCTTCTTATCAGATCTGGCAGGAAAGGGAGAAATGCATACACAGAATGAGGTAACTGCAATCTTGCCCAGCTGAAGAACAGGGAATGGCAGGGCTTCAGGCCATGACTCACACAGACACTGAACAGTGGAGAGTTAACAGATAATTCTCAGGTAAATTTTGCATGAGCCACTACATCATCCTTCTCTATCCTTTCTGCATTAATCATGTCGTTAGTAACCTGACACAGCCCAAGAAGACTGCCTGATTTACAGGGAGCAGAGCAATGCTAGCAGAACAAACACTTTGGCAGGACAAAAATGGAAAGACCAACCTAAATTTCATTTCAGCTTGAACCACACCCTAGAAGAACAAGAAAACTAGGAAGAAGAAAAAACAAAACCAAAAAAAGGTATCTTCCCACTATGAGATTGTACAACACTTCATTTAAAGTTCCTGATGAACCAGTTACCGAGAGCACAAATAAGAAGGATACGCAAGAGGACATGATAAAGAACCAGCCCAAACATGTGCCTAAACAAAGACGGAAAAAAAAACCCCAAGCTTTCTTTTGAAGTTTTCAACATAATTACGTAATTTCCACATTAGTCTAGATGTTTTTAAACACCTTCTATAGCATGCAGTTGTGAATCAACTGTACGGTGAATACAAAGTGTATTGTTAGGAAAGACTGTTCCAGCCAGGTGCCTTGGTTACTCCACTAAAGTAAGAAGGACAAGGGGAAATATTCAGCCAAAATAAAAATACAAGATTTCAGAACTGCCTGTAAAAATTATTACTCTGGATTGATAGCACTCACTGTAATAATGTCACTATAATTTAAAATACTGTATATGGCTAATTCACCTTAAACATCTCCAAAAAGTAATGGTCATTTGACAGGATGGCAGATCACTTCCATTCACTCTCAAACAAACAAACCCCCCTGCAGATTACTTTAAAAGCAGAATGAAATTATCCTTAAGTTTCTTGATGCAAAGAAAATTCTCACCCAAAATGTGCAAGGGGTGCAGGGAGCAGCAGTAGCTGCATTAAAAAGTCCACCGAGCGACTTCACAATAGTAATTCTCAGAAGAGCATCCACAGCAAACATGTGCTGAAGTCTCTCTAAGTGTATGGACAGCGTACTGCTTATGGGTTTTTTTCAGGTTCCCATTACTTCATCTGTTTCTAAGTCTTCCTAAGTAGGGTGCCTATTATCTTAATGTTTCCTTCCCATAGAACACTCCCTTTTCCCTCACTTTCTTCCTCCAATTTTATCTTAACATCAATCCTGCGAACTGACAAATTGATTTCTTAGCTTCCTGACTTTAAACCACAGGGTTGCAGGTCTACCTTCCATCATAAAGCAAAGCTCTAGAAATTAAAAGCAAAGTCAGAAAAAAATATTTTCTCTTTTCTCTTTTGTCTTTGACCCATTACAATGACTGCTCATGAGCTACTGACACCTAAATGTGTCACCTAAGTTAAAAATTTGTTTTAATTAATTGTAATTGCTTTGTTCTTACTGATTATCCATGGCATCCTTTTCTCAGTATTAAAAGTAACATACAATCAGTTGTATAGCTAAAAAATGAAGACAATATATCAAAATATTAGTGTAATGGAAAATAAAAAAGAAAATACAATACAATATTCATCTTCTGACACTGATTTGGAAAGCTTCTCGGTTGTGCCATGACAGCAGCCCTAAGTCTCTTATTAAAATTTAAACCAAGGTGCTTTGAAGGTGTTCTCAACTTATGTCCCTTTCCTGGCTTCTTGTTTTAAAGCTAAGATTGACTTGAGAGAAGCAAAAAACTGGTTTGCCCCATGGTTGTTCAATGTCACATGCAGAAAATCACTAGTAATCCCAAATTTGAAATAGGCAGTAATCTGCTATACAACTATTGCCTTTCTCATCAGTTTTTTGAAGGTCAGCTAAAGACTATGTGCGCAATAGTGGAAAATCTCTCAGAAGAGCCCCTACCTATATAAACAGCATTTGCCAGATAATGGTAGGTTGGCAAGATTGATCTCTTTGCGCTTCATTCAGGAAAGGTGTTGAGGACAATTTCACAACTTTGGTTTACTTTGGGAGGAATGGGGGTGTCTGGTTTGCTCTTTTTTTAATTTTAAGACCTTCTGAAACCAAAGGAAAGATTTAGAGAGAATGCCACTAACTTAACGCATATTCTATAGTGTATATGAGCACCCTGGGGAAAACCTGCACTGACAGATTCCATCTTCTCCTGCCTTGAGGAGTATAAACCAGGTTCCCAGTTTACATTTAATCTAATGGTGGCTTTCAAAACAAACACATTTCAGACATATCTAGCAAATACTCCTCTTCCCACACACCATTCCAAGCTTCTCCTGAAAATAAGGCCTTCCTTCCTGACAAAGACTTCAAGGAAATCTTCTAAACTTGCCAGCAGCTTGCATTACATAGCACACCTAAGAATTTTTAACTGACCTTTGTCCCCTCCAAGAAAGCCATCCGTCTGTTCCAAACGGCCCACGCACACTCAGCAGAAAGCCAAAGCTCCCAGAAACTTTCAAACATGTAATCTATCTGTCCCAAGGGATGAGACTGTCTGCCTCTTCCTGCAAACAAAAGGGTGAAAAGAGCTTCCTACAGTCTTAAATATCTCACAGCACACATCTGGTCCTTAGAAGCCTTTCCCTAACTCCTTGCTCTGTGCCACTGCTTCCTTCCATGTCCACAGCTAAAAAGGGTCTCAGAAATTTGCTGACAACTTGGAAGTAACATGCACATGCACTTTGCCAGCATAATCTATAGAAAAGCTTCCCCCAAGGGACCATGCAACAGGTTGCATGGCTGTTCTATGCCCCATGCAAACGCCATTTTCTGGTGGTGGGAACTGGATTTGCTAACTCCTTCCAACTTAGATCAGGAAAAACAGAAACAAAGAAACAAAACAGACAATAGCTATAGAGGTTCCAGAGGAACGTAATGACTATAACAAAAGGCAATAGCAGTAGTGTGACAAGAGTTTATTAATGGGTCAAAAACCAGGCTGAAATGACTCAGACACAGAATCAAACCCCAGCTGGACAGCCTATCTCCTTCAGAGATCGCAAGCCTTTGTGCACTTTGTATTCAGGCTCTCTTGGGGCCGTTAAAAAGAAGGCTCTATCTGGTCTTTCACCTCTCCATCAGAAGGGTGTTCTACCAAAGCAGAGCAGCATTGCTATCATAGAATCGTAGAATGGTTGTTCAGGTTGCAAACACAGACCAGGCTGCTCACAGCCCCATGCAGCCTGGCCCTGAACACAGATAGGGATGGAGCATTCACCACTGCCTTGGGCAACCTGTTCCAGTGTATCGCCACCCTCACAGTAAAGAATTTCTTCCTTATATCTAACTTAAATCTCTCCTGTTCAAGTTTCAACCCATTACCCCTTGTCCTATCCCTTTTTAGCAGAGCAGAATCAGAAGCATCAAGCTGTATCATCTTCATGAAGGTCAGCAAATTAGAGTAGAGCACAAACTCCTACCAAACTACCACTGGTGCAGTGCAAATGGTTTCCTTAAAGTGATTGTAAATGTACAGCAAGAAAACAGTAGTCAACAGAAGTCTGTACAACTACTACTAAAAGAGCACATAAACAGACTATAAGTGTGGAGAGAGGTGACAACACTGGAGTGACTTAGTATTTTATCCCATTCTTTCAAGGGAAGGCATGTCTAACCATCTTAAATACAGCCTTGCTCCTTCAGAACACTACCAACCTTTGCCACTATTAGGAAATAGAACTTTCATGCATTCAATACCCTTCAATATTTCAGCTTATCAATGCATATGTAGGTATCATTCCAAATATGCAAGAGATAACAGCGTGTTGTGGTTCTGATCATATCTACATTCACTTGTAGCTACTCATAGAGTTGACACCTTCCACCCATCCATGCCAGGCCTTTTCTCAATTATCCACCTTAAATAGCTCAGTAACACAAAGGTTAAAACATTAATTCAACAAAAATCTCAATTCCTTAGTTACATTGATTTAAAACAAAAAAACAAAACAAAAACCAAACAAACAAACCAAACAAAACTCCCCCAAACAGTAAGTCCTACTCTTTCTGCTAACAAATCCACAGGTTTTCAAACAGAGCTTTCTAAGCAGTAAGACACCATCTTCCTTGATGTTCCATGCGTACCCAAGGCTCTGTTTCCTTTCTTACTGTTTGGAGGGCTGAATTTTATCAAGAAAACTCAAAGATGCTGCCATCATTTCCGTGGGGATTAGCATACTGGACAAGTCACTGGTCTCAACAACTGTACCAGTTCACATCTAGTATTGTTTTAATAGCCCCTGCCCTGACTAAAGACAAAAAAGGACCATAAAGCCTTTAACTGTGCTTTAATAAAAATCAGTAAAAAAATTTTTTTATGCAAAACCACAGAATTTCCTTATATACATCTCACTGTTATTCAAAACTAACTCAGTATACTTTGAAGAAAAACAAAGTAACATACTTCATTGTTACAAGTTAATTGTGACACATTACCTTGAAAAGTCAAGGAGACTGATGGATCTACATTTTTTTCCCCATATCTTACAATGCTAGCTGATTTTGTGCAGTGAATATTTACACAGCACTTCACAGAAATTTTTCTAATACAATGAAATTGTTTCAACCAACAATTAGTAAAACTGAGTACTGGTGCCCTCTCCTGTGACTTCATCAGGAACTGTTCAGTAATTGCAGAAAGTTTTGCAAAAGGTTAGCCCTTTTTGACTTTAAAGAGTAAATTCCAGGCTTCACCATCAAAAACATAGAAGCTTACATCAGAAAGACACTCCAGATGTAAAATCTTGCACCTGTAATGTTAAAAAGTGAAAAACCATAAAATGTAAGTGAAAACACTGGGCATTTGTAGATTTAGAAAATCAAAATGCTTCCTTTGTCAGAGGTATTATTACAACCACTATGTCATTTGTTATCTTATTATAATAGCTGATAGAAAAGTGATCAAATGGCACATTATCTGAAAAAAGTATGATGAATATTATCATGGAAGTACTCAACATTACTTGACATTGACATGGGAGAGGAGAAAATCCATCTCATCCAAAAAAACAGTGGGAAAAATCAACACAGCCTAGTAAAAGTTTAGTAATCTAAGAGATCAAGAAAGAGTTATCTAGAGCACATGAGCTAACTCAGACTAACTGGTGCCTTCTCCCTCTACTCTGTCATTATCCATCAGTAATAGGTGGTTTAATACCAGAAATGTATTATGTGGTTTTCACTCTTGGCAATAGCTTTGAGAAACAGCAGGCAAATATAAAATATAATTCAGTTTGAAACAACTGTGCGTATATATTAAATGAGTTGCTACCAGCAAATAACAAAAAATGCCTTCCTGTGTCCAAGTAATCCCATTTTCCTTCCCTTTCTCTTCTGTTACATCCTTGGATCATCTTCTGAAAACAGATCATGCTTGTTTCACTCCTTAGGACATGGTAGGGCTGAGTTGATAAAGACAGACTATTGCTACTAGACCATTCAATATCAATACTACGGCATTCTTTCCCCTCCTGCAGCTGCCTGGCTGTGGGCTACACTTTTCGAAGGGTCCTTCAAGATCAGTGTCTTAGCTTCATGAACCAGTGAATTCCCAAAGATTAAATTCTCTATGTAAATTCTAGCAGCTAGAATTTGCTCACTCTCTACCAATACACACAACTATTTTTAAAACTATAGGAGAATACAGAAAAAAATACAGAAAAAACAAGTCTTTGAATGAAACAAAATCAGATATTAAATAGCAGTACTTTTTATTCTTACAGGAATCTGCTAGACTTCATAACCATTAATCAGAAGAGCATATTATTCATGTGCAACTCTTTAAATGGTAGAAACTTTACTGGATCTAGTCTAACCCTTGATAAATTATTTTATACAAATGCATTAATGTATTCTTAATAAATTATTGTATATAATTTTATTAAGTTAATGCTGAAATAAGGACCTCTGAAGTCAAAAGAAATGTTTCAAGCAATAGTCACTTATGCTTTGTTAAAAAAAAAAATCATCATCTACTTCTGAATTTTACTGCAGGTTCCTACTAGAAGAGAGACAATTCTGGACACAAATAAGAAGAAATTTAGGGAGAACATCCCGAATATCAGCAGAGAAGCTCTGAACTGGTAGGAATCGTTTTTATATGCATGTTTTTAAGTGGGTAATACTGAAAAATATATAAAAAACATATAAGCTCATTTCTCATGTATGAATTTCTCTATAGGATGAAAATAACAGGAACCTGCTTAGGTCAGTATAGGGCACTTTCTGCAGGTAACTTGGTAGACTCACTAGTAGAAAATGTTAAATCTTTTAAAAAAACAAGCCATTCTTACTTTCTTGGCCAAACTTTGGAGGATTTTCTCATACTTTCTACATGTAGTTGCCATTGCTCCATTTATCCAATTCTTTTAAATTCTAAGTCATAGAAGGGGGTGGAGGGAGGAACTGATTTTGTTCTGCTAAGGAACTCTCTTAGATGATAAAATCTATCAAAAGCTTGTTAAATCTCAAATAAGTTTTTTCATGTAAAGTAAATGTGAAAATGTATTTGTATTTCTCCTGTACCACGTTTTCTAGTCAAAGCTCCCCCTTAGAAATAGTAAATAAAACTACTGAAAAAATGTGAATCCTCCAGATGTTTAAATAGCAGGTTCATATAGTCAGTGATGTCATATTAAATACGTACAGTAGTTAACTCATCTGCTTTTGCCATCTGCACACTGGAACAACAAGCAACGGGGTTTCTTTTGACTGAAATAATGTTTCTGTAAACACGTTCTGGAATTTCACTGTTCCATTTAAATTAACACAGATCTTACAGTAAGGGGCCCTAGGAGAGAGCACATTTCTGATGTCTCTGCCTGAAACACATACCTTCCCGCAACACTTCCTGTCTTGCACCCGTTTTTGGATATTATCACTAGTCTGACAAGAAAGAGGTTAGCTAGGATTGTAAAGATACTTTACAGCAGCTGTCCAGCATTTCTTTGCAAGTCCATCAACTTTTAACTCCTTAACTGCCCCACCAAAACACACACTGTAGTTTTGCAGGAACACCAAAGAATAACGACTTTTCAGGGTGCACAGGGTGCTGGCCACTGAGCAGTCTAAAAGTGCTTAACTGGGGGACATAAATAACTGAACTTTTCATACGAGCAAAAAAAAAAAAAAAAAAATAAGCTCATGAACGAGCCACGTGATGTGAAATTAAGAAGCATTACCACCTTTGCAGCAGCCAGGACCAAAATGAGATGGGGAGGCAAGACAACATCATTCATGCAGAAGAAAGAGTAACACTGCGTTTGAAGAACAGGAGAGAAAGACAGCCAAGTTTAAAATACTAAGGTTTATCAGCACTTTCCCAAACACACTTGGCTAAGTCTCAGCAAGTAAAACTTTATTGGTGCAGTTGCTCTGCAGGACCAATAAAACTGAACTAAACCTGTATGAGCGGCAAAGAATACTCTGAATTTACACAAAACTTATAGTGCGACACAATAAACCCATCCCCAAAACTCTCACAAAACTTCCTGATGTTTTAAAACTCTCCATCTTAGGTCACACAGGCTGGCAGAAACCTCTTTAATCCATTTATGAAGCTCTGTTCACACAATCACTAGCATAAACTGTATGAATGAATTTTTTGGTAGCAAAAATTTTATCTGCATCAATTATGCCCATATTTCCATTAAATGAGCCAGAACGTGCACCCATGTTTTACTGGCTGTGGAAGGACAGACAGAGACATACTGACACTGACTGATGATATCTGGCATACAAGCTTTACCTGTAAAAAAGTTAGTGTGTTAACTTATTTTTTTTTAAATAAAGTTCCACACAGGGTATAAATTTACTCCCAGTCAGTTCATTGAACTGCATGGCCACCATTTCCATTTGAGAAGCTTTAAGATGATACAAGCTCACCACATCACCAAACCAAAATTCTTTGTTGCTTTCTGACACCCTGTGTAAGAGCTGTTGAGGGGACAAGGAGAGCAGCTTTCTATCACACCACAGTCTCTCCGGCTCAGGTACCAAAGGAGGCTGTGAGAGAACAGCAGCTGGGAGCCCAGAGTATGTTTTTAAGAGGCTCAGTTACGAGACTGATGAGAGACAAAGAGACTGATCATGAAGTACAAATGTCCTGATAAGACACAATTTCCACAGCTTCTTACTTTACTTTTGCATGATGTGTTCACAGGTGCTGTGCACACCCTCCCTCTGTTTGTACAGTGAGCCTAGCTCACATCTTGTTTCAAGGATACTGCAACGATTTTGTGATTTAAACCATAATTTAGTTACAATATTACAGTTGGTATAGGTTCAAAAGAGCAGCGTTCCTCCTTAGGCTGCGTACAGCTCACACTTTGCAGGGTTTTGGCAGTGAGCAACTTAGCTCATCCATTAACATATTGTAACACTTCAGAGCACATACCAGATCTAAGAAAGCATTTACAAACTCAGCTTGCAAAGAAAAAAAAGAATAAAATCTCTCACAAAATTGATTCTGTCTTGCAAAAAATCTCTGTATGCCCTTGGCTGCTTCTGTTCCCACCTGAGGTAGGGCGTATACACATGTAATACTTTATACATGTGCATGCAGGTCCACAGTGCAATCCTCTGTGCTTCCTTCCAAATGGCAACTTTTCAAAAAGCAGCTGCCACTGTGTACCTTACTGTGTACAATAACTCCAGCAAAAGGCTGAGAAGCAAGTCAACACAGAAGAAATTAGCTCAGTTTTGCCTACAGTAAAAACCAAGCAACACAAACGCAAAAGTAAGCAATTTCAACCCCTCACCTGGCTCAAGAATTAAATTATAGCTTCATAACACTGTACCAAGATGTGCTGCAATAAATATCATGCTGCCCTAAAGGAATTGTTAATGTCAACCTGGCATCATCATTGTCAGTAGATCTCTTCCTGCCCCCTTTCTTTCAAACTAGCTGGGTCTGCGTGTCAAACTACAGGTTGCCTCGAAGTTCTGTTTGCAACAGACTCTTTGGATGAGTTAAAACGTGATAAACAGCAATATCAACCATATGGCTCCTTTATAAAATCCCATGTTTCTGTAGTTATGGAAAACTAATGGGAAAACCGTGAAAGCTGAACTTAGTGTAACAGAAGTGAGATGAAACAAGTCGTATCTTTTTCCCCACAAGCCATAAATATAAACATCAGATGCATACAGCATGTTAGGACATTATAAAGGCCTAAGGGGGCACAGGTAATTATCAAGATGGCTAGGACATGCTTCCTTTGAGCTGATATAATTATGCAGCATCACAATAATAGGACTGGAGTTTTGTTTCTTCTTTGCTAGGTCTTAAAATATGTTATTTAGCACAGGGAAAAGGCAGATGGACTTGAGTAAGGAAAAACTGCTGTTCCCAAAGCATTTTCAAATTAACTGATCATTACATATATTTTAACTCACTATTTTAATGGATAGAACAACTGCGTGTCAAAAATCAGGTAAGTTTTGTGGCAAGCAAAAGAGAAAGTAAGTAGTAACATTGTATTCAGTTATTTCTGGCATCTGACCACAATCAGTATCTCTGCCACAAGAAGTTAGATGAGCTGACAACACTCGAAGTGAAAACTGGGCAAAAATATACCTAACTATATGGACAAAATTGTCCATTTTCATAGACTTTCCCCCTCCCTTCTGTTCTAAGCAGAAGATAGCACATTTCTGCAAATTAGATGATAAAGGACCAAGATCTACAGGCAAGCTGGCAGAGCACACAGGTAATAGGGAATGTACATCATAGGACTCCCAGAGCACCTATCCAGCCTAAGTTGTCAGATGCCACCTTCCAGCCTGAACTTCTGAGCAGATATTAAAAACTCATTTAGGAAAAAATTATTTCAGAAACGTTATGCCAGAGTTAAACCTTCCTGCCTTTTCAGCTCCAGAAACCGAAAAGAATCAACTCTTGACAATTATACATTAACCAGTAATTCTAACTTCGTAATTTTAGCATAAGGGTGCACCCACAAAGTCAATGCTTCACTGTTTCTATTAGCTTACATTCCCCCACTTTACAGGGTAAAGTCAACCTACTAAATACCTTGGGAATCAAGAAAGTATTTCCCAAAGCCAAAAATTAGAAGATGTACACTGTTGTGTACATTTGGTTTCCAGTTGCTCTCAATTTCCTTCTTTTACCATTGCTATAATTATTAGAATAAGTATATATTTACAGGTTTATATGTGTACATTATTTAAAAAAAATAAAATAGAGGAAATTTGTTAAATTTTAATAGACCAGAAACATTTTGGGTTTTGAAACAATGGTAAAAGCTACTGTGTTCTGCAGGCTCAAACATCTCAAATCAAGTTTCTCTTGTTCTATATACATTGGCACCTAACTGCTGAGATACAGGAAACATGTTCTTTAGGGACAAATTATCTTTGATGAAAGGGGAAAAATTGTCCAATCTTACAAGCCATTTAAATGATTTATTTTAGCTTTTGCTTACTGATGAATCACTGACTTGACCTTAATCTAGCTTTATATGTCTATACTTAGCCTTTTCATGGGCCTATTGTAAGGCTTATGCACATGTACCTTGGTGTTAAAAGGGAAAGAGGTTAGAAAATGGGAAACTGGTTAGAAAGATTTAAGAGATGCTAAGCACTGTGCAGAAAATCAAGACTGAGCAAAACAAAAGAAAGTACAATAAAAGAAACTAACAGCTACTTCATCTGACACATACAGGTTAATTTAAAATGTTCACAGCACCCTTCAGCAGACAGTATCACAATAACTATCTGAAAACACTTGTTATTTGAGGCATGTAAATGTTCACTAGTTTACTTAGTTAACAAAAACAGACAGCAGTAAGTTAACAAAAACAGACAGCAGCAAGAAGAAAGCCTAAATCATTCTGCCAAAGCTAACAGGAAGACAACCCCTCACAGTTTGGGTCCAGATTCTGCTTTGGAAATCTGAGGACCAGGAAATTTACATATATGAAGGGAAAGCTTCATAAAGTCTTATGAGGACTGCAAAATAATTTCCAAAGGAAAATAACTTCCAGAGGAAGTCTCATCCCTTGTGGTACCTAAAAGTAGATGGAACAAAATAGTGGAAAGAAACCCAAGGAAAAACCCAGTACTGGCAAGTTGACAGGCTATATGGAATATATTTTTTTCTTTCATCTCTGACTTCTATTAACATTTTTGTGGCTCTACAGGCAGCCAGGTAGGACCTTTGGTTTATACTCAATAAACACAAGCCAAAAGCCTCCCACAGTTCCATTTGGTAACGTCAGCTTAACACGCTCAAATACACACAGGCTTCTGACAATGAGTCAAGTTCCCATTCAAACATAACTTATGCCAAAAAACACCCAAGATTATTTCAACTAATAAACACTTGGTTAAAAAACACGTCAAATCAACTTGGTCTTTACATCAATTTAATCGCCTTTTACCACAACCACTGCCTAAGCCGCAGCGTGCTGCAGGAAGCACTGAAAGATAAAGGCAATTTAAAACATTCTCACAGCACTCCCCTGACCGTCATCACTTCCCTCGTTGCACAAAGCTAAGGACTTTGCACCAGGAAAGAGATTTGCCAGCAACCAGGATTCTGTTGTGGAAATAATTTTAAGGATGTCAACATCCTGACTCCTGGAGGTTAGAATTTGGGACAAATACTGCACCAAAATTAAATTCTTAAAAGAAAGGACAAAGGTTTGTATCCTGTCACGGTACGCAGTTTCAAAACCCTCTCCAAATGTTGTCCTTTGATCCAACCTTCATAGAGTCATTCTTACAAAAGACATCTCTTCATGAGAAATACAATACTTGAAAATATGCACAGTGTTACCCCAAGTTTATACAGATGCTGCTCATTAACATATTTATTCTCTTTATAAAACTGTGACATTTGGACTTCAGATTTTTCCAAATTCCATTCCAACTCCCCTACTGAGTTTGTATACTGAGCATTAAAAAGACAACCAAAGAGAAAAATAAAAACAAAGAATTCAACACAAGAACACAATCGAAGTGCAAAGTAACTTGTGAGATGTTGGATTTATAGATCCTGAAATCATCTTCTCCAAAACATTATTCTTTCCAAAATTTAATATGCAGTTACAGTAATGCAGAAGGCAGAGCTGGTGCAGTTAGCTCTTCCCCAAGAGGCAGCATCTCTAACAGATCACTCTGACAAGCAATTAGAGAAAAGCAATGCAAATTTCTACCAGACAGATGAATAGAATACAGCAGACGTGCATTTGACAGTTAAAACATTGACTGGAATAGCAGCAGCTATAAGCATGGAGAAAAAGACCGAAATCTCATCAGACTCTTCTACCTCACTAAAAGCTGCTTTGCCTGAACAGGACCAAGCCACACTTGAAAGGCTAAGCTGAAGTGTCCCTTTTACATAAAAAGCAAGCCTTCTTCCTTTACAAGCACCATGCTGAAGCTAGCCATGGACAAATAAACACAAAATTCACTCAAAATACTTCAGAGACAAAAGTTCTTAAAGACAACCTAGTCCAACTGAAAACACACGTATTCAAACATAATGTCCTGTCTCCATATGTATTTCCTCTTACAGAATGGTGACATGAGCTAAAATTTCATTCCCACTGTGAGATCTCTTGACGACGCATGGAAAGATGAATCACTGTTCTCAATGGAAAGAACGACTTGTGACAACTATAACTTCTGATGTTTGAAGTATCACATGGGCAAAGTCAGAGTGACTCTCGCTGTAAATAATTAGCGAATTGCAGCAAAATGCATCTCACTACCTAGCTTTAAAGGGTAATGGAGAATTAACAGTCTAGAGTCTCACCCATGCTACAGAATCAATGCATGAGGAAAGCCAGAGTCTAAACTAGTTCCAAAACCTTTCTGACAGGGACCAAAAGCAGATGCTTGGACAAAGCGAGCAGTGGGAACATCAACACAGTGTCTTCTCCAAGCATGCCCTCAGTTGCCATTTAAGGATTTAAGCTGCCTCCAGAACATTCTGCCAAACTACCACAACCAAACAGATCTTCTGTGAATGTCCTTGCTGAATGCACTAACACCTCAGGCCTCGGAGATAATCTATGGCGCTGACCTCTACAGTTTGACTATGTGCTGTGAAAGGAAGCACTTTGTTTCAATTCTGGGGTGAACTGATTCACTTAGCGTTCTTCGATTGTCATGCATGAGAAAATAATTATTTTCATTTACTTCATGTGTGCTGCTCAGGATATCCACATCCTAAATCAGATGCCTCTTGTACATTTTCTTTCCCATTTGAACAGTCATGGCATAGTAGTCCTAGGAGATAGAGCACAGGTAATCTGGTAACAGAGACAGGGAATCGACTGCATCTAAACTCCAAAATATGTTTATACGAATGCATAATAATGCCTTCTGGTTTAGCTTACTTGCTTTGTTAAAGCTCCCTGGTTTCTGACCAGTGCTAGAGACGGACCTGAAGTACTCCCACAATGAAGAGGGATCCCCTAATAAGCTCTCTTTGCTGAGCAACAATTGTTAATAACTACCTCAGGACTTTTTCTTAGAGATATCATCAGAAGCTAATTAAATAGGTTGATAAGCCATCTATTTTAATAATATTCCTGCTACAACTCTGGCATCAATTCTGCAGGGTTTCAGAATAACAGATTGTGGTATGTTGCACTGAAAAAGCAGTTCAACATCTTTGAGAAGCAAACTGATTCCTTTCAGAAGAAAGAGTGCAAACAGGGAAGGAAGGAGTTTTCATACCTAGCCTTTTTTAACCAACCAGACCTTTCACTCTCCTGATACACTCCATGGAGAAAGAAGGGCTTCTCCTGAGCAAGAATCCAGCCTTAGATTTGTGTAAATGCCCTTTGACAGCCCCATCCCTCTTCACGGCCTATAGCCAGCTAGGCTAAGCTCATGCACAGCTAGTGTGCAAACCTTTCCACACACTCCTCTGCATATCTGAAAGCAAATATGTATATTAAGAGATCTGATTCCAGACAAAGAATCATCTTTTTTTACAATATGCCATGGTCTCAGCCCTTACAATTTTCCCTCATAGCAGAGTAAGTCTGCATATATATATACTTAGACATTTAAAAAGATTTTTTTAAAAATATATATGTATAGATATATAGAAGCCTTATTTGTGTACCACAATAGGGCACAGTGATATTCAGACCCTTCCAGATGGTCTGTTCAGTTCAACCAGCATGTGTGGCTTCTGTAAAACACCATGAAATACCAACCTTGGCAGCCACTTCCCCAAAACTGTCATACACATGTATTGTCATGGCTTTCTTTCCTCCCTCCTGACATTCTCTTGTTCCTTCATCTGTCCAGGCCATCCTGCTGTCCTTAGGGCAGCTGGCAAGGGGGTGCAGAGGGTCTCTGCACTCCAGCACCAAAGCTGGGGCCAGGCTGGAGTGCCTGCCCTGGACAGGGGGCACAGCAAGGGCCAGTGGTACCCCTAGAGCAGTTCCGGCAAACACCATCATTCCAGTGGTTAGAATCATAGAATGACAGAATGGTTAGTGCTGGGAAGGACCTTAAAGATCATCTAGTTCCAACCCACTGCAGGCAGGGACACCTCCCACTAGGCCAGGTTGCTCAAGGCCTGATCCAACCTGGCCTTGAACACTGCAAGGGATGGAGCATTCACAACTCCCTTGTGCAGCTTGTTCCACTACCTCACCACCCTGATGGCAAAGAACTTCTTCTCTATATCTAACCTGAATTTGCCCTGTTTAAACGCATTACCCCCTGTCCTATCACTATAGACCCTGATGAAGAGTCTCTCTCTGGCATCCTTGTAGGCTCTAGTTGATGGCTGAAACATTGTCTCTGTTGTACCTGCCAAGCCATGAAGCAGATGACCAGGTCCATGCTTAACAAGGCAGCTGCAAATTCGACAAAGCTATTTCTTACAAATACTGTACAAGCCCTTTAGGAAGGCAGCCTCAAATCTCCACAGGGTTACATCGTGCACAGGTGGCCTGTATAACTTCACAGGATCCTGTTCTTAAATTTTTCTCAAAGCCTGCTCACTCCATTTATTACTGTAGTTCTGACTAAGCCTCCAAACTATTTTTAAGGGCCCTGAGCAATGGTAATCATTTAGGATCAAGTTCAACCTGCTAAACTGAATTTTATCTAGTTCAGCGCCTTAAAACCCCACATCTCTGACAAATCCTTTTGATCACAACACATACAGGATATCAATTGGATAATGTTGACTTACGAGATATATGAGGAACACCACAAGAACAAGAATTTGCTATAAGGCTTTGTCATCATTCAGATCCATAAGAAATGCAGTGCATTTTAATATCCTCTTAGCAACAACTTCATTTTGAAATGTGCAATGCAGATGTGGTAAGGTAAAGATGATCAGCTTTGTGAATGACGACTTATCAATTTTTTCAGTGTCATTTAAGAACCCTGTCTAGGACCTAACAGCATATTAAGAAGTTGTACATATCATTCTTCAAATAAACCAACACTAAAATTAGAACATCAATTTGCAAAAGGCTATTTTCATTGTATCAAAAAAAGACTGAAGATTTTACTTAACTCTTCTGATGAGCAAAAAACAAAACAAAACAAAAAACCCCTCAAGATATTTGACTTATTTGAAGGGCAACATAAAACTACTCAAATTTAATTCCATTTCCTGAAACAAGAGGCACTACTATTTACTGCTGAAGCATTTGTCCAAAGCCATATGCACTGTAAAGAAATCACTAACTAACATTAAAGAGATGGGTAAGTTTCAACTCTGCAGCTCTAATTTGCAAGAAGCTAAAGTTACCACAAAAACAATTTCACTACGCAAATGCTCTGAGGATAAACATACAGATTGCCTTCATCTCATGACAGCTAAGAAATTAATGATGAACCTGTACAAAATAATGACAGCAATACCACTTTAACTACCAGTGTTATGAGCCACAGTACCTCACAAAACCATATATGTGCATTTCTTCCTTGTTTTCCTTCAGTTCAACCCTAAAAGCCAAACTGGGCAGTAGTTTTACTTTTCAGGTATGATGAATATACCTTTCCCTCTCCCACTGAATTTTATGCTTGTTGGGTTTCTTTGTGGGTTTTGATTGGTTGGTTGGGTTTTTTCCTCATTCTCTTCTTTTTAAGGCTACAGGGCAAGAAAATGATTAAAACTTAAGGAGAAAGCATCTTGCTGTCTCTAGATCTGTTACTTTAATTAATGAAGATGCTTGTGTTAACAACAAACCTTTAGAAATGCTACATTGTATGACTGGACAGATTATACCTAAAGGAAAATGCATGTAGTCTGAGTTATACTAGCAGTATAACTAGTATATTAGTTATGCTATACAACAGTCCCCAACTCTGTAATCCAGTCTTACACATGCAGCCCCACAGACTTAATGCACAAGGAAGGCTTGCAGAATCCTACCATATGCACTCCGATGTTTACCGGGCATTTAGTATTAAATGATGCAGGACATATTTTAAAGCCTTTCATTTAAAAGCCTTTCCTTTCCTTTATCTCCAGAAATTTATATTAGCAGAAAACCTAACATTCTGGTGTCAGAAGAGTGTAAGGATCTATGATCATTCCTTCAACAGAATTGCTTGCACATAGAGGAACAACTAGCTATTCATGGCTGCATCTTGTCTCAATCAAGGTAAATTAACTCCAGTGTTAACAGTTTTTAAATACTTACACTTCAAAACAGAATTGATTGGAAGAGTGCTAAGAAAAATTATCCTCTTAGAGAAAGAATGTAAACACTATGGGAACATAAGCTCACTATACACACCTGTTGTGTGTTAAAATGACTCTTTTACAACCACTCAAGAATCAAATGAGGGGCTGCTTTGGAATTATTATTTTTTTAATGTTAAGCAAATGTTCACAAGCAAACTTCCATGTTTTTTTAAAATGTGTCTTGGAGAGATGTGCGTACCTATGTAACACAGAATTAGAAGGATATGTTCAGAAGATGAGGTACACAGGTACTTTAAAAAATGGCATTAACCAGCTGACTTAATGTATAACAAATTAGCACTATTTATGCGCAAAGTGTCATGTTGCTCTCAGGAGGTAAATATTAGTTTCAGATAAAATTATTTCAGCGAAGTCTTAATACACAGCAGCTCTAAGGAGGCCCTCTGTGCCTGCAGGATATGACTCACTGCTTCACTAGGAAGGATTTGCATGTTAAATGCAAGCATTTATAGTCACCTGTCCATGCCCTCCCTAACACACCTAAAAAGCTGCAGACCGGCCCTCAGCTGCCAGAAGAACACCAGTAGGAACGCAATAAAATTTCTACCGGGATCAAAAAAAGCAACTCTAACACCATTCTCCTGGCAGATCAACCATTTATGATGCCTTCTGTCCAGGGAGCAGGCTCCTTCCTAAATCTTCCCATAATTGCAGGGCTAAAGAGAGGCAGCAAAAAGGTCCCTACTGTATCCTGTGTCCCACCTTGCCTCTGCCCAGTTCCACGCTGTCTGTCACTGGACATCACAGAGGCAGGTGGACAAGCTTTCTGCCAAGTCTTTCCAGCACCAACAGGCATGTAACAGAGCCCCAGCAAAATATAGGACAACTGATGATAAACAACTAAGCTTGGCAATACAAAGACTCTGCTTTAATGTTAATTACCATTCATCCAAAAGGTTAATCAGGTGTTTGAACTGGGCTTTTCAGAGAGTACTTTAGAGGGGTGGGGATGGGGAAAAAGGCATCCAGACTTTAGTGTACCCTTAGGACCTCTCTGAACATCAGACCCTTGTAATATATTCATAAACATGCACCCATTTATGCCTGCAAAATCCCTTTCCTCAGCTGCCACTAGCCACTTGGCTAGCAAATGGCCACAGCTATATTTTATTTGAACAAGGGTTAAAACAAAGAGAGGAACAAACAACAGTGTGTGCTTTAAGTCACCTCTCCAGCATGCCTTGCCTTTCCCCTCCAAGGACTCAGCTACAGTATAATCAAAACCAGGGTGAAGTAACAGCTGCAGCCACAAATCAACATTTCCTTTTACATACAAAACTTCATGTAGCAAAATTGCGGGGTCCTTATGTAGCAATGAAAGGAATATATGACTTCTCTCCATTCATCCTATGCCAAAGCACAGATCATGGCCTCAAGACCAAATTTCAAACAAGGACAATATGGGTCTGAGGAGAAGAAAGCACAGGCAGGGACACAGATGAGGTACATCTACTTGGCTCACTGACCTCCATTCCACGTCTCTTTCTGTGAGGAGAAAATTTAACTTGACTGCTTTTAAGAAATTTCCTATTAGAAAGCTGTGGCTTCCAGTGCATTTTTATTGCATTTGCCAAAGTTGCGTCATCAGAACAGGGTATATTCCTGAGGGAGCTGAAGGTCCAAAACTGTAAGCCATTATAATAAATAGTAATGGATGCTGCAGCTAGTAAAACCTGTAATCTGAACATATACAAAAATTAATTTCACTATGTACAGTTACTATTCAAACTGTGCTTTTCATATTTTCCTGGCAGACAAATATAGCCACAGTTACCAATGAGTATGAACAATATGAAAAAATAATAAGCCACCACTCAAAGACAGAATTTGACTTTGGCTTATTTAAGGTAATAAACAAACTTAATGAAAAAGATTCTTCAAAAAAAATAAAGAACTACAAAGTTGACTTGAGAATGAACCTGGAAGCTCATGTTTCCTTTGTGTTCATCTGCGTGGAGGTGTACAAGCACCAGATAATGAAAAAAATCCTGCTGCCACAAAATCAACAGGTAAGACCAAGTAAGAACAAAATAATAATTAAACGCAAAGAAAACAACAAAAAGCCTCCAAAACAACAACAAAAAATACACATTCCTGTTGGAAAACGAGATTTTTGATTCAAAATACCAATGCAACACTGACCTCCACTTCCACAAAAGCCTAGAAATTAAAGTTTTCTAAATTTCTTAGGAGCACCTTGTGACTCTAGGGGACTCTTGTCAAAATCATGCAACTTGTCGCCATAAATCACAGCAAGAGCCCACAGGCAGCATATGTGGAGTTAGATGAGGGGTTTACAAGGCACTGTACTGAGCCAGGACTCCTAGCTCAGAGGTGAGGAGAGAATTCATGCCGTTCACCTAGATGTCAGCATCCCTTCACTAACACCCGGAACCTAAAACCTCTGTCCCATAGGAAATAAGGTCTCATCTGTATAGAAGGGTTACCGTGAGAGGACTGGAGATCTGAGAGAGGTTTTACTTCCATTAAACTCCTGAGAAAGAATGATTTAGTATATTTATCCGATTTATCCAAATTTTTCTCTTGGATGTTAAATATGGAGAAAGTAGGTGTGGGGAGTGGGGAAAGGAATCTTCCATGGCCATCTGCATGTTGCTATTTTGTAGTTGCAGCTGGAAAATGCCAGCGCTGATTTCTTGCAAAACTAAATATTATCACAGTCAGAAAAAATGTTAGCCTGCTGTTATATACTTAGGTAGTGCCATTAATGAGACAAGAAAACAAGAATAAAATAATGTGATATCACACTGCTTTTGTACGACAGAATACAAAGAAAAACTCAGTACTTCTTCAACACAGGAACGCAAAGTACCAAATTGCAGAACACAATAAAGACCTGAACTTTGGTATATATAAGGAAAACCCAGTCCACAGCTAAAAGAAAACCCTAAAAACCAGAAAAAAAAACCCTTGAGTGATTTAATTTTTGATCAGATAATCCAAAGATTACTGTCTGATTTCTAGATTGTCGCAGAATGTAATCATTTATGGGGACAGTATGAAAAAGTTTGGCTCAAAACAAACAAACAACAATCAAAACCACCACTACCCCTCCAAAAAAAAAAAACCCCAAACAAAAACCCAAACCAACTCAGAAATCCTAGGTTTAGATACAAGCCTAAAGTCCTACCTAGTCCTTGTTCACAGATGCTTCGTGCTTAGATGCAAAAAGCAGACAAAAAGAGATTTTTGGACAAATCAATCTGATATCAAGCAAGCAAACAAACAAAAAAATCAGACCTACAATTGCTGTGAAAGCTTTATCTGGACATTTCACTTAACTCCAATAGCCACAAAAGAAGATAAAATTGTGTATTTAAAAATATCAATAAACTCATTCTTACAAAGAAATCCTAAACATGGACTGCTAAAGACAACCATCTGAAGTAGGGCTTCCCATACAATATAGTGGGAAAAATAGCAGAGTTTGTTTTAAAAGGTCATTTTATTCATGTCTGTCTTGGTATAAAATCAGGGGCACTTGTGGATTCCCCCACCTCCTCCTTCTCCAAACAAGGCATCTCCTCTTTGAGCAGGTTGCAAATGATCAAATCAATGGAATAATGATCTTGATTGTCTTAGCCAACTCCATAGACATGAGTTCACAAGAGAGGCAGCTACGCAGCTTCCTCAGACGTTAGTAGAGACTTTTGATCTTTCTTTGAAGAAACTTTTCTCAGGATATGTAAAAGTCTGTGGTTTATTTTCATGTGTGGGGAAAAGCAACCCTGAGGTGCACATTTCCACATAAAAAATGTCTCAAAAAAGCTATGCTTGTCAAAAATACCCTTGAAGAAAATTAATATATACTTGCTTTGAAGGCATAATTTTTTTATTCTCTAGTCCTCACTGTGGACTTAGTTGCCTATTTCATGACTTACGGATGTATGCAAACACCAACCAGATTCAAAAAAAGACAAAATAGAAATGGACATGGCTGCAAGGGTTAAGAAGTTTGGGTCTTGGATACCCAGATCAATCACTGTGGGATACGAAATTAACTTACACTAGGTAACACATACCAGGTAGTCCTTGCTTACTAGCCAAACATATTGCATTGAAAACAAAAGCAAGATACTTCAGCTGTGTGTACTACTACTCTTTTGCTGAAAGCTTATGAAAGACCATTTATTTTGTATTTGCTACATGCACCAAAGCACAAAAGAATTACACAGACATACACTTGGTACACAAATACATTATTTAAAATGCTGTATGTGTGCATATGGAGACACACACACAGTGAAATACAAGAACTACCATCGCCTTCCTCCTTCTCTTTCGCCCCCAGCTATATAGCTAATAATATCATAACATTCTATTTCTTCAATTAGATACTCTTTAGCTAATTGTGATTTTAGGCTGCTTTTCAAAATTATCTTATACTACGTTACCAGCATGTTTAAGGGCACACAAGAAGACTGTTGGTCACGAGCACTTCTTTGCCAGAGACAATTTGCCTTTCATCAGAAAGGAGGGACCACATTATAACAGACACACTGGACACTGAAGTGGTGTTTGTATGCATGCATGTGTATGTGTAGGGAAAGTTAATCACTCAAGTCAGAGATGTAAAAATTCCACCACACTCTATGAGCTACTTTTGCCTTTTTTTTCTTACAGATTACTCTTAATAAAATTTGTAGTTTGTGTCTCAATAATATTAAAAATAGTTTTAAAATTAAGAGAACTGTCATGCTATCAAAAACATTGAAAGAAAAACCTTAAATTAATAGTACTTTAAATCCCATTTAGATTATTAATATAGAACATTCCAAGTTCGCATTTTGGGGTGACAGGAAGGTCCATGAAGTGGAACGCTATGAAAAAAGGGACTTTTTTTTCTCTTAATTATTTTTTTTAACCTGGTATCACAAAACTCGCCTCGAAATATTTATAAGGTTACCACACAGTGATAGGATTTTGGCTATATCAGGTCTTCTGAGCACAGCAAAATAAGTACGGGCAACAGTGTATATTATTGCAGGTTGCCCATTTATCAAAAGCATGTTCAAGCAAGGGCACATACCTGCCAGCTAGGAGACAAGCAAACACATTGCTTGTGAGTATCGCAAGCATTTAGAGAGCCCTGTGCACCGAGAAACTTCTCCTGGATTTTAAACTCTGCCAAAACTGTCAGGTACTTGCACAAAAGCACTGAGTTGCTGAGCAACACCTTCGGATATGTTTGCACCAAGTTTGGCACAAGGAGATACTAACCTTGACCAGGACCTCTACAAGATTTTGATTAGTAAGTCTTTAGTAAGAAAGGGGAGAGCAAAAGCCGGAAATGGAAGTATTGAGAGGGGCATGGATCTCATATGAAAGAATCAGAAATGAGACAGAGGTGTGTAAAAGCTAGATCAGATCAATAACCTGCAGAACATAAACCAAAAGCCAGTAAAAACCCTCAGTAAAGTTACAAGCTTCTCCACCCCCACCCCCCAAAAAAAAACCAAAACCCAAACTGAAATATCCCCCAAAATAAACCACAAACTGCACCATTCAGTAGGCAGAAGGTGTGTGACCTACCATACAGTAAATTTTGGCCTATCCTGAAACCTCAAACCTAAAATCACTTGGTTTTGTTTTTTCCCTTTCTGTTTTCAATCTTGCATATTGTTATTTTACAAATAGATATATAGTCCATCCTCAAGTCCTCAAATACCCTGCTTTAGGTACTGCCTGTGGGATTTACAGAAACATGTTATGCAAAATGTAAAAAAACCATGTTTCACAAGTCTAAATATGCTACCCTTCAGCTTCATGAACACCCCCATGACAGATGATTCTGGGAAAAGGCCAACTGAAGTTTCAAACAAGCCAGAGAGAGAGAGAGCAAGATACTGACACTTGCACAGATTTCACAGAAACGGGTGCCTGCAGAAAGACTTGAGACACAGCCACAGTGAGCAAAACTTACAAGCAGCTGAATAAGAATTAAACTTCAAGCACTGTATTAAATAATTATAACTGTTTCTTAGGCTTTTAAAAAATAAAAAAATAAGAAAGGAAAATTCTATACATGGAAAGTAAATTCATGTAATTTAAATCAGAGAAGCTGAGTTTTACTTCAGTGCACTTTACCAATAAAAATCTGACATACAGACAACTGCAAGATAATGACATTACAGTTTACCTTTTCAAATACTAAGATCTACCTGATCTTATAGTAACATTTTTTCACATGCAACAAAAATCTCTCTAGTAGATATCTTTATAAATAATCTGCTTTTAGTGTCTAATTACAAAATGAATGTGAAGCATTTTACTTTAGAAAGAGAAAAATCCTCTAAATTCAAGGAAACAGAGAAAAGTTACCCATATTAATCTCTCACAAGCAATTCAGTATAATTGCACAAAATTCCCCACAGCCCTCAACTTCCAGAAGTAGAAAGTTAAGGAAATTCTAGCTACTTTGATTTCTCCTCCACCTTTTGAGCCCATGAAAACATGGGATTATACTAGTGCCGTTGCCCTGCAGCAGCACATTGTAGCTACCATGCATGTAAGTCTTCCAATGCCAAAACAGGCCTACAAGAAAGCTGGAGAGGGACTTTTTACAAGGGCATGTAGGTACAGATTAAAGGGGAATAGCTTTAAACTGAAAGAAAGTGGGTTTAGATTAGATATTAGAAAGAAATTCTTCACTATGAGGGTGGTGAGGCACTGGCACAGGTTGCACAGAGAAGCTGTGGCTGCCCCATCCCTGGCAGTGTTCAAGGCTAGGTTGGACGGGACTTAGAGCAACCTGGTCTAGTGGAAGGTGTCCCTACCAGCGGCAGGGGGTTGGAACTAGATGATCTTTAAGGTCCCTTCCAAACCAAATTGTTTTATGCTTCTATATACAACTTCAGAGATGTTCTCCCACTACAACTCAAACCTTAGTTGCACATTGTATCCTTGCAGCATGGGTAGTACCTCACCAAGAAGACAAATCACCTCAAAGAAATCTATTGCGTCTAACCTATTTGGTACATAAACTGTATCTATATAATGTAATAAATATACTGTAATTTTCGTAAATGCTGGACCACAAACTAGGAGAGCTGAATTCCTGAGGAGTGCAAAGAAGGATTTAGCAGAAGGAAAAAGTGATGCGAGTACCTCTGAGTGTTAACTATGGTCAGAAACTGTTCCAAGGTGTGACCAGAGACAAGGAAAAATCAGCCCATGACAAAAAAAAACTCTAAAAGTACTGATTTTTGAGCTGGAACCTCTGAAGAATCCAGGTCTCCATTTCAGATTTCAGAAGAGCTACCCAGTTTTAAAAAAAATAAAAAAATAAATTTCTATGTGATACAGCAGGGAGGCCAAACTCCCAAACTCTTGATTTTTCTTATGGATCATCACAAGGAGGTGTAGTACCCAGACCACTCGGTTTTATGGACCATCTGAAGAACCCTGCTTAGAAGAAGGTCTGACATCCCTCACTAGAAGTGTATGTTCCTGACCATATTTTCCTAATATGAAAATTTCAAGTATGTTCCAAGCAAGCAGCTTATGCTTACATGCACAGCAAAGTGAATGGGCATGATTAAAATTGACACAGTATGAACCCAAATATGTGGGCAAACACCACCTCAGCCTCAGTAGGAGATGGGCTGAGATCAGTTAATCTCATCAGTTAATCAGGAAGGGCTGAACTTGAGCTCAGAGCTACAAAACTAGCAACTGGCCCCACGGTGAAGGCTCTTTTGTCTACTTCCAGGAACAATGTCCTGTGATGTGTGTTTGTATATATAGAGGGACATTACAAGAGTGAAGACCAGACCACGAATTCACATGCCAATACTGAAATGACAGACAGCTGACAATGATGCCAATGTCCTTCTTCAAAAGGACCTGGTGAAAACTTCCCACACAGATTCAGCCTTCTAAAGCCGGTACAGACCTCATACACAAAATGTACTTGGGAAGATCTTACCTAACCACAATCACTGCATATGTGCACAACACTACAGGACTGGAAGGGGAAGGAGGAGACAACAGATGGTGGAAATTTCACAGTACCTTTACTGTTAGCAGAGTAACATGACAACTCTCTAATACAGTTCAAAAAGCATCTCAGAAGAGGTTCCCTGTCTCCAAGGGATGAGAAATCTGAGTTGCGGTCAGATGAGCATAAACCACGACCAGCACAAAAATGACATCCGATTCTCAACATGCACTTTTCCTGACTGGGAGTGGTTATATCCTCAGTTGAATCCATATTTTCTTCCCATTTGAAAAATTGCCATTCTTGCAGGATCCCCAAGGACCTCAGAGACAAACATTTGACAAGATCATGCGAGGGGGAAACTGGTTAATTTATTTTCTTTCTTCTGCTTGACCCCCCGTAACTCCACATGCCAACAGATGCATCAGGCTACATAGGTAAGCACTCCTGTATCAGCTTTCCCAGATAAACTGCTTAATTTTGCAGTTTCCATGCTAGGATGGAAACACTTATCCCAAGATCCCCTGGGTGAGGAAACCATTAAAGGAAAGAAGTCTTCTCTCATTTACTGCCCAGCCTATGCACTAAAATAGCACAAGAGTCTGTTGTGAATAAGAGCACAGCCCAAACGTGAATAGTCAGCCATGGTATGACAGAACATCCCACTGGACAGAAGCCACTGCAAATGGAAAACACTAAAGCAGCCTACCCAAAAGGAAGGCCTGTATGGCCTCTTTGGAAGTGGTGCAAATATACAACAAAGCAATGTATTCCCAATCAGGGGAAGGATGAAAGTCCTAAGAACATTCTGTTAGAAAGCACCAGTTCCAGAAAAGGCTCAGTGATACTGTGAAATAGTCAGATCCTGGGATTCCAATTAATAAGGCTTTTTCATCTTCTCCTGAGGTTCAGCACAGGTCAACTGCTGGCCCGCAGGCCACATCAGGACTACAGAGGGAGAACAAGACAAACCCGCTGCTTTCTCTGGCGAAGGACATGATGTGGCCTAGCCAAAAGCCTCTTCCCATGCCTGGATACTACCTGGCACACAACCACACAAGAAAGCAGAAGAACAGGGACAGGAGATTATTTTCTTCTTAGGCATGCATGTGTGTCACCAAGTTAAACATGATGCTTAAAAGTAGTTTCTGCCACACAGGAAAAGAAGAAAAGTCCTGTAGACCTGTGGTAACTAAAATGAGACCACCTTTTTTCTTGCCCCAACCACATTTGCAGGGATGGGCAGAGGGTTGCAAAAGCTATTATGTGCTTTGCATTCTCCCATTATTTTGGATGCTCAGCAATCTTAACTCCTTTTAAAAAAGTCAGTCTGTTGGTAGGAATCCTACCAATTTCAGCAAATCAAAAGGATTGCCAAATTCCTTTAAGGGATGTTAAAAACCAGAAAGATGTAATTCCTTGCTTAGTCACAGATTTTTGGAAGAAACTGCAAGTTCTCAACTATTCAGGATCCTTACACTGGGATTAAGGGAAGATTTGGTCCTGTGAGGGATTTTGTTAGCTCATAAGTAAATCACTGACTAAAGAGAAAATACTAAAGGGAAAAATAGATGGGAAAAAAAGGATGTATCTTAAAACCCTACAGTGTCTGTGATGAAGTAATCTCTGAAGGATATTGCAGTCTTTCCCACAAAAGTATTGGGATTTCTGAACCACCTGCTTGTTCACTGCTGCCAAAGAGACAAATGGAGTTTCATCTCCTTCAGAATATGACTGAGAGGGTGGAGACCAAGTTAACATCACAGAAACATTTGACCATTTATTGATCTGGCTCTTCAGAAAAGTATATTTTGATCCCTCAGATAACTTGTTCATCACTAAGGAGAGGAAAATTTCTCTTTTATATACAGCAGGACAACATACATGTTCAAAGATGAGCAAGCTCTTTCAAAAAACAGAAAACAAACTATTAAAAGAATGAGAACATGAACACTGAGAATAGATTCAAACTTTGCTGAGTATGATACCTGCAATAATTTGATTTAGCACAATGTTTCAATGTAACCTACCCTTACTTCAGTTTGAATCTGGAACCAGTCTACCAAGCTACACTGAATCTGATGAGCCTGGGAACCAGCAGCTCGTGACTCCAAGCAACAACCCACTGCAAAATCTTCAGTAAAACAGACCTCATAACGCAAAGGAAAGCACAACAGTGCAGCACACAGGCCTTGTGCTCCTCTATTAGCACACTTACAGTAGCATCCTTGTTTCTTTTGTTCATGTAGCTACAATTCCAGTAATTGGGCCAAAACAAATGAAAGATCACAACCACAAGGCATATGATCAATCACATCTTCTCACCTGCTTCCTTCTTTCTTAGCGGTTGTTGTTTACCATTTTCTAAGGTATCTTTTATTGGTATAGAAAAACAGGGCTCAAATTAGCTTCTATGCAGCAGTTTGCCACAAGATGCATGAGTTGGTCCCCCAGGAGAAACCACAGAGACCCTGTGAACTATAGTTCCTGTTATAAGAAGGATTACTTACCTCTTTTTTGCAAGACAGCTTTCTTGTACACTGACTCTATCAATATGTAACTTCAAGTGAAACGCAGCTGAAACACAGATAAGCAAAAAGGCAACTTTGCCACTCATTAGTGTAATCTTGAAAACCTGGGCTCAGTGGGAATGAAACACCTTTTTTGGGTGCCATGAGACAACTGATACTCACAAATTTTATGTGCTTATTAATATTTTTACTTTAAAAAACAAACAAACAAACAAACAAACAAACAAAAAAAAAACCAACCCGGTTGCTCTTCATTAATATTAACTTTGAAGAACATGGGAAGAGCTGTTCAGAGTAGAAAATAACTCTACATACCAAAACACACAGCTGGAAAATTTCAAATTACACTCTGTACATAACAACCACTTAAGGGCTTAATAACTTTGAAAAGCCCAGCATCCTCTGGACTATAAAATGGATTATCTTTCTCCCGTCATCCAACGGCATGACACAGCAGGTGATATTCTGTCCAAAATGTCAGATGCACTTTGAGGGTTAGTCCCTTAGATGGTGCCACGTCTAAAGGGTCTGTAAATTCAAAGGCAGTGAGGAGTATCAAGGCAGGTGTATGGGATTTTTATTTTTGTCCATTTCTGAGTCTTTCTTGCTGCATGAGCAGCTATGCTGTGGTAATTTGAAGCTATGAATTGTCCTTCCATTACTCATACCTACATCCTCTGACAACCACATTAGCACTCACATCCTTATGTAAACAGATAGCACTACAAATAATAGTCAATATACAGCTAATAAGAAGTCTTAAATAAACCAACAGAGAAGGAATAATTTAATAAGGCAGCCAGAGTGTTTGTGTCTCTCTTGTCAGCAACATTCAAGTACCAATAAAAAAAAATGCTTAAAGCATACATTTAGTATGCCCGTTTATTCACTAACTATTCACATTAATTGCTAGTACAGATAAATATTTGCATCAGCAGATTCAATAGCAGGCACTGGCACCCAGGAATGCCAGAACAGAATACAAGTAAAGCATACATAACAACTCTGCTCAACAAGAAAAGATGAAAAATCCACTCCGAGATGCTGCAAAGGTTCCACCTCCATAGCAGGATAGCCTACTTGACAGGTCAGCTGGCATCTTCAGGCACTAAGTGCCTTTTCCCAGTGTAAAAAGGACTGCTCTAACTGATTAAAAATTAGACAGGACAAGCTTAAAAGGGAGTCACAGCTAGGCCTCTGCAGCTGTGAAAACTGTGTGGCATGAGGCCCTGTAGCCAACAGCATGTGTACAGTGTAAGAGAAAACATAGGGGAGGGCATCCTTCTTGGCAGGATCATTGAGACTACTGTCCTTTCAAGTTCAGGATCCTGTTTCCAGGTGCAGCCAACTCAAAATGCTTGAAAAGGTATGAACCTCTTCCTCTCCTGCCTACAACAGGCCATAATAATTCTCTGGACCTTTCAGCAATTAGCTTTGCAGTTTAATAAGAAAAAATGTGCTTTATTTGTATTTGGAACATGTCTAATTTCACCTTCGAATCACATGATTCAGGCTTCTGTCTACTAGATGGTATCCATGACCTCTGTTTTCCTGTAGAAGTAGACTACAATCCATTCATACCTTAATCTGACTGGCAATAAGCAAAACAGAATTCCTGAGGTTAATCAATATTTGTACAGTGTTAGTCATTTATCTGCAAAGGCATTACAGTATGTTTACTCAACAGTGGCACTTCAAAGGGGCCTAGTTAGGACAGATCTCCCTTCAGCCAGGTACTAATACCTCTAGAGTGTCAGTGTCTAGCACTAAAGAAGTAGTAAGGTTTCATATTTACATGGATATTGGAAGGTGACAGACACCATGATCAGCAAGGTCATTTGGTTTTGGGGTGGTGGTGGTGTTGGGGAGAGGGTGTTTACCATGCAGTCTGCATGCGCCAACCCCGACATTTTGCCAAACATGGGGAATGCAACAGCATAACTTGTAGTAGTGAAGGACCGCTTTTGCGCTCTCCCTTGGAAAGACTGTGAAAAACAAAACATGGCTCAACAGAAAGGGCTGGGATGTTAGGAAATTGGAACAGAAAGACCTTCCTAGTGAAAACCTTCTAAACCTAAATTTCCCACATCGCATTAAGTGCCTACCTGAAAGGTGAAGTAGGCACTGTCTCTCAAATGAGAAACATGGTCGACAGTGATGTGCACTGCAGTACCCCTGCTAAAGCCGCTTCACTTAAACAAGGATAACAGCCCAGTCCTCTTGACTTACACAAGATTGTTAGCTTTTGTCAAATGACATCCTTGTGTGGTAGGGAAAACTACCAGTCTGGAGGGAATAATACCCACTGTAAATTATGGTAACATCTTTATAGTCTCTGTTAGTTAAAACAATTACTTTTTCCCCCACCTTCCTTCAGATCGAGAGATACAAACCATGTGTTCCAGAAGTAACAGCACAGAAAGCCCAACAAGACCAAAACTGAGCCAGCAAAGGCCAAAAGACCACTATAAAGAAGAGGCTGGTTACGGTGAAAGAGAAAACGTGCAAAGAAGGCAGAAGGAGGATGATGTAGCCCAAGCCAGTACCATCCTAAGAAGCCCTAAGGGAGAGAAAAAACAAAGAAGTCCTTTCAAGAAAAAAGAGGATCTCTCTCGTGATGACTTGCTATTTCTTCTTAGTGTCCTCGAGGGTGAATTACAGGTGATTTATTGTCTTATTTTATATTCCAGATTAAAACATACTTCCTCCTCCCCATCCCAAGTTACCGCAAACACACATGGCTTTCATGTTAACACTCTAATTTCATACAGAAGGACGAATATGAACTGCAAAGTACATAAAAGCACGAATTATAGCTATCAGCCAGAAAAGGTGATCTTTACACCACCCCTAAATGCAAATAAAGTTTATTCATGACCTGTATCATACTAAAACCGCTTATGGTCCACTGTGAAGAATCATGCAACTCTCAAAGTAGAGAACTCACAAAACTTACCTTTTGTGCTGCCCCATTCTAGAGTACTTTGAATACAAAGTATTTGTCACTCTAAGATGTACACAAAGAACATGCTAGAGACCTTTTAGATTTGTTACCTAATTATTTATCTTCCCTCTCCTATGAAGTCATGAGCTTTATTCCCTGTAAATCAGTATGGACCATTCTATCATCTTTTGCTAGAAAAATCAAATTAGCCATTTCACATAATATGAAGCCTGAATGTGGCATGCCACTTAACCCACAAGATACTGGATTTTGAAGAATGAGCATTTTTCTTCCTGGAAAAGGAGACAGCTGCCAAGTGGTAAATGATGCTTAACCCTGTCAAGTGTAATTTCAGAAAGTGGGAGCCAGATTTCCAGTGACCAAGGAGCATACTTCTGTGGCACGCTGACTGCACAGAAGCAGCGGCGGCCACTTAAAACTGCTCACAGAGGGAACAGCAAACTCGCCAAAGTGGCATAAATGGGTGTATCACACAGTTGCAGAGTTTGTTACCTAGACAGTATCTGGGTAGTTCTATCCTTAACATATGTGTATGTTAAGAGAACACACATGCAAAACAAATATTTGATAGATGCACCAATCTCGGAGGGTAGATCCAATGCAAACTTCTACAGAACATTTTATTTCATTGTGGAAAACCAGCAATTTCTGTGTTTCCAAAGCACTTCTATCCAGCTCACCTGACCTTCCTTAATTTAAATTAAAATTCGGATGTCACACATTCCTCCAAAACAGTTCTCTTCCTCTCAGAAAAAGAGATGTTTGCTGACATATATTTGTATTACACAAGTGTAAACACACACACATAAACACTTTAATTCTGAAGACTTAGAACTGGAATGGAGTGAAATGAAAACCTAGAAAACAACGCGCTTGACATGAACATTCTAAATCACGTCCAAAATTCCAAAGGAAGCATTAAGAATGAAAAATGCAAATAATTTTTTATTCCTAATTTTCCACCTTCTGTAGTGCCAAGTCAAATCTCTGAAGATCAGCTGTCAATCCAACTAATACTGTTTCAATTAGATATCATTACTCTCCTATGCCAGAACATTTAAAATGCACAAAGATCACTCTTCTATTTTTTTTTCTGCAGTGATAAGGATTAGAAAGATTATTTTATATTTTTTTAAACAGTCACAAATAGGTATACAGAAGTGTTCCAGCCAGTAAGGCTAAAAGTGTTATCCTTTCCTGATACATCCCTCTGATTTCCCCTCTTCCTATTCTACCCATCTAGTATAAGCACGTACTTGTTTTTAACTGAGATCACTGCAGACAGTGGATATTTATGATAGCTCATGTAATTATGTCACCGTAACAGAGGCAACCCTCCACAAACAGATGATGCAGGAAAAAAGAGATGGACACAGCCAAAGGGAAGGAGGTGACCTAAACCAGTTCCCCCTCATCCCCCCATCCCAGTACAAACATTCACTCAATCGGATATTCTCAAGCACATTATCATTAGAAGTGGGACTTTGAGACAATTAGCACAATATTTGCAGCAGGTTTCTGTCCCCTCCAACTTAACATCCAGAAGCTAGTAACTTTCTATCAAAGAATCATTCTTGGTGATTAGTTTGGGGTTGGTTTTTTTTGGTTTTTCTTTTGGTGTTCTGTTTGTTTGTTTAGTTTGTTTGTGGGTTTTCTTTTGGGGTTTGGGGTTTTGTTTTGGGTTGTTTTAAGAGAAAAGAGAATCTACAGATCATTTCAAATATTGCAGATACCTACAGCATGTTTCTCCAGCACAGACTCAGACAGCAATGCTGTATGATAAGATACGTGCACCTGCCAACTCAGTCATTACTTTCTGAAATATATACATGGAAGAACATATTGAGAATGTACCTGAGAACATAGTGTACCTACTCTTTGGTAACAGGATGTCTTGATTAAGACTGAGGAAACAAATGCAGTGACATTCAAAAATTTTCAGACTATACTACATAATCTTATGATACCAGATTAACATCACCTTCTCCTGATCATTTAAAAATGCCTTTTTTTAGCATGCACTCAAAAATTGAGAATACCCTACATCAGTTACTCCCAAAAAACTTGATGCTACAAGGTTGCTTATTACCTGAGGACAAGTACATGAGCATGTGTACTCCTGTATGTCAAAAAAAACATATGGTATGGTCACACACATGCACACAGGACCCCACAGACAGCTTAGAAAGCAATTAATCGTCTTTTAAAGGACTGCCATTATTGCATGGCTTTGGGATGCGTGTTGTAAACGGTCACATCCCCAGCACCGCACACCTCACTACATTCATCACTAAAACAAGCTCAGTGTAACAAATGACCCCAGGCAGGTTTAAAGTACAGAAGCCACCTTTGCACCCAGAATATACAGAATGTGAAACACTTTCAGGTGTCAGGAACCATCCTAACATCTTGCACTAACAATTTAAAATCAGCTTCTACTACCGCAAGACACACCTTGCCCTGAATTTTTGTGTTGTGAATGCCACATCCTGGTCCAGAAATAGCAATACAATCTGATCACTAAGAAAGCACTGAGGCATCAATGAGGATTCTGAAGGCGTTGGAGTTTATGCAGAACTAATAAAATACAAAGACCAATAATCCCCTCGTGCTATTTACCTGTCTTCATGTTACTATTTTACTTATACAACATTCTTTAAAAAGGCTTTAAGTTTTCTTAAAATCAAAAGCAGAAAGCTAAACTATAAATCATAGAATCATAGAATAGTTAGGGCTGGAAAGGACCTGAAGATCATCTTGTTCCAACCCCCCTGCCACAGGCAGGGACACCTCACACTAAACCATGCCACCCAAGGCTCTGTCCAATCCAGCCTTGAACACCACCAGCGATGGAGCATTCACAACTTCCCTGGCCAACCCACTCCAGTGCCTCACTACCCTCACAGTAAAGAACTTCTTCCTCATATCCAATCTAAACCTCCCCTGTTTAAGTTTGAACCCATTACGCCTTGTCCTTTCACTACAGTTCCTCATGAAGAGTTCCTCCCCAGCATCCTTATAAGCCCCTTTAGATACTGGAAGGCTGCTATGAGGTCTCCATGCAGCCTTCTCTTCTCCAGGCTGAACAGACACAACTTTCTCAGCCTATCTTCATATAAAAGGTGCTCCAGTCCCCTGATCATGCTCGTGGCCCTCCTGTGGACTTGTTCCAACAGTTCCATGTCCTTTTTATGTTGAGGACACCAGAACTGCACACAAGACTCCAAGTGAGGTCTCACGAGAGCAGAGTAGAGGGGCAGGATCACCTCCCTCAACCAGCTGGTCACGCTCCTTTTGATGCAGCCCAGGATACGGTCGGCTTTCTGGGCTGCGAGCGCACACTGCTGGCTCATGTTCATTTCTTCATCGACAAACACCCCCAAGTATTTCTCTGCAGGGCTGCTCTGAATCTCTTCTCTGCCCAACCTGTAGCAGTGCCTGGGACTGCTCCCACCCAGGTGTAAGACCTTGCACTTGGCATGGTTAAACTTCATCAGGTTGGCATCAGCCCACCTCACAAGCGTGTCAAGGTCCCTCTGGATGGCATTCCTTCCCTCCAGCATATCATCCGAACCACACAGCTTGGTGTCATCAGCAAACTTGCTGAGGGCGCACTCAATCCCACTGTCCATGTCACCGACAAAGATGCTGAAAAAGACCAGTCCCAACACCAGTCCCTGAGGGACACCACTCATTACTGGTCTCCAGCTGGACATGAAGCCATTGACCACAACTCTTTGCATGCGGCCATCCAGCCAGTTCTTTATCCACTAAGTGGTCCATCTATCACATTGATGTCTCTCCAACTTAGAGACAAGGATGTCATGCGGGACAGCGCCAAATGCTTTGCACAAGTCCAGGTAGATGACATCAACTGCTCTACCCCTGTCCATCAGTTCCATAGCCCCATCATAGAAGGCCACCAGATTGGTCAGGCGGGATTTCCCCTTAGTGAAGCCATGCTGGCTGTCACCAACCACCTTGTTGTTTTAACTAAACAAAACCTTACTTTGTGTTTCTGCAGGCTCAAGATGAAGTTATAGGAGTACTTAAGGCTGAAAAAATTGACTTGGCTTTGCTTGAAGCACAATATGGCTGTGTTACTCCAAAGAAGGTGTTAGAGGCCCTCCAGAGAGATGCTATTCAAACAAAGGCTGAGCAATGGCAAGAAGATATCTACGAAAAGCCTATGGGAGAGGTATGAACATATAACTGATATTTAACCACAGTTCCCAACAAATTCAACAGAAAATATCTCACTGACTTCAGGGGAAGATCTAGAATCTAACATGAGAGTGACAGCAAAGTCCATGGTCAGGTGGGGTCCCTAATGAAAATAAGTATGTAATGATCCTCATTTATGCTGCACAAGGAGGCTTTAAACACAAACATATGTGATTTAGTCTAACTCAAACTTTGATCATCAGCCTTATGTTTTTGACAGCATCTTCTTCCTTCCTCCTTCCTGCTAGCCACATTCACAATCCATACAAACAGATACTTCCCTACTTATCTCATTGAGCACATCTTACCAACGTCTGGTAAGAGCCCACTCAGAAGTAATGGCCCAGCTGTCTGTCTATTTTTACATGTACCAGCTCCCACTGGTTCTGGGAGAGGTACAGGTATACCTGCGTGGTCTGAGTAGTTACTCTAATAAGCTGTCACTAGAAGCTTCATCCAGGCAGAAATAAAACATTCTTAAGTAATTTTTAGTTTAATTATACTGCAGCAGCAGCCATACTTTCTGAACAATGTTCACTGAATTTCTGGCCTGCAACGCAAGTGCACCGGGTATTCAAATCCCTTCATATCAGTATATGTGGTTTTTTTTCCAAAAGTAACTGTCTACTCTCGATTTAAAATAAACATGTTTTAATATGCTGCTCAGTATAAATAATCATAAAAGTAAAACTAGTAATTTTTAATAAAATTCTTCTACCAAATACTTTCCAAGAATTCTGAACAGACATGTACCTAAGGATAGAGCTCATTTCAGAGAAAATGATGTCAGGCAAAAGGTCAACAGTCATTTCAGAGGCCCAAAGGTTAAATCTCTGGCTATAATCTGAAACAGATAAAGTTCAACTGTAGAGGTTAATTTATTTTAGAACATTGTGGCATTATGTCACAGAAACCTTGAGCACAAATGGAAATGATCTGAGGTCCAAAAAAGTTTGAAAACGTAAATTCAGTCTGTCACTTTACATAAGTTTATACACACTTTTTCCTTCTTACACTTAATGGCAGAGAAAGGATTTCTAACACCACTGGTTCTGGTAATTCCAAAAACCAAAGGTAAACATGCACAGAGTAACTGAAAGGCTAGAAAGACCATTGATAAGCGTTCTTTCGTCCCTCACTACTGAGGATACAATAAATTGTTCTATGCTTAAAGGGGCATAAAAGAAAAGAAAACAGACTTTTAGTTTGGTTTGCTTCACTGACACAAAGGCCTGAAAAGGTTTTTCATCATTGCATGGTTTATAAATTTAGACCAAGTCAGTTATTCACGATAAAAATCTAGCCTCAGATCAATTGCCACTTCTCTTGAAGAGAAAACAAACTGTATTTAACATTCTAGGAAATACAGATTAACAGCATAAGGACCATTTTCCCAGATTCAAAAATAAACAGATGTTTTAAAAGAATTAATAAAAAAACCACTCGGAGAATGTAATGTAGGAGAAGAGAGATAAAGAAGATACTGCAGAATTTATGAAGTCTTTTTCTCATGTTTCAAACTTGCATGGAATTAGAAAGCCAATTCTGGCTTCTAACTCTCCCCCACTTCCAATAACACAGTCAAAGACAAAAAAATACAGTACTTCACTGTTTGAAGTGTGATGAAAAATACCTCCTACCACTATGGGAAATCTAAAAGCAGCAAAACTAGAGGAAAGCCTACATTCTGCATCTGGCAAGGATAATTCAAAACTGAATCCAAAAAGTCTAGTGTCAGTTAGCTTGGGAAAAGATGTATCCTCATGCATCTGTTAACAGTCTACCTGATTACACCCTTAAAAACATCTTAGGTCACAACTTGACAATGACTATGGGGAAACAGTAAGTTATAGGAAGAGACTGGAACAATAACAGTGGCAACATGGCATTCACAAAAAGCAAACCAACATATCCACACAGAAATTTAGCTCAAATAGGGTTGAAAAAGACAAGGGAGGAACTGCTCCCATAATGTCCAGTAATCCTATGTCTGTGAGGCTATTGACAGGAATAATACTTTACTGAATTTTGGATAAAGAAATGTAACTAAACTGGATTTTATTCTGGCACAGTAACAAAACAGTCAAGAAAGAGAAAAACAAAAAGTTCAGTTTCAATACAATGGATATGAGACATACCACCGTAGCCTGACTTCAGACACAAGCTGGTGGCAAAATGCATTTAAAGAATTAAAGTCCTGTGAATTTTTAGCTGGCTGAACTATTCACAGTTACGTAACACCATGACTCTTATTTTCCATTGTATTGTACAGTATGTTCAAGTATTAATTCTAGCAAAACGCCCATATGGTTACCAAGAGCAAAAAAACAAATCACTTAATTATGATTTTATCACTTTAATTTTCAACAGAAGACATTTATACTGATGCTTATTAGTTGTCTGTGCTTTTTAGCCAAGAACTGTATAGCTGAATAAATGCGTGCACAGACATATAAAAGGGTATTTCAAGGGCAGATTTCGCATTTGACAGAGTAATTTGAGGAATCAGGGGCTGCTGGAGACTGCGCCTGTGTGAGGATCATGCATTAGCAGGGGTTCACATGACTCCTCTCTCTTCTCTGTTGGATCCATGGGAGTTAGCCACAAGGTCTCACAGTGAAAATGGAAGAGTCAAATTTGCTCCCCATGGAAGTGCCCTTATCTTGCAGAAGGACACAAGACAGCTTCCAAACCAATCACGCAGAAGTGCAGCAACCCAGTACCAGACTCTGCTCTGCCTGGTTCTCCAGAGAGGGAGAGGCATGCTGCACAACAAGGCACACAAGTGTCACAAAGCCAAATGCCCATGCCCATTATGCAGCTTATATGCAGATCTCAAGTGTCTGCTTTAATCACAGAAACATGGAATAGTTAGGGTTGGAAAGATCCTTAAGATCATCTAGTCCCAAACCTCCCTGCCAGGGGCAGGGACACCTCCCACTAAACCACATCACCCAAGGCTCTGTCCAACCCAGCCACGAACACTGCCAGCGATGGAGCATTCACAACTTCCCTGGGCAACCCATTCCAGGGCCTCACTAACCCTCACAGTAAAGAATTTCCTCCTTATATCCAATCTAAACTTCCCCTGTTTACGTGTGAACCCCATTACCCCTTGTCCTAGCACTACAGTCTGATGAAGGATTTACTGCCTCTCTAATTCTCTTCTCTGTCACCCAAGAGTACCAAGAGACAGGCCTGCGGGAGATCATGGACAACACACGCAGATTCATGTAATCAGGTGCTGACAATTTATTGTAACCAAAGCATCGCCTTTTATAGAAAGTTTCAAGATGCTAGAACATTTGGTGATAACTGATTGGTTAATGTCCCTCAGCTAAGTGTTAGCAACAGCTTCATGATGGGTTAACTGTAACAGCGTATGTTCCAAGGTCGTGGCTCTCAGATTTCTCCCTGCACACCCCGCCCAGCAGCCCTCCGTGCCAGCCTCCTCAAACTTCTGCATGTATGTGCCCTCTAGTAACCTTCAGGCAAGGCCTCAAAGCCTTCGGTTCACTACTTCACTAATGTCAAGTAACCGTCTGGATTGCTCACGTGGCCGTTCTCAGCCAAATAGCTCTCTACACAGGCCCAGTACCTCTTCCCTTTTTTCCTGAGTTGCATCCCAAGCTCTCACTCTCCACCTTGTGCCTGCCCAGCCACAACATCCACATGCCAGCTGTGAATGCTCGTGGTAGAACTGATTTGACAGTGCTTGTAAAAAGAAAACCTAAATGCAGCTTCTGATCTGAGCAGCAGGAGAAAACTGCAACATGGAAACAGCTTTAATGCAGCAGCTTAATTACTTGCCTCTGTAAGCCTTTCATGTTAGCAGGCATTCCCAGGACACTACTGTCCTTCTACCCATTTTCAAATTCCTCATTCCACATCCCTGTCTTGAATACACACTTCACCCACCTGAAATACCAGTTTGTGATCTAAACTGTTTATTTCAATTCTAACAAAAAGACAACTGTGAAATGAAAAGCACTGGCATTCATCCTTGAGAAATACAAAACCAAAAACCTGGAGTTACTATATTTCTTCTTGCATACATACTACTTGGATTACTGCTTGAATTTACCTCTTGTAGTCACTCAACAATACTCCAGAGCAAACAAAGTACACTGAACCCAAAAGATACTGTTGGCAAATCTCAGATCCTTCACATCCAACAGGGTAGAAGGACTATTTTCTACTTGGTTAACATGTTTGTGTTGATGACGAACCCTCACTTCCATCAGGCTTTTATGTGTTTGGAAAGAGGAGTCATTTGATTTATTCCTGTAGCCAGAAATTTCAGTGTTTTCTTATGACAGCAATTTACACATCCCCTCAGATTCTAACACATATTTTTGAAGTGGTGGTCCAGTACATTCAAATGCACCACTTCCCTTTCTTAACCCCATCCACAGACTGCCTTCCAGAAGAAATCAGAAGTTCACACCTTTGCCTTCTTCCCCACTTGACCTTGCACTGATGGCTGAGACCAGCCAGCACTATTATGCAAGGCCGATGCCCAGTTCATATCCACCTAAGCATGTCAGGGCCGTAAATGCCAGCAGCACTGCATTGGAATTGTATAAAATAAACAGGCAGCTGGTTGCTTTCCAAAACCAGCACATATTCACCTGACAGCATGACCTCTAAAAAGGCAAGGATCAGAAACTCAGGTGATGGTGCTTCATGCATCTGTGCAACAGCTGTTCCAAAAAATCCTCCAAAATCTTAGTAGGAAGGAAGGTTGATAAAAATCCCTGAAATTTTTTTCTCTCTTTCTGGTAAGCTAGTAACTGAGCAGAAGATTTCAAATTTTGAAATTTCCACTTCTGGTGGAATAAAGGAGAGTGTGGAGAAATAAAAAATGTCCATTTTTCTTCAACCTGACCTTTTATGGCAATTCAGTTTTCAACCTCTGTAGAAGACATAGAAAACACAGCCAAGAGATTACTGTATAAGGCGGCACTTGCTTACTGAGAAAGCTTGCATATGCAAGGGTTTAGGTAAGAAATGTTTCCCCAAGAGAGGTCCTACTTTAGGATTACAATTCCAGAAAGCACTGACCATGTTGGCATAAAAGCAGGCAAATTATGAGTGAACAAGGTGGAAAAAAAACTTAATCTGCAGTAAGTGTAGCATAAAGCCAAAAAGGAGTGCAATAAGTTTCTTTCCATTTTTTGATCATGCATGAAATGAGCTATGTCACAACCAAAAACACAGTCTCTAACATCATAAACAGAAAAAACAAGCAATTTCCAAACTGTCCACATTCCTGTTAGAATATTTTGGACTCACACCATCTTCAAAGACCTGTCAATAGTTCCTTTTTCCTTAGTCATAGCAGTGTCACCACAAAAAGTTAACAATTATTTAGGAAAAAACATAAGAGAATATATAAAGCTTAAAAAGAAACTAAGGTAAGCAGGGGAAGACTCAGAAGCCCATTCAGAAATTGACTATATTCTCACTCATTCAAGAAACTCATGTTTAAGTATTCCAGCTCTTCCTGTCATCTCTTCTATCAGCCAAACTGTGAATAAACATGAGGAAAAGATAATCAATCATACTCCTTGGAATTAAACTGCCCAAAATAAGAAAAGGCCCTCAGAAGTGTTCTTGTGTTCTCAAGTGTTTCTTGTAGCACATGTTTCCGTGTGGGGGAAACATCAGAGAACCAGGACCAGCCTTGCTTCCCACACTGCCCATTTGTGAATTCTTTCCTATTAATAGAGTGAAGCACTGCAAAGCAGCTTGACCTACTGGGATAGACTGTGGTTAAAAGGAGGCACTGGGCTTTGAACTCAAAATTTCTGTTTTCCAAAAAAGAGATACAAGGATTCCTGTGTTGACCTCATGAGGGAGGCTGTCTCCCCAGGGGAAGGGGCACGGAACAAAGCTTCTCATAAATACAGACTCTTTCCAGGTCTTCACATGGCTTGTAGCGATCCCTCCTGAAATCAGGATTAGATCAATAATGTCTAAGAAGGAAAACCCCTTCTGGTTTCATACACACATGTAAGTTGCATAACATGTTGCATAGCATACTGAATTCTTAAAATACTGTGTAAGATAATCCTCAGAATGATAGTTTTCTCTCAGTTTGTGGAAATTATTTTGTTTAGCAGCATAACTCCAACGAACAGTTATGCCAATACATCTGCAGTTTAAAAAAACTAAAAATGATTACCAAAACCTAAGATAGATTGTTAAATTAAACTATCAGCATATAATATTATTTAGAAGCTCAGCAGAAACCACGGGGGAAGGAGAGGGAATTTGATGCTAAAGATACCATTGGCAAGGCAAACCCCTTTACAACATGTAAAAGTTGAGGAACAAAACAGAAATGCCACCATCAAATAAAAGCACAAATATTTCAAAATTTAGCAGTTACTTATTCCAGAAACCCAAAGCCATGCTCAGAGTAAGTGCAGGAGACAGCAGTTTTCCACACTAGATTCTATCACACATTTACTGTGAAACTGCTTTTTGACCTACCTGTTTATCTTACAAAGACAATTCAATGCTCTTATTTCCTATGCAGATACAAATGAGGAGCTATTTCTATTCAACCAAAGATCAGTCATCGACTGTGTGAAGCAGAGGCTTCTTCTGCCAAGACCTCTGGTTCTCTACCACTGTGATCAATGAGAAAAGCATAGTCCTGGGAACAGTAATTGTTAATTAGTAGCTGTTGAGGATCAGTCACGGCAGGAGGAGAAACAGAATGTGACTGAGGGTCCTGCAGAACAATACCTTAATTTTGTTTTCTAATTTGTCAGAATTAAACTGACCGAAATAAATAACCCTTTCCAAAGCTTATTTCCAAAGATACTACAGGACCTGGCCATGAGGCTACTAAATGCATTTTATATTATTAAAGGTTTCTCAAAATCTTTCATTAATGAAAGCCTGAACAAGTAAGAGTTTCAAAAAAACTTCAGGAGATTTTCCTTTTTTTTGTAGCTTGATAAAGTTGTGGAGAAACAGAAAGAAACTCACAAACAAATGCTGGAACAACTTCTCACGGTAGAAAAAACACACAGACAGACGCTGTATGAACTAGAGGAAGAAAAGAGGAAGCACAGCAAATACATGGAAAAAAGTGATGAGTTCACAAACTTACTGGAACAAGAATGTGAAAGGTAAGGTTACCTACAATTTAACGTTACATCTAAGGATCTGCTTGCTTTCTTATTCTGCATCCACTAAAAATCAGAAATATCTGCAGAGATGTATTTTGAGAGTTCACTATTTTTGTGAAAATATGACTAATCCTACACAACAGTAGTGACTAATCTCTATCAGCAGGTGAGGTAGGTTGAACGGTTGGCAGATTTTTCAGCGCTGTGGAAGGATGACAGGTAGGTTTCACTATAGAGAATACAGGGAGATACGCAAATGCGTAAAGTCATAACCAACATGAAGCATGTGAACCTTTCTGCATGTTTAAGATGCTCAGTGTACATTATAGTATATAACTAACAAAATATAAAACCAGTCTCTGATCGCAAAGGAAAAAGACATGAGTAAAAGTAAAATGTTTTTAGATAGACATAGAAATACAGAGAGAGGAAGCAGAGGATAACTTACAGAAAGCTTTGCAAATAAGAACATCATAAAGTTCTCGTATCGGGATTGCAATAAAAACCATCAATCCGACTTTATTTCTAAGTGTAACCTAAAAGTGACAAAGCTTGTTTAAGCACAGTGTGAGAACTTCAATACCAACTCTCAGAAGAAGGATTAAGAAAAATTTGACATCATTTACTATCATTAAAAAAGCCACTTTAACCTGTGGCTTCTCTGAATCTGTAGGAAAACTGAACACAACCTAAGGAGAATAAAAAAATATCTAACAACATTTCCTATTCCCTGGATAGCTACCCCAGAAGATAGCAGAATATTGTCTCAGTTTCCTTTTGCTTAGGAACAGATGGAAATGTTTGGGTGTGAGAACGCCAAGCCTATTCCAAACTCACATTATGCATAGATATTTCTTTCTCTGTTTCGCCTGTGTAACATCACGTTCCATGTATTTTGGCAGTGCTCACACTTTGCTCTATACCCTTCTCCTGCAGGTCTATCAAAGATAGCACATACGCTTCCCACTGAGTACACTATCATATTTATGGTTTTTAATTAAAGAGGCTGGGGAAGAAAACACTTTGCTTCTCAGAAAAATGTATACACATGCAGGCAAGCACAGGCACACACAGAGAAGCACATACAAAGCCCCCCACAAGGCACAGAACTGATTTTTTTTCTTAAGAACTGTTTTATGAGATATCATCATACCAGGGAACAAAACCTGAGATAAATACAAGTTTTCATCCCTGCAGTCCTTTTCTCAAAAAACCACAAGACGCTCATCTCTTAAGCGACAGAGCTAAACAACTACAGTTGCTAAAAGTAGCAAAATGTTACATCAGACACATGCGCTCACACAGCATGAAAAGCTGCACGGAAGGGAACACTAAGCATCAGAGTCCTTGTATTTTTTTTTCTTGTGAAAACAGGGTAGAGACAGGATTAAACCTCTCTTCCCTGCCTCTCCTCCACATTCCCCCCAAGACTACAAAATATTTGCCACTATCTGCAACATTTAGTCTATCTGCCTAGAAAAGTGGGGGAAGGAAAGGAGGTGGGAAAAATAAGGTGCCTAAAGAGACCTTAGAGGATGTAATAATAGTTTTCAGGTTAAGTCTCAATTTTTGTATTTTCTTTGGAGGATGTATTTTATGTGGAAAACCTTAAGGAGGTGTGATGTCACATGTTGAGCTGATTCCAAAACGTTTGCCAAGTAATGTCACCATCAAGATCTGCATGAAATTGCCTGCCACAGAAAAAAAAAAAAAAAAAAAAAAAAAAACACCAAAAAAAAGGGGGAAAAAAAACCCAACAAAACAAACCCCAAAAAACCAACTCACAACCAAAAAACAAGCACTCAGCAAGTTAAGGCACAGCAATTTCTACATTAGGCTGCCTGACTTCGCCTTCAGAACACACACAATCCCCCCCCCCCGCACTAACAGAAGTGACCTTCCATTTCAAAAACCTTAGTCCAATTCAGATCTTCTCAGGGTGTGGATTTTGCATCTGGATTAAGAACAAATGGAACTCTGCTAAAAGTTTCATACATGAAGCAGTGACAAATGAATTTTGCCTTTTTCCATTAAACAAAAAAAATTAAAAAAAAAAAAATCAGAAAAGCAGTAAGTATTCATCAATAAACTTTTTTTTTTTTTTTTTTTTTCCCAGCCAGAAGCAGTATTCCCTTCTAAGTGTGGAAGGGGATAAAGCAATCCCAACAATATTTCAGTTTCAAAGCAGAATCCTGAACTTCCTAGTCAATTAGTCAAAAAAGTGTCTTGCTTTTATGGAAGATCGAGGTTATAGCCAGTATATGCTAAACTTATCCTTCAGGAGTATAGAATGCATGCAAGTCAAACAAGGTACGTGAATGGTATGTGATTATGTGATCAAAATGAAAAATAAAAACTCAGATGCTGTGGGAGAGCGATGCTGAAGCACTGAAAACTACTCATGACAGCAAGAATAAACTATCCATCAGCTTCAAATGACACTGAATATATTTTCAAATAAAGCATTTTTCTTTTTCATACCTATGTGCTCAATAAAAACAGAACTGAAGAATTCTTAACTGAACATTTTAGTGATGAACTAATTTATCGGATGACCCATTGTTTAAAAAAGCTAGGCAAGCCTCTATCAATAAGGGCTTGCTGCTGCCTTCCTCCCGCCATACATGACATTTCTCATTAAGAGTGTTATAAAAACATGCTTGAATCCTGCAAAATATCAGCAGCCTTCACTGACAGGAAAAAAAAAAAAAACAAAACAATTCTTAGTCATTTGAGAATCCCTCTGACTTCACAGCGAGGCAACAAGACTACGGTTGGCCTCAGCAATTGTACATTGCCAGATTGGGGAGTTTAAGCTTATGGCAGGACTAGTGACAGCTTTCTAGATATGGGAACTGGATTAGCATTTAATGTTCTTTAGGCATTTCAAGCATTTGCTTGTTGCCAGCAAGAACTAATCTTTCATAGTTGAGAGAGAAATATTGGTCTTCCAAACTGAAAAGAGCCTCAGTACTTAGCAGGAGACATTTACCAGTAGAAGAATGATAAAATCACGCTACTATCATTACATTTATTCACCTTCAGTCACATGTACTTTTGAAGCATGGAGCCACTGACTAACCTGTCAGATAAGGCACAGTTTTGTGGAGAAAAGGAGGCCAATGGACAATGACTGGATAAGGTTTTCCCTGCACTTCAACCTGAAGCTTACTCTGTATGTGTGCAGATCAGACAGGAAAAGAGAGACAAACTACATGGGCAAGGTAGTATACTAGCCCAAGACTACTAAAGCCTAGAAGAGAAAATTTTACTGTACTGCTGGAGCCTACAAAAATAGCAGCACCCAAACTCACAAGTACGTAGAAAAACTCCAGAAGCTAGATACAGAGACTACTAAGATCACCCAAAGAACCAGAGCATAAAAGCCATTGAGTTTGCTCAGAAGCTCTTGCATTTCATGGGGTTGGGAGATGGAAGACAGGATTAAGGACTAGGAAGAATACCTAGTTCAGAATCAAATGTAGATTCCAGTGTATCTTCTCTGAGGATGTACTCAATCGCTCAAATATATTTATCCTCACTCCATATTTTTGTAGTACAGTTAAATAATAAAACCTGCTGGTTTAGAAAACATTCTACAAAGCTAAAGTATGAAACTAGAAAGTTCTCCAGATATGCATGCTCCTGGTTCGAAAACACATGCCATATGCATGCAAGTATTTATGTGTTTACATAATACTCTCCACCCCACACATGCACAAAAAGAAACTAAATAATAAAATAGTAAAATGATCAGCACTTACACAGCCTTTTTCCTTCGCTCATCTCAAACAGTTTTACATGTTACCTAAGCACAGTTATTCTTCATTTTCTGAATACTGGAAGGAAATGAAGGTAGGAGTAGAAGAAATCATTTACAGGTACCTGCGGGTTAAAACGGAGGAAAGGAAGTAATCTCCCAATGTATAGGTGTGTCCCATCATCAAACTTTCTATATACTATATAGACTCTCAACTATACAAAGGGTAAAGCTTTATTATGAAGATACACTGGTTAAATAAGGGAATGTTCAACAGAACAGGAAATATATAACTGTTTGCTAATAAGCAATGAAAACAGATTTTCAAAGGTAGTTACAATAAATATTGCCCACAGGAATTCAAATGTTAGCACAAAATATTGCAGGTTGGTACAACAGCAGCTAATAAGATCCTTAATTTCAGGATCATCTACTAAGATGAGGGTTTTTTTTCCATAGGCAGGAAAGCAATCATAAGTTTTTGTTTTAGTTCTGACTTCACACTCACAAAGGTCATATAAAAAACCTAGTCCAAAGAAAAAACCCAACTGTTTACATATAAGATGATCCTAACATTTTCAGAAAGGAAATTTACTCCTTATGCATTAAGCAGATGGAAAAAAAACTAAGCCAGCCAACCAAACTCTATTCCGCTGTATCAGACATTTCTTCTTAAAATATAAAGGGCATTTTCATCTGAGGAGTCACTGTTCACCAAGCATAAAAAAAAAAAAAAAAAAGGAACCTAACCTGCAGAAGTCTCACAACTGTAGTCTATCATCTAACAAAATACTGTGCTTGTTGCTCCAACTGCTGCCCCTCATCAAGGTCTGCCAGTTAAGATGATTACCTGTTGAGTGATACAGGCTAGAAGGGATCTCCGGAGGTCTCCAGCGTAACCTGCTGAGTGCAGGGCTAACTTTACACTCAGATCAGATTGCTCAGACCCTTGCCCAGCTGACTACTGAAGATCCCCAAGGAACAGTGATTCTGCTGGCTACCTGGGCTCCTGATGCAGTCCTTGCCATCCTCACCAGAAGATGCTTTCCCTCTGTTTTTCATGGTAGGCATTATTCTGGTTTGGCTTATGCCCCACGTTCAACTGAAACTGCTCTCATTAAAAGCCCAGTAACTTCCCTTCTGCCAAACCTCTGAATCTAATCCATCTTCACTGCCTCTGATCTTTTGGCTGCCTTGGACACAAATGAACTTTCAGTACTTCCTTGCCATCTTACCCACAGAGTTCCTGTGACTCCAGCTGGATTCATTTCGCTAAGTTTCAACAGTGTACTCCGAGCCAGAAACCTCTCATTGCCCACCTCTGCTCTGTCCATAGGACCTCTTAAGTATTATTCTGTAGGTCTCTTCTTTATCCCTTCATTCTCTGTGTTTCTCAAAGAAATTCAAAGCCAGCCATCATCTCTATGATAATGACTCAAGACTACCCCAATCACCACTACCACAGCAACCTGCCATCATCCCCAACTCCATGAGACCAGAAGGGTACTCAGTCTGTCATCCACCTGATCATGGCTTCATCTCTAAAATTCTCTAATACCTCAGATCTTAAAACTGGGATTATAAAATCATATTGCTTGTCACTCAGCCTGTCATACCTAGGCACATTTTCTACCTGAGCCTTTTCACATTTTAAGTACCAAAATTTCCTCTTCACAGCACCTCCAAGCAAAACTAAAACCAGCAAAATTAAACCAAACATATCTGTCTGCCCACCCAAATTACTAAATCCCTTTCCAGGCCCTCATTTCAAAAATATTTTTTTCTCATTTCCACATGACCTGTTTGATCCCTCTATCTCTTCACTGGATGTACTCTCATTACTGCATCGAGGCTATGTATTGTTACTTGCTTATGTTTATAGTCCACTTTTACCCACTCTTGAAATGTTATTACATGAAGTAAATATCACACTAAAAATGTACCAAAATTAAATCATATTGTATTATGATACTGCTTCAGTTCTGAGTAGGTAAGAAATGTGATTTTATAAAACTGAGCACTCCAGGTTAAGTGGTTTGGTTTTGCTGGGGTGAAGGGGGGGTGGAGGGGGGTGTTATTGTTGGTTTGGGGGGGGTTGGAGATTTTTTGAGTATCAGATAAAAGTAATTGCTACACACAGTAGGTCAAATGAGCAATGCTTGAAAACTGGAACAGGGCATCAAGGAGAGAAGGAACCACCTCAGCTAAAAGGTGGAGTGCTAGTACGTTGTCAACATAATACAGCTATACTTAAATTCTAACACATTCACACATTGCAATAGCAATATACTACATGCCCACTCTGGAAAGTTCAATATTCTGTAACAGTGGGTATAGGTATAATTAGTATTTGCTGGTTTTATTAATGAAGCCAATTAAATATTGTAAGAAGCGGGATTTTATCTGTATAGAAAGCTATAAAGTAAAAATAAACACTGACAACTTACTTATCCTACATGTGTTGCCAGCAGTTTTTAATTTCATGCACACTGAACTATTGTTGCAGAATGCATTGTACTCAAATGCAATCATTTCCTTTTAGCTTTCTGGCAATGAGTTATATATATTACATATGTTTGAGACTATGTCTTGCAAGTTGTGAAATGGATGCCAGATCTCTGTACATTCGACCTCTTTCATGGATATCTAGTGTTCTGTAGGTGAATAAGAGAGACCCACCACAAGCAAAACATTAGCATTCTTATTCTGCATTACACCCCCATGGGACAGTCCCACTAATAACACCACAGAGGCACAAAGACAGACTCAAGGAAGTGATGTACACAGATTTATTACCTCACGCTCATACGTGGAAAACTACATAGTATTGCACTATAGAACTTTCAACAGATGTTGTGAAATCAAATCCTTGTCAAAATCCAAGGATTCAAAGATTTCTAGAACAGTTTCTGTGCATGAAGGAAGGTTAAAATACTTTATCTTACAGCAAATAAATCAATAGAATCCAGGTTAAAAAGGAGGATTAAAAACTCCAAATTATTAAATCATAGAATGGTTAGGGTTGGAAAGAACCTTAAGATCACCTAGTTCCAACCCCCTGCCATGGGCAGGGATGCCTTACCCTAGACCATGTCACCCAAGGCTCTGTGCAACCTGGGCTTGAACACTGCCAGGGATGGAGCATTTACCACTTCTTTGGGCAACCTCTTGCAGCGCCTCACCACCCTCATAGTAAAGAACTTCTCCCTTATAGCTAACCTGAACTTCCCCTGTTTATCTCTAGAATCCCTGATGAATAATGTCACATTGTTTCTTCAAAACAAAGATTAAGAATAAATACAAATAGAAACAGAGATTCCAACTCTGTGTTAACACAACTGAGAAATCCCATAGATCCATGGTGCAATTCTAAATTATTCCACCTCCTGTAATCAGCAAGCAGATGCAAGATCTAGGTGATAACCATTTCTCATGCATCTCCACTCGCATTGGTGGAGTGACAGAGAGAAGCGAGGCTCATATTTCATTTTTTTAAATTCTGAGTACATAAGACATTTGTTCACTGTTTCAGGCACACCGTCATGATTACCAACCAATACTATCATTGCATACTTCTGAGGCTGGATAGAACACGCTGAAAAACCTTAGCCAAACTATGTTCTCCTATACTGCTACCCTCTTTTCCCTCATGAGTGGGGAAAGCAATGGTCATTGCCTATGCCTTTCCTTTAAAAGGGCATAAATTCTCCTTAAAGGGATGATCATGGAAAACAGCCCTGGTGGTAGCTCTGGTCAGCAATTTTAACCATAGTGTCAAAGCTCAAAGGGAAAGATGATCTTACTAAGTTGGCAAGTATCAGGATATTTACAGCTCTTGTAAATCAACACCCATTCCATAATACCCTTTTTGGAGCCTAACCAGTGACCAACACGGACAATGAAGCACTAGCCAAATATGCTCATGGTGAGGTGCTGCCCTCAGTAATGAGGCACTTGCTCTAGTCACCAATTTACATTTCCAAATAAGACTGAGTGCACCACTCCCTGTACAGCACAGCATAACTAGTCTAATCATAAGCAACAATAGAAGCAAATGACTACATCAAGACCTCTGACCAAAAAAAGACATGGTGCACTTCTGACTCATGGCAGGGTGGGGCTGTGAGAGAGAAACTGGCACAGAATTTTGTAATTGGAGTTTGAAAAGAAAACATAGAACATCACACAGACAGAAAAAGCTACAAATCAGTCTCTGAAAGTTTGACACTATAATAATTTTCCAGAACAAACCATTGCTATGGGAAAAGTTATATTCCTGTCTGAATGTGGAGGAGGGCAAATGTCAATGAAGTTAAGATCCTTCTTGTGGCAGAAAAATATAAGTGACTTACATGAGGTATAGTTTCATATCTTAAGAACAGGCAAAGGAAAAATGGCCATGAGAACTAAGATTGCAGGTCACACATCAGTTATCAAGACCTGGGGTCTAAACTCATAACCAAGTTTCCCATGGCATACCATGAGCTTTAATGCATTTATGCCCAGCTAAAAAATCTCTGACCATTATATACACATATGAAAGAAGTCTCCATGGGAGACTGAAGTAGTTTAAGAAAAATTTCACAGCCTTGGTCTCTGTGCTACAACAGTAATTTTAAAAAGAGAATAAACAGGAAAAATCAGTAGCATCAAGACAGTGAGCACACCACACACTCGTACAGAGTAAGTGTCTGAAGGCCAAAAGTGTGAACACATTAGAAAAATACATTTGATATTTTAATCTTTCTGCTAAGAAGACTGGAAAAAAGCCTTAGAATATGTATAAATTCAGAAATAACAGGCCAGGAAAGACATACCAAATTTTGTTTTTAAAATCTCTGTTTCAGACTTGGGGAATGGAGGGGGAGCCACAGGATGGGTGGAAAGCTCAGAGTAATGGGAGTAATAGGAAGCAGATAGAAGACGAACGATCTAGCCTTATCCCTGGAAGCTGAGGGCAGCTCTCCAAACATACTGTTGACAATTTAGCTTCTCATTTCACACGTCCAAAATACAGAAAGGTCTCAATCATATTTGATTGATTTTGATTTGATCACAAATACCTACTTGCGATCATGAGATGGTCAAGTTCGAGATCCTCAGGACAGTGAGAAGAGCGAGCAGCAAGCTCACTGCCCTGGACTTCAAGAGAGCAGACTTTGGCCTCTTCAGGAACCTGCTCAGTAAGATTCCATGGGATACAGCCCTAGAGGGCAGGGGGGGCCAAGACTCTTGGTTGATATTCAAGGATCACCTGCTGCAAGCACAAGAGTGTTGCATCTCAACTAGAAGGAAGTGCAACAGGAGGGCCAGGAGACCTCCTTGGATGGATAAGGAGCTGCTGAGAAAAATTCAAAAGAAAAAAGAGGCTTATAAAAGGTGGAAGCAAGGACAGGCGGCCTGGGAAGAATACAGGGATGTTGTCCGGGAAGCTAGCGACCAGGTTAGGAAAGCTAAGGCCCACTTAGAATTAAACTTGGCTAGGGATGTTAAGGATAACAGGAAGGGATTCTAGAGGTACATTGCAAATAAAAGACAGACTAGGGACAACGTGGGCCCCCTCCAGAAGCTTTCGGGAGAACTGGCTACCCTGGATTTGGAGAAAGCTGAGGTTCTTAACGACTTCTTTGCCTCAGTCTTCACCAGAAAATACACCACCCAAGTCTTGGAAGGCACACACAGGGACTGTGAGAATGAAGACCTTAGGCCCACTGTAGGAGAGGATCTGGTTTGAGACCATCTTAAGAACCTGAACATGTACAAGTCCATGGGACCTGATGAAATCCATCCGCTGGTCCTGAAGGAGCTGGCAAATGAAGTTGCTAAGCCACTGTCCATCATATTTGAAAAACCATGGCAGTTGGGTGAAGTTCCTGACAAGTGGAAAAAAGGAAATATAACCCCCATTTTCAAGAAGGGGAAAATGGATGACCCAGGGAATTACAGACCAGTCAGCCTCACCTCTGTGCCTGGTAAAATCTTGGAGCAGATTCTCCTGGAAGGCATGCTGAGGCACATAAGAAAAAACAAGGTGGTTGGTGACAGCCAGCATGGCTTCACTGAGGGGAAATCCTGCCTGACCAATCTGGTGGCCTTCTATGAGGGGGCTATGGAACTGATGGACAGGGGTAGAGCAGTTGATGTCATCTACCTGGACTTGTGCAAAGCATTTGACACTGTCCCGCATGACATCCTTGTCTCTAAATTGGAGAGACATCAGTTTGATAGGTGGACCACTTAGTGGATAAAGAACTGGCTGGATGGCTGCATGGAAAGAGTTGTGGTCAATGGCTCAATGTCCAGCTGGAGACCAGTAACGAGTGGGGTCCCTCAGGGATCAGTGTTGAGACCAGTCTTGTTCAACATTTTTGTTGGTGACATGGACAGTGGGATTAAGTGTACCCTCAGCAAGTTTGCCGATGACACCAAGCTGTGTGGTTCGGTTGATATGCTGGAGGGAAAAACTGCCATCCAAAGGGACCTTGACACGCTTGTGAGGTGGGCTGATGCCAACCTGATGAAGTTTAACCATGCCAAGTGCAAGGTCCTACACCTGAGTGGGAGCAATCCCAGGCACAGCTACGGGTTGGGCAGAGAAGAGATACAGAGCAGCCCTGCGGAGAAGGACTTAGGGGTATTGGTCAATGAGAAAATGAACATGAACTGGCAGTGTGTGCTTGCAGCCCAGAAAGCCAACTGTATCCTGGGCTGCATCAAAAGGAGCATGACCAGCAGGTCAAAGGAGGTGATCCTGCCCCTCTACTCTGCTCTTGTGAGACCTCACTTGGAGTCTTGTGTGCAGTTCTGGTATCATAAACATAGGAATGGACATGGAACTGTTGGAACAAGTCCAGAGGAGGCCACGAGGATGATCAGGGGACTGAAGCACCTCCCATATGAAGACAGGGTGAGAAAGTTGGGGCTGTTCAGCTTGGAGAAGAGAAGGCTGTGTGCAGACCTCAGAGCAACCTTCCAGTATCTGAAGGGGGCCTATAGGGATGCTGAGGAGGGACTCTTCATTAGGGACTGTAGTGAGAGGACAAGGGGTAACGGGTTCAAACTTAAACAGGGGAAGTTTAGATTGAATATAAAGAGGGAGTTATTTACTGTAATTGTGGTGAGGCACTGGAATGGGTTGCCCAGGGAAGTTGTGAATGCTCCATTGGTGGTGGTGTTCAAGGCCAGGGTGGACAGAGCCTTGGGTGGCATGGTTTAGTGTGAGGTGTCCCTGCCCCTGGCAGGGGGGTTGGAACTGGATGATCTTCAGGTCCTTTCCAACCCTAACTATTCTATGATTCTATGATTCTATGAATCCCTGTAGAGCTGCTCTATAAAAATTCTCATAAATAAAATTACACTTTGTTATCCATTTAAAAATTATTTTTCTTTAACAACTCAATACAGTCCTTCCAGATAGGACTGTTACTCTATTGAAAGATTTCTAGGTACTTGGCTAAGACTGAAAAAGAACCCTAAGGGACACATTTTGCCCACAGACACAGCTTAGATCCATATCAGATAAAACCCTAAGATGAGAGTTTGAGTGGTCTGAAGCAAGATCTGCTCCTTAAGGACAACTCTGAGTGGAGAACTGCTCACTCCCCTTCCAAGGTAGGTCTCAACTTTACACCCCTTGAGATGAAAAATCCAACATGTCAACACCTGTGAGGCATGATTTGAAGCAACTCCAAAGACTGAGCAGGCAGAGAGACCTAACCAGTGCCTGTAACCTTCCCCAGAAAAGCCTGTGCTGGGAAACACAACTAGTAAAAGCTAGAGCTCATACAGACATACTGATAACAGAAGGCTCCAGCACTAAAGACTCTTGAATCATCACTTGATCATCGACAACATTAATTTTCAAGCAGAAAAAAAACCAAAACAAGAGTTGTGATGGGGTCATCATGATGAGGCTACTTAAAAGGGCGAGGGGAAGTATGTCACCATAGAAGTTTTATTCCCCCCACCAAAATAGGAAATTAAAAGTGCCAGAGGGGCAGTTACACTGAGAACAGCCAAGCAGCTGAGTCATGTCTGTCAAATTTGGCCTAGCATCAGTTACCTTCTCCCAGACTCTACCTTTGCCAAGAGTGCTGTAGAAGAGAAACTCACTGAATGCAGAAACATGGTTGTTTTCAAATGTGCCTAAGAGCTTGACAAGATATACCTTGCACAGGTCTGCTCTCATTCTCTGCCCAACACACTCTTAGCAGCATCAAATTATGTCACTGCAAAAGAAAAATCACTCAAACTACTCTTTGGAAAAATGCCTTACCTACTTCCTTGCCAATACCTTTCAAGTTACACATTTTGCTTGAAATTATGAGAGTTGATTAAAAACCTGAAACTTGCACGGAGCTCTTCACTTTTAAAACCAGTCTCGCCTCTTTAACACAACTGGGGAATTCCGTAGCCTCAGCACTTTGATTCAAGGTACTTTCAAGGCACTGGGGAAAGACATATACCCCACAGACATTACCAGAGTATAGGTAACAAATCAGGCTTTTTTCTTGAACTATCCTTCCCTTTCAGTTAACCATAATTGTTACCATCTCACTTGCATTTCCTATGTTAGCCTCCTTCCTCCTCATAACCTGGGAAAAAAACTGAACAAAAGCAGACAATCCTGTGGAAAAGGAAATAAAATCCAGCAGAAACGGAGGCCATGCACTCTCCCCTCTCTTCAATTTGGCTTGTATGCCAAGAATGCTAGGGTTATCAAAAACTTCTTAGCACTGTAAACCTTATTCTGACATATAAATTTTGACTACCAAGATGACTTTTAGGAAAGTTCAGATCCTACAGTTTGCATTTATGTCATCAGGAAATTGGGACATCGTTTATTCAAATGTTTAGACAAGATTTCACATGTTTCTCATTTGAAAATTTTATCTTGCATCCAACTGAGGAATTGAAAAGCAACACACACTTCCTAAAATCCTAAAATTCTCCTTTTCAATAGTTTTGCCAGCTAAACTCTGGATGTCTCTGCATTCTGTCAGACAGAAGAATGAGTCAGTCTGTCCCTAACTGGCCTTCTAAAAAGGAAACTGAGAAGTTTGATGACATATTTGGATAAACACACTCACTGGATAAAGTTACTTAACTTTTTATATCTCTTTAAGTTCATTATAAACCTTCAAAATCCTTACAGAATCGATTTAGGCATAGCCAATAAAAACTACAGATTATAAATAAACTTAATGAAAGCCGCTATATTAAAACTGAAAGGACCTTGTAAACTTGCCCCTCACAGCTTCATCATTGTAATACGGCACCACGTCCATAAATACACATTATTAATTGCCAGGCACCCACATTCTTATTGACGTATCAGCCCTACATAGATGATCTTTGGTTCAGAATCCAGTTTTCTCATGAACACCATTTAACAGCCAACACTGCAGCTCTGACCAAAGGAGCAACAAATCAACCCAGAGTTTATACAGTTTAACTCTCCTGAGAAGACAGTGAAGTCTATTATGATCTGTATGTTCTTTAGGTCTCTCTAAGTGTCATTTTTGGCCAGAAAATAAATTATTATGGAAATATACGGTATTGAACCTACAGAAGGCACAAATACTGAGCTGATTTAGCCACCTAAGCCCTCAGTTTACCAAAGGGTAAGAAGGTATAAAATACCATTCTGGAAAGCATTATTTCTTCCAATAGTGAACATGCAACTAACAGTGTTCTATTAAAGGAATGTACCTTACAGATTCAAGATCCTGACCTCTAGGAATTCCCATCTTCTTTAGATCTATATTAACTTCAGATGCAAAGAAAGATAAGAAGACATTCCAAATAGAGCTTTTACAAGTTTCATAAAACACAACATTTATTTTACTTGATCTATATATCAGGCTGTTTTCCATATGTGCTTATAAGCATTATCAAATTTCAAGATTAGTTTGATCTAAATTTCTTGTCTGTAATCAAGCTTAAAATGTCTGTCACCTCAGATTTCACTCCAGCATTCCATTAAAGTGTGTTGTTTAACATTTACATGGTGCAAAGATCTGAGTCTCAATATAGCATACGCAAATTTGCCCTCAGGTATTCTAATTATTAAATGCAAAAATAGTTGGGTTTATGATACACAGGAGGCATCCAGAGCATTCCTTGGAAAAAAACGAGAAGGAGCCATTCACGATAAAAATAACAACATATGAAGGAATTTACAAAATGCTTGGAGACAAAATTAGTTTTTTAGACACCTGCCTACAAGACTGTCTCCATGGCTACATCTTTAATATGGTCCTAAGCAGGTTCAGGCAATAAAGTAACATTTCAGTAAGCAGCTGAGAAAACGATGCAGGAAGAAAGGGTTCAGACTTTATTAGACTGTGGAAAGACTTTTGGAACAGGATGCACAAACTTCATCTAAAATAAAACAAAAATAGGCTGCTGGTATTTAAGTTTAAAATGAAGATGACTACATAAACTGATCAGAAAATCGTCAGATGCAAAACTATGCACAGATAAAGATGACACATCAATTAGGGATGCAATCATTAAAATTCTGTATTCTTGGAAATAAAGCATTAAAGTAATTAACAAAGTTTGACAGAAAATAACAAAGCTTGAAGAACAAGGGTGCAAGGGCTCCCATACAAATGCAAGCCCAAGAATCCAACATAAAAACTGTCTGGTTTTGGATATAAACATGGTCAAAGTGTGCTTCTCAAAGGGTATGACAAGAAAACATTCCGAGGAATATAATTATACTTTTGATAAAATATTTAGATCAGAATGAACTAATGCTGATGTAGAAGCTGTAACAAAAAATGATGTACAGCTGTAATAAAAAAAGGGAAGCAGAAAAGTGAAGTAAAATAAGATAAATATATTTTACTCTGTAAAAGCATATCCAAACATTCTGTAAGTTGAATCGCATGTATAAAGAGATAATCATATAAATGCTCAACTACTGACCATCAATCCAAAATAATGACACTTAGCACACAGTGATGACAGGTAAGAATGTCAGAAATAAGGGGAATCTGCAGTTATTTTTACATGCTGGATAAACGTCACACTAGGGTATAACAGGGAATGGCTATTTAAATATTTGAATTTTTTGTAAAGCGTCAGACCATAAACTTCATTAGTAGGAGCAAGTTACAGCTTTCATTTCAACTAGAGCCATGAAACAGTCCACAATATAAATACTGAAAAGCCTGAGATGAGTAAGTTCTCAAATTCAACCCGTTTGAGGTAAGAGGGAAGAAAACAAAAAAAACCCTCACAACCCTATAGTATCTAGCTTTATGTGGGATAAACACATAACACCAACAGAAACTTCCTTAAACAGAGCATCTAAAAGAATAAATCACTTGAAGGCAACAAAAACAATTTAACAACACTGACAGAGCAGATTTCACGTAAACGTGTTATCAGCAAATCAAAAGCAACTAAAATACTCTCCCAAAGCCAACAACAGATTAACATAACTTAAATACAAAGACATCTTAAAAGGGAAAATAAGTGCAAACAAAGATAATTTACAAGAAATACAAATGCTGGCATGCTAAAATCATCCATTGAAAGTGGCAAGTCTGCATCCTACTCAAATTGCAGAACATGGACCTTCTCTGGACATCCTTCTCCTCTTATCACTGAGGCATAACATTAATTTCAGTTAATTTGCCAAAACCTTAGTTGTTTTCCATTTGTATTTTTCCCTAAGTGACAGCATTAGATTCCACTGTTTGGGAATCAGGGAGGTTTTCACATCAGACTCTTCTTTATAAAGAATCCAGAAAGCCACGTGAAGCTGAACTGATGACAGAAAAAGCTTTAGATCAAATTTGTGCAACACAAGCAACAAGCTTACTAGCACCTTATCAGGACTAAATGGTATTTAAGTGTTCAAAATGAACTTATATGAGAAACTGATTAACTATTAGCTGGTGGGTTAATCCCTCTCTTAAAAAAAGCCAGAGAAATATGAGGCAGCACTAGCTTTTAAGTAGAGGTTCTAGTAATAACTCAAGCAGAAATTAAGGCAAATTCCTTTGATTCACAATTAGAAGAAACCATAAGTCCTGGGTTCAGCAGAAGCAGTTATTTTTTCTCCTTCTTAGTAGCTGGTGCAGCGCTGTGATTTTGACTTTCGGTCTGGGAACAGCGGTGATAACACCAATGTTTTCAGTTGCTGTTCAGTAATGTTTAGTCTGACCAAGGACTTTCTGAGTCTCATGCTCTGCCTGGGAGGAAGGGAAGCTGGGAGGAGGCAGAGAAAGGACATGTGACCCAAACTAACCAAAGAGGTATTCCATACCACAGCACATCGTGCCCACTCTATAAACTGGGGGCAGTTACACAGAAGGGTAACTCAGTCGGGCTGGGTATCAGTCGGCGGGTGATGAGCAGTTGTATTCTCTTCCCTTGTTATTTTCTTTATCATTATTATTATTGGTGGTAGCAGCAGTGGTTTTGTTTTATACCTTAGTTACTGGACTGTTCTTACCTCAACCTGTGGGAGTTACGTTCTTTCGATTCTCCTCCCCATCCCTCCAGGAGCGGGAGAGAGAAAGGGGGAGACTGAGAGAGCGGCTGCATGGTTCTGAGTTATGGCTGGGCTTTAACTACCACACCATAGTAAAGCAGAGAACTGGCAGATACGAGGCAAACATGAAACAATCCAGCCAGTTGAGAGCAAAGCAGAATTATGTGCCAAGTCTGCTCCTCTTCTCCATCTGTTCTTATATTGAGTAATTCTTTGCCCTTCTATTCTCCTGTTAATCCTGATATCTGCAATGAAGCAAGACAAACTGAGCTCACAGCAATTCATTTACCCCTTTCCCAGCATGAGTGTGTTTTTCACGCACTTTGACATGCATAAAAACAAAACACAACGGTCTGACTAGTTACATCAAATTGTTTGAAACTGTTTACAAAAGCCAATTTTTAATTGAGTTTCTTATGGCTGCGTGCCTATCCATCATCATCCCATTTTCTCATCCCTCAACTAATTCCAAACGAAATGTAAGAGAGATGCAAAGACCTCGAAAGTATTAAAGACCTTCAGGGTTCTTGAAAACAGGTATCTTCTAGTGTCCAGGATGTTAAGCAAGAGTCTAGTTCAACCCTGACAAAAGTACATTTCAGGAAAACTGTGTTCATCCTAACAGGAGAGAAAGCCTAGTAGCTTGCACATTATTGGACACTAAAAAAATCCAGCCATGAAACAAACTTTCATAATTCATTATGTTTCACTATACAAACAGATTTTTACCTCAGCAAATAACACTGTTTTTACAAACCTTAATGGAAACAGCTACCTATTATTACTGCACCCAAATGAAGTCAGAATCATGATTTGCCATAGCAAAAGCTGAATATTTGGAGAGTTGGAGAACATCACAACCTTCTCCTTTTTCTTTTTTCCTTCTGAAAATCAAAGAATGAGCTTACAGGAACCCATGCAGAAGTCTCCTGAAAATACCTATAATGAAAAATTTAGTCAAATTTTCAAGAAGTAAGTACTAGCATGTGGGGTCATTGTTTCAAAAGAGGTCAGGCATGCAGCCTTCCCCCTCTCAGAGAACTGTAGCCAGACTTCCCAATGCATTCAGGCACGCATCAGTTTGTAACAACAGGGAGAAGAATGAAGACGTTGATCTCACTGGCACAGCTAGGCTTTTAAAAATTATTCCAAATAAAGCAGCGCTCTCCTACCTCCAATGAAAGAGGGAGAGGTTGGGTTTTTTTAAAAGAAAAATACTAAAAAAATAACTTCAATTTCAGTTATCTTAAAAAAAGCTGGAGAACATATCATTAGTCCTCTTCAGTCGAATCCACCAGAAAAAGTGATAAGACATAATGTATAAGATGAATGCTTAAGACACTGAAATACCTTCAAGAATTAGGGCACAGGAATACTCATATCCCAATACAAGATGACACTGAGACCACGAACACAGAAAAAAATATCCTGAACCATTAGAACACCATTACCCCTTCTCATAGCATCTGGACTTTCACCTTAATTCTTTAAGAAATTTCTCCTCATGTTATCTTGTTTATTCAGCTGCTGTAATTACAACAGGAAAGGAGAAAACTGATGATTTGTTGTATAACACTGAAGAAGTCATTCTACTTCCTTATTTAACACTAACTCCTTACTTACCTCAAGTGCAAAAATCAAACAATGACACAACACTAAGCCATTACTGGTGCCAAATATTATCCATTTCCATTGCACTTTGGACAAATATGTAGGATAAGAGAGTACATACAACTATGCAAGTACAGAGAGATAAGAGCTCACATACAACTACAGATCATGAAGTATATACTAAGCAGACATTCCTCTGAAAGCACTGTGCAATGTTTTGGGGTTTTATTTTTTTTTAATGTTTATTCTATTTGATCCACCTCTCCTCAGATACTTCAGTCATTAGTATTAAAATAATTCAATTTCATTTCCTTTTGGTTATTATCAGCAGCTCTACAAAGAGTACTTATTTCTGCTGTCGTTATGCCAAAACACATATTTTCGGTTGCAGACTAAAATAAATCCTAACCTGCACCTTCTCTTCAAGTGACGTTTCCGTTTCTCCAATCTTACACAAAGTATCCACACTATCTTATAATAGGTGTATCACCCCACCTTTTAGTAAGCATACTTCACATGGAACAAATTTTGCCCTCCTAGTTCTCATATTCCCCTCTCTGCTTTCAACTGTAGCTGTAAGTTACATTCAGAAACAAAATGTAAACTCTGTTCCATGTTTGACACTAAAGCCATGATTCAGCTTATAGATCAAAACATTGTTTTGATACCTCTGTTGTGAACCAGGCACCCAAGCTCCGAATGCTGTCCATGGAAGTCAGTTCATGACAGTTTCACTCCGGTGACTGAAGACAAGTGTCTTCCCATGGTTTAAAATCCCACTCCAAAAGTGGTAACTTATAGATAGATAAATCAGCTAGGGTCACCACTTCTTTCTGTAACCTCTCTTTGAATAGGCAGTTTGGCTGTTTACTACATTTTGAATAGACAGTTTGGCTGTTTACTACACTTTTAAAGCAACCATTCACAGCATGGTTTCTTGCATTTCTCCCTCATGTGCTGGTATTGAACACCGAATCTGACTCAGATTAACCATTTCACATTTATTGCAGCTGCCCATTCAGATTTCTCACCATTCTACTTCTATTTACACAATCAGACTTCGAATTTCAGTTAAGGGAAACACCCTTCTGGAAGAAAATTAATTCAGCAAGACAAAAGAAAAAAAAAAGTGTAAACACCAAAATCCAAGAAATAATTGGAAATTACAGATTTTATATAAGCCCAGTAACTTCCACACTGCACTCTGGGTTTGGAGCGAGTGGAATGCGATGAGTAGATATGCAATGTATGGTAGAATGCATCAATTCTCAGAAGGATACAATTGGTAGTAAAAGACAAAATGTTTAGGAAAATGGTGCTAAACCCGCAAGGTTAAAAAAAGAAAAGTGAGAGAGAGATAAAGAAAAAGACTCTTACTGATGTCTTTTCCCTTTATTCAAGTTGGGATATCCCTATTTATCAGCAAAGGAAAAGAAACATACATAATGACGTTTTCATGAGAAGGGGAAAAAATACAATCACTATTTGGTTTCTAGCTGTCTAGCTAAGTTTAGAGTTGCAAAACGTATTTACCTTAAGAACCTGAGCTTTGTTTGAATGTTTACTTTACAAAGCCTCGGAGCTGAGAAGCTAGCAGAATAAACTGTGTATTATCATTGTCAGTGTAAATTACAGGTTTTGTTTGCCATAGCAATGAGATGCTTGCCAAGAGTCAAAGGAAAGTGAATAATTTAAAACAATCAGTTACATTCTGAGAGAGCTTGTTTAGTGTTTAATAAGCTCTCCAGGGATGGAGAAATTACTAAAGCACATTGTCTTGACATGAGCTAAAATGGTCCTCTCTCATCACAACATTTTTGGGAATTTGACATTAATGCATTAGATAAAGATAGATCTGTACACACACATACACATGCATAAATACATGCTTGTATTTTTGCATTTAAGTATATTGAGACATTTTGACAGGTTGCACATCTGATGCTCTTTATTGCATTCCATCTTTGAACTGAAATGTCCATGTTCTTTAAAATTTCTATATGCATTTATACATTCATTTATATCTTCACTCATCGATCTACACTCTCTGCAGTGGCTCTTGTTTTATATATTAAGAGAGGACTCAATCAAATGTATCATGCACAGTGCATCATAAATGGAGAGTAAAGACTGTCCAGGAATTGTTCTTTAATGTATCTCACATTATGAAGAAGAAGAGCCTCTATTAACATAAAAACATGGTAACTCCAAAACTAAAATTATATCAAAAAGCTTGATGTTTCTTTCCTTGATAAACAGGTTATGACATTGGCTTTTACCAGAGTTGGCCTTCTTCAACCTGGAGAAAAGAGGCCTCATGAAGAAGTTATGGAAGCCTTCCGGTACCTAAAGGGGTCAACAAGATAGCTGGAGAGGGACTTTTCATGTGGGCATGTAGTAATAGGACAAGGGAGAATGGCTTTAAACTGACATAGATTTAGATTAGGTATTAGGAAGAAATTCTCCACTTTGAGGGTAGTGAAGCACTGCAACACGTTGCCCATAGAAGCTCTTACTGTCCCATCCCTGGAAGCGTTAAAGGCCAGACTGGATGGTGCTTTGAGCAGCCTGGTCTAGTGGGAAGTGTTCCTGCCTGTAGCAAAGCAGCTGGAACTAGACAATCTGTAAAGTCCCTTCCAACCCAAACCCTTCTATGATTCTATGAAGTTTCTGAGCCCAAGAGTTCAGGAAATTCTGCTAAACCTTTAGATGCAAAACAAAGACACTGAAATTGGAATCACAGAATGGTCCTATGGTGCTGCTGCACATGGAATGGTGCCTGGTGCTGCTGGGCACCAGTCCAGAATGTGTTCAGCTTAGGTATCTGTACCACCTACTGCTTATCCCTCTCATGAAGAATACAAGAAAGTTTGACCTGTTGTTTCTCACTGAAAATAGAATTTAGGAATCTTATGTGATTTTGCCATTTTCCTTCTTTTTCAATCAAACTAGATTTGATTTGGCTAAGCTTTATCCTAAGCTTTTTTGTGCTGTGTCACTTTGAACTGCTGCAGGTTACTGAAGTGAGTAAAAAAGTGAGGCACAGCTTGAATCCAGTACACTTTCACTGTTTGATAAACAGGAGTTCTTACTGCAAGCATACAAAATAAAATGAAATAAAATTTCATCTCCAAGGATATCAAACAAGAAAAGCTGCAGCCTCTAAAATATGAGTTGCACACAGCAATGTGTTGTATTTCTCTCTTAAAAACAAAAGCCTATTTCATACCTCCATTTTCTTTAGTAACATTCTGAAAAGACCAGAAAATCTCTATCTGAATTAGCAAAAAAGTATTAGGAAATATTAAAGCGAATTTTACTAAACTTAGTTTAGGCAATCTTTTTATTCTCTATTACCAAGTCACTGTGAAATGGCAACGGCTGTTGTTAGTGCCCTAAATACATAAATAAATAAGAAAAAATTAAATCAGGATGTTTGGGATTCCTAGCAGGGGAATGGAGCAAAGTGAAATGAGCTGGCAATGCCTGTTCCTGGAGGGGTTGGCAGATCAACCAGAAATGTAGAATTCCTGACCTGCTAACCATAAGCTCAAAGGTTTCAATAGCTATCATCTATTTACATTGTTGAAATATTTAATTCATTAAAGTACATGAGCTATTTTTATACACTTTAATTTCTCCACACTAATTAGCTAACATCCTAAGAGTTTATATCTTTTTAAAACATACAAACATTCTGCTTAAAAGGAAATTGTATAAAATAGCATCAGAAGACATTCTAGACTTTAAAAAAACTAACATTTACATAGGGTCTCTACTTCAAGCATGTGGCATCCTCCTCTTAGAATATTTACAAACTTCAAATTATCATTTGCAATAAAGCCCCAAAAGCATTATATTTGTTTACTCTTTAGTTTATCCGGAGAGCTCTTTGGACTATGCAATTCTTAATCATCTCTAGGCAAAATTTAAACATAGAAAAGACTCTACAACAGCAGCAGCAATCCAGGCCAGGATGGAGAAGAAAACAAGAAAACTGATCCCCAAGACCCAGAGAAGAAACTCATCCCAACAGAGTGAGCCAACACAGCCTATATTAAATAATAATAACAAAAGCCTGAAGGAAAACAAAACCTCCAATGTCAACAGACGAAAGCGTTCAAGGTCAGGCTGGACGGGCTTTTGAGCAACCTGGTCTAGGGGGAAGTGTCCCTGCCCATGGCAAGGGGGCTGGAACTAGGTGATCTTTAAGGTCTCTTCCTACCCAAACCAGTCTGTGACACTATGATTTAAAGAATTCTAAATTTTGAGGAAGCTCAAATCTAACCCCTGTTAGAAGTCTCAGCTGAGAGAACATCCCATCTTCTCAGCATTAGAAAAGGCAGGCTAAACCCAAATGTCACTGTGACATCGAAACCAGTCAGTTCATGACTCTCCTCAAAGTAGCTCATACCCTCTGCTGCACAGGTATGGCACACAGCAGACAGGTTAGAACTGGTTAATCATGCCACTGATTTTAGAACCAGCTGAATTATTGGTGGTTGTCCTTACAATAGGTTAGAACTTCGGACATCTTCCTATATCCTGTAGAAAGATGCATCACACAAAGGTCAATGTTTTCTTACAGAAGGTAGGGAGAGTCAATGCATGAAGAGATTGCTCCATTTCAAATTCTGGGTGGCAAATTTAATGGGATTTCAGATCAGCAGGTCTGTAAGTGAAGGAGACAGCTACACTTCCGGAAAACACCCCACAATTCTAGTGCTGAGAAGCCAAAGGCAGACCAGGATCAAAAAAGCTTTCTCCCAGTGCCCTGATGGCAAACCAGACAAATACAAGTTTAAGACAGGAAGAAGATACTAATTTTGTCAGCACCACTAGTTGAGACTACAAACAAAGTAGTCTACTGAAAACTGAGCATCAGACAGATCTGAATTCAGAGCATGGAAAACAAGTTCTCCCCTTCCTCCCCTCCTACCCCCCCCATCCAACTCTTGTAACAAACACCCAAACCAGCTCCTGAATTAGTTCTGAGGAGTACACTTAGCCAGAATTTTCTCAAAAATTCTGTATTCACAAATTTGAACATGAGCATCACTCCACTGATACTTGAAAAGATTATCTACCTAAATTCTCTACAAAGTAGGCAGAAATTAGGCACATTTTCAGAAGTCAGAGCTACACACCTGCACACTTTATTCAAAGCTTCAAAAACATGTTTTAAGCAGCCAATAGCTCATAAAAAAAATAGATCAACTGCTATAGGGCAACTAATTGGCAGGTCTGCTAAGAACAAGTTCCTAAAGCTCAGCTGATCTAGAGAAGGATAAGTCATTGCATTACGAAGAGGTAAGACATAAAAGCACAGATTTCAGCCTTCAGTCATGGAGGGATGGCAGCAGCCACTGGCTCTCATCCAGCATTCATTACTTCAGGGGGCTGAAGTAACATGCAGCAGTAGAGTCACTGCTGGATATGTGAAAAGGAAGTGAAAAAAAGGTGGGTTCACTTGCGCTGAAAAGGTTGTTGGCATTACATAAGAAATAACTACCCATGCACATGTGCTCCACGTCCAGCAGGCAGCCCGCATGCATCCGTTTGAAATTTGCTCTTCAGCGGGACATCTGCCAGTCATGCTGCAACCCTGTTGCGTAAAGAGGCTGCAGAAGCCATTTGGAGTTTCTCACATCATAAAAGTGCCACGTGTAGTTTTATGGTGGTGGAATACAAAGACGTAAGAGCCATGCACTTACTCTACTCTGTCACGTGACAGTGGCTATTAGTTGATATTTGTCAGCGAACACACTGAGGCAAAAAACTCCACCTTAAACAGGACCCATCCTCACAGCATTTTATGCTGGTATGATGGCCAACTCAAGGAAAAACTCCAATCACTGAAGAGTTTATGATATGAAATGTACTTAACTCCTTAGTGGTTACTCACTCAGAATCACAGAACAGTTAGGGTTGGAAAAGACCTTAAGAAACTGGAACTCAAACAAAACAGCAGAAGGACCAAATTTCTTAAAATGTGCTCTACAAATCCAATTCATATTTAGGAGGCAGGGCTCCACAATAAGGATATAAGTCCTTGTCCCTTCTGACCTGCATCACTCTAGTCCACACATAGCTAGTTACAAGATTCTGTGCACATGGAAGTGATTCCATCAGAGTCAACTTACTAGGAAAAAAACCTATGGGACAACTGAATGAGTTTACACTTCAGAAGAATAAAACATACAGAAGCTACCAAATAGAGTATATTTACTAATTTTCTAGAAGCTTCTTTAAAAAGTCTCCTCTTTCCTCCAAAAAAGTCATACATTATTAATTTTTGTTGATAAAAAACAAAAAGGGAGAAGAACAGGTTTTCCAACACATATTTATAAAAAGGAAGAAAAAAACCCCTAACTTACTCCATGGATTTCTACAAATTCCAGATGCATTTTCCTGGTTTTTGCTAACATGGGCGACAATCAAAACAATATAAATAAGTTTCCTTTTGAAACACTTGTTTTCCTTCCTTCTGCTGGCAGCACTTCTGATTTCACTTACTCTGGTAAAGAAACTAGCTCAGATTTCTCAAGTTTTCAGGGTGTTAGTTGTTAACGCAGTACTAATTATGGAGGGCTTTAATAAAAAAAAAAGCTAGAGCTGGCTTTTTATCTATTTTTAGAAGTTCAACATGGCATACTTTCCAAATTTAAGTAAGATTGTAAAAGCATCTGTCTTCCTTCTCCCAAAAATAGGCTACGTTTGCTGGCATAATACAACCAATTTATAAATTAGTTTTTCTATATAATCTCACATAGGGCTTACCATCTCAAAATTAAACCACTAGACCATAAAATCCCAGAGTTAGAAAAGGACACAGAGAAGAGTGAACAAAATTAAAATGTCATTCAGTCAATTTTCCTTTTCCATGCAAGGATTAAGATCCCCACAGAGTACAGGCCATAACATGACCAATCAGTTGCTGAGTTACAGTTCCCAAAGGACCCCACCACTCTTCAGGAAAGAGGCCATACTTCTGAAAGCAAATGTGGTGGGAGATATTCTCACAGGTTTTGATAAATCATTTTTCAATAGAAAGAAAACCAACCACTTTCCTCCTAAGCATTTTTTGAGATCATTTACTCTGGATTGAACAGTTTTCAGCTGCAGGCCAAATAAGTTCCAAAAAAGAAGCCCTATAGGACCACATTCAACTCTGACTTTCCCAACACTCTCACTTGAAACTGATTATTTAACTGGAGGCACAAAATTAACTCGGGTAACAGAAAGAGGTACCTATGTTTTCCCCACATCACATAATTTGCTTACAGCTGTGCTCACAGGGCACAAATGTTTCTATGACTACAGTAAGCAGGTTTCCTCAGCATCTACTTTGTACTGGAAATACTATTTTGAATGACACCTGTTTCCAGGACAGCTATTCGTTTCACTAAGCAGTAAATCTTAAATTGCATTAAGCCATAAACAGTCTTGCTAACTTAACATGGTAAAAAAAAAAAAAAAAAAAAAAACCACACAAAACTGAATATTAGAAAATAGGAAGCTTTCAATTTTCTGTCTTTTAACATGAAAATATGAACAAAGGCAGGTTTGTGTTTTTGCATCCAGATTTTTCCCTCTATTCCCTGGCAGAAAGGCTCTGAACCTTGCACATCACCTTCCACTCCCTGAGAGAGCTCTTTGGACAGACATCATGAAGGAGCTACAAGATATGCGCTACATATAGAAAACCTGAATAAATGAAGCACACATTTTTGTCTTTAAATAAATCAGTCCCTCAGAAGTGTACCAATTATGTGACTAACATTAGGGCAACAAATTTTCCCTTGCCCTCCTATTGCCATATGCCTGTCATCTTTTTCCTACAGTTTCCACTCACTACTTCAAGCATATGCTGCCACTTACGTGCCAAGAAAGGAATCTCTGAATTACCCCCTTCATATATGATGAAATAGCAGACTGAATGGAGCCAGAGAGCACACCATTAACAGTTATTCACACTTCTGTTTTCTCTTAACTTCCTCTTCTCCAAAGTTTATTCCTCCAATGCAAGGGGATGTAGAACTATAAAGCCATCCATGACTCCATGCTGCAAAATATATAGCTGCAGCCATGTACCACAGCAGCAATTTTTTGATTTTTTTAAAAGGCCACCTTAAATAAACTTTTTCTCCTTTCAGTTTCCAGATGGAGGATTCTTTTGTGAATTGCTTACCCAAGCATCAACACTTGTGATCCAACATTCTTTTCCTGTAAACTCACCACTCCATTTACCAGTGGTGAGCCTCTCTCCCCGCAACTCTTGCTTCCCAGGGTCAGCCTAGGTGCACACGTCACAGTTCCAGAGCAGCAGATCTCAAAAAGCATCTATAGTACTACCTGTGCTCTTCTTTTTCTCCTCAAGAGAAGATCATGAAAAGATGAAGTATGCACATCATCGAATCATAGAATGGGTAGGTTTGGAAAGGACCTTAAGATCATCCAGTTCCAACCCCCCTGACATGGCCAGGGACACCTCACATTAAACCATGCCACCCAAGGCTCTGTCCAATCCGGCCTTGAACACTGCCAGCAATGGAGCATTCCCAACTTCCCTGGGCAACCCATTCCAGTGCCTCACCACCCTCACAGTAAAGAATTTCTTCCTCATATCCAATCTAAACTTCCCCTGTTTAAGTTTGAACCCGTTACCCCTTGTCCTATCACTACAGTCCCTAATGAAGAGTCCCTCCCCAGCATCCTTATAGGCCCCCTTGAGATACTGGAACGCTGCTAATTCTTCAAAGGATGGAGCAGGGCTGGGGAAGGAATAAATTGTAAAAGATGAATGGAGGGAAAAAACAGAACGCACAACCAACCAAAAAGCAGTTTGATGACTTAAATTCCCACAATGCCAGGACATCCATGCTCCTAAGAGTGGTTCTTCCAGCACCCTGAAAATCCAGCTGAGTAACAGCCCATGAGGAACCAGTATCTTGAGCACTCTAATAACTCAGTGGAAAAAAACCTATCCACTGAAACTGATACCAGCAGCTACCTTTCAACCTTGCTAAAGTTAAACACGGGTAACTGGAAGTTACTGCATCAAGAAATACGTATTTGAAATCATGTTAAAAATAAGTCAGTGTTTCAAGAAGGAGTGAATGACAAACACAGTGCAAAAGCAGGTGTGCTGGATAGTGTCAAGAGAAGTTACCAAAAAAAAAAAAAAAACAAACCCTTTTGTGAAATAAAAAGTATTACTAAACTAAAATGTGTTTAAATAAAACTAATACCTTCACTATTTTCTTTTTGCATGCTCTTGCACTAATTATCAGCATCAAAACTGGCATCTGATAATAGTGGACAGGGTTTTTATTTTCAGTTTGGGCTTTGAGAAGCACGTTTTTGTAGGGCTTTTTGTTTGTTTCTTTTTAACGTGAGAAGATACAGGCACAGGTTTTCCAAGAAAACAAAGAAAAAGTGGAACCATATATTTAATGCCAGAAAATTATACAATTGGAGGCCAAAGAATTAGCTTTTGTCTCCATTTAAATTCTCTAAGAGCATTATGAAACCAATAAAGATGCACAGCCTGAAACCTGGCATATTTTTCATTTTGTATAGTCATTGTTAGTTGCTTAAAGGCATGGGTTTATGCTCAGAATAGAAACTATACAATGTGTCTTACTTTTACACCATGTTTTGTTATCTAGTGACTCTTCCTGGACATGCTTGGTTATTCTTCCCTGTTTTTTAAACATAACTGTTATCCTGGGGTATTATGTTTGTTACTTCCAAGGTGTCCTATGAAACCAACTGCAATTCATTCAGAGTAACACTTTTCCCTAATTCTAGCACAGTGGCCCCAAAGTGCAATGACATTATGCTGTTCTTAGTCCTCTTTAGTGCCACAGATTTCTGCCCTAACTGATATCAACCTCATCTTTCCTGGAAGTTAAAAAGCAATTACCGTATTTCTTAGCAAACAGAAATACACTAGAGCATAGCTCAGATCCCCATATTTCTGCTGATTCAGTGGTGAAAAATGAAGAAATCTTCACCACTTCCATCACTAACATGAACAAAAAGGGCCCCACAACACACCTAATGTTGTTTTTAAATTGTAACTTTCTTTAAAAGCGTGTAAGAAAAAGGAACAGTCAGCAGGGTAAAGCAGCAACTACTGGGACCCAATAAGTTTCAAATGACCCACTGTTAGTGAGGGGATGCAAAAGTTCTTGGGTCCTTTGCAGAAAAACAAATATTCAGGCTTAAGCCAGAGAGGCCAAAAGGCAGGAAAGTCACGTGCAAGCTCTGCTGCTAAAAGAGAGAAATTTCATGGGCTGATGTTTTTACTACCAACACTGAGGGGGGGGGGGGAAGGGGTGTATTTTTTGTTTGCTTGTCTGGGGTTTTGGTTTTGTTTTTTGTTTTGTTTTTTTAATGTGGTTTCATTTCCCACAGAACAGGGACTTGCTTATTTATTTTATTTAAGATGAGGTTTACGAAGCGCAGGTTCATTAAAACTAGACTGAGATTACACAAAATACCATGACAATCAATGTAAGACCAAACTTCGGTACCACTTTCATATAGCTTGAGAACTATAAACTCTGCATCACACCTTCCACCAAAAAAATGTCTTACTAAAAACCAGATCAGTTCTGAACTGGGCTGATAAAGTTGCCAGACACATAAGAACAATTTTGCACATATGGTCCTTAACAAGTGAATAACTCTAAAAAGTAGTTAAATTAGCTTAGAAATGCATATGTAATATTCCATAACCAAAAAAAGTTTCTTTTTAGTATTTTTAAGTGGATCATTTTCCAATAAATTAAAACTATAGGCAAAGTGGAAATTGGTCTGCCTCCTTTGAATTCATTAACAGCAGGAATTACACCACATGAAACTTCTGCAAATCAGTCTATCAACATAGCTGTAAAACTCTTCTGGTTCTTTTTGTTTGTTACAATTCAATTAAGTACATTTACAGAAAGAAGGTAAACTCTTAACGAATTTAAAATCTTAACTTTTGTCAGCTACACCCTTCCCAAGCAAATCCCATCCCCAGTCTATTATTTCACTTCATAGTTGTTGATAGAATGGTTAGGAAATGGTTAATTTTGTACAATTACATCTTCCATATGCAAGTGCTATTTAGCATCCCACCCTGAGTGTACAAGCAACCAATAAAGACTTTGCTCTGATTATGTAATGCAGATATTTGATATCCCACTTGAGACCTCTTTTGGATGTAAAGACAACTATAGCATAGTGACTTTGCAAATAAGATGATGTAATGCTACTTTGGAAGTAACAAAACATCTGAGCATGTGCACTGTGAACCACACAATTCAAAATCCTAAGTACATTTCAGTCTGAACCATTCAGTTCCTGGAGAGCTGTGTCTCCCTTTCTTGTTTGCTGTGCAGCTCTCACAAACTTTCTGACACCAAAAACAGAATCACAATTTTCTTCAGAACTATTCACACAAAAAAACCCAGAACCAAACTCACCCTCATTTAAAGTTAAACATTCTCAAAAAAAAAAAAAAATCCTCTCCCAACTTGTATTTATGAGTAAGAACATGAAAAATGTTTTCTGGACAACTTTAATCAATGCATATGCCCAAAAGGCAGCTGGCAAAAGAACACACGCAAGATTTGTGCAATTCTTAAAAGTTATATGTGGAAATCCAAATCGTATCAATGCACCTATGGCTTAAGAGTTATGAAGGTGTTTAACTTGAGATTGACATTAAAATGTTGCAAGCGAACACATACCCAGCAGGTTCACTGTTCATCAGTGTAGAAACAGTAACAGCCTATGCCTGTCATAAGACCACCCACGCACACCCATACAGTTTTTGAAAGACTGTCTGTCCCCTTATGCAGCTTTATAAAAAGCAGTTTTCTTATCTCGGAGATCAATGAAGAAGTGTTTTTTAAGAGAAAAAAAAATTACTGAAAGTAAAATATTCAAATATCCACCGGAAGAATCACACAACATAATTCTATTATCAACTCAGTTAACCTGCTGATGAGGCTGCTATGAATAGTGAGAAAGACAAAACAATGTCAGGGTCAGAAGAACTAAGACAGACAAACAAATCAAGCCCAAAGCACTACTGGAAAGCAAAGTGAACATTCTTCTCCATTGTGAAAGAGGTGACCGCTTTCACTATCCTCAATGCCATACAACTGACAGCAATAAACTGGCCCTATTTGAAACAAAAGATTCTTAAGATAAGTCCATGCAGAAATGGAAGACACTGCCATTTTCCTTTCTAAACTCAGATTAATGCAAAGTAAAAAGCATGCATTTGAGACTCTGTGTAGACTACTTCCAGATTCCGGACCATCTCCCTTTCCCGTTTACCTCCCCAGGGAACAAAAGTGCAATCATAAGCCTCCCTGCATTCCAGTACAAATGCTAAAAATGCCTTTTAATCATTCCTTTCCAGCCACTTCATCAGGCACTCGCATCTTCACACAGTCCTCCCTCCACCTTCCAATAATTCTCTCATGGGTTTTCTTCTTTTAACATGACAACAGCAAATGGGAACATCACCTGACAAATATTAGCCTCTTTCATTGCTTTTGGCTCCAAAGTGCACTTAAAAACCACAGATGAGCGCAGAATAGCAAAAGAACAGAAAAGGCTTGTTAATATCTAACAAAGTAGTTAAAGAAATAAAATTTAAAAAACAAACTAACCAAAACATAACTGCACAGGGTGATTGATTGGGTCCCCCTGTTCCCCTGCAGTTATGAAAAGAAACAAGTTATTATACTTACAAAAGGATCCACAAACATGATTTCCCATCTTTCTTTTGAATTACTTAAGATATTAAGGTTATTTCGTGAAGCCTGTAGGAATTCACTGCCAAAAATAAGCCACTTTCCTGCTTTTGAGAAATACCTAAAATAGAGAAGATGCTTCCAAGAAGGCATTTTCTACAATACTGAAGCAAAATTAATGAGTCAAAGTCTGGTAAACAACCCAAATTCTCTGACATCAATACATGTGGAACACATACTGGTACAGCATTTAAAGCTAAGGTACCACAAAGAGCCCACAGTCACTTCTAAAGAATAACTAGCTGGGAGAAATCAAAACCCTTTAGAACCATAAGAGCTTCAGAAGTATCCACAACTCCTTTGTGTGCATTTGCATATGTAAATTATACAGAGCAGTTCTCAAAAGGTCTGGAGGAACTTCAGAATTCAATCCCATTCAGACCCTGCTCTCCTAAGCAAAGCCACTGGTAAGAGTTTGCACAAGCTTCTGAGCCATGAGTGTTTCTGCTCCAGGGATATCTATTCCCCATCAGAATTGCTCCAAGAACTCTAACCACCCATCACACTGACCACTGAGCAAACTATACATAGCAACATCTTTTGGGCATGACTTGAATTGATGTAGATATACATGGATAGCTGACAAGTTAAGGCTCCAAGGCTTCACTTACATTCCCAAGCCCCAAGGTCAAAGGCACTTTGTAACTCCCAAATAAAGCATTTATTCTTGCCAAGCCCTGCATAACCTTACGTCACTCTGGACATATCTTAGGCTTCTAGCAAAGTAACTCCTATTTTATAGAGTTGGATCCATGTATACTCCTCTACTCAGCAGCAATATGAAGGACTGTTTTATTTTATGTGAGAATTGCCTTTGCTCATCTACTGCAGGGATTCTGAAATACAAGCAAATAAAATCAGAAAAATAAGGTAAAGCAAAAATGCAAAGCACAAAAAACCCCCCAAAAAACTAAAAAAATCACGTGTCCCGAAACACAGACACCTTAAGAGTACAAAAAGCCAACCTGAATCAAATTCTAAGAGGTCATGCACAACTGTGTCTTAACCAACACAACATACGTTAGGGATTCATAAAATACTCTTTAGCAGCTTCTAGTTCTAGGCCTCTCTTTATCATACATGGAATCCATACACTTCATTTTGTATCATTTTAAAAGCTAAAGTAAATAGTAAGTGTCACCTTCCACAAAAGGTTGCAAGTACTATCATAAGTACCATATTATTGGAACTAGAACTGCTTTTCTCCCTCTGCCATTGCTACTGGCTAGAGTTATGCACAAATATTAACTTATACATACAGTTATATATTTACTGTGGAGGGGACAGGGAAGACACATGCGGAACAACCCAAAGATTAACAAATTTACCATACTTAAATCTTTGTTCTATAGCATCACCTAAGAGTACAAAGCTCTATGACATTTTGTTGTACTATCCTTGACAGGAAAAAAACTGCTAAATTACAAAGATACACAAGAGAACAACCTGAAATTATATGCCCATTTAAGAAATCAGCTTGCTTAATTTTTTCCTGAGTAATAACACAGCCTGCTTACAAGTTAAATTATTAACAATTAACAAATCCACCATAAGATTTCATAGCGGAAGAAGACACTTCACCTCAAGATTTTTCTTATAAGGAATTGCATCACTACAAGAAAGAATCTAATACATGCCTGCATTTAATCAATTCTACGCAGTTCATGATCACACACTTAATATACACACTTTTGTATGGACTATAACTATCTTTTATCTAGTTTATCTAAGTAATATTAATCTTTGTATTATGAGCTTCTGAGTTCACTACCCACAGCAAACAGAAGCCAGAAACGATGCTCTGCCAGAATTTTCTCAACTAAGTTACCGCAGGGAAGCAACACTGAAAGGAACAGAAACTTTATCTTTACAACTAAAAATAGGTAACTGAACAAAACAGATTAAAAATACAGTATCCAACAACTAAAAAAAACCCCACAGAATTAAGCAGACCATAGAGCACTGAGGAAGGTTGCAGGGAAGACGGTTTAAACAGCATAAGATTTTTATGTATGAAAAAGGAATTTGTCTTTTCTTTAGGTGCTGGAAGAGAATTACCTTAAACCACTACTTTGTGCTTGAGTAGAATTTTCAAGCATGAAGCAATCTGCACGCTATTCAAGCATTCATCTCCTGAAAGACCTTCTTAGTAATAGTCCATCCTGCTGACATAACATTCAGAAACATGAGATCAATAAAAGTGTTCCCAGATAATGACATAGCTTTAGTAGTGCTGAGTTTAAGGAATGGTTCTTAAAGCTGACATGTCTCATGCAGGCTGCCACAAAAAAAAAAAGCCAAATTAATACCCTTTTGTTTTTGTTCCCCTTCCTCACTCAAGGGTTTTGTGAATTTTTTTTTGTTGCAGACTCTTGAGCTATGGAGTGTCTGAGTCTGCTAAATACATTTCCCCAAGCCCAAGAGAATACTTGAACAGTACCTGCTGTGGGCAAGACTAACACAAAGAACTACATGTGACTACACACTAGGAGATCATGAAATTCTGAAAATACTTTTCCAGACTAGAGAACTGAACCACACAACTCAGTCAAATTTCCAAACTATGAACCTATCAGACAGCTCAGCAATTCTGAATCCCAAAGGGATCAATGTTCTGCAAGTTACATTGCATCCCTAGGAACCCACAATCTAAAACAGTCTGTGTAGGATACATTTGCTTCTGCATTATTTCAATACAGATTCCTTGAAAAAGTATCAAAATCACCAATAACTTCAGGTACTGCACTTTAAACAGGGATTAGCATATGGCTACTGAAATTACAGAGAATAAGGAAAACCTTTCAAAATGTATTTTTACCAGGAATCCTAAGGTGAGGGGAGGGGAGGAAGAAGGAAGAGAGAGAGGGGGACATGATTTATCAAGGCAGAAAATATGTCTTTTAATATGCAGGTTTCATAATGGAAGTGCCAGTATCCAGAAACCCAAAGAAGTGCAAATGGGCCCTAGAGCATGTTTGTGTTTTACTCAGCTATTGCAGGCAGCCCAACAAAAACATTTCCTCTTCTTGCAAGGTTTGCCTTCCTTAGCATCCACAGTCGTTCTTCTACAACCTTACTGACTTTCAGATAAGCTCTTTAACAGCTATATTTTCACTGGGTTAATCTGCAGGAGGCAAGAGAAGCCTACTCAAGAGAATTATAACAAAAGACTTGCAATACATTTTTTATCCAGGATTCTCTCTACTTAACCACTAAAAAGGAAAAGAAGTATGACAGCTTCATACTCCTCTATGTATAATATCAATGTCTCCAGGTAATCTTCTTATAGTTTCTAAGCTGCATTCAAGTCCACATTAACCTAAGTGTGTGCCTCACAAGCCTGTGCTTTCAAAGCAGGCCACAGCTTCAAGTAACTCCTGCAAAATTTTTAACCTCTAAGAAACACACTGAATGCTAAATCCCTTCTGTGTGCTGGGCTTCACACTCCAAGGCACGGGTAGAACAGCATCACCCAGCAACAAGTTAAGAAACAATAGATGTGAAGGAAAAAGATGGTCAGTGATATGGAGAACCAAAGGACCTTGCAGCAACTTATCTACTTCTTCATCTCCATCTGCATCAAAGCTTTGAAAGAAACATCCTCCACTGATACCACGTTCAATATATGCCTATGCAAAAAGTTGAGTCAACTTCACTCAAACCTGTGTGCTTATTATTCAAACAAGAACTAAACTGCTCAGAAAGAGGTGGGATAACTTTGAACAAAATGACTGAATTCACAGCTTAGGTTAACACATACAAAAGATCTGAGACAGGGATTCATGTGGAGTGAGACTTCAAGCTCAAAATGCTTCTGTCAACACCATTTCCCTGAAGTTCTACAAGAAGAATCCTGCTGTGACTGAATTTCAAAAGGAGATGAATGAAGAAAAGTAGGCAACTAATTACTCAGTGTCGCATATTTTTTCAGAGTGCTAACGACTAAAGACTGACATTTAAAATGTGTTCTACTTCCAAGCATGTTCACAGATATGGAACTTAGTGTCTTCCAAAGTACCTCACCACAACAGTCTTAATATAATTACAACTCACTTATGCTATTTCATTAATACTGAAATGGCTGTCATGCTTCCAGAAATAGCCCAACTAGACAGGCATAGTGGGGAGGCAAGGAGTAATAAAAAATTCTCGGTGCTGTATACCACAAACAAAACAAACCTCCAAGCGCAAACTGCTTCATAAAATACAACATTGTGCACAGTTGCGCTGTGCAAAAAGTCTTTTTCATAAAAAAATATCTTGGTCAAATATACAAGAGGAAGCCATCTCATGAGGAGATATGAAGCACTTGCCAGCTCTTCTTAGGAGAGAAGTCATTAGCAGTTAAATGGTGCAGCCATCAACTTCTTAAGGAGGTGCCTGATGAAAAGGGATCTAATTATTCCTAATATTTGGCTAGGAGTTTTATTTGTATCTGCCAAAAAAGGGAGAATAATGGAACCTACAAACAATAGGAGAATTTGGGAAAATACTTCTTCCGGCTGCCAAAAAAATTAAAAGCATACAGTAATGAAGATATGAATCTCTTTCCATCCATGGTCCATAGTAAAAGACACATGAATTTAAAGAATGTTATCTTTAGAATTTTCCCCTGCTTCTCTCCCTTGCCTTCCACATGCAATTTATCAGTTGTCAGCGCATTTCAGACTGTCATTTAGCCATAATAACCTCTATATTTCTCTTTGTAATTTTCAGAAATTAATCTATGCATAAGGATATAAGACACTAAAATACTCTTTATTAATGAAAACTAAGAGACCATCAATCACAATGCTAGAAATAAGAAAGTCAAATTGGACAGATACTTTTTTTACGATGCTATCAATCCAAGAAAATAATCTAAGAGGGAGCCTTCTTCCACTGAGTTAATGTCAAAACTCCTACAGATTTCAGAGACAAGGCTGAGCATACAGTGAAAAAAAAAAAATCCTTGAAGTCACAGGAGTTATTAAAACATTAAACATCAGATCCCATTTAGGCAAGTCATTAAAATTCAACTTGCCAATCTTGCACGTGTTGCAGTTCCCCAGTATTACTTGCAAAGTTTTAGCAGACCACCTCCAAAAAAGCAAATGGTTTTAAGTAATATAAACTGCTAATAAATGCTTTGTCAGTATTTGCACTTCTATAGATGTCTATTTTCAGGATATAAAGGTAACCTAACAATTCAGACCCCACAGAGAATTTGAAAAGCCTGAGACGTGATCAAGAGCCTGATTCAGCCAAGCATTTTAATATATCATTAAAATCAGGCTTATGCTGAAGTCCTTTCCTTTTTCAACAAAAATACACAAGACTATGATTTAAGTGCTTTGTTGAACTGAGGCCCAAGTTCTAATTTCCTTTATTTATCTTAGATACAAAATGTCTAAAGGTAGGGGTCAAATGCTGCAACAGACAGGTTATGGGTTTAAGGACACTCACTGCCATGAATTGCCATGGGGAAAAAAAAAAAAAAGAGTAGTTTAACAATGGAAGTAAAGGGAGGATTTTAGATAGTTTAAGTCTAAACAACAGCCTCAAAGTCTTTTAGCTTATTTGTCCTCTCTTTTCCCTGCCTGCTACAATCTTCCATCTTTCTACCTTCTTGTGTTTAAAAAGTAAAATCCTGAGAGAATGTGGGCACAAATAGCAATACGTAACAATAAGCAGAGACTAGATGAAAGCCACCAGAAGCAGGCTGCAGGAAGCAGCCCTGCATTGTGTCAGGGATGCACCAAACGATCCAAAGTTTCTTCAGCTGTCACAATGCTTGCAAATACACCAATGCTGAACAACTATGTCTAGTAATTAAGGAAACTGAGCTGATTTTAGGGAGCGATAGAGAATAAGACAGGCACATGTTCTTGCCCAAAGGCTTTTTTTTTTTTTTCGTTAGTGAAGGTTACTAGTGCCAGGATTCCACCTACAGATACTGGAAGGCACTGTAAAAAAGCAGTAAAAGAAGGCTTCTCAGCAACACTATGTGTTGCCTCAGATATAAATGTGCTTTTCATGTTACAGTAATCCAAAACTCCAGATTTCAATGATATAGCTCTTTAACACAGCTTGGAATAGTACAGTAATGTCCTTTATTAAGTTGTGATAATACACGAGAAGGAAGTCAGGCCATTACACACTTAGCTGATGCTATTTGATAAAGCTGTTGTGCAGAAGGTCACAGATGTGTGCTTTTGTATCGCAGAGGAGAATTAATTAAGAAACTAGAAGTTCATGCTTTGGCCATCCCAAGACATAAACACAGACTTCTAAACTGGAGGATCTGCATTCCCTATTCCCAGCTCTAGCCTGCCCCCAGACTGCCAATAAACTTATCGCTAGCACTATCTCAGCTGCATTCCTGAGCAGAACTGGGCTGTAAGGATGGATTTTTGATTACCAGCTCTTGAGAAGTCCTCCTCTTCAAAGCTGTTTATGGTCTACAACAACTGTTTCATGTGGGTGGACAAAGCTGCAGATTTTCATACCGAGACAGACTAGAGAGATAGGTTCTGCACAGGTGAAGGGGAAGACGCAATAAAAATCATAAAATCATAGAATAGTTAGGGTTGGAAAGGACCTGAAGATCATCCAGTTCCAACCCCCCTGACATGGCCAGGGACACCTCACACTAAACCATGCCACCCAAGGCTATGTCCAATCCAGCCTTGAACACCACCAGCAATGGAGCATTCACAACTTCCTTGGGCAACCCATTCCAGTGCCTCACCACCCTTACAGTAAAGACTTTCTTCCTCAGATCCAATCTAAACTTCCCCTGTTTAAGTTTGAACCCACTACCCCTTGTCCTCTCACTACAGTTCCTCAGGAAGAGTCCCTCCCCAGCATCCCTATAGGCCCCCTTCAGATACTGGAAGGCTGCTGTGAGAGCTCCATGCAGCCTTCTCTTCTCCAGGCTGAACAGACACAACTTTCTCATCCTATCTTCATATGGGAGGTGCTCCAGTCCCCTGATCATCCTCGTGGCCCTCCTCTGGGCTTGTTCCAACAGTTCCATGTCCTTTTTATGTTGAGAACACCAGAACTGCACACAATACTCCAAGTGAGGTCTCACGAGAGCAGAGTAGAGGGGCAGGATCACCTCCCTCAACCTGCTGGTCATGCTCCTTTTGATGCAGCCCAGGATACAGTTGGCTTTCTGGGCTGCGAGCGCACACTGCTGGCTCATGTTCATTTCTTCATCAACAAACACCCCCAAGTATTTCTCTGCAGGGCTACTCCGAATCTCTTCTCTGCCCAACCTGTAGCTGTGCCTGGGATTGCTCCCACCCAGGTGTAGGACCTTGCATTTGGCATGGTTAAACTTCATCAGGTTGGCATCAGCCCACTTCACAAGTTTGTCAAGGTCACTTCCCTCCAGCATACCAACTGAATCACACAGCTTGGTGTCATCGGCAAACTTGTCGAGGGTGCTCTCAATCTCAGTGTCCATGTCACTGACAAAGATGTTGAACAAGACCATTGAAAATACCCCACACTTGCAAAGGGAACTAACTAAAATACAGAACCAGTAGTTTTCACTGTAAGCATTTGTATGCTTGCACACACACGTGAAAACAAATACATGCACATTTAATTCCCAGACATTTTTCACAGATCTACTTACCTGACTCCCCCCTCTTCAAATCTTAAGTGGATACAGCATCCTCCACAGCCTACTCTAAGATAGTAACTTTGCACCTCCAGTTGTCCTTTCTTCTAAAACAGAGTCCCAGGAGAAAGGGTGAGTTTGTAGCTGAAGATGAAGTCAACTTAATGTTGCCTTTACCAAGATCACCTGCATGAGCCTTTATGTAATTCAAATAATCTACACTTGCATAATGATTTTGAGAAAAAGTATACAAAATGTTGGTTCCCCAAAACATAGGAAATAAAATATTATCCTGGTCTGTCCATTGGTATTTTCATGTAATTTTTTCTGAAACCATGCTGGGAGGGTCAGGACATATGTACTGCACTATGAACGAGATTTGGAAGTTTTGCAATCAAGCACCCAAATCTGAACTTCCTCAGAAACTTACAAGAGGGTTCATGTGTACACACAAGTAGCACACTTCTGAGTAAGTCTTTACTCAACCACAGTGCAAAGGGCTGGCTGAAATTTTCCAACTAAAAAATAAGTAATTTTTTCAGGCTACATTCAAGGTAAACATGTGCAAGGAAGCTAAGAGATGCCTGTCTTTTTTGATGAAAAGCAAACATTTTAATCATAATTTATCTTCATATCTACAGACATCATCCCCCAAATAGACTGGCCTATATTAGAATTATATTCAAGTATACTAAAACACACAAAAAGGAGACAATAGGACAGCTCAAGCCATACCAAAGTTTACCTGAAGACTAAAATTCAAATACTGCAAATAAATGAAATGTGGATGCACTTACTTTAACAGCACTGCACAAAATAGTGTAGAATGCCTTTCAATGGTCTCATTAATTTAACCCTTAGTGGGATCTCAACAAGTTCTGTGCTTATTTCAAGTATTTCTTCTTTGTGTTTTCAATGTTTATTCATGGTGTACACTGAAGGACAGGGAATACATGAGATACATTTTCATCTCTTCAATCTAAATCCTATTTTGGCTTCCTGCCTCTTTCCTAAATATTAAAACAAAAGACTCATTTCTTTAAGACCTTCTTTCTAAAAATAGTTGGTGGGACTGCTTAATTGTGTTAGCTGAAGCACAAACATATGAAAAGGAAAGGGTTTTGCTGGAAAAACATTGAAGAGGAAAAAAAAAAAAATCAGATTTCATCTGGCCTTCCCATCATCACTTAAGAGAATTGTTTTGTAGTTACATCATCAGGAAATAAAATACAACCCTCTGAGGACCCCAACTCTTTACAGAAAGAAAACAAAAAAAGGCTCTAAGTTCATATCACCCTCAGAGGAGCACAGCTAAAATCACCGCTTTTGTCATATAAAATAAAAAAAGCCAGAAAAAAGCTCCCTTAGAACAGCTAATTACAGGAGATGACCTGGAATTTAATTTTTAACTTCTTAAATTCTAGGCTGTGAGACTAAGTGGAAAACATGATAACTAATCAGCTAACAACTTCTAACAACTTTATTATCAATAATAGAAAGGAACTGCCCTAACCCAAACCTTCCGCACATTCTTCTTGGCCATGAACTAGTAGACAAATGAAATATTTCACACAGCCCTGAGCGTCAGCTGGAGCCAGAACACATTAATGAGCTTTTTAAGTTTTGGCTATCACTAAAGTACACCAGCCAGACCCGAGGAGTCTGCACAACACGGAGTGCCTTATATGGCTAGGCAATGACGTAATGCTCCATAGGCTCAGGGCATGCAAAGAGCCTATCTCTCATTGTTTAGTGGGGCTGCTGGAATGCTCACAGCTCTGATGCTACAGCTCAACGCCTCGCTCGCACCATGGAGCAATAGCTGAGCCAGGATTTCTATAGTCCAGGAGCGCAAGGTAAGCGAGAGGGTGGGAAGCAAACTTCTTCTGGCAAGCACTGGCACTTCTTGCTTTTTCCTACCGAGATACTTCTTCTTTTAAAAAGTCACTTCCGAAAAAAAGGAGTGAGGACTGAGAAAGAACAAAATACCCCCAAAACAGCATCAGGAGATCTAGAAGATATCTGGTTACTCGGAACTAGGATGACTATTTCAATCGGTAAAGCTGTATTTTAAACAATTCCTACAGAGCCAAAGGATGAGGAATTAGCGTTAAAGGAGGACGTAGTTATGGATTACACACACTTTCCAAATGGCTGGATAAAATCATGACTGCATTTAAAGCTGTGGAAAGAGTCCAAAAGCATTGTAATATATTAGGTAGAGCTACTGCCTCTTTTTATGCCTCATTTATATGCATATGCTATATATTAGTAGATATGTATGCACAGATGTCTCTAAGCATTTACTATGTTTTTGAACAACTTTGACTACAGAGGGATGTATAAATTGCATAAACATTACTCTGCAATAAGATTATGTTATGTCTGAAAGAAACAATCTTAACTAGTTTGATTACTAACAAACTTGCTCTACACACTGCTTCCCTCTTCTGTGTCTTGTGTGCAAGTGTCAAATCACAAGAGGACAGAACTGTCAGATTCTGAGGAAAAACAACTTTAAATCCTTGTCATCAAACAAACGATGAGGCTTTCAAAATCAGAAAACCCACTGGTCTCCTTGAGGCTTATTCTAAAAGGTGCTGAACAGAATTGCAGTTACTGCAATCCAGAGAACAGAAAACAGTTTTGACGAGGCACTAAGCAACTTGAAATAATAGACCTTAGTGTGCTTAGAATTCACATCTGTGTAGTACGCAAAATTACACTGTCCTCTCTGCTGATTAAGGACCTAACCCTGCCAAATCCCCATTTATAGGAACAACGGCAATTAAGTCAATTGTACTGTCCTACTTACAAATTCAAATTACTAAGCACTCCTCTCCAGTCTTATGTGCCACTGAAAATGTTAGAAAAGAGAGACTCCTTAAGACCTTTGAATTCAAATTCTTCTTAACAGTAAACCATGGTTTTGTCGTAGGTTTTCATTTTCCTTAATACAAAATTAAATCAGCATTAAATGTTAGGACACCAGAAAGAGTTTTTGTTTTGTCTTCCTTCATTTGATGTTTTAAACTCCTGCAAAATCCTTGTTCAGGTATATATTTAGGAAAAACCAAAGCTGATACAATCACATGAATTGCTGTACTAGCAAGCCTATATGGATTTAGAGACTCGGTCAAAATATCATGTGTGAAAATTTTCATTACCTTTTTTTTTTAACCAAGAAAATATTAAGTAGTTATTTCCCACATACTTCTAAAAATGTAAATATATAGAGACACATTTAATTTCAAAGATAATTCTGGTATTTCTGTATTATTAACCTTGGCATTTAGGTAAAGGTCACATCCATGTTTCCAAGATAATCATTGCTGTTACAAGCAAAATTTACACCCCTGTTGATGCCTTGAGTCTGCCTAGCTACAAAATCAGGGAAGAGGGCACAGAATATTATATAGAGAATGAAAAGAATCCTAGCAACCAGAACAAATTTAAGTTTACTGTAGAAAACCAAAACCTCAGATCAGTATCCTAAGTCCCTTACAATGTCTTTTGTTCACTCTTCTGTCATATCTGAAGACTTGCAATCTATGTCCTGGCATACTTAGATCTCTTCACTTATAAATGATTACTTTGGTTTCTACATATCTTATATCAAATGGATTTAATGCTTAATAAATAGACAAGTTATAAAGTGTAAGTTAGCTACATTATGAAAACATAGGTTATGAACTAAAGTAACAGTTTAAAGAATGTGTCTGAGTAGAAAGGTTTAGGCGAAGTCAATAGACTACAATATGATTAAAAAGAATCATACAAATGCAACACATGCAATAAACATCGACACTTGATAAAGGCAGTAACTAGAAAAAGACAAAAGCCTACACATAGGTAAGAAACTATTTCAGCTGCTCTAAATCCAACAGAGGAGGGTAACATTTATCATTAACTAACTGCTTTAGCAATTTCCAAAGTACCATCTGTGCTGTGAATGCTGCTAGCCTAATACGAAACTTAACATCTATCAAAAGCCATAAGAACTCTATTTGCCACAGTCTGTCTTTCTTAGATCAAAAGGGAAAATATTCTTCACTTAATACCTACAGAACCTATTTTGCTCTCATTTGTACTAACTGGTAAAAGAAATCCACAACAATTAAACTGAACTATAATGTCTCACTATTGTTGTATACCACCACCCCACTCCAGTATTACACTCTTTTATCAGATTTCTTAATATGTATTTAGAGTATCTTATTTCAAGCAATTAAAACATTACCTTGAATCACCTAACAGTAAAAGGCGGCAGCAAAGGAAAAGAATAATCACATAATTCAGTCTTCAAAAACTGTATTTCTTCACTTTTTTTTTTTTAGCAATTTTTAACAACATCCAATGTAAAGAGAAAGCATCTTTAAGAGCAAGTATATCCTCCAGAAATGAAAGTCAACTTCCTATCAAACTGCACTGACCCTCTGTTCCTTCCCTGCCATTTCCCTTCCCTCTACTGACAAACGTCATGTACTGCTGACAGCAGAATTTTTAGATTTGATCCAAAAGAACAAGGGATATAAATCACACTTATTTTATCTTCCCTATTAATACTAGAAAAATCAAGTATTATTTACCTAATACTGTGATGAACTACCATGCTTGCCATTGTCATAGGATAAAAAAAAATCTGTTTTAAATCCTAGTTTTCCCTCTGTGGCAGTTCTTAAAAGGCTGGTATATTTCCTCAGGAAAAATTCTTTACCAGGTATAGTTCGGCATGGGCAAGTGAGCAGCCATTGCTCCTCTAGACCTCTCCCGCAAACAGCTTCTCACAAATCCTGGGTGTGGTATTACCTTAATACAGTTCATTAAAGAAGCAATTAAAGTATCTAAGTCAGAGAATCCTAAGGAGTTTACGGTGTATGAAGACCTATCTTTAAAAAGCATCCTATAAATTTTAGTTCTGACTCATTAATAGTTCCCCTTAATACTTTAGTCTGCCATCAAGTTGAACTTAGAAACTATGCCTTAGCAATAAAAATAAATCATTTTCAATTGCTTAGGTTAGCGTTTCTTATACTGAATGGTTCTGCCATGGCATCCTTGAGGTTTATGCTGAGCTTTTTTGAAGTGGGTGAAAGCTTGGTTGGTTCAGCCATTCACTAAACTAACTCTATTACTCAGCTCCAAGAGGTAAGAGGCATTGCTGAAAAATTCTAAATATAGTGTCCAGTCTTCTGATTTAAATGAAGTAATGAACATGATAAGTCTTAACACCTCTCAGTATGTTATGCTGATTTTGAGGTTTCCCGTGTTTTCTATCAGTGTGAGAAATCACTTTGATCACATGTCCAGGGCACTGTGCTGTTTCTGGAAGGTCAGTAACAGCACTCAGGTTGATGGATTAATGGAGCACGCTCAGGCATTCATAGCTCACTTTCCTTCAGTGTTCACAAATTCAGGGAAAATATATTTGAAAGCTTTCCACGGCAGTCAGTAGTCTGCAGTTAAAAACAACACAAAAACAGCCCCTCCCAATGCACTGCCTCCACATCAGAACAGAACTGAGGTGACAGTAAAGAGGTGGATGTTCATGCAATAAATGAATGCTAGCTGAGCAAACACCCAGCAACATCATTGTATAATCCTCCTTTAATAACAAAATTGAAAGCTTGGGGGTAAAAGTTCAAGCCAACCTTGCTAGACAACATTTCAACACAAACTCAAAGTCCTATAACCCTGGTCATTCAAGTTGATAAATGCACGCACTTTCTGCCTGATGCAGAAGCCACCCTTTCTGCTACAGCTCATCACACGTATCACGATGATGCAACCTAACTGTTTGACTTCAGCCACGAGCTGGGAAGGGGACCTATGGACGACCACCAGAGAGTGGCTACTGAGGTAAATAAGCAGAACTTGAGCTATTTTGCTTCACGCTGCATGCTCATAGAAGCTGAGCAACAAGAGCCCAAAACCACTTAACTGCTCATGCTCAAGCTTCAACAAACCTTCACAGTTGTAAAGATAGGGTACACAAAGCTCCAGTGAACATAACTGAAAACGTGGATGGAAAAAACAAAATACTTCTGACAAGAAAAACATTCATCTTGCATACATTTGAGGTAAATAAAACAACTCATCAACCAGATTTCATTGTCCTGTATAGGTTTCCAAAAGTCTGTGAACGAATATGGCAATCACACTTTAAAGAAATGATGGGTTAAAGTTCTTAAAAGATATGCCTTAAATCTAATATTCAAAGCAATTTCTTTCAAATTCATTACAGAGAGTGGACTTAAAACTTTGCTTTTTTTACTGGAGACACAAAGCTTACCTAGTGTTTGCATAGCAGCTACTGCAATAAGAGAGTAAGAGAAAGAGAAAAGGTGTTTAAAAATGAAATGAAGCATCATGTTGCTACTACCATGAAAAATACACACAAGGTTGGCTGTTTAAAAATGGAAAGTAATACACTTATAAAACTCGCATTTTAATTACATATTGGATTTTAGTACATGGACAAAACCATATTAGAGAAAGTATAAGCTCACTGAATTCCATGAAATTTTTATGGATTTAATCAATATTCTGGCAAAATGTATGTAACTTTCAGTCGCTAAGTCAAATTATGAAAATTAGGAGAATTTATCACCATTAGTTGGCTTACCCCAAACAGGACTGTACTCTACTTGGCTACAGAGATGTTTCAGAAGCCACCTAATAAATGCCACAGCCAGTTTTGTTTTCAACTTCAAAACGCTCCCACCAGCCAAGCACATTCTCAGCCTCAGCAGAGCCATTCTGTTTCAGATCCCGACATAGAAAAAGGAAAGTGAATTAATTATATGAGTCTAATTGCTTTCTTAACTTGAACCTCAGGCTGTAACTCCTCCACCTTTGGGCCAGCCAACCCATGACCAAAACATCTGAAATCCAGTGCTTGACTTAGTAAGCTGGATGTAGGTAGGTGGGGGGAAAAAATTACAACTGTTAATGCCCAAAGCTGAAACATTCTCTTCACTTGCAAAATAGTACCATATACTCTTTCATGTAAAGAGAAAAGTATTTTCACTAGCAGACCATGTCACTCCTAAATTAAATACTGAATTGGCCTCAATGAATAGGCCACCATGAACCTTGGCAGGCTTAAGACTTCTCCTAAAACACGTTTCTAAAAACATATCTAACATATATATATGGGTATGTGCATTTGCTTGCATACACATAAGCAGAGCAGGGAGATAAAAAGCCTCTGAAGCAAAGTCAGCAAGCGCAGCTTCAATGTAAGTCAATTCAAGCTATATAAAATATACTGCCTATAAGAGGAATGCAGGGATGACACCAACCCATGGAGGCTTGTGCTTGGAGGTGCATACACTGATTCCCTTTTGGGAAAGCAGCAGACAACAGGTGACAAGAATCTTTAAGCTTACATATTTTGCTAACATTCTATAAAGGAGGAGGGAAGGAAAAGTAACAATGGCATACAAAGGAGCAGCGGCTTTGGAAAGTGCCTGCTTGCCCTTGCTTTGTTCCCATCCCCTGCTTAAAGCTCTAGATGCCATCTCTGAACGTAGGAAAATTCTCCTACTTCAATCAGGATCAACTGGGTGGGGGGAATCAGAATTTGACAAGGTAACATTTTATAACCTGCAAATTACCTTTTCATATATCTAGGCGAATGCAGTTAACCAAATAAACTAACAAGCTCTGTCTACAGATAATTGCGTCTTTTTATTTTCAGCATTAGAAATCACATCACAAATTAATGATAAAAGCTGAAATGTATTACAACAGAAACATATTATACATGAAGGCATGCTCCTTCATTTTCAGTGACATCTGAAAATAGAAAAATATAACCTAAACATCACAGACTGTCAGCCAAGAGGCAAGAAAAGAGATCAAATAGGGCACGTAGTCAAATGTCCCTCGGTCACATAACAATACTGAGTTATAAATCAATTTGGGGTACAGTAACAAGGCAGAAAACTTTTGACTGAATTAACAGTTGTTTGAAGAACAGGGAACACTTGGACTCTAAAAGTCTTCATATGAAGGGGCAAGGGAAGCATACATGAATATGATGTTCCTCTTTCCTAAAAAAGCCTTTTTCTCTATGACAGTTTTTGAAAGGCAGAGAAAGTAAACTGGAAAACAACTAAAGATGGAAAAATAGGTATCTCTCTTGGCTTTAGGAAGACTGTTCAGACCAATTTTAAAAAGCTTTTAAGAAACCATTGGTCACAGAATAGCTAGAACTAGTTAAATTCTTTTTTTTTTTTTTTTTTGAATGGTGACAATTCAAGGGTTTTCCTGAGACATTTATTTTCCAAAACAAGCAGCAGCCGCTGAACTCACATGCAAGTAGCTCATTCTAGATACAAACTCTTACTGGCACATTGAGTGGACATATGACTAAAGGACCCAATTTTATTTAATGCTTAAGTAGGGCATTTGATCTTTAATGCAGTGAACTACCAAGGCTGCAGAAGAACAGAAAAATCTTACTTCAACACATCATAATTGACACATCTGAGTAAAAGATGTTCTTTAGTTAAATAATTCATCACAGGTGAAGTGAGTACTTAAAATGTTATCTAAATATGTAAACTAATTATGAAGTAGACCTTGGTTAGAACTATAACCATAAAAAAAATTCTCAGACTATCATCCTTAGCTCTCCACTGTAACTTCCTATCCTGTAGTCTAAAACAATGTGTCGGTCCTCTCTGAAGATCAGTTTGTAGAACTGATGTTGACCGTGTAAACTTAAATTCCAAGGAAGAACACTGATGCTAAGGATTAATGTGCTTTAAACAAACATGCATTGACCTTGCACCTTTACGAGATTCACCAAGACCTCCCAGGCCAGTGTGGCCTGAGGTCCTACCAAGACAAGAGAAAATCCAACTTCCAAACATCCCACAATTCAAGTCCCAACACATTCAGATATAGGAGACACACAAGGACATTTAACAGGATTTTATTAGGACTTATAACAAGAAAGTGAATTATCTCCCAACTAGCAAAGTCCCCAGAACCACAAAGCTTCAATACCTAGAACTGTACCCAGAAGCAATTTGTAATCTATTGGAAATAGGTTTTATACAATTTCTGAAGGTCACATACTGCAAAACAGGAAGCAAGCAGCACTCTGCATCACTTGTAGTTTCAAAG